>JALJEV010001298.1:1333257-1999886 GCA_026586105.1 Hylodesmum podocarpum | reverse complement strand
ATTATTGTCAATAAAGTCATTAAGTTGTCTTAACTAACCATATCTGTTCCAATGATAAAAGGACATCTCTATTAATATATGATTTCAATAATCACTTCAAAATGCTAATTAAGTATGTTTTACGTCAATTTTATAACTTATAAAATACTGTTTCTCACGTTAGGAAAGTAAAATTTGAACTCTTATTCCCAATTCACATCTAAGTTACTCTAAATCTCTCATGAGTGTTGAAAGGTCTTTGCGTATATTCCTCCTAGTTAGACAAAAACAAAGAATTATTTAAGTGCATCCAAACTCAATAATCAATCAAATTCTTCATATTCCACCAAATCTACTCACATCTACACGAGGAGAGGTCATGTTAAATGTATAAAGATATTTTTGAATTATTTTATTGATTTTGTTAAGATTTAAATTTTTGACTAAAATCACATATATATATATATATATATATTGGGTTTAAATATATTTTCATCGGTGTATTTTTACTTTTTTTTTTAGTTTAATCCTTATATTTTATTATTTTTTAAGTTTAATTCATATTGTATCATAATATCTTAGAGGTCGTCACTCTTTAGGCTAAAGTTAAAGAATTTCTCTATGGTCATTTTGACTCAAGTTAGTTCGCCTATTCCTTGACCTAGGAAAAATATTCGTTCCTACGATACGAGAACAAAGCTTAGAATATTGCACCTTCGAAATGTTATTTAGATATTTTGGTTTTTGTGGTGGCCGTCAAAAGTTAACTCGGTAAATGACAATGGATTTCCAAAAAATGGTTGAAGGACTTCATATACATGCATGTAAAACAATTCTTTACTATTTATATTAAAATGCTTTTGCTACATCACCATCTTTTTTTCGCTGAGCCCATTCTTTTTGCATGTAAAATCTTATTTAAAAATTGACAGTGAAAAATAACTAAACTAATATATATAATATAGGAACTAAAAAGAAAATGTCAAGTGGATATGTATATCTGAGAATCTTTTAAAAAAATCATATAAATAATCAAAGTCATCATGTTATTATAAAACCGAAATGATAACACGTAAAACAGATTATATCACATAAATATAAGTTACTCGTTGAAAAACCAAATACATTTCTCAATTGTTTTTTTTCTGAACCTTTAAGAAAAGAAATTCTAAGTTAATATAATTAGTTAAAAATATGGATTTGAAATAAATGAAAGAATAATGTATTAGTTAAAAAGGAGTTACGAATATATAGAAAAAAATTTACTTCTGAAAGAAATCTTGTTAAAAACTCATTAGTGTTATCGAGCTTTTTGAATAAAATAAAAAATCTCAATAATTAATAAGATATTCTTCTACAAACACAGGGAAAATAATAATAAAAATAATATAATAAATAACAATTTTCTCCATCAATCGAAAACAGATTGTGGGAATCAAGCCCTCTACCCTACTATAATAAACAATAAATTGTTCCCATGAATCTAGCTAGACACCACCCATATTTTGTACTAATCTTTAAAAAAATGGTTAAAATAGAACATACTTATTAAATATGTGTCACTAATCTTGGTCCACCAGGTAGCTTGGTAGAATTAACTAAAACTCTTGAATTCACAACTAAAATTTAAGAGGTTTCGGTGATTTGATTTTCTAGCATGAACATTAAATAATACATAGAAATAAAAACTATAGTTCGAATTGTTAATACTAGTGACTTAATTTTATGGTTAGTTATTAAGGTCAAAAAACAATAATTATCCGCTTGAGTTTTCCTTATTAAAGTCCAAACAAAATACTGCGGGCACGAATTCACGACGATAGCGTAGGTGGAAACCACTGTCATTAATTACAACACCATTATAATTTACAACTCCACCCACCTACCAAACCTTAACGGTAAAGATTAAGTTTTAGGTGAATTTAGTGCAAAATTTTTTAATCTCTGTCATAAAAGTTTTAACTCATTAAAAATTAAATTGAATAGAATAAAATGAAATTATGCCTTTGTTACAAAAAATTTCAATGCACTTTTATGTTTTTGTTTTACATTAATGCAATTTTTTAAGTTTTGATTACACTGAATAAGACGAAAAAAATTACAATTGAATAAAAATTAAACGAAATTCCCATTAAATTACATAGAATAAAATGAAATTATAATCTAATAAGTTTTGAATGCACTTTTAAGTTTAAGTCGTACTTTCTTTCTTTCAAGGACAGCTGTAAGTTGTACTAATCATTTAAGATTTATATACAAGTCCCAATATATAATTTGTTCTTTTAAATGCTTTTATTTTTGAGATTATGTAAAATTAACCATATATTTTTAAATAAGAAAACTTATGGTCACCAATATATCACCTCAAAGTCATAATTAATCCTATTTATCGTCTTGTGCTAAATAATTAATTATAATATATATATATATATATATATATATATATATATATATGGCATTTTAAGTCATGAACAATACAAATCGAAAATAAAGAAAGAGTATAAAGTAATTAAAAACATGAATTATATAAATTTAATTCTAAGTTATGGCATCATTATTAAGAATACAAAATGCTATAACCACATAGTCTTGCTAACGACATTCTAGTATATGCATTTTATTTTTACAAAATAAAAAACTCTTGTCGTTCCTTTTTGCCACAAAGTCAACAATGATGTTCTCAGTGTGACACTTTTTAAAATTTATACATATCTATTATTTTGATTATATATAGTTTTTTTTTTATCTCATTTTCATCTCAATTTTTTCTCTTTCGTATGTTTTCATCATACAATTTGTTACATCTATTACTTTATATTTATTTTCTAAAATGGAGTGGAATATTTTTCTTACCATTATTTCAACATTAAATGTTTAACTTTAAAATGAAATGTATAATTTTTTGTTTGAAATAATTGAAAAGCTATCCACACCTTCGAAGAAATAAATCAAACATGATGATGTTATCAATAATAATAATAATAATATTCAGAGCAATAACTAATTTGTATAAAACTTTTACCTGCACAAATAAATTCTTTGTAAAACTTTTACGCAAATCATATAATGTTTGTAACATTTTTAAGTTGTCTTCAATAACTTATCTTAGAATCTACGAAAATATGACACTAAAACGGATATATGCAAATATGCATATTTTTTTTTCTGAATAACATTATTTGAAGGACATATGCGCGTAATCATATTCGAAATATTTATGAAGGAAGAAAAGAATTCTCGTTTGCTTTCCTGCTTCCCATTTTTATTTTCTTAATTCGTAGGAAACCAGGAATAACTTCCTCCTATAAAGTGCAAAGTTCACATTCTTGTACAAGAAAAAAGATGTTCTATGCACTACCGATTGAAAAAAAAATATTATTAACTAATTAAAAGTTATAATAAATAATATCTATAAGACATTTATATAGAAACAAATAAATTAATATAAAATACATAATCTGTATAATTTAATGATAGTATAAGTATTTTTTAGCAAAATGAACAAACTTAGTAAATAATTTAAAAAATATCATTCACAAAACTTTGAAAGTTTCAAGAAAGTAAATTAAATAATTTTACTTCGCATCCAATTGCAATCTGCAGTCAACTGACTCACAAAATATAAATATATTCATATTTATCTTTCTTTAAAATTTTATACTTATTTTTCTCTCTTTACATTTTATTTCTAGTTGTTTAATTGTCTACATATTCTAGTTGTCTATCAAATATTTTTCTAAATTAAAATAATATGAAATATATTTTATGATAAAACCCAAAACAAGAATGTATTTTTATCGTAAAAATTTTAATAGTTTTCTTTTTAAAAATATATTATAATAAGATGCTACCTAGCTCAAAAGTAAATAAATAAATTTAGAATAAACAATCAACCTACAACAATTTCTCTTGTAATGACAATAAGAAATAAGTGAAAGGATATAATAAATATTGAAAGATTATTTACTATACAATAATTGAAGCACTAAAGACCTAGATACATTCAAAATATATAGGAGGAAAAATGATAGTTTAGTCGTAAATAAATAATTGAAACAGCAACGTTTGTTGTTTGTTGTTTGAAGTTTGAAGTTTGAAGTTTGAAGGTGACGATGACCCCTACACCCACCTATACTTGTATTATTATTATTATTATGGCATGGTATAAATGTTTGCTTCTTCCTTTTTCTTTTCTATTTTTATTTCTTCTAAATCTATTTCGAATCTTCGCCAGTTAATCAACTTTCTTTGAGACTTAAGATAAGACTGCTACATCTTTCATCTCTAAGATTCAACGTAATTGTAATTATTGTAAGACTCTTTCTCTCAATCATACTTTCCCTTTTCTCCCTCAATTTTGTTCTTTTTTCTTATTTATGAGCCTTTGATCATTTCGGTGTGTGATCATAGCTTTTTTCTTAATTTAATTTAATCGTAAACGGTGGTTTTTGGGTTCTAGTGCAATTCATCAATGAATAAAGTACTTTGCTTCTTCCGGGACTGTTATTTTTCTGAAAAGTTGAAAACTTTGGTTTGTTATACGATTATCCTTTCTGCATCACTCTTCAAACTAATTTCTGGGTGTTGTTGTTGGTTACTGATATATTAGATTAGTGAATTATGATATTATGCGAAGACCCTTTTCTTCTGATTCCGGCTTCACTTATGCCATTTAAAAAAAAAAAAAAAAATTGGTTCTTTGCAGTTTTTACTTTCACTGCCTCAAGCTTTGAAATTTTCCAAAGTAGACTTTTTTATTTCTGGTACTTGTGCAATTCCTTGGTAGTAATATTAATATCTAAACTTTATGTTGAATCAAAGTTTGATTGATTTTTTTCTGAATGATTGAAAGAGGACTTACAAATTTTTCGTGGTGATGATTGATGATTAAGGACTGTGATGTGATTTACCATGTAGGAAATATTTCAATCTTTCTGTCCACATTTCTTAAAGTTTCTCATCAATTGATGCAGGTATTTGGAAAATAGTTTTTGGTTCAAGCTCTGATCATTACCAGCTTTTACTATTGTTGGCAAATGGGGTCTGAAGGTCCTACAACACCGATAACAATAGTTCATGTGACAGGATTTAAGAAATTTCATGGTGTTTCAGAGAATCCAACTGAAACAATTGTTAGTAATTTGATCGACTACATGAATAAGAAGGGCTTGCCAAAGGGTTTAATTATTAGAAGCTGCAACATTCTTGAGACTGCTGGTCAAGGAGCACTTGTTCCACTATACCAGACATTACAATCTGCCATTGTTGCCAAGGACTCTGAATCTTCAAATTCCAATAGAATTATTTGGGTTAGTTGCCGCTGTACTTGACTTATAGCTTCACTGTTTGTGCTCATAGCTTTGTGTATTTGTGTGTCAGTGCTGATCATTTATGTAATCAAATCTTAATTTGTACTTGCCAATAATTTCCTGCTGAACCTTGATATGTTATGTTATTCTAGCTGAATTAGCTTACTATTAGACAAAAGAAATTAAAAACGTCATAAACAAATAAAAACATTATCATTCAGTCAACCAATAAAAGTCTGCAGTGGAAACTCAATCCATGTTCAGATGTGAAGATCGTATTGAAAACAATTTGTTTGTGATTCAGGTTCAATGAACTCAAGTTTCTTAAAAAAAAAAATTAAAAAAAATAGCACGGAAATAGAATGAAACTTTATATTGGACTTTAATTGTTAGTACTTTATACAATAATTCAAAGGCTAAACTATAAAGGACGGCAATGAAAGCTTGAGCATCTAAATTTTATGTTGTAGACATAAGAAGCCTTAGAAAGAAAAGTGAGAAAATGACCAGTTGTATAGGATTTTGCCTTGGTTAGATTCAGATATATCATTATTAATTTGAATATGTTTTCATTTTTCCATCCTTGCAAGTTCTGACAGCTTCTGATTTTTGTTTATTCAGTTGCATTTTGGGGTTAACAGTGGTGCAACAAAGTTTGCCTTAGAGAACCAAGCTGTCAATGAGGCTAATTTCCGATGCCCTGATGAAATGGGATGGAAGCCCCAGGTGAGATTGTTTCAAACTTGATTTCATCAACAAACCATTAGAACTGATGTCCAAAGAGCATCTTCACCGAAATTTGCATAATTTATTTTGCAGAAAGTTCCCATAGTTCCTTCAGATGGTGCGATTTCGCGAACAAGGGAGGTAAAATGAACCATTTATATTCCACATTCACTTAATCCCTTAACTGATGCGTATTTTTGGTCTTGGTGCTTAGTCCTAAAACAGTAAAACAATGATTACTATTTTAACATAGAAGAGCATTTCTTTTTGGTACCATTTCAAGTACTTTAAGGTGCTATTTGTTTTGATGGCACTGAAGCTGCTGCTTACTCCTTATACTGCAGCCAATTATCTTATGCTATTCTACAATCATTAGCAAAACACATTTTTGAGCTACTCTTATGACTACCACCTGTTCATAGTTCTAACTAATCTTTTCAATTTACAACAAAGAATTAATTAAATCAGATGACATGTCATGTAGAGATTAGTTAAGACTTAAGACTATAGTGGTGTTGTATCATATTATAATTTATCATGGATCACAGGTAGAAAGTAATTTGCATTCATAGACAACATGAAGAAAACCATTTTATAAAACATGGTTGGTTTTTTGTTATTGATGAGGATTCTACCCAACTTTGTGCAGACTTCACTTCCTGTGAAGGAGATGACCAAAGCCTTGGCAGAGAAGGGATATGATGTAATGTTATCAGATGATGCAGGCAGGTTTGTGTGCAACTACGTTTACTATCATTCCCTTCGCTTTGCGGAGCAGAATGGAATCAAATCCCTTTTCGTGCACGTGCCACTCTTTGTCACAATAAGTGAAGAGATTCAAATGCAATTTGCTGCTTCATTGTTAGAAGTGATTGCCTCTATACCTTAATAGTATCATTACACTCAGACAGAGGGAGCTCCTACAACTGTTTTGTGTGTGACTGTGAAGTGGATGAATGAATGTATTTTGAATGAAATAGTGAAATATTCTTAATAAAAATATTGTATTTAAATGGAAACAGACCATGTGGTAGAGAGAAACATTTGATTTCTTTGGTAAGTGTTTCTGATTAAAGGTTCATTTACAATGTTTGACATCTTCAATATTTAACTTGTGAGTAAATGTTCATTTTCTTTATAACACCCTCTTTTTCCCTGGTTATATAATGCTTCTTAATAAGTATGCTTAAGATATCGCTGAAGGCTGAAACTACTAATAAGTCTGATAAAACGTTTTTTAATTGAGTTTATTACATTCTTCAAAGAAATTTGTATTTTATAGAAAGAAAATATTCTATTGTCTAAATTATTCTGAATTTTTGCAGAGAGTACACTGATTCTCTCATATTAAAACTGGAAAATATAAATAGAAGTAAACCAATATAAATTCACATAATTGTTGAAAGAAAAAAATAACCTCAAAGATAGATTAACAAAATTTTAATTGTAGTGGTAACGGGTAAAAAAACAATCTAACGACTTGTTAACGGTAACAGTAATGATGATAAGAATAATGATGATAAAATAGATTTATAATAATAATATGATATATATATATATATATATATATATATATATATATATATTTAAAATTCTTTTACGGCAAGATTTACTCCCCCACCCTCTCTCACTTTTACTCATAGTAACTAGTGAGTAACAAGTGTAAAGAATAAGGATGTCGGGTGAATGATTATTTTTTCGTTTGGCTAGTATTATATGTTTTAAACTTAAATTTGCACTCTTGCCTTTAACCATTATCTTTATAGAAACAAAGATGAAAGAGAGGGGGGTTATTTCTCTTTTTCATTTTAATATTTTTTTATCATATAAAGGATGGTGTAAGAGGAGAGAATAAGAACACACAATACTTTATTTTTCTTGTAAGTATGACTTTTAATTAATTTATTTAATATCTAAACTAATTTGTGATAAAAATTAAAAAAAACTTAAAAATAAATTATTTATTTTCCTTAAAACTAATTAAAAGAAATATATCACATCAATAAATCTGATATCTTAATTAACAAGTGCTTAAAAGTTACCTTAAATTATTCATACTAGTTTACATACATGGAAGGAGTGTAGTTCAGTTAGTTTAGCTTGTAAACCTTTTGATATTTGTTTCCGATTCTCACGGATAAATAAAAAAATACTAATTTACATATATTTATTAACTCATGTGTTTTTAATGGCAAAGAAACTATGATTAAACAAGAAATTTTATGTATCATGTTTATAAATATACACAAAATTTTAACTTTATTATTGTGATTATACACATATATATATAGATATATTATACTAGTAATATAAGATATAAGATTTTGAGTTCGAATTTTATAAAAAAAAATAAAAATTGAGAGATGAGACCCAACTGAAATCAGATACTTACCTCAATGCCATAGTTTAAAAAAGTGATATTTTTTTAACATCTTATTTTTTAATATTTATTCTATTAATACTTTCATTTCTTTCTATTTCTCTTTTTTTTTATCAAATTATATTATTCTTTATACTTTTATTTTTCCATTTTATTTTTTATTTGTTCTTACTAGATTTTTACTGGTATTTAAATATCTAAATACATATTGTTTTAAGAAAGTAGAATTGGGAAAAGATTATATATATATATATATATATATATTAAGAAAAAAAGTTATGAGATACTTGCAGTCCGAATATAAGAGTTGTTACCATTTAAAATTAATCTCCTATCCTAAGTCAAGTCTCTTAATTAAAAAAATAACTCGTGTGACACCCTTATATCTAACAAAATTTAAAGATGGAATAAATTGTTGTATTATGAATATTAACGTGTTTGGAATAATGAGATTTATTAGTTTGGGTTTTCAAGGATCAACCATAAACCCACCATATTATGACCCACCAACTCACCCTAATGGATTAATTCTTTCTCCACTTTTAAAAGAAATGGGTTATGTTTTTCAACCCAATTTTTTTTGGCATGTCAATCTGTCTCGGGATTATCTAGCAAGATTAAAGAATCTAATAAAAAAAATTGCAATTAATACACATAATTAACTATCTTCAAATATTAGTGAAGATAGATTAGACAAATTTTTTTATTCTGTATTTCTTTTTTTCTCTTAATATTAGATAACATGAGTATACCCAGTCAATATATAAATCATATTCTTCTAGTAAAAAATAAGATAATATACTAAAAGGAAAAGAAATGATGATAGCCTTGTCGTCCAAATTCCAAGAATTTAGTGGGAAAATGAGATAACAACGGGTTGTAATTAATGGTTGATATCATTGCTAAACGTAGAAGAATATTTGAGTGGGATCACCTAAATTGGACAAAATTCACGCGCAGACAGAAGCTTCCAGTGTGTCTCTACATTTTCCATACCAACAGTAACAAAATCAGAGAAAAACAACCTATGACAAAAATTTCCAGCTTCAAAATCAAGTGGAATATGATATTACTCCAAAATGGGAGCTAAGATGGTCAAACTCAAACCCATTAATTGATCATTTAGAGCATCATGCCAAACCATTATAAAATGCACGACTAAAGTGGTTAAACAAATTCTTGTGGTACAAATATTGACACTTTGTTTAAGTTCTTTCACACGTATAATCACATTTAAATTTATTATACTAATAATTATAATACACAGTTAATCAATTAATTCACTCATAAAATATCTACATATTCGAGGATTCCCACTAAATATCTATGGCTAAATGGTTAAAGCGTCCAACTCATAATTGACGAATTCGTAGGTTCAATTCCTACTTAGTAGTTCAGGTCAAAGAAATTATTTATTCTAATCTCGTTTTACATAATCTATATAATAGTATTTAATAGAAAGAGTTTAAACTTTACTATTATTTCTTTTTATTTTAAAAATTATTTTATCTTCTCAAGAGAAATTACAAAGTATTATACTTAAATTTTAGTTTTTTATAATGTGATGTGAACGTATATTAGTAGTGATGTATTAATCAATTATAAATAGGTCTTTGCGTCTACAGCTTCCAAAATTTCATTAATAGTTAACTCATTTTAACATTGTATTCTTGATTTTGTGATTTTAGTAAACAAAATGATGCTTCAACTAGCAACAGTAGGAGTTTAATAAACTATGTTCTTAAAATCAATGTGAAAGTCACAAAAATGAATTTTTTTGAGAAACTCACTCACATAAAAATGAAATGAATGTAATTTTTAAAATAAAATAAAATTATTTTTGGAAAAATTCTCTTAAAAAAAGAGTGTAATTAATTCTTAAAAACATTTCAAAATGAAAATATGACTTTTTTATACTGAGAATATTAATACGTATGAATCAATTTTATATTTGAGAAAATAAGATTATACACTTTCGGTGTAAATAATTTTATACTATTATCCAATCATAATTTATTATGTATTATTAATTTATTAATTTTTATAATAGTTATTTTAAATGTTATAAAATTATGATATTTTGAAACTTTTTACACTAACAAGAACTTTTAACTCTTTCAACTTTGTATATTTATGATATGGAAAACATATTCTTATGATTTTAATTTTTTTTTAACAAAAGAATGTGTTATGCTCCTTATTTGCCTAAATAATGTGGTTCTTTATTCTAGAGGAAGTTATAATCATACATCTAATATGTAAATAATTAATTATAAGGTATGAAGAAGATAGAAATATATATATATATATATAATGAATATGAAATTTTTATTGTTAATTAAAAATAGTGTGTTCATGTAATCCCTGTAAGTGCTCACACACTATTTTTAATTAACAGTAAAAAATTCATATTTATTATATATATATATATTCATGGCCTATTAATTCTGCATCTAGCTTCATAATTTTTTATAAGGTTAAAAATACACTTTTTCGTTTGGCTGGCAGTAACTGTCAATATCCTTTGGTCATTTTTGTCTAACACCAAACAACATCAACTTGCGGTTTTGATGTTAGTGGATTTCCCTCTGAGAGACATAAAAGTGGTGGTGTGGTGCGTGTCTGCACAGTTCCATAAGCTTTCCAACAAAACGGGTTAGCCAAAATCTTTCTCTGTGCATTATCAGGAAGCAGTTCCACTTGAGACAGCGTGAGGTTTGTGCATGGAACAGAATCACTGCATGCAAAACGCATAGGTGGGGATCTAATATCATAAGTACCCTTTATGTTTGAGTATGAAACATTTGAAACTGAAACTGCATTGCTCTGGTTGTGGCAATTCTTGTCGGGGCAGTAGTATTGGTCTATGATGATTGGGTTACGGACAGTGTCCATTTTAATATTATTGAAGACTACCTTAGACACCGCTCCTCTTCCACCTTGCCATGTTTTGATCCGAACCCCATTATCAGAGTGCTTAATAAATGAGTCCCTAACTGTTATGTTGGAAACACAAGCTAGTGAATTATAATTTCCTAGGCTTCCAATGCTGCAACAAACCAAGTGGACAAAATGGTTATGTATCATGTATAGATGGGTCGAAACTATGAACATGCTTAGTCTATATATATATATATTTTGTGCACCTAACTCCACCCTTAAAAAATGAATCATAAGTCGAAGATTGTTCTTTAATTATATATATGTAATAGACCTATATCTAGGCTACGTGAGATACGCCAAATGTGATAAAGTAACACGATAAAAACAACAACGGGGCAATCAATCTCCAATAACAGGCAATAATTTTAGAATGGACTCGGATACTATATTACAAATGTGTGTTATAGATCTAACTCAACTCTACAAAATCGACTTATATGACGAGGATTATTCTTCACTTATACACTTATGAGATTTTTAACATATTATAATAGACTGATAGTTTTCCATAACATTTTCTTTTCTTGTATGAGTGGATGCACCACAATGCCTTACCTTATTCCATGACTTGGACCGCATGTTATGTTCCTTATGTCCACATTGTAACAACCAGCACCGATTGACACACAGTCATCACCTGCATCCAGGTTGCCGAGGTTGAAAATCAGAGGGCATACTTGAGTACATAGGAAAAAGCATGGTATAATTGATAGAATTACCAATGGAAATGAGTGAATTGTAAATATTGACATTGTTTGTGTTCTCAATGTGAATTCCATCAGTGTTGGGACTTAGAGCAGGTGACTTTATGATAAGCTTTTCAACATGGACATTTTGACAATCATCAAATCGGAAATGGAATCTAGGACTGTTCTTGATTAATAGTCTTTCTACTCTCAAATTGAAGCTCATAAAGAACCTGATGGCCTACATCAGAGGATTCGAAATTTCAATGACAGCAAGGTTTCAAAAATCAGTCTAATATGATTTCAGACACAATATCAATGTTTTTAAAGCTTTTGCTGATTCAGCCGTATCAGCATATTTATCCACAATATTAAGGCCGTTTTAAAATCCTTGCTTAACAAGATTCTAATTCAACTAGGTATCTTACCATTGGTCTATCACATGAACCAAGTTTTGTCTTATGAGTTCCCTGTTAAATCGAAAAATTAGTAGAACGCCAGCAAGAGTGGCATCACAAAGTAAGAGACAAAAGAAAAGTTTACTTCGTGTGATTTGCATGGGAGATTCCACCACTTCTCTCCTCTTCCATCAATAAGACCATTTCCCTGCATCAACATTCCATTTATTCTATAGAAAACCAGCCATTGTTTCTTGCTGTTATTCAATGGCCATGAATCAGGTCCGTCCGGGGGCCAAATAGTACCATCAACCTTTAATCAAGTTCAACAAAAAAATAGGAAGAAAAAACTATGAAAATTAACCCAAAAGATTGATGAGAACACAATCAACATACATACATATTATTATTTACTCAATGGAGCATCAGCATCACCTTAAAAGTAAGGTTAGAATTACAAGGCCCTGTGAAAATAATAGACTGTATCATGAAGATATAACCATTTGGAACAAGAATAGTTCCAGATTCTTCTGCATGACATGCAGCCTCCCAGGCCAATTTAAACGCTTCTGTATCATCAGAGACACCATCACCAACAGCACCAAAGGATTTTACATTGAAAACCAAAGGTCCATTGGCACTATGGGACATTGGAAGCCATTGCTTCCCGTTTGCATGACTGTAAAGTTTTCCATCAATTGTGTGGAAGAACAAACAAGTGATGAAAATTAAGAAAAGAGTGATTCTGTGCAAGAACATCATATTTGGTTAAGCTTCTAGCAAATTGAGTGGTAATATGTTCGGTTATTTATAGTACAACATGAAATTTTGAAGTGCTAATAGTGATAGTAGTCATGGTATAGAGAGAAG
The DNA here is from genome assembly GCA_026586105.1 of Hylodesmum podocarpum. Lineage (NCBI taxonomy): Eukaryota > Viridiplantae > Streptophyta > Magnoliopsida > Fabales > Fabaceae > Hylodesmum > Hylodesmum podocarpum. Next base: position 1,986,595 of record JALJEV010001298.1, on the reverse strand, counting down.
CATGGCACACAGACCTTAAAACTGGGTCAACCAGTAAATTGTATGACCACTTTGATCACTGCTGCAAGTTGCAAGACATCACAAGTGTCAAGCAGAGAATGTTGCTGAATGAAGTCACTTATAATAGTGGAATCAACTTTTCTAGCGAACATGTTTGAGTGTGACATCATAAATTATAATAATGATGCAAAACTAACCAATTACGTTTAGGGAACTGAGTGTGGCACTCTGATGCAGCTATGTTCTACACACGTTTGCCTTGTTCGTTGCATATAAATTTACTTCTTTTACAAGATGCCAAAGTTAGAACCTTATCTCTGGAAATGAAAACTATGTAAACTTTTTGTAGTTAAAGGACTCGAAACAAAGCATTGCCATGGTAAGAAGTTATTCACTACGATTGTGAAGCGATCACCTCACAAGACATGGCAATTATTCATGAGACAATTGGTGAAACATCTCCACTTGCTTCATGTAACAAGAATGACTGGTTTTTCCACCACATTAATTTTAAATTCATCGTACTTCCCTCCTAGTCTCTTGTTCTTCAACGTTATATCACTCGTAACATTCATAACATTTTCTCTCTTCTTTCCTAAAATAAATACAGTCCAATAGTGTGAAAGAAAAAAAATTAGCCGCAAAACGCCGCTCTATTCATTATCAATAGGTTCAATTTTCAGTTGAGGTCATCCATTTTGCGTTTGCTCTGAAATCATTGGGCCCAGTCTAGTTTATTTTACACCTTGCTTTCTTTTTTAAATGCATTTGTTATAAACAGATAGGATCTATCTTTCAATCAGGTTCAAGTCAAAATTGAGTTAATTGACTTCTAGGTTTAAAAATATAGGGTAAATATTTTATATTTATATAATTTTTGTTCTATACTTTTTTATTTTTAATTTATTTCCTTATTTATTTGTTTTCATTCTTACAATTTATGCTTTTTTGTCTTAAGTTATATATTTTTAGACTTAAAACAATTTTTAAAATATAAAAAATATAATCATTCTTAATAGTAAAAACTATTTCAAAACAATATATTACTAAGTGAAATTTCCTTAAATATATAAAACGAATGAAGCACTTCATATAAAAGAAAAAGAAGACTGAAGTATTAGATATCAAGTGATCTTTCAACATGGTTCTCTATATCAATACAGAATAGTCTCCACATCACAAAATGAAAAGTGGCAAACACAACCGGAATATAGTTGCCATTTCTTCTGGAATATAATAGGTGCACCTTGTTGAAATAGAAAAAAATCAAAGAAAATTCCAAACCAGAAAAATGAGTAAGAGAAAAAATACAGTAATTAAGATTACAAAAAATATAAAATGACTAGTTTAGACAGACTGTAGTTATTTCGCTAAGGATTAGCTACACAATATACATCCCCATGCAGAGCATAACTAAATTAGCTAACCACCCATCATTGTATTCACAAGTACCAAACATATGACACTTGTCTTCTATTTGAAGTTACAATCTGCTGTTAAAACAGGAAACATGGTTTTCTTCTGAATACCCATCGAGTGTTGGGTAATATTTGAGTATCATATATCTCTAAATCAGTTTTTACTAGGCATCGAAATACAAGAAGGATACATAACGGAACAAATTTCATTTCATATATAGGGGGGGAGACAACATATGAAAACGACACTTCGCAGTTCTGTTACATTTTCACAATATCACAAGCCAAGAACGGACACTGCTTCCTTGCATGCTCTGGAATCAATTTCACCAAAATCTCAACTGGGACTCCCTTTAGTTCTGTGGTACACAGGCAGCAAGAACATCAGCCAGAACTATTAAGTATTGAGGTAAACAGCAGACCAGTTATATAAACAGAATAGATTATACAAATATTTTCATACCATGAGATTTAAAATTGAACAATGGTGGAAGGAAACGACCATTTGGCAAGCGAGTGTTTGGCTCACGAAGCTCATCAAAGAAAGGATGAATCAATGCATCTAACTGCACCAGATGAAGTAAAAACACATTATTTAAGACTTTGAAGAATGAGAAACAACCATTACATGATAAGCCTGATAAGAAGTCTGCTAAGAAGCCAATTATACTAACAGCTGTGCACCGCAAGTTAGGGGAGTATTGTAGTAGTCTTGATACCAAATCAACAGCTTCTGGTGGCATGCGCTTGTTGAAGATCTAGAAGGAGCAGATCAACAAATTTATGAGTGTAATGTGACCAACAAGATGAGTTACTGGTTATAGTAGCATCGTTGCTATGGTTAGAACACAAAATACTAATAAATTTATTTGTGATATATACCTTGTGCCATGGATGTGCTTTAATCTGTGGGAATTTAAATTCCGTATAGTTAGGATTCATGCACTTAATCTCTTCCCTTGTTGGAGTTCCCAGAACCTGCCAAAGCAACAAGAGGATAATTGACACGTTAAAGATACTGACATTGTGTAAATACGCAAGTCTATCCATCAAATTGATCAGGGTATCAGTGATTCAAGCAAGGAATCATCATGTAAGCTAATTCAACCTAGAAGTTAAAGGTTAAAGCAAAATAAATGATCAATGATTTCATCGTCTATTGCATCATGGCGTTACAAATTATACCGACGTGAAAGATAGATTCTATGGAAACTAGAACACTAACCTGTACAAATGCATGGGAAAACAAGAAATTTGTTTCAAAAGAGCCATTTTTAAGAATTTATTACAAAAATTCCATTATTGTGAGAATTGACAAATGCCTTGAGTTTTTTCAAGAAAATAACTGAACTGGCAGAACTGCCACTGGGCGAGAAAAAAGTGAAAGAATTGTAACATTTGGCATTGGAGCTGGACAAATTTAATATATTTAGAGATTTATAGACAAGGCAGACATATCAACAATAACAATAAAATAATCAGAAAGTTTACCTTGATGATCTCAACAAGCTGATCAACTCCACTCTCACCAGGGAACAAAGGCTAGAAAAAAAAAAAAAAACATTATCACATGTACTAAATCACTGAATCAAAAGAGTAGGAGTTATAAGGTGGTCTAGCGGTTCTGGAAAGGGACTTTAAGGAAGGGGGAGAGGAAGGTCACAGGTTCAACAACTTACCTGTCCAAGCAGAAGTTCAGCCATCACACAACCAACTGACCAAACGTCAATAGCTGTAGTATATTCCGTAGCTCCAAATATAAGCTCTGGTGCTCTATAATATCTAGAACATATGTATGATATATTTGGTTCACCTTTTACCTGTCAAAGGTCATAATAAACAAGGTGAAGATAAACACATACCACCACCCAGACAACTAAAGTTTCAAGAGGAACGGTTGAAGGTAAAAAGGACAGAGACATACATAATAAAACTTACCAAGACTTTTGCACTTCCAAAGTCACATAATTTAACCTGGTGGGTATGTGGATTAACCTGCATAAAAAACTTTCAGTTAGTATTTACCGACTGGCAGTCATGAATTGACCAGTTAAATAAAATAGAATACATACTAGTAGATTTTGAGGCTTGATATCCCGATGGCAGACGCCAATGCAGCGATGAATATAAGATAGTGCCCTAAAGATCTGCAATGTATGAAGAAAACAGATACAACCTCAGCAAGATAAGAAATGAATACAGGAAAGACAACACTGCATATATCTCTACTCTAAATTTCCCCAAGCCAAATCTGCTTTCATAATAGCAAAATACACAAGTCCAAATGTAACTAAAATAGAATCAAATCTGCAGACTGCTGTGTGCAACTAGTAATCAAACTTTAAGCAACTGGAATCCAAAGGCAATCAATGGTATATAGTAACATAGCAGCAACTCTTAGCAAAGAGAATTAACACCACTTGAACAACAACTGCATGGTTTTAGATTTATCTTGCAGTTTAAGCACATGCTCCAAAAGTTGAACATAAATTAAGAGCGCAAGAAAATAATCCAAAACATTGGCAGGGCCATATTTCAAAATACAACTGACAAAAGATTATGGCAAAACCAGACTGGCATGATTAAGCATACCTGGTATGTATAGAGTTTCACATATATCAGTGGCATCTGTTGGTTCAACTTGTTGTAGTGTTTGATCACGCGATTAACTGTTTCAGGAACATACTCAAGTACCAAATTAAGGTATAGTTCATCCTTTTCAGTGGTTGAAAAGAAACAATGCTTCAAAGCGACAACATTTGGGTGGTCAAGAAGGCGCATTGTTTGTAGCTCCCGGTTTTTATACCTCTTGTCTTGAAGAACTTTTTTGATAGCCACAGTTTCACCAGTCTCCAAGCATTTGGCCTACAATTATACCAATAAAAAAACAAAAAACTCAGCATAAGGCATCATATATCACTCTGTTTCAAAAGCTGAGCAAATACATCATCCAGGACAGTGGATAAGAATCCATACCTGGAATACAACCCCAAATGATCCATGTCCAACAATCCGCTCTGCCATATAGCTTATAGTCTGAAATATTTAAAATATATGCTCAACTAGTATAGATAACTAAACATATTTTTTAAAAGCGAAGAAAATGAATCGTGCAGTATGGTTAAATAAAAGTGTAGACGAGGATTAAATTCTACTAATTCAGCTCCATCAATCAGTAAGTATTTGGTGAGGATATTTAGTTATCTACCAATAATAAGGCACAACAAAAACATGTTTAAGACAGAAAATAGTTGAGCAACTCACTGCATAGGGATTCAAGTTAGCAGGCACTATAGTTGGCATAATACCCAAAATCTTGAGAGGTAAAAAATAGCTCTGAAGACAGATACAATAAATCTCATTTCAAATGTCAAAACTCCCACATTTACAGCAGCATTATGAAAAAAAAAAAACATTTACACCCAATTAATAACCCCAAACTAATTGACTAAAGCATTAATTGCTTATCAGCTTCCAAGTACCAAGATGTCAGCAGAGCAAATGAGACAGTACAGTAGTCAAACTATTTCAAATTACTTTCCAATTTCCACAGCATAGTACACATTGGCTGGAAAAGAAGGGAGAAGGTATACCTGCTTAGGCTGACCATTTCTACCCCCAATGGTAGTAACAATTATATGCCCTGTTTCCGTTCCATTACCATCAACAACAGTGGCTTCCATTTCCTACAATTATAAAGCAAGCTGTAAGCAACAACAAGTCTCAAACTTAAAATATCAATCAACAAAAAAATTTACCCAAAAAGGAAAAAAAATTGTGTTGAGAATGAATAGTGTGTCTCTGTGTGACATACTTTATCATCCCTAATTTTCATATCATTCATCTCCTCCGGCAATCTTTCAACACCAGTTGATTCTCTCAAGCCTGATATTGGCGCCACGCTAACCGACGCCATCTTGCACCAAACTTCACTGCTATTTTGAAAGCTTAAAACCTAATCACTTTCCTCCTGAAATTAATTAATCAATTAATTAATTAATAGCACACCAAAATCAGACGCTGGAGTATTAGGGTGAAATAAATTTGAAATACACGGAAATGGAAATTGAAGCCACAACAGCAAAGTAGCATAAAAAGTACAGAAAAAAACGCAAGTGCTTTTTTTTTTTCTTTGGACTAAAAATCGTTACTCACTCGCGGAAATTACTGAAGAACATCAAAGATCCATCTATGGAACATCACAAATCCTACGGAAACTCACAGTTACATCAACAATTTAACCGTTAAAAAAATAAAAACATAAAAAAAACGGAAATATTTACAAAAAAAAAAAGGACAAAAAGATCGTCGTAAATGAACGTAGCAGAATAGAAGACACGGTCTGAGTACATAAAACTGAAGTAAAAGAAACTCCGTGTGAGGAAAAATGAAGAGCAGTAAAATCCGAGAGAGAATTGAAAAAAAAAATAAAAAACAATTTTTTTTTTGCAAAACAGCAGAAAGAGGAAAAATGAAAATAGAGGAAGAGAAGGTACCTTTGAATAGAATGTATGAATGAAAAATAAAAGGAAAAAGGAAAAGAGAAGAAAGGTTGTTTAGTGAGAAATGGATGAAGATGAAGATGAAGATGTTAGAGTTAGAAGGTTGTGTTGGGTGAAGGTGGGAGAGTGTGATGAGGTGAGAAAGGTTATTTCCTTCTTTATGGAATTGTGTGACCAAAACAGTGCTTCTGCTTTTTGTGTGCTCTACTGTAACTGGTTGCAGTCAAAGAAGAATACTGTTTACTTTTTTATTTTTAATATATACATAAAATTATAAGACATTCTATTAAATTTAAGTAACAAATTTCAACTTAAATTGCATATTTCCTTTGGATATTTGAATTTAGTTTTTAATCTTGCAGGGTGTTTGTTATAAAATATAAACTTATATTTTTAAACATCATATTTCCAAGAATGTTATTTTATAAAAATAAAAAAAAATATACACATTTTACTATGAAAATAAAAAGTAAAATAAATGTGAGTAATTTGTATTCTCCAGAATTAATTATTTTTGGAAACAATTTTCTAGAACTTAACAATAACATGAATATATAATATTTTTATATTCATTTTCATGGAAATTTTTTACATGATTTGAAACAACTCTCCGAGATTATAAATTTGAATTTTTCTAGGGGAGAATTTTTTTTTTTTTTTTAACTCATTTGTTAAAGAAAATGACATGTAATTTAAAATAAAATAACAAAAAATATGAGACTTGTGTTTTTTAATTCCCTAGTTTATATAATTATGAGATTTTTTTTCTTTACAGGAATGAATTAATAAAAAAAATATCAATAGATGAAAAAATAAAAAAAAAAATCCACATTGGAATGTACTGTGATTATATTGCAGTGACGGACTGTATATTTTAATTAGTCTAATTTTTTTTTATGGAATGCTAAATGGCATGTTATGATGGTTATACTGATAATATATGAAAAAAAATTCATTTGCCATAAATTACATTAATTTTATTTATGATGTGATGTTAATATTTCAATGAAGTTTTTAAATAGGATTTGTAAGATGAAAAATTGAGTCATCCAGCTTTCTCTGAACATTTTGGATTGGATTAGATCAAATTTTACACTGCACTCAAATAATATGAAATCAAATCACAATTTATATTTTACTTCTGAAACAGGTGACATTTTAGCAAATAAAAAAAAAAAAGTAATCATGACCAAATTGCAAACACTCCTATATGCAAATTTTGACACATGTCTTCAGTTATATTGATACTAACTAACATATGTGGTATTAAACATCTAAATATTTTGACTTCAGTTGGTCGCCCCATGTGCTTTTATTAAATGAATATTTGCTAAGTTATGTTAAAAGGTTGAGAATATGACAAACAAATTGAGTCAAGAGTCAATGGTTTAGTCTAAAATTACAATTACTAGTTGTAAACATCACTTTCAACATCAAATCAAAAATAAAGTTTTCCTTGATTTACATTTAAGTCGCTTTTGTTTTTATTTATAACTTTCTTTTTTATATATTTACTTTTTATGTAAACCTAAACTCATTCTTGTTTATCCCAGAATATGATGAAAATTTGTATGGTAGTTATATGAATAACATAAAAGGGATAGGTAGTTTATGGTAGTTATACTTGTATGATAAAAAAATGTTTAAGAAAATGTATATATTAAACGACCATAAGTCGTTTATTATTATTATTATAAATATAAATTATAGATTGTTTGACTTATATTAATACGTGTCATTTTTTAGATGGCTATAAAGACTGAATTATTTGATTACATGAAAATGAAATAAAAAAATACTTTAATGACATACTATAGTATTATTCAAGATTTGACATCCTTTTATATTGCTGAGAGATAACATTAGTCATTGAAAAATTCTCTTCAAAGATGACTTCATATGCATCACCATAGTTATTCATTCCTTGGGCTAATAATTGCCAAAAAAAAGCCCACTCACACATGGGCCCTTTTTTGCAAGCACTAGTGTATATGAAATTGTATACTCTCTGAAAGAATCTATTCCTTCTTTCTACATTATACCGTAAATTCTTTGAAGACTTCCCAAACTCACTAAGAAGAATGGGATTAAGAAAGCATCAGAATTATCTTTCTAATATTGTGAATTCTTTAAGGCCATCGTTGATTGATTTACTATGTTTAGCATTTTCTGAACAAGAAAAGACTGAAGATTTTCTAAACATACTAATCATTATGTGGTTAACTTTCCGAGTACTAAGTTTTTTTCTTGACTTGAGAAACGAAAAAGCTATCAAAGGTTTTAAGTATGATAGTCTTGAAGAGTCATATTCAATCCTTCAACCGTTTTTATTTTTATTGGTCAGCAATTTTCACTAAATAAATTGTAATATCTCAAAATGACACATTTATTGGTGTAAAGTGGTATTCTGAACTTCCACTTTCTTGGTGTCAATTTTTTGAACTTCCTTTATTTTTTATTTCTATTCTTATTACATTATATAATAAGATGGGTTTTTTTGAACAAAGTAGCGTTTTTAAAAAAATTATTTATGAAAATAGTGTTAGTTACAAACAATTTAAGGATTTAGTGTTATTTTATGAAACCGCAAACCAGATTACAACACTAAAACCGCAACCTCTCTTGCGAAATCACTAGAATGCGACATGTGTCCGTATTTTTCTGAGATGACCACTGAAACCGCAACTCTTCTTACGATTTTACATTACCAAGAGTAGATACGTGTCCAATTAGAATTAATGTGGAAGGTGACTAGAATTCGTACGTAACACGTGGATTTGTAAATTCACCAGGACGCGCCATGTGTTACAGATTTGTTCTCCCTTGGCAGGTGTTGCCGCAAATAAATTTGCGGTTTGACTGAAACTGCAAATGGTCTAGCGGTTTCAGTTATAAAAAAGATGTTTTCTATGTCTCACTGAATATGACTTTCATTTTCAAAGTAAATTACCTTATTTTCTTTTGTTGTTACCCGTCATCAAACTCACATTATTTACATGTGTTACAAAATTGCAATCAGATATGTACTAGGTTGAAATAAACATTTTAGTTTCTCAAACATTGATAATATTAGAGTTTCTCAATAACACTCTTTTATTTTACATAAAATTTATTAATTATTTTAAAAAATATTATATTAACCTTACTTTATATATTACATTAACCTCTCATAAGTTTTGAAAATATTTTTTATCTTAATAAATCTTATATTGACCAATCTTATTTACTCTTCGAGCTTGTAGTTACAAATTGTGTAATCTTATGAATCTGTGTAATCGATCGATTTAGTTTGATGCAGCTTTCTAAACATCTGCCATCTTCAAATTGGAAGCTTACCCCCTCATAAATCTTTTATCTCTCATCTAACCAAGTATTTGGTAAAACATATGAATATCGGGTATCAATGAACATTCACACTTTAGTTTAATATATTATTTAAAAAGTCACAAGGATTGGATGCAAATTGAAATCGCAGGACCATTTGCGGTTTCAAGAAACCGCAAAATCATTTGCGATAATACCTACATAAACCTTTAGGACGAACAAATTTGTGACACGTGGCGCATATTGGTGAAACCGCAAATCATTTTACGGTTTTGCCACGTGTCACGTATGAATCCTAGTCATCTTCTATGCTAGCCCTAATTGGACACGTGTTTATTCCTGATGAAATCGCAAGAAGAGTTGCGGTTTTAGTGGCCACCTCAAAAAAATAGGAACACGTATCGTGTTCTGATGATGTCGCAAGAAATGTTGCGATTTCAGTGTCGCAATCTAGTCTGTAGTTTCACAAAACAATACTAAATAATTTGTAACTAATACTATTTTCATAAATAATTTTTTAAAAACACCATTTTAACTAAAATCCAATAACATGTGACCATTTTGATGGTCGAATAAATTAGATTATTTATTAAGGAGAATAATTTTGATGTGACATATTTATTTAAGATTTGTCATCTTGGTAGATTGTTGAGAGATGACATCAGCAGTTGAAGGATTGTCTTGGAATATGACTTCATAGCCATCACGAAAGCTATCAATTCCTTGGACCATCAATTGCCAGAAAAGCCCACCTGAGCATGGGCCCCCATTACTTGCACTATTGTATATGAAATTGTACAGTTTCTCAAAGTAACTATTTCTTTTAACCACGTCATATCCAGAAGACCTTGAAGACTTTCCAAACTCGGTAATAAGAATGGGCTTTCCTAAAACATCATTTGAGTCCTGAATATGGGCTTCAACCCATTTATTAACAAAGGCTTCTTGGGCTGTTTCATCAGTGCTCGATACCCTACATTCAAAATCACCATATAAATTTTATTATATAACGTAGATTTGTATTAGATATAGTGAATAAATGAAAAAATCATAGAGAATTTACCATTGATCAGGTATAGATGTATTGTGGCGAAATCAATTTCAGGAACTTGATTGTTAGAAATGAAATCAGTTCCTACTTGAAATCCAGGATTGAATTGTTTCTTTTCTGGCATTGATTCACCATAAAACCCTTCAAGCCCTACTTCCACCAAATGTTTGTTATCAATGGATTTCACATAGCTAGCCATTTCCTTCACCCAATCCTGTTATATATATTTCATTCATATTAAATGTAAAATTTGTTAATATGTAGTTTTTAATAAATTTTCACACGTCCACCAAGAGAATCAAAGACCATAACAAAGAAAATATATATATAGTATAAATACCTGAATTGATTTTCCAGAATAATCATTTTGGGAACGAGGTTCATTTATTAGTTCCCATGCAAAAATGGTAGGGTCATCCTTATATGCCAATCCAGTTATAGTATTATTTCTGGTCAACACAGTCTACATTTCAACCAAATTTACAAAAGGTTAAATTTTGGACAAACATGTCATACTAATAAATAAATTGTTATTTTAATTATCAACTTAATTTTCTTGAACAATAGAATATTAGTCCAAATTAGTCCTCCATATTTAATGCTAGTCCTCAATAAATTTTTATTTTAATTATCAGCTTAATTTTCTTGAACAATAGAATATACAAAGAATTGGTCCTCCATATTTAATATTAGTCCAAAATATTGATAACATGATTAGAAACAATTTCTCATCTCTCACAAAAATCACCCTTATAAATTTGTCTTTGCTACTTGCATTGTCATTAATTCTTACCTTAACATGATTTTTGTAATATTGCTTAACAATGGGGTGTGTATAGAAGTCATCATCATTGTTTACATATTGACCACGTTCTCTTGCCCATTGCACATACTTATTCTTCCCACCATAATCGTTCCAGTTATTTACCAAGCTTAGTATCAGTCGTACCCCGTTTCTTCCTGCTTCTGAAATCACAAAATCCAACCCCTACAAAACATAGAGTCCACCAAAGGCACCGAATTAGTTAAAATACCATTTATACACAGACGATATAAAATTATTTTATAAAAAATTTTCTCTATGAAAATTAATAGTGTGCAATCTTTTTTAATTAAAAAAAATCTATACACATGCACATATGATAAAAGCGTACATTTATTTAGGTAGTAAGATTTAGTGAATACCTTGAAGACGTTCTCGTCATAAGAACCAGGAGAAATCTGAAGGGCTTTGTAACCTCCATCATTGAAAGCCCAGGTTCTTGCTAGGTTCAAACCATGTTGGGAAGCTTCTTGAAAAGTTGTAGTAACCTTAGAACTTGTAGATGGATCAGATGCTATATTCATTAACCAATAAGAATTGAATCCGTTTAAGTAGTGTGGCTTCCCATTTAGAACAAAATAGGTGCCATTTCGTTGAATGAAACCATCCTTGGTATCATCAAGTGTTTTTGTGGATGAATTTTTGTGTGAGTGATGATGATGAAGAGGATGATGAGTAACCTTGCAATTCCCATATTCAACAATAAATAATGTCATCATCAAAATTGCCAATACAAAGTTTTGGAACCCCATGGCTTAAACCCAAAACCTAGCTAGATATAATAACACTTAGAATTTTTATTTTTTTTTATTTCTTTTGACGAAATTTAAATTTCTAGAACCGAGCAAAAATCTAAACAAAGAAGCAAGAGAGCAAAAGTTTTAAGAGAGAATGATTTCCCTTTGAATCCTATGGGAAAATAGAGATGAAGAATGGAGTTTATATAGAGATGGAGATTGATGAATATAAGAAGAGTGTGTGAATCAACTCTATTTCTAACAATTGTAATAAGCATATGTAATATAGAGACAATTCTCTTTCTTCATACTTTATAATTCTTTTTCATATTTTATAACTGATTATTTATTTGTTTACCGAACATTTTTCGTGTGTGAAATATGAGTATTATGTTTTATGCCATGCAGAGGTCCCACCATAAAACTAAACAATTGTGATTTTGGTTGGATTCGTAGAATTCAATCAATTTTTCTTTTAGTTCGACCCCACATTTTTAAGATAAGCCTGGTTCTGTTATTTTTTCTTTTTTGAATTGAAAAAAATAACGGAAAGACTTGTTTGGAATTGCTATATTCACTTTTTTCTTTTTTCTGAGTTCTCACCTCTACTTTTAATTATTATGAAAATATATGAAATTAATTAACATACAATTTAATTTTTTAATATTAATTAATTTAATTAATATATATGTATATATTAATTAATTTAATTAATATATGTATATATATATTAATTAATTTAATTAATATATATGTATATATATTAATTAATTTAATTAATATATATGTATATATTTGTTAGAATTTATTATAATATATTTTCAACTTGCCACACTATCCTTCAGGTTGATGATATAATATAGCTACAACTCATGTAATACTCAAATAAAATACCAACATAATATAAATAGAGAAAATATAAAATGTAGTTTATATACCTGAAATTATTTATGTGTTATAAATATAGTATAAATATACTTATAATTACATAAATAAATATATTTATTATGACAGTACATGATAGGATGTTTTTTAATAAGAGTAAGTTTTTATATCAAAGATTTGGAGATATTAGAGAGATTATATATATATATATATAGTAGAGAAACCATGATAGGATGTATTGATAATAATTTTTTATTTGTAACAGATTTTATGATATATGAATTGTGATAGGGTGCGGTCGTCCTTCAACTTTAGTCGATACTCCATACTGCGTTGCCGTGAATTCGTATAATACTGAAATTGATAAGTCAAAATAACGAACCAAACCGAATCCAATGGTTTCTCTTATTTTTCTTCTTGTCCACAGAAGGTGGAGGTTAATGTACAAGAGATTAAAGAAACACGTAACTTAACTAATTCTTTCTAGCAATGCCGTCACAGAAGAAGGTGGAACTAGTATTGCAAACTACTACTACTTGTTGTCGTCATGAGGTTCATCATACTCATCAATCACAATGCCCCTCTTTTATTAATTTAGGACTCATGCTAATAAGTCTATTAAAATTACTTCTTAAGAAATTAAAATAAAATATTTTAAAAAGGTATAAAATTATTTAATGCACTAAGAATTCGTTTTTTTATTTTTTATTTAATATTTTCAAATTGTTTACTAATACTCTAACAATATATAATCATTTTTAATATAAATAACAGTGTAGTCTATGCGTTGTATTCAATAACTATTTATGTTATATAATTAAAATTTATAATAATAAGTAAATTTAATTATAGAAACTATGTTAGAGTGAAAGATCATAATAATTATAATTTTTAAAATATAAATTATATTTGAAGTTTATGATAAATAATTTATATAATGATATAAAATTATTTTAATTATTTATAATTTATTTCAAAATTATAACAATTCAATTTAGAAATAAGGATGAAAATAATACATTAAAAGAGATAAAAAAAATTTAAAATTTTTCTAAAAGCATTTTAGGTAGAAAGAAAAGATGATCCTTATAAACAATCTAGAGATAATTATTCTGTTTGTTTATATATTTTATGTTATAAAAGGATAAAGGGATTAACACTCTTGAGTTTTACCTTTTGTGCTATTGTGTCCTTAAGTTTCTTGTTTTTTCTCACGAATTGCAATACATTTTGTTTATTCCCTCCGAAGAAAAATGTCATGACATAATCGGTTAGGTCATGCGTGGTTACCTTATTAAAACGTAGAAGAAAAAAATCCGTTACCATATATAACTATTTTATTATCTAACTTTTATGTTTTTGACACATAATTCTTAAAAATATACTCAATCAAAAAATAATTTTTTATTATCTAACTTTGGTGTTCAAAAAGCTTGTCCATGCTATTAGCCTAAAGTTTCAATGACAATGAGCCCACTCTTCTTGGTTTATCAATATATGATCCATTGTATGATGTCATTAGAATCTTACTCAAAAAAACATCCGAAGGATCCGATCCAGTAGTTTCTAATTGTGGAAAATAAGTAAATAAAAAGGGAATCAACTTAATATATAAATAAAGAAACGAAAAATTGCAAGAAAAATATAACAAATAAATGGTTCTAAAAAATTATAAATAAGATTTAAATTTTAATTATGATAGATAATATAATATATTAAACAGTTGGGAATAAACCATTGTACATGGAGAGAATCAATACCTGTTCCTGTGTGAAGCTGTTACGTGGGATTCCCATTCCGTGAATGGGATATAGATATTCTCTTGCACTATCTTACTTTCTTTGTTTCTCTTTTTAAATGAAAACTCTTGCACTATCTTAAAGATGATGTTCTTAATAACGTTACTCTAGTTCACTTTGCGCAAAGGGAAACTGCTGCATGAAGAACACTAACATTATTCCAGGTTTGCAAATTACGTTCGGAGGTCTTGTGTGTAATTAAACCCTTTTTCTTCTAATCGGAGAAATAATGTCAGAATCCAGATTGTAGACTATTTCTGGGGTGAAGTTTTATTATTAGATTGCTTTCTTAAAATTACTACCATAATTAAATTATAAACCCATTTATGTACTAGTAGTACTTGTTGCACAGCATTTTTTACTTTTTATTACAAAATAATGCTTATGAACGTCAAATGACACACGAGCATAGTGCAAAATGTTGAATGGGAAATATTACGTACACAATTTAAAATGTTTATACATACATCGCATTCAAGGTTAAAAAAGTGTTAGTATAGCAATTTAACCCCATGGAGTTGATCAAGAATTCAGTCTCACATCTCAACTTAAAAATTTGAGTATCCACTCATCTTATTAGGATGTAGTTAATGTAAGTTGTCTGCAAATATTCTTTAAACCCAGAGTGGCAGAGATACCATCCACTTTCTTTAAAATTTTATGTACCAAAAAAAAAAAACTAAACTGCAATTTGAAAGACCAAAAATGTTTCAACATTAAATATCAGAATAAATAACAATGGTCATAAAACAAAATTTAAGATTTCGCTAGACTGATTTGACATGGCATCTCTTCTCAGTTCTCTGTCTACTTTCTTTTTCTACAATGAAAGAATCAACCATAAGATGACCACAAAAGGAAATACAAGACAGAAAAAGACAACTTAGCTCACAAGGTAAAATAACAAAAACAAAAAAAAGTTCCTTCTTTTCCTCTATATCTAAGACACGAAAACACGTTTGAATTCAATCTGCGTGGTAGAGTTCACCTAATCGATACATCCAAATTGCAAACAGTTCTATAAGCAAATTTTGACACTGAAATTAACATAAGTGGTATTAAACATCTAAATATTTTGACTTCAGTTGGTGGCCCCATGTGTAGCTGGAGGTTACAATATACCGTTGATACAAGAAAATGTGCTTTTATTAAATGAATCTTTGCCAAGTTGTGTTAAAAGGTTGAGAATATGACAAACAAATTTAGTTAAGAGTCAATGGTTTAATCTAAAATTACTATTAATGGTTGTAAACATCACTCTAACATCAAATCACTAACCAACTTTTTCTTAATTTACATTTAAGTCTCTTTTGCTTTTATTTACAATTTTCTTTTTTATATATTTACTTTTTTATGTAAACTTAGACTCATTCTTGTTTATCTCAGAATACGATAAAAATTTGTATGGTAGATATATGAATAAAAAAAGGGATAGGTAGTTTATGGTAGTTATATGATAAATTTTTAATTTTTTTTTTGAGAAAATGTATATATCAAACGACCATAACTCGTTTATTATTATTATTATAGACATAAATTATAGGTCGTTGACTTATATCAAAACGTGCCATTTTTTAGATGGCTAGAAAGACTGAATTACTCGATTACGTGAAAACGAAATAAAAAATAAAAATAAAAAAAAAAACTTCGATGACATACTATAGTTCTATTCAAGATTTGACATCCTTTTATATTGTTGAGAGATAACATTAGCCGTTGAAGGATTCTCCTCAGAGATGACTTCATAAGCATCACCATAGTTGTCCATTCCTTGGGCTAATAATTGCCAAAAAAAACCCACTCACGCATAGGCCCTTTTTGAGAGTACTAATGTATATGAAATTGTATAGTCTCTGAAACAATCTATTCCTTTTTTCTACATTAAAACGTAAATTCTCTGAAGACTTCCCAAACTCACTAAGAAGAATGGGTTTAAGAAAGAATGAGAATTTTCTTTCTAATATTGTGAATTCTTTAAGGCCATCGTTGATTGATTTATTATGTTTAGCATTTTCTGAACAAGAAAAGACTGAAGGTTTTCTAAACATACTAATCATTGTGTGGTTAACTTTCGGAGTACCAAATTTTTTTCTTCACTTGAGAAAAGAAAAAGTTATCAAGGTTTTAAGTTTGACAGTCTTGAAGAGTCATATTCAACCCTTCAACCATTTTTATTCTTAATTAATGTGTTATAAATAACTATACTTTGGTGCAACATTTGAAGTTTGAGTTTCTTTCTAAGACAAATTTCCATAAACACATTTTCTTACATTTATTATACATTCTATAAAAAAATATAAAATATTAAATTAAGAAATGGCAACACAATATTAATAATTGGAAAAGTGATAGTATCAATTAAAATAATAAATATAAATTAGGTTGCCTGATAGAATAGAATATAATAAATAACTTGACATAATTAGTGTAATAATTAAATAGATTTATTGGGTCAGCAATTTTTACTCAATAGATTGTAATATCTCCAAATGACACATTTATTGGTGTAAAGTAGTATTCTGAACTTCCTCTTTCTTGGTGTAAATTTTTAAACTTCCTTTCTTCTTTATTTCTATCCTTATTACATTATACAATAACATGTGACCATTTTGATGGTCAAAGAAATTAGATTATTTATTCAAGGAGAATAATTTTGATGTGACATATTTATTTAAGATTTGTCATCTTGGTAGATTGTTGAGAGATGACATCAGCAGTTGAAGGATTGTCTTGGAATATGACTTCATAGCCATCACGAAAGCTATCAATTCCTTGGACCATCAATTGCCAGAAAAGCCCACCTGAGCATGGGCCCCCATTACTTGCACTATTGTATATGAAATTGTACAGTTTCTCAAAGTAACTATTTCTTTTAACCACGTCATATCCAGAAGACCTTGAAGACTTTCCAAACTCGGTAATAAGAATGGGCTTTCCTAAAACATCATTTGAGTCCTGAATATGGGCTTCAACCCATTTATTAACAAAGGCTTCTTGGGCTGTTTCATCAGTGCTCGATACCCTACATTCAAAATCACCATATAAATTTTATTATATAACGTAGATTTGTATTAGATATAGTGAATAAATGAAAAAATCATAGAGAATTTACCATTGATCAGGGTATAGATGTATTGTGGCGAAATCAATTTCAGGAACTTGATTGTTAGAAATGAAATCAGTTCCTACTTGAAATCCAGGATTGAATTGTTTCTTTTCTGGCATTGATTCACCATAAAACCCTTCAAGCCCTACTTCCACCAAATGTTTGTTATCAATGGATTTCACATAGCTAGCCATTTCCTTCACCCAATCCTGTTATATATATTTCATTCATATTAAATGTAAAATTTGTTAATATGTAGTTTTTAATAAATTTTCACACGTCCACCAAGAGAATCAAAGACCATAACAAAGAAAATATATATATAGTATAAATACCTGAATTGATTTTCCAGAATAATCATTTTGGGAACGAGGTTCATTTATTAGTTCCCATGCAAAAATGGTAGGGTCATCCTTATATGCCAATCCAGTTATAGTATTATTTCTGGTTAACACAGTCTACATTTCAACCAAATTTACAAAAGGTTAAATTTTGGACAAACATGTCATACTAATAAATAAATTGTTATTTTAATTATCAACTTAATTTTCTTGAACAATAGAATATTAGTCCAAATTAGTCCTCCATATTTAATGGTAGTCCTCAATAAATTTTTATTTTAATTATCAGCTTAATTTTCTTGAACAATAGAATATACAAAGAATTGGTCCTCCATATTTAATATTAGTCCAAAATATTGATAACATAATTAGAAACAATTTCTCATCTCTCACAAAAATCACCCTTATAAATTTGTCTTTGCTACTTGCATTGTCATTAATTCTTACCTTAACATGATTTTTGTAATATTGCTTAACAATGGGGTGTGTATAGAAGTCATCATCATTGTTTACATATTGACCACGTTCTCTTGCCCACTGCACATACTTATTCTTCCCACCATAATCGTTCCAGTTATTTACCAAGCTTAGTATCAATCGTACCCCATTTTTTCCTGCTTCTGAAATCACAAAATCCAACCCCTACAAAACATAGAGTCCACCAAAGGCACCAAATTAATTAAAATACCATTTAAACACACACAAAAATTGAAAAATATAAACAGTATATAATAAAATCTTGCACCAACATTTCACTTGGTCAAGAGAGAATTTTGTGTTCAACTAGTCAAATTAAAAGTTGACAATAATGTCACTTGGAACTTAAAATATAATATCAATTTTACATAATTTTCACAACTCACCTTAAGGCATGGGAATACTGGAAAATTCATAAATACGTTGCTTTTAAAAAATAATTTTGAAAAAATAACTTGAAGAAATTTCCAGTGCAAAGAAAGTAAATAATAGATTGTGGTAATCAAATTGATAACATTACATTATTGAAAAAATAAAATTTAAATTTCCTTTCCTTGAATACCACTCGTACCATTATCTTTATAGTAGCATAATATCGAGAAATGAAAATTAATATCATTCTTTTGTTGAGACATAAGAATGAGTTTAATATATTGTTATTTGATCATATATCATCTTTAATATATATTTTTTATAAAAACTATTAAACAATCAACCTTCATGTTTTTCTCTTCTCTGTAAAGATGGATGATCGATTGGAAGACAATATAAAATTATTTTATGAAAAAATTCTCTATGAAAATTAATAGTGTGCAATCTTTTTTAATTAAAAAAAAAAAATCTATACACATGCACATGTGATAAATGCGTACATTTATTTAGGTGATAAGATTTAGTGAATACCTTGAAGACGTTCTCGTCATAAGAACCAGGAGAAATCTGAAGGGCTTTGTAACCTCCATCATTGAAAGCCCAGGTTCTTGCTAGGTTCAAACCATGTTGGGAAGCTTCTTGAAAAGTTGTAGTAACCTTAGAACTTGTAGATGGATCAGATGCTATATTCATTAACCAATAAGAATTGAATCCGTTTAAGTAGTGTGGCTTCCCATTTAGAACAAAATGGGTGCCACTTCGTTGAATGAAACCATCATTGGGATCATCAAGTGTTTTTGTGGATGAATTTTTGTGTGAGTGATGATGATGAAGAGGATGATGAGTAACCTTGCAATTCCCATATTCAACAATAAATAATGTCATCATAAAAATTGCCAACACAAAGTTTTGGAACCCCATGGCTTAGTCCCGACCCACAGAACCCAAAATCTAGCTAGATACAATAACACTTAAATTTTTTTATTTTTTTTTTTGTTTCTTTTGAAGAAATTTAAATTTCTAAAACCGAGAAAAAAATTTAAAGAAAGAGGCAAGAGAGCAAAAGTTGTAAGAGAGAATGAGTTTTCTTTGAATTCTATGGAAGATAGAGAAGAAGAATGGAGTTTATATAGAGATGGAGATTGATGAATACAAGAAGAGTGTGCGAAATATGAGTATTATGTTTCATGCCATGCAGAGGTCCCACCATAAAACTAAACAAGTATGATTGCTTGGATTCCTGGAATTCAACTAAATTTTCTTTTAGTTCGACCCCACATTTTTAAGATAAGCCTGCCTCAGTTTTTTTTTTTTTTTTTTTTTTTTTTGAGAATTAAAAAGAATAACGCAAAGACTTGTTTGGATTTGCTATATTCACTTTTTTCTTTTTTCTGAGTTCACCTCTATTTTTAATTATTATGAAAATATATGAAATTAATTAAAATATAATTTAATTTTTTAATATTAATTAATTCAATATATACATATGTATATATATTTATTAGAATATATTTTTCTTATTAAACTCTTATTTTCTTATCTCAAAATTCATTTTTATCTTTTTTCTAATTTTCCCCCACCTTCTTTACTATTTATGGCTTTCATTCTATTTAACCTTCTTTAACATTAATAATATTTTTTTTCAAATAAATTTTTTAAGAGAAAATGTTTTTTTTTAATTGAATTAGTCAATAAATTTTTTTATCATAAAAACAATTCTTTTAAAAAATGTTGTTCTACAAAATAAAAATATAAAATTGTATGTAATATTTTCAACTTTACTACACTATCCCTTAGGTCGATGATATAATATAGTTACAACTCATGTAATACTCAAATAAAATACAAACATAATGTAAATAGAGAAAATATAAAATGCAGTTTATATACCTAAAATTATTTATGTGTTATAATTATACTATATAATTACACAAATAAATATATTTATCATGACAGTGCATGATAGGATTTTTCAATAAGAGTAAGTTTTTATATCAAAGATTTGGTGATATTAGAGAAATTAATATATATATATATATCAAGAGTAGA
This sequence comes from Hylodesmum podocarpum, assembly GCA_026586105.1. NCBI lineage: Eukaryota > Viridiplantae > Streptophyta > Magnoliopsida > Fabales > Fabaceae > Hylodesmum > Hylodesmum podocarpum. The sequence continues at coordinate 1,965,711 of JALJEV010001298.1, read as the reverse complement.
GAAACCATGATATAGGATGTATTGATAATAATTTTTTAATTTGTAATCGATTTTATGATATATGAATTGTGATAGGGTGCGGTCCTCCTTCAACTTTAGTCGATACTCCATACTGCGTTGCCGTGAATTGGTGCAATACTGAAATTGATAAGTCAAAATAACGAACCGAACCGAATCGAACGGTTTCTCTTATTTTTTCTTGTTCTCCACAGAAGGTGGAGGTTAACGTACAAGAGATTAAAGAAACACGTAACTTAACTAATTCTTTCTAACAATGCCGTCACCTACGTCCTCAGCTAGTATTGCAAACTACAACTATTTGTTGTCGTCATAAAGTTCATCATACTCATCAATCACAATGCCCTCTTTTATTAATTTAGGGCTCATGCTAATAAGTTTGTTAAAATTACTTCTTAAGAAATTAAAATAAAATATTTTAAAAAGGTATAAGATTATTTAATGCATTGAGAATTTGATTTTTTTATTTATTATTTAATATTTTCAAATTGTTTACTAATACTCTAACAATATATAATCATTTTTAATATAAATAACACCGCAGTCTATGCATTGTATTGAATAACTATTTATGTTATATAACTAAAATTTATAATAAATAAGTAAATTTAATTATAGAAATTATGTTATAATGAAATATCATAATAATTATAATTTTTTTGAAGTTTATGATAAATAATTTATATAATGATATAAAATTATTTTAATTATTTATAATTTATTTCAAAATTATGAAAATTCAATTTAGAAATAAGGATGAAAGTAATACATTGAAAGAGATAAAAAAATTTAAAAAATTTCTAAAAGCATTTCAGTTAGAAAGAAAAGATGATCATTATAAACAATCTAGAGATAACTATTCTATTTTTTTATATATATTTTATATTATAAAGGGATAAAGGGGTTAACGCTCTTGAGTTTTACCTTTTATGCCATTGTGTCCTTAAGTTTCTTGTTTTTTCTCACGGAATGCAATACATTTTGTTTATTCCCTCCGAAGTAAAATGTCATGACATAATCGGTTAGGTCATGCATGGTTACATTATTAAAACGTAGAAGAAAAAAATCCGTTACCATATATAACTATTTTATTATCTAAATTTTATGTTTTTGACACGTAATTCTTAAAAATATACTCAATCAAAAAATAATTTTTTATTATCTAACTTTGGTGTTCAAAAAGCTTGTCCATGCTATTAGCCTAAAGTTTCAATGACAATGAGCCCACTCTTCTTGGTTTATAAATATAAGATCCATTGTATGGTGTCATTACAATCTTGCTTAAAAAAACATCCGAAGGATCCGATCCAGTAGTTTCTAATTATGCGAAATAAGTAAATAAGAAAGGAATCTACTTAATATATAAATAAAGAAACGAAAAATTGCAAGAAAAATATAATAAATAAATTGCAAGAAAAATATATTAAATAAATGGTTCTAAAAAATTATAAATAAGATTTAAATTTTAATTATGATAGATAATATAATATATTAAACAGTTGGGAATAAACCATTGTACATGGAGAGAATCAATACCTGTTCCTGTGTGAAGCTGTTACGTGGGATTCCCATTCCGTGAATGGGATAAAGATATTCTCTTGCACTATCTAACTTTATTTTTTTCTCTTTTTAAATGAAAACTCTTGCACTATCTTAAAGATGATGTTCTTATTAACATTACTCTAGTTCACTTTGGGCAAAGGGAAAGTGCTGCATGAAGAACAGTAACATTATTCCAGGTTTGCAGATTACGTTCGGAGGTCCTGTGTAGAATTAAACCCTTTTTCTTCTAATCGAGGAAATAGTGTCAGAATCCAGATCGTAGACTATTTCTGGGTTGAAGTTTTATTATTAGATTGCTTCCTTAAAATTACTACTATAATTAAATTATAAACCCATTTATATAATAGTACTTGTTGCACAGCATTTTTTACTTTTTATTAAGAAATAATGCTTATGAACGTCAAATGACACACGAGCATAGTGCAAAATGTTGAATGGGAAATATTACGTACACAATTTAAAATGTTTATACATACATCGCATTCAAGGTTAAAAAAGTATTAGCACAGTTGAACCAAAATTTAAGTGTAGTGTTCGGTGTTCCGGCTACGTGCATAGAGATATATGCAACTTCCATAACTAGTTGGCAAATTTGGAAACGAGTTATTTTCTATAAGCACATTTCTTTTCAGAGAATCTTCTTAACAAGTTAAAGAAAAGTATTGTCTAGAATAAGCTAAAACCAAATTGCAATAGCAATTTAACCCCATGGAGTTGATAAAAAATTCAGTCTCACATCTCAACTTAAAAATTTGAGTATCCACTCATCTTATTAGGATGTAGTTAATGTAAGTTGTCTGTGAATATTCTTTAAACCCAGAGTGGCAGAGATACCATCCACTTTCTTTAAAATTTTATGTACCAAAAAAAAAAAAAAACTAAACTGCAATTTGAAAGACCAAAAATGTTTCAACATTAAATATCAGAATAAATAACAATGGTCATAAAACAAAATTTAAGATTTCGCTAGACTGATTTGACATGGCATCTCTTCTCAGTTCTCTGCCTACTTTCTTTTTCTACAATGAAAGAATCAACCATAAGATGACCACAAAAGGAAATATAAGACAGAAAAAGACAACTTATCTCACAAGGAAAAATAACAAAAAGAAAAAAGTTCCTTCTTTTCCTCTATATCTAAGACACGAAAACACGTTTGAATTCAATCTGTGTGGTAGAGTTCACCTAATCGATACATCCCAGGATGAATCAACGGCCTCTCAAAAGCATCCTTCTCACAAGTCACGATCAATTAGCCAGGTCAAGAATGCTTCTCCAAGAACCCGTAGTGACAGATTGAATATATTCCCAATGTAGAAAGAAATGGTCGTCACTTGTGAGACGAACAACAAACCTGACTAAAATACTGCTTATTTAGCGAGGGAAGCTGCCAATAGGAACAAAATGTGAAGTTGATCAGATCACAAAAATATGATCAGATCACAAAAATATAGAAATGTAAAACATAAACTCTGCCTTTCAGGCACTAAAACAGAATTTCAAGAATAAAATTACAGTAGTCAAAGATACTAGATATTCATAACGTAAAACTCAGTGTCCCTTGATAACCCTTGAAAAACCACCAGATTTAACTAAAATTTCATAAAAAGGGTTACAAGCCATACCTATATATTATGATTGCTGCACTTGTCGGGATATCTGTAGCATCCATTCAGGATATCCACTGTTACCACCCATCTGATCCTCAACAAGGTTTGCAAGAAAGAGGAATCCTTCTTTGGGCTGTTCACCTTGCCTCACAAGGTGGCTCAACTGGTAATATGCACGATCTGCATTTCTCAACTGCTCAAGGATACTCATCAGCCTCCTTGACATTTCATTATCTTGCTCACTGAGAGTAATCTGTTAAAAGAAATAAAGCATACACACAGCACCGGATTTGTTCATTTAGATAGATAAACAATAGAGGATAAGAGGAATACACAAACATATCTACTTTATTATGATGATTTGAAACTACGAATTGGCCAAAGAAGTTAAGAACAATATCCATCAATATCAATGCAAACTAAAGTCAATCTTATGAATCAAATTTGTATAGATAACGACTGACCACCAAAAATGCTATTGTGGGATGGAAGCTATTTTGATTTTTTTTGAACAAATTAAATAATTTATACCATGCACATATAAATGCTAAAAGATACCCAAAAACAACACAAGTCTTATTCTTAACCAAAACATACAAGTAAATAACGACAAAACAGAATAGAAAGAGAATATAATAATTTTATTTAATTAAGAACCAAACAACAACCAACATCAATTTGAACTAGAGATATTTGTTGGGAAAAAAGGGGTGAATCTGCTCAATGTAACAACCTATAATAAACTCTCCTCTGCCTTAAAAAATACCAATCATGAACCTATTTTTATATAGCAGGAATATACAAATACCTTTGATAATTCTGCTGCAAAGTCTGTCCCCAGTAAATTCTTGGCTATATCAGGTGAAATCACCCTGCCGAACCATATAACGAACCGGAAGCCATCATCATAAATGTAAAGGCCCCTAGAGTCTAAGCTCTCCCCGGTCAGAGGTAACCTTCTCTCAACACTTTTTAATTCATCAGCTTGTACAGATGCCTGGAACATGAGAAAATAACTGATGCATCTGACAGTTTAATCATACTATCAGTAACTTTTCAAGGTAAGTAATGTATACCTTCAGAAGATATTCATCAAGTCGAATTAAGCTAGGATAGAGAAGTTTCAACAGTCTTTTTATAGATACTGTCATCAGTATGTGTCCTGCTGCACATCGGTCATCCAGAGGTACATCACCATACCCTCCACGTAGAGCTGTTGATCTACAAAGGGCTAATCCATACAACATTAGGTACTTTAAAGACTCGGGGTAAATCATTCTGTTGGCCAAGCGATGTTGCACAGCATAAAGATTTCGATATTCCCTGAGGGCTTTCACAATTCTTAGTTGAACAGCAGTCCGTGCATCTTCCAGTTTTTGAGACAATGTTTTCTCAATTGCTGCAATTATGCAGGAACACTTTAAGAAGATAAAAAAGCAACCATAATCGATCACATATGATGAAACTAGACCAGAAGCCCAGTTCACCTACCTAGCCTACTTAACAGCGACACAATTGCACCAGAATCAGCCAGACGATAGATATCTGCCAACTCTGTAACTACTGGAACTGCCATAGTGTGAACTCTTATTCGCCTTTCACCGCAAGATGCAGTATATCTATTTTTGTCATTAGGGATGCAACTTGCTCAGAAACAATTTCACATTCTAAATATCCTGACTAAAAATAAATATCTAGCAAAAGACATCCAGACATATGTTAAAAAATGGAGAACAAATATTAAAAATCAACCATCATAGGATAAGGTGGATGTTCAACAAAAAATGAAAAAGATGGATATCAGATTAAATTTATTTTTTGTACTTCCCAGAGAAACAAACTCTTCAAAAATATAACTGAATGTCTAAGGACAGCATCTTAAATAGAGATATTCATTTTGACGGGGGGGGGGGGGGATAACTTAACAATAATCCAATGCATAAAAAGTGAATGGATATCTAAATGCTCTAACAGGAAAAAAAAGATTCCAACAAGTAACATAAACAACTAAAGTGCCTATATAAAAACACAAATGGCTAACGTACAAGAATAAATTAAATAGGATAGCATTAGGTAGTCAACAGCGTAAAAGCCTAACATAAAACTATAAAATATCAATTATATGCTTTATAATAATACTTTCAAATTGTTTGGATAAAGTTCTCCACAAGGTCCTTATTGGAGAAGAAAATAGGAAGTAAAACAAAATAAGCTAAGATGAGCTTGTAAAGAAGCTAACATGAGACAGCTTCTACAAATCAGCTTATGCATAAGCTAATTTCAGCTTATGTAGAAACTGTATCCTTTTTCCTTGCTATTTTTTTCTTCTATAAGACCTTGTGATGGAATTTACCCATACCCATATTCTTACATTGAAATATGGTCATCCAGTATCATAAACATTAGACAAAAAATCATGATTAATAATAAAACTTGGGTACACATTAGAACTCATCTCAAGAATTATTGAAGAAAGGATACAGCAATGCAACTTGGAAATACATTGTCTGAGTTGTTAATAATGTCTCTTCAAGAGACAGCTGCATGGCAAAGGCTTTATCACAATCCACAGCAGGAAGTGCTAACAAATCAGTGGACCTTAGCATGAAGTTTCCATGATAAGTTGTGAAGCGAACACCTAGAAACAGTCAATTATCAGCAATTTTTTTGCATGTAATACTAATACAAGTTGCATGAAACAGCAGATAAACAAAAGGAGTCAATGAAGGAACATATTTTTAAGACATAATGGATGCACAGACCTTTTGCACATCTAATACGCATTACAGCCTCCCATGCAGTTTCTCTGGTAAGGTCTCTCCTTAATTCATGTCTCAATTTCTCCCCATGAATGGCCGATTGGAAAGCTGGATAGTAATACACTTGGCCAGCGGTATACTTTGCCAGAGTTCCTGAACAGCCAATAAATTATAAATACATAATTCAGTTTATAAAGTATAGGATCATTACCATACCAAGATTATGTGCTTAGAAGAACAAATCTTAAAACAATTTTATTAAAATCAAGAATCATCTATCAGATTTATCAATCAGAAATTTTCCAATCCAAATTGAAAGATGCAGCACCTTTTTAGAGAATTAGAGTCTTGCATAATTTAGAAGAAACAATAAAAAATTACCTAAGGAGGCTATGTCGGTGTACTTATCACTGAATGCATACACATTTGTTGAGATTTGGTACTTGGAAAATTCAGCAGCCATTTGTTTATAGAATGGATCTTCAGGCAGCCTCAGTCCATGTTCTTTGTCTGTACCATAAACACGAGAATCGTCTCCACGTAACTTCAAGCGGCCAACACCAAGAGATGGGAGTGTGTTTTGAAATATTAACAATTTCCCTCCAAGTTGACTCTGCATAGAGAGGCATGAAAAGACCGCAACAAAGTAACATGAGAAAAATGTACAGACAATTCAATAAATTACCAGTGGACAGTGTTCTCTTAAAATTAGCTGACCAAAGATCCTACCATTCTGCATGGAATGTAACTTGCTTCTTTTCTATGGTCCATCTGATTTATTAAGTGGCTGTCTAATAGTTTAGTGTACCCAACAATGCCCCAAGGCCACATTCAGGTGCTCTGCACTTGGTTGTTTTAAGTTTCAACATAACCGTAACCGTTTATTTAGTGTATATTAAATACAACAGTCAACAAAAACTTTATCCCACTGGGTGAGGTTTTCTTTACATGGATCAGAAGACACCATTTGGCTCAAGTGCATATTAAATACAAAATAAATAAATGATATAACTTGAATCAAAGTAACCTAGGACAGACTTCCCATAATTGATCCAATAAAACCCCATACCAGTATCAAAATTCCACAAATTGGAACTTTCAAGTAATATAAAGTTGTGACAATTAAATGCCAAACTTCATCTTTATACGTACTAAGTTCTCTACCTATTGCCAAAAAAAAAAAAAACTAGCCCACAGATTTATGATAAGAAAGATCATCATACAAGTTTGAAAAGGGACCAACATACCATAACCATAAACGCAGCCTTAAGAGCAGGACCAAAAGCTGACTCCAAGTTAACATTGTCCTGGAACATGGTTGGCAAACTATCTAGGAAGGTTTCTACCACACTTCTTGATTCAGACAAGTTGACAAGAAGATCATCTGGCAGTGGAATAAATATATCATCCAGATCTGACACTACCAACATCTGTGGTTGTGTCAAGGAAGACTGCAAAAGCATAACACAGAATAATTAGTATGAATTGAGATGGGGAAGGGGGACATAGATATTTTAAACTGTGGTAATACTAATAATACAGCAAACCTTCATGTTGTAAAAATGTATTGTGCTGTCAAAAGTTGCAAAACCTATTTGTGTCCGTGGAAAGCCGGGCAGCTCATCTAAGCATGACTTGATTGTATTGGCCACAACCTGCATTTAGGACAGTAACAAGAACACCCAAAATAAAGTGCACTAAACACCTCAGAAATAGTTGGGACTTGATAGTTGAATCGAATTGGTAATTTAGTAACCTCAAATGAAAAATGCATCTTACAACCCAAAATTGCACAGAAAATAGATTGTCATAAGTAAAAGACTAAATGTTACTTTGGCCAAATTTCATTTTCAACATTTTCCCTTTATGTATCTAGCACTGATCCTGACCATTCTAGCTAACAAAAAAAATAAGTCCATAGAAAACCCGACAGTACAATTTATTTTAAGAAAAAAAAACTGTAAACTCTATCAAAATGCAGTACAAGGTACACATTGCGCTAGGAGTAAAGTACTCACCTCAATCATGCCACTTCTAACAGCAGATATGGAAACATCGATTAGGAAGAAATACACCGGTGGCATAGGAGGCCGCACCATATACTCAGCCGGGGCAACAAATTCTATAGTCCCCTTTGTTAGCTCAGGTCGTTGATTTATATCAACTCTTTTTCCAGTCGCATCCAATTGTGCATAATATTCACTGGGAACTGTACGTAACACTCAAATATATTAATATCATAGAGCCAACTTGCAGAATCAGAGAGCAAATTTAGCCCCAATGACACTAAAACCTTAATCTACCTGGCAAAGATGAAAAGTTAAGTGCGTTCTATTACAAAAAGCCTCTTTGGGCACAATTAATAGAATGCAAATGATGCCAGCATAAACTAATGAATTTTCAGAACCACTAAGAAAACCTCTTCTCACAATAAAAATGTGCTGGCCTAAAGTAGTTGAGTTGAGACTAAATTCCAACTATTTTCTTCTTTTGACTTTTTTTATCATTGAAAACAAACAAGGTCACAGGGTTATGAAAGCAAAAAGTACCATCATTGAGCAATGTACAGACGTTGCAGCGGAACTTTCTTCCAGCTTCTGTAAATGTCATATAAGGATTCACATATGTGCGACATCTTCTACAGCGGACAACACTAGCTGGAGCAAAATTAACTATAGGCACCTCTTCCTGAAAACAAAGAACAGTGAATAACGGAGAAAAAACAACATGACCATTATGTCACTGCTCATCAAACGGGGTAAAGAAGCACCAACCCCATCAGGTGGTTCGGCAAGTGGGCATACAACTGCTCCGAGAGGAAGGTGCCACCTCGAAGCCAAGGACTGGGAGCTAGGAACTGCACTGGTTGTGAGTCGTAGATACCGGGGATGGCAGTTCATGGGATACATGTCATCTAAATTCTTTGGCTCAAAATCACCTTCCAAAGGCCTTGGAAGTTCCTTAGGGTCAAATAACGGATCCATTGTTCCAGGACGAGTTTGCATTGTGAGTGCATTGAAGTCTTCTGCCAAGCCCTGAACAGAACCCATAGGGGGCATAGACCCTGGCTGCTGCTGCATACCTAGTGGAGGAGCCATTGAGGGCTGTTGAACATAGCCTCCTTGATGAGACAAAAAAGAAGAAGGCGCCGCAGGGGGGACAGACCCAAAATTTCCTTGATTAGCAGGGAAGGAAGAATGCATAGGCGGAGCTTGCATTTCAGGACCAGCCTGCTTACTTGGGTACCCAGGAAAAGATGGCTGAAACGTCGGAGGAGGAACATTTGAACCTAAACTCACAGGAGCAGGAGCCTGTGATGGGGGAGAGCCCATTGGAACAAAAGGCATCTGAGGCTGAGTTGGAAGAGATGTGGAAAAAGGCGACGGCGGTGCTTGACTGCCCGGAGCTTGAATTGATGGTTGTCCCATTGGTGGACCACGTGGCTGCGTTGCTGGAGGAAAGGGTGCTGCCGGAAATTGCTGATAAGGTCCAGCACCAGGTGGTGGAACATTCGATGCTCGCGGAGGAGGAGGCACTGATGGATCATTGAACCTCCCTGGTGGTCCAGGTCTAAAACTTGGTCCCCCTGGTCTAGCTGCAGCAGGTCCAGACGACGAAAATGGCGTGGCGGTTTGAGGAGGAGCCGGTGGAGTAGGGCGAAAAGGAGGAGGCTCTGATCCAGCCACAGGACCAGTTGATGAAAACGGTGTCACTGTCTGCGCCGCAGCAGCATAAGGCGATGAAGAAGGCCTTGAAGGAAAGGTTGGACGACCAGGATTTTCAGTCCCCATAGATTACACAACACAACAATCCAAATCACTTCGATCTTATTCAACGAAAATTTAAAACCTCTGTTCCATCACCAAGCCTGTAAGAACAAACCAATTTCATGCACGCAACAACGTTCAATCCCACACAGAACTAACCAAACACAAGACAGTTCAAATCAACAATAAATTATTCAAATTCAAAAGAATTGGAAGCACTACGGTTCACTTTGGCGCGGTAAGCTAGTCCCGGATGCATCAAAAATAGCATGAGTAGTAACTAAATTGGAATTGAGCAGAAGTATAATTAGTTTAAGTTAGAATTGAGGGATAAGGGAACACAAGTGTTAGGGTTGTGAGAAGGATTGCACGAAGCGTGATTTGGATTTGAGTGGTGGAGTTTTGTTGATTGTGACAGATCGAGAAAAAGAAACGGTTGAAATCGAGATCGAGAGAAAGTGACTCACCGAGTTGCCGATTCGGATCGGAGACGCAGAGGAAGATCCGCGAGATTCAAAAAATGATAGCAAGAATTATACTAAGCTGAGGTAAGAAGTGAGGACAGGACCCTCTGTGTGATGCAATGAGAATAGGAAGAAGAAGAAGAAGAATCAAAGTGAGAGGACCCTTCCCACGAAGACCAGTACTCAATCAATTTCACCGTTCTATATTTTTTTTTTTTTCTCGGTTGATCCGCACTGCTCCACTGTACAGAAACGGTCTGCTTCGGATATGTGGCCCTCATTTGGGATCACAGCCCAACTTTTGAACTGTGAGGCCCATTTCTATGCTTAGACTTTGGAGGGAGTTTTTTTTTTTTCTGCATGAAACCTAATTTCTTTGTGCAACTTATTTTTCTTTGATTTTTCGGTTTTGTCTTTTAAATCTTTTATTCCATTTGGTGGGTTATAAGTTAAATCTTTTTTTTTTGTGGGATTCATCAAATTTGTAAATTAAGGGTTTTTTTATTATTTAAATAAATTTAACTTATAGATTTAACAAATTCATCACAAAAGAAATTAACTAACGAATTTGATAAATTTGTAAGCAAAAAAATTTGCAACATCCACACCGCACCAAAAAGGTTAAGAAATTTGAAGGATAAAATAAGAAAAAAAATCAATGAAAAATATGGTGCAAAAAAATTACGTGGGTATGAGAAGAAAAACTCCTTGGGGAATTGAGAGTTGTTGTTCATCCCACCTTTGTTAAGTTTATATCTCAAATATTTTTTATTTACTTATTCCGACAAATGTGTCTATAATGCTTAATTATTTCTACTTTTGAAATTAAAATAGAGCTGGGTATTTAGGTTTTTAGTTTGTGTGTGACTTGTGTAATCTTCAAATTATATGGTATATAAAGTTCATTTTTTTAACTTATTTAAATTGCCCCTAGATTGTGAGTCATTATTTTATCATAGGAAATGTATAATAATGTTAGAATTAAAGTTGGTTTTATGATTGCGTGAGTATGTGAATCCTAGAGGTTTATTTCCAAAGAAAGAAATATTCTTTTTCTTTCTCTCGAACGAGGATTGAGTTTTTTTCTTCCGAGTGATTGATACGAATGATCTTTTTCTAGGGTTATCTAATCTTAAACCTCCTCTTTTGGACGACTTAGTCACTACACAACATAGATTTTTGCATGTATGTAAAAAAACTTGCATAAATTTGATGACAAGTAGAAAGCTCACATTGTTATTACTGTACAGTGTAAGACAAACTTTATGTAACATTTTAAAAGCTTCTGTTAACTGAATGAAAAATATGTAATGGACAATTATAATACACACAGACAACCACAAGTTATAAAATGTGAAAAGAGAAAAATACATATACGTATAAAGTGTAAAAAAAAGAAAAAAAATAAGTAAATATTTTATAAGTGAATTGATTAATTAACTGTATATTACAATTGTTAGTATAATAAAGTTCTAATTAAATTTAACATCCCTTCTTTCAACTTACATTTTACAATTGAAATTTATATTATATTATATATATATATATATATATATATATATATTCCGCAAACTTCATAGTTATTCAATATATTTATTTTCTTATTAAAATCTTCTCTTACACTTAGATGTTATAATCTCTCAACCTTTTAACATTTTATTCACTATGCCGACTCTTTCGTATTTTGCATAACTTAATTGGAGATTCATATAAAATAATAACATCAATAAATATTTATTTAGTTTGATCAAATTTATATTGTAACTTTGTTACTTAACGTGACCCCACATATTGGTAATGAATATTTTCATAAACTTTACTGGCATGTAATATTAGATAGGCTGTAACCGAAATTTTTTTATATATAGTTCTTTTACCATCATTTACCTTTCCTTACCCATTAATTAACTCGACCTTATTAAAATAGTTCAACACTTTAGAGATAGTCTCAATTAGATTTGTGAAATAATGCAGCATTATAGCCCAGCAATCAGGTTAAATGGATTAGGCTAAAAAAATTTGTTTCTAATTTGGACTTCTAAGGTTTATGACAGTCCACCAAACTAAATTAAAACTCACATGTCAAAATAAAAGGGTATAGTTGTAGAGTATTATTTCTTTAAAGTTATTTTTATAAAAGTTAATTTAAAAAATTATATATCAATAATTTGATATTTCTGATTTTATAATATTAATATTTATTAAATTTTTATAAAAAATAAGGGCTTGTTTATCATTAAACAGGAAATGATAAAAAAAAGTATCGTTTGATTGTAATTTTAGAAATATTTATGAAAATGCTAAATTTAAAAATAAAAAATATTATTTTATTATTTTCATGAAAATTTGAAAAGGTGATAGAAACATTATTATAATAAAATTAAAAATATATTTTATTAATTTAAAAATAAAAATAATATTAAAAAAAAAATAAAAATTGAAAACATTTCTTGAAACCAATAAATTTAGAAAAAAATGAAAGATTAACTATCAAAATATTAAAATAGAAAAATGACAATTTTAAAATTATAAAAATGGAGAAAACTAATGTATATATATATATATATATATATATATATATATATTCAGGGGTAGATAATATTTATGATAAAGAAAAAAATAATAATAATTGCGCCGCATTGGCACCCACTCATCGTCATCGATGATTAATAAGTCTTGAATGTCGACAAACGCAGAATGCATAAAGAAACGACTAAAATAAAAACCAGCATCATGACATTCTCATCTTTATCCTTATCATACACCAAATGATATTCTTTTGATTTTTTCAGTGAAAACTTCTCGTTTTCTTTCATCCATTATTTTATTTCATACGACATATTTTGATCGACATTATTATTCATTATTTATGTAACATATTTAAATACTAGACAAAAATAACTAAAAGACTAACCTATCATTATTTTTTAAACAATATATAATTGAATGATTTACGCCTGTACATAGTGTTAAATATTTAAATTAAATAAAAAAAAAGTTTGACAGTGATTTAAAAGTTAGCGGTTAATGGGGTTGGTAGCAGAGTATGATGAACATTGGTTCACCCACCCCTTACACTCATCACTAGCGATTCTCACGGAGTCTTGATTCGTAATTCGAAATTCGAAAATGGCGAGGAAGAAGATCAGAGAGTATCACTCTAAGAGACTCCTCAAAGAGCATCTCAAACGAGTTGCTTCGATCGACCTCGACATCCTATCAGCTCAGGTTTCAAATTCATTCTCTATTACCAATTCAATTGATGCCTCTATTTTATTAACATGTTCCTTCACGATTTTGATTCTTCTTCGTAGGTCACTGAGTCAACGGACTTCACTGAGTTGACCAACGACCATGCATGGCTTTCCTCCACCAGACTCGTCGTCAAGCCCGACATGCTCTTCGGCAAACGCGGAAAGAGCGGTTTGGTCGCTCTCAATTTGGACGTAGCTCAAGTCGCTGAGTTCGTCAAATCGCGTCTCGGTGTTGAGGTCGTTATCACACTTTCACTCTTTCACTTTTGCGTTTCGTTTCTGTTAAATATTCAATAGGTTTTTACTTGTGGAATGGAACAGTAGAAAACCAAAATTATGTCTGAATTTTTGTATAATTAAAATACTTAATATTGGATTCGCGAAAAATGCGATTAAGTCTTTGATATTTCATCTTCCTCTATTGTCTGAATTGTAGTTGGATGTTTTTTAGGTTGAGATGGGTGGTTGCAAGGCGCCTATAACTACTTTCATTGTTGAACCGTTTGTTCCTCATGATCAAGAATACTATCTCTCCATTGTTTCTGAAAGACTCGGCTCTACCATCAGCTTCTCTGAATCTGGAGGCATTGACATTGAAGAGAATTGGGATAAGGTGTTATTGGTTTATGGTTAAGTTAAATTGAATTAGTGTTAGTTGTTTTATTTACTGTGCTTTGTTTGTTTCTGTATTTGTGCTTCCTCTCTGCCAATGCAAGCATGGTTGACTGTTAATTATTATATCAGGTTAAAACTATATTCCTTCCGACAGAAAAACCAATGACTCCAGAGGCATGCGCGCCATTGATTGCGACACTTCCTTTGGAGGTTAGTTTTTTGCCTGTCATTCCCCTCATGTCTATCAGTTTGTTGCGTTGACCATTCGAAGAATTGATTAAGTGTCGAGAATTTCTCTGACACGCTAACTGTATATCAACTCAAATGTAAATAATGTAGACCTTCCATTTCATGAAAAGGTCATACTTTATATGACTGCATGATCTGGATGTGTTTAATTCTGTTTGGAGCTAATCATTTTCCTCAGTCCTATCTTTATTCAGATTTCTGAGTTACGCTTTTATTAGATAAATGGATAATGCATCTTTTTGTTTTTGTTTCTGGTAGCATGTTCTTTCTCATTTGTGCTTCTAACAAATGCTTATTCTATCTCTAATTTCAGATCCGGGGGAAAATTGGCGATTTCATATTGGGTGTGTTTGCCGTCTTCCAAGGTATGCAAGTAAAAAGCTTGAAAACTTGTGTATTGTCTCATTGTTTTGGAATCTGAAGCAAAATATGAACTCCGGTATGTACAATTAGAAAATGCTTCAGAACTTTAATATGTGATTTTAAGTCATTTATTTTAACTAAGTAAATTATGCGAGGCTTGTTAAAAGAAAGTTGTGAATATTGTTTACCCCTTTTCACTGATATAAGCTATGGTAAAAGGATTCCTTCTACCATTTTATGCAAGAAGGGATTCCTTTGTGTATTACTTGTCTCATCAGTAGTGCTAACTGTCACGTTTATTCTTATATGCACAATTTCCAAGTCTAATAACCTCTTTTCCCATCCCATTTTGTCCGTAGATCTGGACTTCAGTTTTCTAGAGATGAATCCATTTACACTGGTGAATGAAAAGCCATATCCACTGGATATGAGAGGGGAATTGGATGACACTGCCGCATTCAAGAACTTCAATAAGTATAATCGTTTGAAATTTCATTCAGAATTCAATATTTTAATTTTCAAGTCAGGGAAATTTAGCGTGTAATACACATAACTAGTTGTTATCCAACCCAATCTATATATCTCTATGCTTCCAGGTGGGGTAATATAGAGTTTCCATTGCCTTTTGGAAGAGTTCTAAGCCCTACAGAAAGCTTCATTCATTCTTTGGATGATAAGGTTTTTTTATTTTATTTTATTTTTATTTTTATATGTATAATTTCTGTGTTATTGTTATAGAAATAAGGTAAGTTTTTTTTATTATTATTTTTTTTATTTTCCGTGCTTCTATAATTTGCTGAAAACAAACTATAATTTGCTGAAAACAAACTCTTTTTCACCCATCTTTTTGGCGGTTTATTTTGCATGGACATTACTTACATGATTTCAACATATAATTCGTGTTGGGCTCTAGAATTAGCTATCTGTAACCTAGAAACTCACAACATACAGTGATGTTGTAGCTGCAATACCTTAGTTCTTGTAAAATTCATATCAATAATTACATTTGGAACTTTTCTCTGTGTATATATTCCTAAAATATATTCCTTTTCATATTGCAGACAAGTGCATCATTGAAATTTACTGTATTGAACCCAAAAGGACGCATCTGGACAATGGTAGCAGGAGGTGGTGCAAGTGTAATTTATGCTGATACTGTAAGCTTCCATGATTTTATGGATTTATTTCAATTCTAGCTAAAAATGTGAATTAAGGGCCACCTTAAACAGCTGTTATTGAAAAGTTTTCCTTTAGTAGGTCTTTTGGAGTGTTAATGTACGTTTCGTTACTAGGTTGGAGATTTAGGCTATGCATCAGAGCTTGGAAACTATGCTGAGTATAGCGGAGCTCCAAATGAGGAGGAGGTGTTGCAGTATGCAAGAGTCGTGATTGATGTATAGATCATATCCAATTGATTTTTTTCCTTTTCTTGTGGCTTAAGTTTCCCTAAGTAGTCATAGATAGTGATTTTATCCCTACATCAGTTGTGAAAATTTGTCCTCGACTGTGTTGCAGTGTGCTACTGCAGACCCTGATGGCCGTAAGAGAGCCCTTCTTATTGGAGGTGGCATTGCAAACTTTACTGATGTTGCTGCCACATTCAGCGGGATTATTCGAGCCCTGAAAGAGAAGGTATATTATTGTTAGTTGTATCCTTAATCTGCTTCTACTAGTTAATTTGACACTTATGAGTTGGTTTCCCCGTCACTCTACAGGAATCAAAGCTTAAAGCAGCGCGAATGCACATCTATGTCAGAAGAGGTGGTCCAAACTATCAGACCGGTTTAGCAAAGATGCGTGCATTGGGGGAGGAATTGGGAGTACCTATTCAGGTAAGGATGGATGGCAATCTTTCTGGGCATCTTGCTTATATATTTGCCAAAAATATGATCAACTGCTTGCCACTGTCCAGCAACTTTTAGTTATCAGAATCT
This sequence comes from Hylodesmum podocarpum, assembly GCA_026586105.1. Classification (NCBI taxonomy): domain Eukaryota; kingdom Viridiplantae; phylum Streptophyta; class Magnoliopsida; order Fabales; family Fabaceae; genus Hylodesmum; species Hylodesmum podocarpum. The sequence goes on along the minus strand of JALJEV010001298.1, from coordinate 1,949,115 downwards.
CGGACCAATGTGTAGTTACTAAATGCTTTTTTGTTGTGTTGTCAAACTAAACTAGTAATGGTATAAACTGTAAATTGAGAAATCTTGTAACTTATAGTTCTTTACCTTAAGGCTTTGATAGTAAACCTGAGGATTTTAAAGCTGAAGAGGCAGAGTGTCTGCATTGGAGTCTTGTGTAGAGAGAGTGCTTTACCACTTTTTTAAAACTAAACGGTATTAGTATTGAAGCACAAAATTCTCTTTTGTATTTTGTTGTGTGATGGTAGTAATCTTGTGGTTCCAGGTTTATGGACCGGAGGCCACAATGACTGGAATCTGCAAACAGGCTATTGATTGCATCATGTCCGAAGCATAAAGCGGGGTACTTTTTCTCTCATGTATCAGGTTTCAGTTCTGAAACCAATTTGGCGGTGTTTTGATGGATAATAAATCCCGAGTCTGTACCAAGCAATGAAGAATAAGATCGAAGGGGAAAGAATAGATGTTGCAAGCCTGGAAGTGTTCTTATCTATTCTTCCTATTGTGATTATTGTTATATTTTGATTGCAACATTGTCATGACATCAACAAAATCCTCAGCAGTATATTTAAAAAATGTAATCTTAGTTGACGACATTTCCTTTAAAGGGTTGATTTCCATGTTTGGTTCTCTCTTTGAATTTTTTGTGTTGATATTATGGACCTAAAATCAAAGTTACGAGGCTCTGCCGCTTTGGTATGTTATGAATTAACTATCGCAGAAGCTATGCTTTGGGAAGAATTGGTTTTCCCCAATGGGCTTAAGAAAAGTTCCTTTGTCATGCTAAATTTTAACTTAAGAAAATAGTGATTACAACTCATTATAATAAAAAGAAAAAACTGAGTCTAACCAATGAAAGAAAAATAAAAGTGAGGCAGGTAAGTAAAAATTTTTTTTCGTCTTGAAAAGAAAATAATGAAAATGAATAAAAAAGTCTTTTAACCAAATGATCAAATTGTAAAATATAAGGGGAAAAAAGTAAATCAGAAGAAGGAATAACTATTGTATGCTATATTTGACCATTTGAGGAATGGTTTGTCGCTGATACTTGCATAAAACTTGATTTTTAATAATATGATGGCTCCCACGCCCAAAGTAACATTACTATTGATCAGTTGCAACCCCCATACACATTTAACTTTATACAATTCCTACTTATATATTATTAATCTGTAACTTTTATTTATCCTATATATTTGTAATGAGAAGAAATAAAATTGTTATTGACTAATATATTATAATAATAAAACTTTTAAGAAAAAATATTATTTCAACTTGCGGGGATAGCTCAGTTGGGAGAGCGTCAGACTGAAGATCTGAAGGTCGCGTGTTCGATCCACGCTCACCGCATATTTTTTTATTTTTTATTGTTTTTTTCTTTTATTTTAAATCTGATAAATTTATCAATCATTATAATAACCATATTAAAAGTATTTATTTTTATTGTTTTTTTCTTTTATTTTAAATCTGATAAATTTATCAATCATTATAATAACCATATTAAAAGTATTTATGATAATTTTAATTGATTAACGCCATAAAAAAATTACGTTGAGCATGTAAATTAAATTCTAAAATTTATAATGAATTCAAAATATGAATTGATTTCGAAAGTTTAGATGATAGAATTCCAGTAAAAATTCAGAGAAAAATTTAAAAATTTGTATGACGAGGAAAAATTTCGGTATATTTAATTTGGACTGAATTGGATATTTTACTTAATGAATTTTAAGAATAAAACATTTACTTGTAAAAAAAATCTATAAAACAATGTAACTAAATCAATTAATGATTTTTTTAGCATAAATAGAGAAAATCTATGTTAATAATAGAAATTTTATCATGAGACTAAACTTATTTAATTTTAAAATTAAAAAATGAATAACCAAAACAATAAAAGTACACACAGTTTCAATTACGTAAGATTGTTTAGCATGAGAAAAATATTTATTTTTTTTCTTTTTATGAAGATATAATCTTCTTGTCATTTTTTTTATCATTTCATTAATTTTATATTTTTATATAAATTTATAAACGGAAAATAGAAGTAAAATAACATATTGTATTAAAAGTGAAAAACATTATCTCACCATTCTCACGTTAATGAACCCCTTTCTCTCGTTTCTTATTTTTATTTCTCTGGTTTAAACAATTTTGTTTTCTTTTATTAATTTATAAAACAAATTTGATAGTGGATCCTTCTATGATCTACCATCGTAGACTCCAACATCCTACCACCAAATTTAGTACTGTGCCTCTGTAAATAAATATTGTAAAGAAGACAAAATTGTTAGGTCATTAAGTCTAAAAATCATTTGTTCACAATGTATAACTTAATCAAATTTTCAGTCAGTGATTCAACTTAGTAAAACTATTAAAAACTCATTGATTTAATCTTCTTTTCTTTTTTTTAGATTTGAAGTTTTAACTCGTTTTTATTTTTATTTTTGGAATAATAAAACATAAGACTGTTAATTCACTTTTTTTTATTTAAACTGATATTTAGAAAATATTTCCACAAGATAAGAAGGGCAATAATTCAATTCCACCATGCAGTTTAATTTAAATCACAATGATTATCTAAATATGCCTATGCTAGTTAATAGGCCATGTCCTTTTCACCCACCTACTCCATTTAATATCCACCGTTCAATCCATTTCATCCAACGGTTCAATTAAACATGTCCATCATCAGTGATGAGTGATATAACTCACTGCCATCTTTTAAAAAAAATATGTCAAAATTATTTATTTCTTAAAATAAATAAAATATTCTTTTTTATTTATATCAGTTACAAATATCTACAACAATTTTTTATGATTAAATTAGGTACCAAAGAAGAAGTAAGAATAAAGGAGACAGAAAAATTTATTAGTGTATCTTCGAGAAAAGAGTGTTACAATATGATTTATGTGACTTTTACGAGGATTATTAGCAGAATGTTGATTAAGAGAATCACATATTTAATATCATGGTATAGACTTTATGTATTTAATGTCTTATTATAGACCAAATTCATCTAATAATAAGTATTATGATTTGAGATATTGTCAAGATTATTAGTTAGGTCAGTAATGATGGAAAAGGAGTTACAAAATTACCTAAGAAAGAATATAAAACACTGTTTAGGCATAAATTTTAGACGATGCATAATTGTATAACTCATGAGTATAATAAAAGTTGTAAGTATTGTAAGTTAGATCAAAATTTTGAGGTTAATCATGTACCATGATATCAAGGAAATACACAATCCTACAATTTTCAAATTTAAAAGGGGAAAGAACTTATCATTTTTAAGGTCTAGTTTCATTGGAAAGTTAATTTAATCTTGAAACTATGAATGCTTTAAGTCCAAGAGTTTCAGATGAATTTTATCATCTGGAAACTATTAATTTAATGATACAGGACTTTAAGTGTCTAAGGGTATCATTTGTGTAATTTGGTAGTTAATAAAGGACTAAAATCGAATTAGTCTAAAAGTCCAAGTTAGTTGTAAAGTTTCCAATTGGAAACTGTAATTAGTTGTTGAACAAAACTGCTATAAATAGCTTGTTCTAGAAATTAGTTGGAGCATGTTTTCGTTACATATAATTCTCCTCTCTTGTATAACTGATTTTCTTCTTTTCAATGAAAATATCGGATTCCATTCTTCTTCATTAGAATCCCTTCCTTAGTTGTTCTACGTTTCTTGGAATTCCTAGAACAACCATACCAATTGGTATCAAAGCTCACCTTCTGGCTCGTTTCCGCCATGGCCGATAACACAAGATATCAGACCCAATTTCGCGAAATCGAAGACCGTCTAAACACAACAATCGAGGAATGTTTCATGGAAATTGGGGCTTCGCTGCAGCGCAGCCTTGAAGAAATGTTTCAACGACAACAAACATCTGGTAATGCCCCTCGTCCTTATTCTTGCAATACCCGTTTGGCACGTTTAGATTTTCCTCGGTTTTCGGGTGAAGGAATAAAAAATTGGATTACCCAATGTGAAACTTTCTTCTCTGTGGGATCAAACTCTGAGGAATACAAAGTTAGATTAGCTATAGTTCATTTTGAGGGTAGAGCTCTGCAATGGCACAGTGCCTATGTCAAAACTGTAGGCTTAGAAAACTTACCTTCTTGGCATGACTATATGCAAATCTTGTTGGACCGTTTTGGTGATGTGTGTGAGGATCCAATGGCTGACCTTATGAAGCTACGGCAGAACGGTAGTGTTTTTGATTATCATGCAGAATTCGACGCTCTTGTCTCTCGAATTGCACTATCATAGGCTCATCAATTAAGCTGTTTTCTTGGTGGATTAAAATGGGAGGTCCAAATGATGGTTCGGATGTTCCAACCAACCACTATTAGGAAAGCTTTTTCCCTGGCCAAAATGTATGAATCAGCCAATAACAACAACACTTCCCAGCTTAAAATTTTTTCTAAGCCTTCCAAACCAACCCCTATGTCCAAAGCACCGTTGTTGCCTACACCTTTACCTGCTGTGGACACCTCTAAAACTAAAACACAAACCACCAAGAGTTTAACCCCGGCTTACATTAGTGAAAGAAGAGCCAAAGGTCTTTGCTACTTTTGTGATGAACCCTTCACACCTACTCATAGTTTAACTCATAAGAAACTTCATATTCATGTTATGGAGGTTGAGGATGAGTCAGATTCGGAGATAAGTGTAGTTGAGAATGAGGATACCAGTGAGAGTGGTTCATCAGATCCTTTAATCTCAGTTAATGCTATGACTGGAATGACTAGTTTTAAGACCATGAGAGTTACTGGATTTGAGGGTAAGAAACCTCTCCATGTATTGATTGACAGTGGGAGTACGCATAATTTCTTAGATATTGATGTTGCTAAGAAGTTGGGCTGTAAAATTTCTTCAATAAATCCTCTAAATGTGGCGGTTGCTGATGGAACAAAGGTAGTAGTTTCTTCTGTGGTCAAAGGGTTCAATTGGTCCTTACAACAGACTCCGTTCTCTTCTGATATCATGCTAATTTCCTTGGGATGCTGTGACTTAGTTCTAGGCATTGAGTGGTTAGTGACATTGGGGGATATTACCTGGAATTTTGGCAAACTAAATATGCAGTTTTGTGTTCAAGGTAAAAAACATGTCCTTCGTGGTGCTACTACTAAGATTAAAACCTTGAGAGGTTAGCAGCTAGCTAAAGCACTAGATGCAGGGGTACACTTTTCCATGATCCAGTTTTTTGATCAAAACACTAATTTGCTTAATTCCTTAACAACTCATGCTCTTGATTCTGCTACATCTTCTGAGTTGGCTCAGCTGTTGTTGGAATTTGATGACCTTTTTAAAGAACCTTCAGGGTTACCTCCAAATAGGGATCGACATGATCATCGGATTCCTCTTATTTAGGGTGCTGACCCGGTAAGTAAGAGACCTTATCGGTATGGGAAGCAGCAAAAGGATGAGATTGATAAATTGGTAAAGCAGTCCTTTGATGCTGGAATAATTCAGCATAGTACTAGTCCCTATGCAAGTCTTGTGGTTTTAGTTGGAAAAAAGGATGGTTCATGGAGGCTTTGTGTGGATTATAGGGATCTTAACAAAAATACAGTTAAGGATAAATTTCCTATTCCATTGGTAGATGATCTTCTGGATGAACTACATGGTTCTGTTATTTTTTCTAAGATAGACCTTCGATCTGGTTACAACCAGGTGAGAATGCATGATGATGATATACACAAAACAGCTTTCAAGACTCATGCTGGTCATTTCGAGTATTTGGTCATGCCTTTTGGCTTGACAAATGCACCGGCTACTTTTCAGGGACTCATGAATGAGGTGTTCAAGGATTTTCTTAGAAAATTCTTACTTGTCTTTTTTGATGATATCCTCATCTATAGTAATAGCTTTTCAACCCATTTACAGCATTTGAAGCAGGTTTTGTAGATTATGAGACAGCAATCCTTATTTGCAAAAAGGTCTAAATGTTACTTTGGTGTTAGTCGAGTGGAGTATTTGGGCCACTTCATTTCTGCACAAGGGGTCTCCACAGATCCTAATAAAACCACTGCTATTGCTAAATGACCATTGCCTCAGACTTTGAAACAATTGAGAGGTTTTTTGGGGCTTTCAGGCTACTACAGACGGTTTGTGAAGGGTTATGGAGTTGTTGTTAAGCCCTAACTGATATGCTTAAGAAGGATGGCTTTGTATGGTCGGTTGCGGCTAAGGAAGCTTTTCAAATTCTGAAGTCTAAGTTGTTCTGGCTTTACCCGATTTCAACAAGGTCTTTGTGGTGGAGGTGGATGCTTCTGGGATTGGCTTAGGTGCAGTTTTGATGCAGGACCACCACCCTTTAACCTTTATCAGCAGAACTTTAAATTTGCAGTAACAATCACTTTCCACTTATGAAAAGGAGTTGTTGGCAGTGGTTTTTGCTGTCCAAAAATGGAGACATTATTTACTGCCTAGGAAATTTGTTATTAAAACTGACCATAGAAGCCTCAAGTATATACTTGATCAGAGGTTAACCATTACTTTTCAACAAAAATGGTTAATTAAACTTCTTGAATTTGATTTCGATATCGAATTTCGTGAGGGTAGAGAGAATATAGTTGTTGATGCCCTTTCTAGACTGGAGCTTTCTGATTCAGCTGCTTGCCTCGCTCTTCAAGTCTTTCAACCTGATTCGGATCTTTTTCAACATATTAGATTGTCTTGGCAAGCTGATCCTGCTCTTCAAAGGCTGATTTCTGAAATTCGGCTTAATCCAACTTCCCATAAGCATTTTGAGTGGAAGGGAGATGAGCTAAGAAGAAAAGGGAAGCTGGTTGTGGGTAAAGACACTCAACTCAGGCAGAATTTACTTGATTGGTTCCATAATTCTGCTGTTGGGGGTCATTCTGGCAGGGATACAACATTGCGGAGAATTAAATCTGTGGTATATTGGAAGGGTCTTACCAAGGATGTCAAATCATTTGTGCAGAACTGTAATATTTGTCAAACATGCAAATATGATAACAGTGCTTCTCCTGGTCTCCTTCAACCATTACCGGTTCCAGATCATGTCTGGCAGCATATCACCATGGACTTCATTGAAGGATTACCAACTTCGGGTGGAAAACAAGTAATTTTTGTAGTTGTTGATAGACTTAGCAAAGCCGCTCATTTTATGGCCCTTTCTCATCCTTACACAGCTTCTAATGTGGCTCAAGCATTCTTGGACAATGTCTTTAAACTCCATGGTTTCCCTGACACAATCACATCTGATAGAGATCCTATCTTTGTTAGCAACTTTTGGCAAGATCTGATGGCTTTTCAAGGGGTAAAGGTCCAGCTTTCCACAGCTTATCACCCACAAACTGATGGCCAAACTGAGGTAGTTAATAGGTGTGTGGAAACCTATCTCAGATGCATGTGTTCTGATCAACCTCATCAATGGGTTAAGTGGCTGCCACTTGCTGAATGGTGGTACAACACTTGTTTTCACAGCAGCATACAAGCCTCTCCTTATGAAATTGTATATGGACAGCCCCCTCCGGCTTATCTTCCTTATCTGCCTGGGGAATCTAAAGTAGAATTAGTGGATAGAAGTCTTCAAAAAAGAGAGGAGATGCTCAAGATTATCAAATTCCACATGAGGCGTGCTCAGGACAGAATGAAGCAAATTGCAGATAAACACAGATCAGATAGAAGCTTTCAGATTGGTGACAAAGTCTTTCTTAAGCTTCAGTCCTATAGGCAAGTATCTGTAGCTTTTAGGAGCAATGCTAAGTTAGCTCCTAAATTTTATGGACCTTTTGTGATTGTGGATCGTGTGGGGCCAGTTGCTTATAAGCTGGATCTTCCTCCACAATCTCAGATTCATAATGTTTTTCACGTTTCTCAGCTAAGGAAACAGGTGGGAGGCGCTATTACTTTTGCAATTTTACCCAATGCTTCGGAATTCAAACAAACTACAAGGGAACCAGAAGCTATTTTGGATCGTATGACTGTCAAAAGGGCTAACCAACCTGCTACTAAAGTATTGATCAAGTGGAAACACAGCCTGCCAGAAGAAGCTACATGGGAATTTTATTATGATCTCAAGAAAAAGTTTCCTCAATTCCATTCTTGAGGACAAGAATGTTCAGAAGTCAGGGGTATTGATACAGGACTTTAAGTGTCTAAGGGTATCATTGGGTAATTTGGTAGTTAATAAAGGACTAAAATGGAATTAGTCTAAAAGTCCAAATTAGTTGTAAAGTTCCCAATTGGAAACTTTAGTTAGTTGTTGAACAGAACTGCTATAAATAGCTTGTTCTAGAAATTAGTTGGGGCATGTTTTCGTTACATATAATTCTCCTCTCTTGATTTTCTTCTTTTCAATGAAAATATCGGATTCCATTCTTCTTCATTAGAATCCCTTCCTTAATTGTTCTTCATTTCTTGGAATTCCTAGAACAACCATACCATTTAATTAACAGTGTTTATGTGTTATAAATTAAAACATATAAAATAAACAATGTATTGCGTATTCACGGACTAAAACATTACTTATAATAATAATAAAAGTAGATTTTCAGGACAGGTGTGAATAGCAAAGCTTTGCAACTTAGAATGTGTAGGCATTATCCATTATCCATTCGGTGTATAAATACTAACCTGAAGGAGGAGTTCAGAGTTGAGACCCTCTCTTGAGTCTATCTATACTCTTAAAACTTGTCTTTTTAAGGTTTGTGTTTTTGTGTCTCTCTGTCTCATGAGATCTGTTAGTGCTTGCTACTCATAATTTTCTGTCACTTTAATTTTTTGCATGTTTGCTTAATCTATATCACAACAAGTTATTAGAATTTCTGTCACTTTAATTTTTTGCATGTTTGCTTAATCTATATCACAACAAGTTATTAGAATTTCTGTCACTTTAATTTTTTTGCATGTTTGCTTAATCTATATCACAACAAGTTATTAGAATTTCTGTCACTTTAATTTTTTGCATGTTTGCTTAATCTATATCACAACAAGTTATTAGAATTTCTGTCACTTTAATTTTTTGCATGTTTGCTTAATCTATATCACAACATGCTATTACAATCTGTTATTGTTTTTTTTGTTATTTAATGGAAGAAATTGAACTAACTGGCAAATTTTCAAGAGTTTATGCAGTTTTGCATGTCAATTGTCAAGTTATTTTTCTCCGGTTGCTGTGATTTTTCTGATCAAATGCATTTAACCATGCATTCTCCACATTTGTAAAGTAGAAAAATCTTTAGCAAATTGAACCACCTTCAAGAGTTGGTGATCCACCATTTTTTGTTGCTCCCTACCGTTGAGAATGTTATTTTGTGTCTTTTACTAAGGGGATAAAATTCCTTTTCGTTTCCTGAATGTGAAGAATACAAATATACTTTTAGGATATAAGGACAGGGTTTCTTTACGCTTCTTCGAATCAAAATGTCTCAAAATTCTTTTGCAGGTGCAACTTTAACTTTTCTTTTTCTTTCTTTTTGGGCCTTGTAATTTTAGCATGAAGCTTCATCTGTTGTATTTTTAAACCACCCCTCTGTGTCTTGGGAGTAATTGTAATTGCGGTGTTATATTTTGAACCTTTCTTTTGCTTCTTGTAGGTTAAGATTTGGGAGAATGGATACCTTCCTGTTCACTTCTGAGTCAGTGAATGAGGGTCACCCTGACAAGCTCTGTGACCAAATTTCTGATGCAGTGCTTGATGCTTGCTTGGAGCAAGATCCAGAGAGCAAGGTTGCCTGTGAGACATGCACCAAGACCAACTTGGTCATGGTGTTTGGAGAGATCACAACAAAGGCAAATGTAGACTATGAGAAGATTGTGCGTGGCACGTGCAGTTCTATTGGCTTTGTGTCGAATGATGTTGGTCTTGATGCTGACAATTGCAAGGTTCTGGTTTATCTAGAACAACAAAGCCCTGATATTGCTCAGGGAGTTCATGGCCACCTCACCAAGCAACCTGAGGAGATAGGTGCTGGTGATCAGGGCCACATGTTTGGCTATGCCACTGATGAAACACCTGAGCTTATGCCTCTCAGCCATGTCCTCGCAACAAAGCTAGGTGCTCGCCTCACCCAAGTGCGCAAGGATGGGACCTGCACATGGTTAAGACCTGATGGAAAGACACAAGTTACTGTGGAGTATTACAATGACAATGGTGCTATGGTCCCTGTGCGTGTTCACACTGTCCTAATTTCTACTCAGCATGATGAAACTGTTACTAATGATGAGATTGCGGCTGACCTTAAAGAACATGTTATTAAGCCTGTTATACCTGACAAGTACTTAGATGAGAAGACTATTTTCCATCTCAATCCATCTGGCCGTTTTGTCATTGGTGGTCCTCATGGCGACGCCGGTCTCACAGGGCGCAAAATCATCATTGATACCTATGGTGGTTGGGGTGCTCATGGTGGGGGTGCCTTCTCTGGGAAGGACCCGACCAAGGTAGATAGGAGTGGAGCTTATATTGCTAGACAGGCTGCAAAGAGCATTGTGGCTAGTGGTCTTGCTAGAAGGTGCATTGTGCAAATTTCATATGCAATTGGTGTTCCTGACCCCTTATCAGTGTTTGTTGACACTTATGGGACTGGAAAGATTCCAGACAAGGAGATTCTGAAGATTGTGAAGGAAAATTTTGATTTCAGGCCTGGAATGATTTCCATTAGTTTGGACCTCAAGAGGGGTGGGAATGGAAGGTTCTTGAAAACTGCTGCTTATGGTCACTTTGGTAGAGAGGACCCTGACTTCACCTGGGAGGTTGTGAAAACTCTCAAATGGGAGAAGCCACAAGAGTAAGGTTGTTTGCCAAGAGAGCTATGATGTGTTGGTTCTTTAGCTGCTTTTCTTGCCAGAGTTTGTGTTTTTTGCCTTTTCTTTTTTGGTTCTTGTTTTACCTTTCCCATGTCCACTTTGTTACTTTGCCCCGTCTGAAAACTTATGTATGTACTTGCTTGCTGAGCTAAGTATTTAGAAAATATAAGGGTCTGTTATATTATGCTCGAAAATCAATTATCACTATGATCAATTTCTATTCATTATCATAAATATTCTTTGTTCTCCATGGTCCTTAATCTCGGTAACATGGCAGAATATTGAGCCCCCGATTCATTTACAGAACTACAGGTTCCTTAGTTTATTGGTTTGAGTCAATAGAATCAGATATTACCGGTTTGGGAAACGTAGACGATGCAAAAAAAATGTTGGTTTTGAATGATGCTTGTACAAATCATCGTGTTCAGAAAAAATATAATGAGTAGAAACTGAAGAACAAAGGACACTAACTGACGCTACTTACGTTCCAATAGGAACAAATTTTTGGGAAGATATCAAATTATGTACACAGCCCAATATTATGGGTTCTTATCTTAGAAATAGCATCCACCTTCATACACAAACGATATCTATCCTACAAACATAAGGACACCAAGAACCAATGCATGGGAAAAAAATATTAAAAATAAAAATATCTGTGCGAACCCCTTTGCAATGCCCATCATAAGTAGGCAAAAATCCAAGAATCTAAAAAGCTATGTAGGAAAAAAAGAAGCTACCACTTTATACATCCCACCAGTAACCCACTGAATTCTCAATAAGAATTCATCTTAGGATCATTTCTGTTGTCACACTCTTCTTTCTTCTTTGGAATCATGAACCTCACTCTTGTCTGTGTCAGAGTATTCCTTTTGGGACTCAATTTCTCCACTAGCCCCTCGATTTCTTCTTCGGTGTCTTCGGTCCTGAACATCCACACATGACACAACCAATGAAATCAAATGTCAGCAAGCCTAAAAGCATCTCAAAACACCATTCATCCCCATGATGAAATAGCAACGCTAATAAATTAATTTTTTTTTTAACAGATATGTGAGATGAACTTCCTAAATGATAATATAATATAACTACTTTATTGTTCTAACTTATAAGATACTACTATTCACAACAATGTTTTATGATAAATAAACTGTTGGATAATTTGAGTTGTGGTTCAAAACAATTAAAGAGATAGAACCAGAATTTGAGGAGTTGAACCATGATAGTGAGAAACACAAACCTCTCTTGGTAAAGGGTATTCCTCTGACTCCAGCATACGTACAACTTGGCCCATCTTGGGCCTTTTCTCAGAATCTGGGTCTACACATCTTAAAGCAGTTAAGAGAGTCCGTTTTAGAGCTCTGGTGGATGGCTTCACCTCAATGTTGGGGTCCACCACTTCTTCTGATCTCCTGTTTCCAACCATCATCTTCAGCCAATCAACCAGATTCACCTAAATGAGAGCATTCCAATTAATTACTATAGATCAGTTGAAGCACTTGAAGACAACCATGTGGAAATAACTAAGGAACACACAATTTTTGTCAGTAATCGAGCAAAATGAGGTGACTAGAGGGATATACAAATTAATCCTCTTATAATCATTGCAATGCAAGTCCAGAGTTCATATAATCTGTAGTTAAACTGTATGTGATTGATCATGAACTCTTAAAATTACATCTATGGTGGTAGAACAAGCTTGGGATAACCTTCAAAATGACAGGATAATTAAGTTTGCTTTATGGGGGGGTGTCCCTCATAATAATAATAATAGAAGTAGAATAGTGAGAAATTTTTAGGTGCTCCCAGAACTTGTGTATCATTCAGTGCATAACCCCTTGTATGTAACATTCAAAATGTAGTTAAAGTGGAAGACAAATGACCCACAAAGCTCAGATAGTACACGATGAAAGCTATGGAGCAAGAAAAAGTTCTTTCTCTAGAAACAACTAAGAATTACTTGTAAAGTAGTAGTGGCAATAATGAACATGTGAAAAAGACAGTTACTAGCTTTGTTGAGAATGTCAGTACTACGTGTTTCCTGTTTTTAAAAGTGTTGCTTAAAAAGTGAAGATTAACTTTAAGTGCTATTACTGTTTTAACTAGTCCATTAATTTTTAACCAGAGTGTCCGAACATAATCTTGGGCCTGGAAACTGGTTCAAATCCTGACAACAGCCTTTCCACTTGGGGGAATAAGGCTGCACGCATCTACCCTCCCCAGACTTCACCAGGTGGGAGCCTTGCCATTGGATCGCTCTTTAATGTCCCAATTATTTACTTTCTTTAGTGTTGGAGAAAATAATTAGAAAATATGGAGCAGTCAAGAACCAGACAATTGAAAACAAAATGGTACAACAGGCTAGAATTTTCATATGAATAGATCCTTTGCAAATAACATCTAGCTAAAGAATTTAGGCAATAAAGGAAATTAGCCACAGATAGACAAGACAACTATAAAACTTCTTTAGCAACACAATTTGGCTGAATGAACCAAACAAACAGCTAATGTCTCAGGATAGTGAACACGGGAAAACACAGAGAAAGCACATACTAAAAGCTGGATTTTGTGCTCAAGATAAAAGTAAGTTTACTCACTTCATTTGTCGGTCGACTGTAGTCAACTGGATCTCTTCCAGTAATTCCTTCCAATAGCAAAACACCGAAGCTATAAACATCACTCTTCTCATTTAGAAGGCCAGTATTTGCATATTCAGGAGCCACATATCTGGGAAATATTTATTGCAATAAAGAAAATAAGAATTTTTTTTTCTTAATAACAATACTGAGCATGGGAAAAGTTGATTCAGTACTAGAATGGACAAAGCACAAAATTTACTGACCCAAAAGTTCCCATAACTCGAGTGGTGACATAACTCTTCCCAGCACCCAATAACTTGGCCAGGCCAAAATCAGAAACCTTGGCATTGAAATCATCGTCAATTAATATGTTGCTTGACTTGATATCTCGGTGCACCACCTTTGGCTCAATGGCTTCATGCAAATATGCAAGCCTGAAACCAGTACAATGCTTTATACAAGAACTAAGAAAAATACAAGCAACATAGATGCAGAGACTCACGCTTTGGCTGTGCCAAGGAGAATCTTGATTCGTGCTTCCCAGGTAAGGTATCCATGGTGACGCATAGCTCCATGAAGCCATTGCTCTAAGTTTCCATTATTGACATACTCATAAACTAACATCCTGAAAATATATCACAACAGGAGAAATATACTTCAGTCAACATGAGATTGACCTCACCTCACCAAACACTAGATCACAGATTATTAAACATGCAATTCATATTATCTTTGCAACATATTCAGGCAACAATTATTTAATTCAGCTAGGCTGGCTATATAAAACCATAGATGCTGAGATGAGACAATTGTAATTGAGAATTGAAATACCTATGAGTTCCCTCAATGCAGTATCCCAAAAGGCGAACCAAGTTTTTGTGCCGGACATGGCCAATAGCTTCAACTTCTACCCTGAATTCTCTCTCTGCTTGACCACTGCTAAACCAAAAACCCTTAGGAGTTGAATTTCAGCCAAATATAGAGTAACAAGAACAAAACAATTAAGGTAATTAACTAGCTTGGACATTACACACAAACTCACATGTTATTGAGTATCTTTTTAACTGCCACTGGAGTTCCATTGATCAACTGTCCTCTATAAACGACTCCATACCCGCCTTCACCGAGAACATTTTCTTTCGAAAAACGGTTTGTGGCAAGTTCAAGATCCCTCATGGTAAACCAGTGACCCCAACCCAAGTGTGAGAATTCCGGAAGGCCAGATAAAGGTGAAGGAGCTGTTATAGGGTGTGAAGAAGATTGCTTGTAAACTGTAAACGTGCCAGAGCTACCTTCTTCTCCTGAATATGAGTATGAACCACCTCCATCTTTCTCTATGTGATGAAATGAATCAGAGTGGGTGCCACTATCCCCATTCTTCATCTTCCCCACACCTAAATGAACCATGACTTTGTCTGATTCCTTGTCACTGGACTTATCATGAATTGTAAGAAGTATTCCATCACGAGGAGCAAATGCATTTTTTGATACTTGTTCAACTCTTACTTCCTTGATTTCCTTTGATACAATTGGTATTTGACTAAGGGGAATCTTATCTCTATCTTTTCTAGATTTTTTCCTTGATGTTAGACAAAGTGAGAGCACAGAAAGAATAAATATTATAGACAATCCAACTATAATTCCAATTATTTCCCAAACCTTGAGACCGAAAATTGGAGTTTTCTTGGATAATTCGGCATTAAGATTAGACCCCATCTCTCAGTTGACACCTACAATATGCAACAACACAAAGACATTTTCAATCAATTCACACAACTTCACTCATTCATCACACAATGAAAAGAAAGAGAACCTATAAACCATTGCAACTTAAATACAAGATTAAATAAAATAAACTCAAATTATATAAAACCATTCACAATCTTACTCATACCAGTGCTCATTCACAAGTAAAGGTGAGAAGCCTCAAACCCCAGATCTCAGAAACAACCCCATGACAAGTTAAAAAGCTCAAACAAGGGAACAGAAGCTAAAGGCAAGATCTTTGAGAGCTTCGAATGATGGGATGTCAGCAAAAGCAAGTATGTCTATATACGCGAGAATCCTATTCTATTCCCATGTGTGGAAAATGTGGTACGAGAGTAAATCTAAGATGGGGTGGAGCTATCTTAGGAAGAAGAAGAAGAAAAAAAAAAAAAAAACAGACACAAAGGTTGTCGAGTTAGAGGGACATGAATGGAAAAGTGAGTGATGATAAAGAGGAAGAGATGGAGTTATCAGTGGTAGGTGATGAGTTTTGGTTTTGGAATAGATGCCTTACAACGCATGCATATGCTTATAAACATCCATTTTATTTTTTCTTAACATTAAAATTTTCAAACCAAATATATTACTTATTGTCATCCATGAAATGAAAGTTATGCTTCTCCATCTTGCCATCTCATGAACGTGACTCATTATCTGTAAATTAATTTAACTTCACTACTCTTCTTTTAATTTTTATTCTGATTTTGTTGTTTGCTTCTTTTTTTGATTTGATTGATATCTCAGCTGTAAATTTATTATTCATCAACGGCAACTATTCAACTTTTTCTCTTCTTAGAAGTAATGTTTTTAGTCATTTTTCTTATCATTTATAAAAAAAAATATTTAATAAATAATTACAGTACGCAGATAATCAGATTTATAAATTGTGAAAAGAAAAATATATATATATATATATAAAATATGAAATAAAAAACATGAGTGAATTAAATTGTGTATTGAAGTTGTTTGTAGAAATTTATTATATTTATTTTTGTTAAATACTAAGAGATTATATTCATTTAGGATCCAAATCCTCAGTCTCATTCTCTTGGATTATTTTTAATACCCCTATTCATAATTTCTCAACCAAGTTAATGAATTAATATAATTTTTTCTTTTCTGTTTAACTCACTATTACATCTCTTAAGAAAAATATAATAATAATATTAATTATTTCTTTGGTCACATTTTCAATCTCTTTTAGTTCATTACTTTCTTTTCATTACTATTATCTTTGTTATTGATCTCTTAAATATCCTTTCCTTATCCTTTCTAGCCATTTCTAGTGAAATTAATTTTCATTCTCCTCATTTAGTAGATTTTGCTCTTGGTGTCTATTTACATTAGTTAACTTCCTTAATGTTACGGGATATTTTAAACCACCACCTCCCTTTGGACCAAGGAAAAGGATTTGCTCTTTTGGAAGCTTGTCTATGTCTGCAACAAGTATGTCAGAACTTGGGGTGACCCTGTTCAAAAAATATTAATTTCATTCTCAATATATAAAACTCCATAAGGAATTTAGTTAAGAAATGTTATTCCTATGGACTTAAATATGAGTAAATTTAATTAATTTGTACGGATTTTAAGAAAATTAGTGTGCATAATTTAATTTTACTGATTTTAATAATGATTTTTTTTATATATATATAAATCACTCTTCATAAATAAAATAGTCATTAAAATCAGAACTTCAATAAAAGATGTTATAAAAATACAACCAACAAAGAGGCTAAATTAATTAATATTTACTTAAATATAAGTTTAAGTTTATAGTTTTTTGTTTGTATTTAAGTTCAGATGGAATAAGCAAATCAGGTACAGTCACGTTTAGATTCCTTTCTAACAATCATATTCTTAATGTTATTTTAAACAAGACAATCTTTTTGTTACAATAAAGTGACAAACAATACATACTCTAGCCTACATCATTTTTCATGTCAATTCCATTAGCATAATTATAATTCATGTCACCTACAGATTATGTGAGTGTGATTGCAGAAATTCAATATTTAGTATTTTTATTGTTTTTAATATTTATTTATTATGTTTACAAAATCCTACTTTTATATATAAACAGCAAGACATTATAAATTTAGGCATTTGTTTTTAAAGACCATAATATTCACACTTCTTTTACACTTTTTCATAGTTTGGAAGAATAAAAAATAAAAAAGTGTTTATTATTATATTATCTATCTGAATAGAAAATGAAATAAAAAAATTACAATAAAAATAATGCATAGATAACACCATTGAATAAGTTATAAAATCATTGGTCTTCTTTCTCTTTTCCTCTCCTTCCCTTCTTATTATAATTATACCAATCTATCTATTTTCTATTTACGCCTTAAAAATTTTCAAATTTTACTCTCTTTTCCTTTATCCAATCCAAGGAGTAGAAGCCAAACACATGTTCTAATTAAATAATTTGTTTAACTTACCCAAATCTAAATTGATCTTAGAGTTATTCCAAAACATTTTTATGTTGAATGATGCATGTGTGCAAATTGTTTTGCAAATAACATTCCCTAAAAGGGCCACATATATAATCTAACAAGCTTTGCTGGCAGTTTGGTATTAATGGTCTATTTCATTTCCAGCACCTGATCCCAGTCCCATGTATTATATATGCATAATGTTCTTGGGACCACCATTTTTGTATTCATTAACCAAATAATTATCTTCAAATCATGTGCATTATCTCAGAAAGTAGTAGTTAAAAGTTGAAGAATATTTAACTCATTATTCACTTAATCCCGTGGAGCTTAGTGATTAGAAGTTATCACTACCGGCATACTAACCCCAATACTAATAAGCTTGAGTAATAACATTAGATACTAGCATATTAGATGAAAATTCGCACAACATAATCGTAATATAAATATTATTTTATTTTAAATATTCTATTTATTTCTCTTTATTTTTATCTATATTTTTTTTTCTGTTTTTGTTTCTTTATTAATATTTTGAGAAAAAGATGAAGAATCAATCAATTATTTATTTATTACGGCTGTGAGGGTCTGCATGCCTTTTCTTTGTAGGGTAAGTACATTGATAGATATCCAAAGTTTCAAGTTGATAATTGACGTGCACATAAACTTGTAGCCAAATACTATCCACCGATTAAAAAATCAAAGTAAATATTTTTATTAGAAATTATAAAAGTGAATTGTGTATATAATTTTTGTCGGTCTCTAATAATTTAATAAATAAATATTTTATTAAATTTTTAACCAATAATTTAAAAGATACTGATTAAATTATTAACAAGACCTAGTTAGGGTAGAGAGTAGAGCTAGCCATAGTCCATGAAAGACAAGAAGCTTTAATTGTATGCATAAAGACCAATGATGATTACCCTGACTATTTGTTATGTGTGCCTGGCTTAATTCATGTACAGAAAGTGGTCACAAGGAAAACTAGGTAGGTGGAAAATATATATTTATATAGACATAGATGCTGCAAATTAAAATTTGGCACCGAATTGGACCAGTTCTGTTTATTTGTACCTCGTGAACTAACTGTCTGTAGATCTAAATGTTTGGTTGATAGGTTCCGGAATGTCTTAAATTCTTTCACGCGTAGCAGTTGTGGTCCATATGAATTTTATGGTCAAAGGATGAGCCTAACTGCAAACCTAGACATCTTAGTCATAGCAAGCTAGAACATATATACATCTATTTACAAAACATTTTTTTTTCTTTAATTTTATGTTATGCATTGTTTAACACTAGATCAAGTCATTGAGAAAAATTCTTGACGGAATCAAGAAATTTTTTAGCAGTTAATGTTGCAGAGACACTATTTCATATGCATAAGTGGATATAAATTTTATTTTTATACGTGTAATACGTCATAACTTTAATATATATTGGATATCTCAAATATAATGACTAAATAAATAGGTGATTTAATGTCAATCCGTAACATATGACTTAAAATTTATAAAATAACAAACCCTACAAAGCTGACAAGGATTGCTCCTCTCTCCAAAACTCTAACATTTGATATGTCAAATTCCAAAATAATTTATATATGCAAATAATTCAACACTTAATGTACATAGGAAATTACTAAAGTATGAGAAACTGAAGTAGTAAAGTGTTTCAACTTTTTTTGTAGGAGGTGCTTTTTAGCCGAATTCCTTAATTTGTAGTGTCTATTACCAATGGACGATCTAGTGTTTTCTGTCTACACAAACTTTATTATTGCATGGTCAAGAAACTTCTGGAGCTAATAAGAGCATGGGAATAGACAAGAATAATTGGATTTGAGAACATTGAAACAACATGTTTGGTTTATTTACTTGAGGGAAGTGAAGGTAGCCTAATACAAGTCCATATAGACACACATAAGCTTTCTCACATTAATGCCAAGACCATATATAGGAAGTTGAGAGGGAAAAACAAGAAAGACATGATGGCAATCCAGCATGAATTATGGACAATGTATGGGCAAAAGGGCTTAAACTTATTATACACCAACCACCAAAGAAACAAAAGATGAAAGAAGTGGAGGGTCCTATCCTATGAATAAAAGGTATGGCACTAACTAATTTAATGAGTGCAGTGGGACAACTTTTAGGTCTCATCATTATTGTAGCTGTACAATCTTCCATCCTTCACCTTAACTTTAATTACTTACAACAAATCACAAGTATATATATTTGAGGTAGATACCTTGGTGACATCGTATATGAGACTTGTTGGATTTTACCTTTTAAGATATGAATATTTATTTTGTTCATTAATTATATTTTTTTCTTACTCTTATACAGAGGTGAAGGGAATTGACTGAAGGGAGTTATGACCACTTCTGTGAGTAATTTTCTTATTACATGTATATGGTATATATTTCTCTAATTTTTATATAAATTTTTTAAATTATAATGTTTAATTTTTAAATTAATATTATATTATATTTAAATAAAATCTAAATCTTTAACTTAACTGGTGGGTTAGGTCGAAAACCAATTTAGAGATAAAAGATAAATATGATATCTTTTATTATTTATCCACTAAAATAAAGAATAATTAATTTTAAAATATTAAAATATCTATTTTTGTATAAAATCTTATCTATTATTGCTTGAAATTTCAAATAAAAAGATAATTTTTAAAGGATGATCAAATTTAGAAAACATAATTACCTAAGTCTTATCCTAAATATAATTTTTTTTTTCATATAAATATACATTTTTATAGTTGCATGTACACGTTTAATCTGAGTGTTAGAGTATTTTCATAGTTACCTTGTTGCTTTAAAAAAAAAAAAATAACAGTCTACACTTCTGCATGTGGAGTATTATTTATACTCGGTATTTATTTATTTGAAATCTTACTTATATAAGGTTTAAATAGTTTTATTTGATATCTTTACTGCATATTTTCCTTTTTCTATTTTCGACAATAGTTTTGTATTATTAATTTAATTATTTTTACGTATTTTTTTTATTAGCCATTAAATATTTATAAATTAATCACACTTTTTTAGTATTTCAAATACAATTATACACGTAAAACTTTATTAAGTATTTTATATCATATGTTTAAAAAATTAATTTTTTAAATCATAATTATTTTTTATGTTGACCCCTCAAAATATCTGCGGTTCTTCAAAAACCTGCCAAAAGAATTTCCTAATTCCTTTGCCGAAAATAGCATGACATATTTTACTGAAAAAAACTTTATTCCATTAGCTAAGGTCAGTTATATAAATTACATAATGTAATTGGGTAGGGTTAATTATAAATCATAGTTATCCAAGTCTATTGTTTATCATGGATTCTCTCAAAGTTTGATTTGGTCTCTCTTCCTTTTTACATGACTTAAAATTGTATAATTTATTTTGGTGTTTATCTATGATGTACTTTTTTTACGGTGAGATAAGAGATTGTGGAGAGGAGGGCGAGTAGTGTAGTGCATGAGAGAATAGAAGAATAAGCAGCTATACTTAAACCCTACCACTAATTGATTTCTATTGTTTTACTTAAACTCTACCTTTAAGCTATATATACTGCACGTATATTTATCTATTATCATGAACAAGATGAAATTTATGAGAAATTAACTTAACTCGATCGACAATAATAACGAACGTAGAGAGACAGAATTTGAAACCGTTAAAATCCTTTTAGATACATCAAGAAGTGAAAAAGTTACGAGACAAATAATCATAAGAAAACTACTATATGATCATTGATCAACTAAAGAAAGAAAGAAGGTTAGGGCATGGTATAGCTATAGTACTAATTTAACTTGAAAAGGATACCATAACAAATTTGATTTGAAATATATTAATGCTAATCTCAATCACATTGTCATGGCCAAAATCATATGATGAGGTTGTTATCGGCTATAGTCATCACAAAATATTTGTATGGAAAACATTTGTTTTTCTTTAATATATCACAAAAACTGCACAATTGTTATGTACTTTGTCGTGTCAGTGATCAAATCACATGAATTACCTAAAAAGATTGGTCTTAAATGATCTCAATTGCTCCACTTAGGAAGCTTCATGACTCAATTGATAAGATGTATAGAGCATTTTGACGTGTGAATTGTCAAATTATTCCCAAAAATAAAAATAAAAATAGGCCAAACGTGTCAATGTCCACAAGGATGCTAATAACCCTCTCCAATTAAGCATATTATGGGGTTAATGCAACTTTATTTAAAATATATACCTGCAATATATATGGTTGGTGATAGTATCTAATTAATTGACCCAACGAAATTATACATATTTGTCACGATTCACACAAATTGTGAAATGCAATTCATTGACGATGGACGTGAGAAGGACAGAAATGTTAGCATCATTGTTGCTTGATAAGCATTCAATGGCAGCATAAGTAAAACAATACAAGTCATTGGTAAACACATTTTATTTATTGTTTAAATGTTATCTTGGTGTCAATGCTTGACATGACATGTTATTTTTGTATTCTCACGTAAATAAAATTTTCATTTAGTATTTACTATTTGTTATACCATTTTTTTTTTTTTTACTTTCCACATAAAAAATCGACATTAAGGATGGTATTTACAGTCTGTTTTTTTTTATGTTGTACTTCATATATGAAAAATATCTAGTAGATAACTACAATATTAATATACCCAGCTATGTGTTAAAAAAAAAATATTAATAGAAAAAATTCGTCCACAAATGAGTATGTTTTGTAAGGGAGTATTTAGAGTTGACCGATAAAGTTATTTTTACAAATATGTCCATTCAGGAAACAACCCCGTGTTTATAACGGGTTTTGGACCTACAGTTACAGAAGCTGAAGCCCAAATAATCAATACGCATACACATTGGGCCAGGTTCCCAATCCTTGGGCTTGGTGGAATTGTTTTGGGCCCGAAAGGTGGGTTCCCGCCAGACTGCGTTTTAAACAAGTGAACATTGATTTGACGCAATGTGAAGCAGAGAATGAAATGAATGAACGAATGCAGTGAAGTGAAGTGAAGTAAACCGAAGCGAAGCAAAAATGACTTCAAATTCAAATGCTTCCGTTGATGATCTATGGTCACAAATCGTTGCCACTGAAACCCCTCGCCCCCAACAAATCGACGTCGTTTACCGGAGAAAACACCCTCGCAATCCCCAAAACCATGCCAATTCGTACATTTCATTATCACACTCTTTTTTCAATTTTCATTTCCTTTTTTTTTTCTTACTGAAACTGTGTTTCTTTTTGGATCGGTTTTTCAAGAAATGCTTCCGATTGTGGTCGACCGCCTCCGCCACGGGTGAGTTTGGCCGATCCAAACAAGCGAGTGAGTTGGAATCGTGCTCTTTCCACCAGGTTCGTATTCTATTGTGCTGTTTTCAATTAGTTTTATTAATCGCGCTTTCACCTAATTTTCAATTAATTAATCATTTTTAACAGAGGGAGGACAAGTATAGCTGTTGGTGCTTGCATGGTTTACCAGCCTCAGTTAAAGAAAGACAAAAGGAAAGGCAAACCTGCTCTTCCCAAAGTATGTCTTATATTCCCAAAATTTCTTCTAATTTTTAACCATAAACTTGTTTTTCTTTCAAGGTTTTACTTTTACAAATTATTCTTAGGAATCTGAACTTGCCCATATTACAAATTTTCTGTAATTATTAAATTTTAATCAATCATGTTCTCAGCAATTATATTCAGTTCTATAGTTAAAATAATTTGCTTTTTCAGAGTGCAGTATTATGGGTTTGCCTAGATAAGCTTCGACTTGTAGAAGAAAAAAGTTAGAAAAAAATGAAATTTACTTTTTTATGAAATGAAATTTTCATTAATTAATTTGTATAAACTCTCCTTCTTTTAAAGGATGTGAGACTTTTCTTCTACTGAAAGTCTTTCTGGATAAATTTACCCCTGTAGAACCTACATCTTGCAACAAACATCTCCTAACAGTAGATAATGCCTAAATGTATGTTATTATTCTAGCATACTTGAACCTTTTGTTTGTTATTTATCTGTGTGTTTTGCATGTACAGGGAAAGCTTGTGCAACCTCCGAATTTTGACAAGGAGAGGATATACTTTGAAGAAGTTGATGCTTTTGAGTTGTTGGAGGAAAGTCCCTCACCCAAGAAAGTTGGCACATGGGTCGTAGGAAATATGGCAGAAGAGGGACCAATGCCAGCTATATGTTCCAGATTAAATAAATGGTTACATGCTGCAAGGTTAAACCCCGTCCGCGCTCCCTCTAGTACATTGTCCAAGATACTAGATACTCCATCCACACGTTTGGAAACTATACGTGATATTGATTTCGATGATTCTGAATTGAGAACATTAGAAAGGACTAGCCAAAGCAATTCACTACAGCATACCATCAAAACCGGAGACAAGAAAAGTTTTACTGAGGATGATGTTCATTTGCGAACAAATGATGAGATGCTGTTGGCTCAAAGTGAAGGATGTGAAGATATTGAAGTTGCTGTTAAAAAACTATCTCTGGCATCAACATCGTCTTCACTAGAGGATGATCACATTAGTCCGTTTTCAGCTTTATTAAAGATTTGTGGACAATCTAAGCCTTCATCATTGCAAGATGTGTTCTCTAGGTATTGGATTGTTCCTTATTTTATAGTAACATGCTATATTGGTTGATAAAGTGACCAAGGAAGCTTGCATCTAGTTTACAAAAACTGCTTCAGTCATTTTTAATTCCGAAGTGCTTTTGCTGTTATGAATTGTACAGCAATTACATTTTGACAATCATTCCAATGGACTTTTGAATAGAGATGCAGTGTCCTCATGTTCATATAAATGCAATTTTTCTTTTTCCAGGGGCTCAGAAACTATTGTGAAAGTTGGTGAAGGAACATATGGAGAAGCTTTCAAGATTAATAATTATGTCTGCAAAATAGTTCCTTTCGATGGGGACTTCAGAGTGAATGGGGAAATCCAAAAAGTAACAGTCACATTTATTTTGTATCGTATGATATTTTTTTTTTGTTCCCAATAGTTATCTTTCAAATTTAACTGTTTTCCCTGCTATGATAGGAATATTTGATGAACATGTTGATAACTACCTTCTTAATTTTAAATGAATTGATTGTGATGCGCGTTCATGTACAAAAATATTATTTAGTTAATGAATTATTGGTTTTGTGTACTACAGAGATCCGATGAATTGCTTGAGGAGGTCCTTCTTTGCAAAACTCTCAATCAATTGAGAGGAAAAGATGGAGATTCTGATAATTTATGCAGCGCATTCATAGACTGCATAGAGTGAGTATCTGACTTAAAAAATTTAAAGAAGCTGGTCAAAAACGTTTTCCCAAAGAACAAAATTTTGGTTGCCATTCTTACCTCTAAGTCCAAGGTTTTAAATTGCAGTCATGATTTCATTTTGTTCCTTGATATTGCGGGAAATTGCTGTCGCAAATACCTTAAAAATATTGATGTCGTTGCTGAAATCACAGATATTGACCCTTTTTTAAACCCTTGGTGCTAACCATAGTGTTCGAGTTTTCTACCTTCGGTTTTGTACTTTTGGCCATTGTGGCATGGTAGAAAGTAGAAAGGCAAATGGTTAGTAGGCTCATTACCATCAGGCTTGGACTAAAATAACTATTTCTGAATTTAAATTTCTACTCATTTTGCGGCTATGTACTAGAGTCTAATCTATCTATGGTCCTGTCTTCTCTGACAGATTTAGAGTATGTCAGGGCCTGTATGATGCGGCACTGATTCGAGCATGGGAAGATTGGGATCTTGACCACGGCTCAGAGAATGATCACCCAAAGGAGTTCCCAGATAAACAGGTTTCCTCTTTTAACTTCATGCGTGATGAACTTACGTTTATTCTAATTTGAATTAAATTTCACAATGTTGCTTACAATGATTATTGCTGTGAACATAAAATGATGGGGATTGGTTCTGAAGCCACTATCCTCTTTCATGATACAAACACTTGCTAATTTTGTTTCACAAATAAAAGGTTTTTGTAAAGCACAAATTGGAGAGAATAGATAAGTGAGGAATGAGTATAGACTCTTTGGTTACTACTTACTAATTTGCTATACTTGTTACATCAAAATGAGCAATCCATACTTTCATCGATCAAGCACGGCTATATCTCCCAAACAAGAATATATGCATTAAACAGTTGAGTGTGTATGTGTTCCATATACTAACATATAATTACATTTAGTGTTACATGGTTTTCGTACAAGAACATGGTGGTAAGGATCTTGAAAGTTTTGCACTCCTCAATTTTGACGAGGCAAGGGCCTTACTGGTTCAGGTATGTTATACTTGTTATGATTGCTCCTACTGAGTGTTTGAAGCTTGACAAGCTATTAATTTTTGGGTTAATTTCTGTTATATAATACAGGTTACGGCTGGGCTTGCTGTGGCTGAGTCTGCGTATGAATTTGAACATCGAGATCTTCACTGGTGAGTCATCATGCGGTGGCATTATATGCTGGTCATTATATTTGCATGATTACTAATATATGGATATTCATTTGCACAGGGGAAATATTCTTGTCAGCAGAAGTGATTCTGAAACATTGCAGTTCATACTCGATGGCAAGAATATGTTATTCAAAACATATGGATTAATGATATCTATTATTGACTTCACTTTATCAAGAATAAACACAGGTAAGCACTTGAAGTTTTGGCTATAATATGATATCAGATTTTTAAATTGTCAATTGTTATGATTAACTGTTTTAGTCTGACAGGTGATAGAATACTTTATTTAGATCTTTCCTCTGATCCTGACCTATTTAAAGGACCGAAAGGGGACAAACAGGTAAGGAATGCTTATTTAGTGTTGTGAGTTCTGTTAGTAACATTTCTTAACTAATGATTCTAAGTAACATATGCAGTCCGAAACGTATCGGAGGATGAAGGAGGTGACTGAAGATTTGTGGGAAGGAAGGTACAATTCTCGTACCTTTCTTTTTATTTATTAAAGCCAATTTTCACCCAACTTGGAAAATGAGAACTAGAATACTTTTTTCTCTGTTGAAAGAACTTGAGTCCTTGATTATGAGTGTCATATGGTGTTTAATAGATAGTGAAATATATGGCTGGTCAAATGGATTCAAATCATTTTTCCCGCTACTTCTCTTGTCTTTCTATTAAAAAGTGACGCATGACACCTCACCAAAAGTTTATTCTTTCAAAATTAGCAATATTTTGTCTTAATTGTCATGTATTAATTAGAGAAACTGGAAAAAAGATAGGCAAAATGACATGACTTGATTCGTCGGTCAACTAGGCCCCAACTAAACCCAGAAGGAGAAAGGACAGGGCGATGTACTTAACATTTGATAATCACTGAGGGATGAGCTAAAGCTTATCTTGCGGGTTCTTGCTTTTCTTTGGAACATCGGATTTAAAGAGTGATTGTGTGTAAGATACTTTGTTGTACTTTGGGCAAACGTGTACAAACGCGATTAATATTCCTCTCAAGTCTTCCTTGTAGATTGCACAATGCCATTTAACTTGGTTAAAGATCAAATCTTCAAAGATATTCTTCCTAGTCTCCCTCTACCCTTTTTCACATCACTAAAAATCATGTAATCTTCTTTTCTTATTGGTCCTTGGGTTGACCTGCTTTCCTAGTGTCCAAACCAAACCACCCTAGTTGATTTCGTTATCTTTTTTTCAATTGGTTTTGCTCCAATATCTGTTCATATACAATCATTCTTTTGTATGCTGCCTTTTCTTGTATGGCTTCACATCTATCTCAATGTTCTCATTTTTGCTACTTCCACCTTTTTCTTTTGTTGTACTTTAGTGCCCAATATTCCCTCTGACAATATGCGCATATGGAAATTAATTTGTGTGACAACATTTTACATGACTTTCTGTTGATTCTAGTAAAATCCCCATACCCATGTCAACATGGTGACTTAACTTGGTATTATAAGATTTGTCTGATGGCACACTTTTGACACTAGTCCTGGTATATACGTTCCAATGTCCTTTGTTATTATTGTATTTTCTAGAAACTGAATTCTTGTTGCCTCTTGAAATTTACAGTTATCCTAAAACAAACGTGTTATGGTTGATCTACTTGGTAGACATACTCCTATTGAAGAAATCATTTGTAAGTCTTCTCCCTAGTTTTAGCACCATGCACCAGTTTTGCTTATTTTTCTTATATGGATATGGATATGGATTTTTTTGTAGAAATTCAATTTTTAGTTTTAGATATCATACCACTATATACTTTGATATCATACCACTGCTGCGCGATTTCTGGATAGTTACACACTTTCACCGTTATAATTGTTACGAAAGTCTATCTTTTTTCTTTTCCCCTTCTGAGTGTACTATTCACTTTCTCGTTGGTGTGTTACTTGGGTTACTCGAGGTAAACATCATTTATTTTGAATAGTCGTGAATTGAACTGTATCAACAGTAAAATATTGATCTTAAAGGCAGTATATAATGAACTATTGTTATTGCAGGAACGTACTACTAAGCACGAGAGAGATCTACGCTCCTTTAAGAAACGTCTTGACAAGTATGATTCGGCCAAGGAAGCAATTCTTGACCCCTTTTTCACTGATTTGTTTGTTGAGTCTGACTCAAAAGCTTAACAAGCTAAAGCTCCTTTTCTTACCTTACGTGGTATTTTGTCAAAACACAACTTATTGCGTCCACAAAGGCAGCTTACTCCATTTGTTTTTATTAAGTTAAAGTATAATGTATATATGAAATGTGATAACTGAATCACATTTTAATTTTAATGTTTTTACTTGACAAAATGTATACAATTTTTTTCTACTGTTAGGAATACATGATACAAAGTGAAATTCAGACGACCAAAAGAATATAACAAAATATGGGTTAATTAAAAAAATATACAATTAAAGAGATTCAGAACTTGACAAAGAATTTAAATTTATGGGTCACTATTTGAGTGACTGCACATCCAGTTTTAACTTTTGTATCAACACTACTTATGCATAAATGGCAGCATCTTTTACCTTTTAATTCAATTATTTACTTTTTCAAGTAGCACACAGTATAAGATTTATCTTTTGCAGCATTCAGTATTTATCTTTTGCAGTCAAGATTTCTCCAAAAGATTTTTAGGAGTAAAAAGTGAATAAAAACTTAAAAATGGAATACCTTAAGAATATTCAGAAAAATCAAATACCTTTCTTTCATTGAAAATTAAAATCATTACAAAAAAAGTTGATTCTAAAGATTTTAAGCTATTCAACTATAAATGAGCTTACACTCGTGAGCCTTACAAGAATCCAATTGATGAGTAAGTATGGCGGCAGTAACCTTTGTAAGCCCAAACTTGCATAATATGTTGGCTCTTAGTGTTGTAACAAGTTAATATCCCATAAAATCCGCAATCAAGTAACACATGAGAATACTTTTCCATCAGCCCCGAATCTAAGGTTTTTGGTTCTTGACGGTGAGAGGGAGCTACTTAACCCACCAATATCTACTAAAGAGCTAAAGAGAAAGAAAAGTCCACTCCCATGTTTGGCAAATAATTTTTCCCTGTTTCTTAAGGAAGACACAACAAACAACTTTACAAGCCCATAATCCTAGTAGACGGATTGTCTTCTTGCACCTATTCTTCTTACTTTGTTGTTTTGAGGTTGAGAATAGACCCTTTTGACACATTATGTGCATCACCCCTATCACTCTCTATTAGCTTTCGGCTAGGGACCTATTCAAGACATTAGTACGTGTTAAACTAAGAAGGCCGAATAGATTGTTCCACATGGGTTGTTGTCCCCACTTTGCCTTTCTCTCAATATTTCCCCCAAACTACATATGCCTAACAGAAACCCAATAATCGAAGTGGAACTTTGTAGCCTACTCTGCCTAATCACTTATTCACAATTTCACACATGACTTTTGAACCAAAAAAAATTAAAAATTTCCATGACTTTCTTATGCCTTTTATGAAGCGTCAATATTTTACTATTGATAATGGTTTTTGCTGAGAGAACATGACTCTTTTTTCTTACATAAACCTTTATCACTCACCTTCCACTCAACTTCAGATCCTTACTACATACTCCAAGCCAACACCGATGCACATGCTCTGATCCCCTGTCTCAGAGAAATATATATTTTTTAAAATATTTACGAAATAAAAATATTTTAGTCAACTAAAATTACTTAATCGTGTTCATGCCACAGTAATCATTTCTTAGTCAAATGAAATTACTTTATCTTAAAAGTTGATATAATTAATCAACTTTTAAGATATACATCTTCCCCTAAAAGGACAGATATAATAAGACATACTGAATATCCATTTTATTAACATTAATTAATACCTGCCTCCACAGAAAATAGCATCATCGAGCACTTAAAAATACGTTGCCATTTTGTCAATACTCGTACTTCATTCTATTCAACAACTCCCCCTTTGAGGATGCACCTATCAGAAAGTAAATCATTCATGACCAAGTCAGGATTCAAGAATCCAACGGCTCTTCATCGTTATATGTGCATAAAATAGTACTATACATTTTAAATTATTAAATTATACTAAAATCTCTTAACATTAGGCAAAAGACACGAGGTGTTGTCTGTGCATAACATTGAAACAGAGGACATAGTGTGTCCTAAGTATTTTACTTTTTTATTTTTTTTTTATTTTTGGATACAATACAAATATCTTTACTGAAAATAATACTATTTGAGTTGAGTAAAAATTTCCATATATATATATATAAATAAATTCGAACTCAAAATTATTAAAAGTGTCGGTTGATTTAGACACTTGTGATTAGATTTAAATCTTATTCAGCAGAGGAAGCTGAGGTGTTATTGCATATATACATATAAAAGGACTTTGGGAAAGATAAAGAAACAATTAATAGAAAAGCATGTTTGAAGCACTTGTTTGTGATGAGACCGAAAAATTTTCCCATCCTTCGTGACAAAGTAACATATTTTTATTATTTCTAAATTTCAAAATCATTATTAACAAGTTGGTCGCTTTCTTTTTGTTGAAACCTTTATCATCTTTTCACTCTTCACCTTTTTATGGTTTGTATGTTCAACACCTTCCACTGTCCGAGGCTTTTAAGGTTCAGTTCTTTTCTTTGCCATGTTTTATTGTTTTTAAAAGCAATGAACCACACCAATATTCCAACAGACTCATTCTACATTGCTTAACCATAACAACTCTTTCATAATGGCCAAGGAAACTTCTCTATCCCTCTTGTTCCTCTCTTCTCTCATTATATTGTCTTCTGGTGAGTTACCATTTTGGTCTTCTTGTTACCGTAAGTCATTATTTAACACTCGTTCCTTGTGAGTAACCATAAGCTATGTTTAATTTGCAGGGAATGTGGTGGATTTTTCTTATCATGTGAGAGGAGACACTACATCTTCATCATATGTTGGTACCACATTCAACCACAAAAGCAAGATCTCCGAATCTGAGATTGGATTTTCTGTAACAGATTACAAGATTTTGAGCTCTTTGACCAACACCAATCTGTCAGTTGATTTGTTCTTGAATGAAAGTTTAGTCGAAAAATTTGTTTCTACAAAATCATCTTTAGTTTCATGGCTAGAAGTTCATCTTATGAACATTATTCCTCAAGTAGAGATTAGAAATATCATTGTTAGATGTGGCAGTGAGAGTTTAGGCCAAGATGAGATGATGCCTTCACTCATTCCAATTCTGAAATCAATTCATTCATTTCTCAGCAAGTTTCAATTAAGCAAGGAAATAAAAGTCTCAGTGGCATTTCCACTTTCATTCTTAGAGAATTTAAATGCATCATATGAAAATGATCTCCTTAGGATTGTTATGTTTATGAAGAAAATAGGTTCATTCATCATGGTAGAAGACATCATTGATGGAGATTTAAGTATTGTTCAGTCTGTAATCGAAAGAACCACACTTGCTGCTAGCATTCTTCCTTGCAAAGATGTTCCTATGGTTTTCACAATCAAGAGCCTTGATATTCCCAGTTCAATGGAATTAGCTCAGTTTAGGGAGACAGTGTCCAAATATCTTGAAGCAGGATCTCACTTTACAAAGAGAATAGTTACATTGTATGTACAAGTACACACTACCAAAGATCTTGTGGTGAAAGAGTTCAAAAGAGAAGAGGGAGAAGAGATGTTTTCTTTGTCCCTAAGAGAATATCCAAACAAAGTCCACATCAGAAGAACTCTACAAGACACAACCAACTC
This sequence comes from Hylodesmum podocarpum, assembly GCA_026586105.1. Classification (NCBI taxonomy): domain Eukaryota; kingdom Viridiplantae; phylum Streptophyta; class Magnoliopsida; order Fabales; family Fabaceae; genus Hylodesmum; species Hylodesmum podocarpum. The sequence goes on along the minus strand of JALJEV010001298.1, from coordinate 1,917,305 downwards.
ACCTAACACAGTTCTCCCCACAAATCCAACCCCACCAACACCAGTAATCGCAACACCAGATACACCAACCATCATAACAGTTCCTTCCACCAATCCTGTCACAGTTGCTCCCACAAATCCTACAGCAACACCCGTGACAGTTCCTTCTACCACACCAGTTCCTCCCTTAGCACCTCCAACAAATCCAGCCAATCAAGGAGCACAACCAGTTACCAACCCTGTGACATCTTATCCACCCCCTTCACCATTGGGAAGTGTTCCTGTCACAAACGCACTGCCTCCTCCTCCAAACACAAATGCTCAATCCACGCCAGGGCAGAGTTGGTGTGTGGCAAAGACTGGAATTCCAGAAACTACTCTTCAATCAGCACTTGACTATGCTTGTGGCATGGGAACTGTAGATTGCTCACAAATACAGCAAGGTGGAAGTTGTTACAATCCAAATTCTTTACAAAACCATGCTTCTTTTGCCTTCAACAGCTACTACCAGAAAAATCCCGCTCCAACAAGCTGTGACTTTGGAGGCGCTGCCACCATAGTTAATACCAATCCAAGTAAGATCTTAGTATTTTAACATCCCTATTTATTTTATAGAGTTTAATTTACATACGCTACTATTAGTCTAAAACATCTTTAGGCAGACATTCGATAAGAACTTACCTCATTGCAGTCAAATCTTATTGGATATCTGTGTATGTATCTATTTTTTAGTGTTTATACGAGAAAATTTTAAGTTTTAGTCCTTACATATTTATATCTAACTAAGTTTTGGTAACACCAGATAAGAATTTTCGGATATGAAAAACCATTGCATAAATTTTCTGACAAACTTATATTGATCTTATATAGGCACTAAAACACAAAATGGAAATTACTATGCGCATTAAGTTAATCTTTTTTATACTATGCTTCACAAAATTGAAGACCATTTCTAAAGAACTCTTTTAAATTGTGACTAGGCACGGGTTCTTGCGTTTTCCCATCATCTTCAGGAGCAGGCACATCCGGGTAAGTGAAATGACATGGTTTTATTTGCTGCATCAAATCTTTGGTATAAGTCTTCAAGATACTAATCATGGTTCTGTATGATACCATTCTTTTGCAGCTCTAATGGCCCTTCAACTTTCGGGCCTCAAAGCCCTCCTAATTTAGATACCTCTTATTCAGCTGGTCTGAGACCTTTTCTTGGCTGCATGGTTTTGGTAATATCGTTAGTCACTGTAAGACTCACTAAATAAGTTTTCCAAAAGGATCAATCAATACACTTGGTGTTGGACTTAGCTGTGTTGTGAACTTGTAATATTACAAGCAGTGTACAGCTCTACAACTGCAGAATGGCAGTAGAATGAATAGAAGATGAGAGATTATGGTCAGGTTCAGGTACAATAGTAGTATGTAGTTAGTCATGTGTGCATTGGTCTGAGTTTGTGTTCGAAATTCATTTGCATATAAAATGGAGTGTTGTTTGTTATTCTGCAAAATGATTCACGTGGATATAGAGTTAGAATTCAGGTTTAACTAACTAGTATATATGGTCAAGGGAACAATTTCACATTATGAAAGAGTCTATTATGAGAGGTTGTCACGTTTCATGTAGTCATCAGGAAAACAACAATTATTGTATTGGTGAAATTGTGAAGGCTTATTGAGGAACCACTCCAAAGAGCAGCAGAGATAAATCATAGCGGAGTTCTCAATGTTCTACATTATTTGTCATAGTCTCATAGAGCATGGATGTGTTAGTGGATTTGAATCATCACATTCACCAACATGCTTTTATTGTTGTCCATGTTCATAAACTCCACTTCTTTCTAAAATGAGTAACTAAGGTAATGCTGTTCCTGCATTATTATTCTGATAACATTTGTCCTTTATGCCTGAATTCCTTCTCCTCTATTTATAGCCAAGAATCTACAAATAATCTTAATTTTTAATGCATGGGATTTCTTATAAGAAATAAATAAATAAATGAAATTGATTTATTTAAAAGTTAAGATCTATTCTTAATTATGTAAAAAGTCACACATATTTTAGAAAAATAAGAGAGAACTTTTGGAAAAAAATTGTTTTATTTTTTAGAGAAGTATATTTTTTTGTTTTCTTTTCTTAAAAGTCCTTGTAGAGCATTCAAATAGGCCTATAGAATGGATTATTGACTATCATTGAGTTTTATTATTTTATTTAAAGAATTTTTCTTCGGAAACCTTTTTTAATTTTGGATTTTTTGTTTTTTGTTTTTCTTTGAATTAACTCATTAGTTTTGAGCTGCCTCATTTTGGGCCAACGTGACTGACTCTCGTGGGCCTGCGTGCGTGGTCCAGTCTAAAACATTTACTTAATAATTCAACAACGACAATATCAACACTACTATTTTAGAAATTTTAATCAAATCTTTTTAAATTAAGGCATATTGAAAATTTTTTAGTCAACATTATGCTCTTTACCTGGTAGTTGACGGGTCAGAATCATATTAAAGATCCGTTTTAGTCAAAATTATGCTCTTGGGAAGACAATGAAATGTAAAGAAAAGAAAAATATATATTCAAATTAAAATAAAGTATAAAAAGAATAGAATGCAATTGATACTCATCTTCGTTTCTTTCTTATTTCCTTTCCTTTCTACTATGTTAAAACAGAGATTAAAACATGCTAACAAACAACATTGAAATAATAGAATGCTCTGAGTTCCGCAAAATCCTTCATTTAAGAATACTGACCAGAAGGAACCATAAACTTTTATGAGTCAATTGTTTTAGCCAAGGATTCAGGATTGTACGAGAAAAAAGGAAGCAAAACAAATATTTTGTTGGACGCTTTGTGGCTGTATAGTGTGTACCATAAAATAAGCTTAAACCATTCCTTGATTTCTCAGAGTTTTACAAGAATTGAACATGATAACTCATTCCTTTCTATAATGTTATCTGAAGTTTGAAAAATCCAATGATATCAGAACAACATGCACCTCCATGATTGCCAATCTACTTCGATAACCATGCAAGAACAGTGTTTTCAGAATATATAGAGTATTCACTACTCATTAGTTTAATATTAACTTGAGGGCTTCGCAATGGTGTTGAACAGAATTGATAAGTAGGTGTCGTTTACTATCAATAAAACAATAAAAAGGAACAGCACGAGGCACCTTATCAAGTATCATAGACATTTATTTATTTTTGGTAAATAATTAATAAAAATAGTTAGAATAAAATTGATTACAAGTATAGAGAAAATATAGAAAACATGATATAAAAAACCATAAAATTCGATGTTGTAATTAAAGTGAAGCCATAATAACATTATTTTAAAAAATATTAATGCCAATAGATAAGAATGTATTACTTTTATTAATATTAATTGAAATTTTTTTATTATTTAATTCATTTGAATAAATGAAAAATATATTTTTATTTTAAATATTGGTTATCTTTAAAAATATTTTTATGGTAAATACTAAATTATTAGTAAAGAAAAAAACTTTGAAGATTAAGACAGAATGAGAAAATCCAAAAATTTAAAAAATTAACATAAATATGAAAATGAAGACTTCAATTAGTAGAATTGTTTCTACAAATAGAATGTAGTTTAATATTTTTCTAAAAGAAATATTTGAATAAAAATGAATGTAAATGCATATGAATAGTGAAAGAGAGTGAGAAGGAAAAAAAATTACACTGGATTTGTTTCAAGTTTTATAAAACTGTTATAAAAAATATGAATATGAAAATCTAACGTGTTCGATATAAGTTTTTAAATATATTTAAGACATGATATATTCCTCAGGATATACATTAGATTATTTTTTTTCCTTTCTCTTTATGTCAATAAATATGAAATAGTGAAAATATAATATTTTTATAATATTAAAAGTTATTTCATAGTTTATATTATTTTACTTTATCTTTTAAAATTAAAAAATAAGATAAATTTTGAAAATAATGAATAATTACCAAATATCTATGATAGGAATAATATTCCAATAATAATATACTAAAAATATAAATTAATCGGTAAAACAAATATCTCCAAAATATTTAAACTAATCATGGTTATAAATCACTTAACTCAAAAAAGAGTTAGATTAAAATGAACGCGTAAAGGTGGATTATAAACTTGCAGTTGTATATCACGCAAAGTACAAATTAAATCCTGTCCCATTTGTCAAGTCAAATCTCAAAATAGAAGTAAGTATTGGGCAGGAAAGGAATCAAGAAAATGTACCCTCAGAAGACTCCATCAACATCACCTCATATTATTATTAACTATTAGTTATTAATTAATATCATATGTAATACCATACATATTAAAACTAAATTTCTAAAACAAAATTAATCAAATATATCACGAAGTTAAATTTATTCCCTAAACTTAATTATTTGATCTAAATCATAGTTTTACAGAAGCAAATAAAAATAAAAATTGATTTTGGGTAAACGACAAGTATTGGAAGCATAAAATTAATCGATTGGGTGGGGCCATGAAAAAGGAATATAGCAATGATGCCACGTCGTAAAATTTGATTGATGCAATTGAATGAAGACACGTGGAATTCAACTCATGACAGAGGAAAAGATGAAATAAATTACAAGTGGAAGACGAGAATGGTAAGACTCTAGTTGGACTATTAGAGTCACCCACCAAATCAGGCACACATAGAGCAATAGGGGCAAATGAGTCAATTCACAACAACACCATTTCCTTCTCGCACGATAAATTCTCGCGAGATGCATTTTTTCTTTATTTCCTAACTCCGTCTGTGGCGCGTCTCTAACAGTTTGTGTCTGCGAGTGAGTGAGTGAGTTAGTGTGTGTGAATCTGGAATAAGGAGAAATTAATTATTAAGTTAACGGAGAGATCGGAGTTATGGGCGGAGATGGAGCGACGGCGAACGCGGAGGCGCAGTACGCGACGGCGAAGACATCGGTGTGGTGGGACATCGAGAACTGCCACGTGCCTAAGGCTTCCGATCCGCACGCCATCGCGCAGAATATCAGTTCCGCCCTTGTTCGCATGAACTACTGTGGCCCCGTCTCCATCTCCGCCTACGGTGACACCACGCGCATCACCGCATCTGTACAGCACGCGCTCTCCAGCACCGGAATCTCTCTCAACCACGTCCCCGCCGGTCGGTTATTATCTTCCTGATTATTGAACTCTATAACTACTTACACTTTCTTCGATTCAGCTAAATTATTACTTTTACTATTATTATTATTAGGAGAAACTACAATTGAAGTTAAAACCTAGATATTGGCAACAGTTGCAGTTTTGAACTGTTTTTTCAAACCTCGGTTGCAAGTTTTCTGGTTTTGGGTCAAGTTGATTGTGAATTTTGGTTCTGTTTGGAAAAACTTCTGGATAAGCACTTAGAAGAAAAATATGAAGAAAAAAGGGATTGAACTTTTTTAATAAGCTGAAATCAATTTATGTACCTTGGCATTTGTAGAAGCTACATGCAAGACCTTCTGTTAGAGTTAAGCATAAAAGTTGAAGATTATCGATTCGTTTTTATTTTCTTTTCTTGTAAAGGATTATGGAGTAGTTTATCGAAGAATGATCTTGTTGCGTTGCATTGTAAGTTTGATTATTGCATTTTCTTAAACTGATGGTTTAATGATTGGTAATAGGCGTGAAAGATGCAAGTGATAAGAAGATTCTTGTTGACATGCTGTTCTGGGCAGTGGACAATCCTGCACCTGCTAATTATTTACTAATTTCGGGTGATCGAGATTTCTCAAATGCTCTCCATCAACTTCGGATGAGGAGATATAATATTCTTCTTGCACAACCTCAGAAGGCGTCTGCACCCTTAGTTGCAGCGGCCAAGAGTGTATGGCTTTGGACTAGCCTCTTAGCTGGAGGACCTCCTCTGTCTAATGGCGAATCACAACAACTTGGTAACGGCAGCCTTAGCCATGTATCATCTTCTGACACCTTACAAATTCCAGTTACAACTGCTGCTCATATCCCGCCACAGTTGGATTCCTATTCAGAAGTTCATGTAGGAAATTCAAAATTTCCAAATGGAGGAAGGGGATTCGATTCGAGATATCAGGGGAAAACAAATTGGAGAAGTCCAAGTCAATCAAATGGACCCAGAACCATGAATCCACCACCACCAGTTGGGCCTCCAGATAATCGTAATCGTAGTAATAATATAAACTCTTATCGACCTGGCAACTTTAATCCAAATGTTCCGCTAAGTGGATCTGCTACAAATTATGTTCAAGGCAACACTGATCAGTTATGGAGCAATAACAGTAATCTACCGGGCAATCATCAAATTCCTTATTCACAGCCATTAAGACCAAACAACTTCCCAGTGCAACCCCCTTTTGCACCTAGTAATTCTTATACTCCAAATACCCATACTTTTGCAACTTCAATGGTGCCACCTAGGACTGGTGGTCCCAATTTCACTACAGGGCCACGTGCCAATGTGCCTGATATTGGTAGTCTGAACATTCCTGGATACCCAAATAGTGCTCGTAACCCACCTACTGTTCCGCAATGGACTGGAGAGTTGAAACAGAATCCTAATAGTAATGCTCCACATCTTTTAAGACCAATTGATGAAAAAAATGGGCATACTGTACATAACAGTGGCACACAACAATCACACCAAGGTTATCAACATGGTCCAGAATATCAACTTACACCAGTGGCAGCAATGGGTAACAATAACCCTCCCACTAATGGTTCCTGGGGTTCTCCAGGATGTCCTAAACCTTCTGAATATGTTCAAGGTCTAATAGGGGTTGTTTTACTTGCCTTGAACTCTCTAAAAAATGCAAAGATGATGCCAACTGAGGCAAATATAACTGATTGCATCCGGTATGGAGATCCCAAGCACCGCAGCACTGATGTTAAGAAGGCTCTTGAGAGTGCTATTGAGCAGCAGATGGTGGTGAAACAGAATTTAGGTGCTCTGCCGTTGTATGTTGGTAAGAATGATAAACTTTGGAAGTGTGTAAATCCTTTAGGTGGTAATCTTAAACAACACTCAAAAGAAACATGGGATGAAATTGAAAAGTTTTTAGCAACAACTGCTGGAAGGTCAGCATTAATGGGTACACAGTGCAAGTAAGTATATTGTGTAATGTCTTCAGACTTGAAGTTTATTTTCATTTCTTCAAACTTGTCTCAGTCATCTAATGTCTTTATTTTGTTCTTTAGGTATGAAGCAGGTATTGTGATTAAGAACATGTGCTTTAAAGATCTTGCTCTGGGTGATGTCCTCCAGATATTGAACATGTTGATTACCCATAAGAAATGGATTGCACATCACCCGTCTGGTTGGCAACCACTTAACATTACTCTTCCGGAGACAAACCCTGATACAGGGGTTGTAGCTGGTGCATAACTGCACTCTGATTCTGGTAATGGGAAGGCACCCAGTGAAAACCCATTGAAGTTAATGAATATTATACGAGCCAGTTGGACTAAGAATTGGTTGAATAATCATCCCTTTCCCATCTGAATCAAAAGGTAGGTAGTAATGGTGAACTGTCATAATAAGTGTCTTGAGTGTTTATGGTTATTGTTAAGCCTTCAGGTTGGTCTTGAGGGAGAAATGAAAGCATCATTTGCATGAAAGTTGAAATATATCAAATACTACAGTTTGGTGTGGTTGCTGAGGTCCCTACTATGCATTAGAGTGGGCATATCTTGGACGTGTCCTGAGTTGTACATTGTCTAATCTTCCTACAGGTTTATATTTTGGTTGGAGGGGTTGCCCCATTAGGCTGAACTCTTTGGATCCTTTTATTGATATTCTAAATACTGTCTGGGATATTGACATAGTATGTGTTTTGCACATCTGTTGGAAATTGATGGACCTTCGAGCTATTTAGGAAAATCATCCTCGATGCTGGTTTTTTTTTTTTTTCACTTGGGAAGTGATCAACCAAAATTCAAAATCTTCAAAGTGAACTGTGGAATGCAAATCCTGAAACTCTAGTATTGCCTTTGATCCTTGATGGCTATGTCTTTGAAATGTTACAGGAAGTTTAACTACCGGACAGAGAACACTTAATTTGCACAAAATTGAAGGAAACTGCACTCAAAAAAAAAAAAAAAAAAAAAAAAAAAAAATTCTGCATGAAGCTCATCATTATTATCTCAACTTAAATACTCGGTATGTTATTGATGTTGGAAATTGACTATGAAAAAATCACTTTTCAGAGTAGTACCCAAAATGATTCAAAGATGGTGAAACTAAGTGGTAGTGCATCCTATTGTATCTTTTGTTACTGATGTGGTGCCTTCAGAGTTGATATTTTGTTATTCATCTGGAATTAGCTTCTTCTGGATACCTGGCTCAGTACGCAGAATTCAGTGGGTAAACAATCTGGTCTTGCTGCTTCCTATTGCCTAGTAATGTTATTAGAATTTATATATGCACTGTATCATATAAGTTTGTTCAATTATATGCCCTTAGCTTTAGTTTCATAATTTAATTTTCAGTCGGTGGATGTACTTATGACTGGATCTGGTTCCAATTTGTGTTTAATCTGATGAAACTTCCTCAGTTTTTGGATTAGTGTGACTCCGTTGAGCTATACTGATGCCTACTGGTGTTGGTTCAAAGCGCCTCACAAGCTGTACATAAGCAAAGATTTGTAATGGTTTCAGCGACCAAGTGATATACCTTCCTATTTTCAGTTAATGGTTCAGCATCTACTGGTTTGTACAAGTACACTATTTAGAGATGTTCAACATATACTTGAATTTGAAATGAAGCTTGATTGGTTTTTGTTCAATTTATTTGTGGTTTATGATATTTTGTTGTTGTTTATTCTTATTAATGATTATATAGTAACTTAAATACTAGTAGTTTGTGAAAGAAGAAATCTCCTTTGAAATGTTAAATGTATAACTAGTAGTTTGGAACAAATAACATTCAAGATGTGAAACCAAACGTGCTATAAGATGTGAGTATATAATAATGAACACTTTAGAATTTAGGTAACATCTAAAGGGTCATGAATATGTTTGTTTGAAATTATTTGTTAAAATAAACTTTTTCTAAATAAAAGAAATAATTTTTTGTTTTTCTTATGTATTTAATTAAGATATTTTTTCTTAAGAAAAATAATTTTAATTTTTAAGGGAAACAAATCCAATCTTCTTGTTATATAAACAATTGTATAGTTTTAATTTTAAATAAATTAGCCCATATCTTAATTTTTATATTATAGTATACAGTTAACAACCATTATTCGTGTCTGGAACCAGACTGCATAAGAAGCGACAATAAATTTTGGGACATGTTTGGAATAAATTTTATAGAAATCCAATATTTGCGGCAATTAATCAAACTATTCCAAACTCGAGTATAATATAGTCAGCTGAACTATTTTCTACTTAATTTATAATATGATGAAATTTAAATTAAATAAAGAAAAATAATTTTTGCAACAAAATTGTAAAAATTTAAGAAGCGAGAGGCGTGTGTAATAACATGACATTATAGAAATTACCTAATATAAATTCTTAAACAAATTGCTTGAATCAGTTGCAGCATGACAATGCGAAAATGCATCATGCATGATAATGAATTAAGAAGATTACGGTAATTTGCTGAGCACATGTATATCCAACGCATAAAATGCGTATAAAACAAACAAAAAAAAAAGTAGGTTTGAGACAACCTTAAAACAACGAAATCCATATGAAAATATCTGTCTATTCATCTCCCATTTTTCTAAAAATAGTTGTCAGTATAACTAGCCAAGATGACCAAACATTATGTGTAGATTAAAAAGACAAAACCTTATGATCATAATCATCACAATCAAAAAGTGTTTTTCTTTTTAGTAAGATCATATCACATGAAGCAAGAAGCGTGACACATTGTGAATAAAGTATAATCAAACTATACGTACATACGTTGATCATGAATCACAAACGTTTTGGAAGCTGTTGTAACAAAATGGATAATGAGTCAAAAAAGAAGGAAAAGTTGATTTTGAACATAGTGATGATGGTGATATCAATGGTTCTAATTGGATTGGCTACATTTTATGTTGTTCTTCACGTTGAAGGACCAAAAAGTGGGATAAGCAATGAGAAGTCTCTTTCATCAATTTGCACAAAAACAGAGGAATCAGAAGCCTGTTTCCATCTCTTGAGACATGAAGGTGAAAAAAACACGGTTTTGAATTATGTGAAAGCTGCCATTAATGCAACTCTCTCAGAATTGTTGCTTGTGATTAAACCTAAACCTCGTCTTGAAAGGAGTCTCACCGTTCTACAGCGAAAATCATATGAAGATTGTTTGGTGTTGTTGAGTTTTGGAAAGGAAGAACTAGAATCTTTGTATGTGATGGCAAATGCAGTTGATGAGTTTGGAAAACTAAACCAAGATGATGTGAAGAATAGCCTAAGTGCTATCATTTCGTACCAACACACTTGTTCTGATGAATTGATGAGAATAAATAGCTATGAAATTTTGGGGTTCTCCTTGAAGGTTCCAATTCTTCTTACAAGGATAACCTTAGCCATTGTTGAAAATTCCTCAGAGAAGCCTCTTAGCATTGGCACTAAGGTGCAACAAGATGGATTTCCAAGATGGTTATCTCTAAGAGATAGCCAAACTGTGGAGTCTCAAGCAGAGGTTAATCAGCACTGGCCAATGAATGCTGTGGTGGCTCAAGATGGAAGTGGCCATTTCTCAACCATATCTGAGTCATTAAAAGCATGCCCAAAGAATAACACAGGTGTATGTTATATTTATGTGAGAACAGGTAAATATGAGGAGAGCGTGGTGATTCCTAAGGACATGAAACAAGTATTCATGTTTGGTGATGGACCTACAAAAACCATTGTAAGTGGAATCAACACAAGAGACCCCAATACAGTAACTACCTACTTTCGGGCAGCTACTTTTGGTAAGCTCCCCAAAATTCATCAACATTATGCTTCTAATTAGCAATTTTTGAGTTAATACAATACTTATTGTTAAGCACTATCAATCAAAAGTTTAGATTATATACTAAAATAACAATAAAGTCCATATTAAAGTTTTTTTACTAGCAAACTTTAGTTGTTAATTGTTAATTTGTTTCAAGAGAGAGAATTTGAATTCACAACCTTCCCCTCCTCCCTTCAATCCTTATAAAGCCCATATCAAAGTATTGGCTAGAGTAATTTGAGTTAATCATTTGGTAAACAACTTTGTATGTTTTAGTCTCTACTGATCTTTTAATCTTTAAAGGTGACATTTTATTTTTAAAAAAAAAACTTGTCTTTTGTGAAATGCAGTGGTAATGGGGAAAGGATTTATCTGCAAAGACATGGGTTTCAGTGCCCCAACTCATATTACAGGAGCACCAGCGCTCCTTGTTGTTTCTGATCATGCAGCATTCTTCAACTGCAAAATTGATGGTGAAGAAGGAACCTTGTATGCATTGGCACAACGCCAATTCTACCGCAACTGTGAGATTCTTGGTAGTGTAGACATCATCAAAGGAGACTCTGCAACTGTAATTCAGAACTCACAAATCATTGTGAAGCCTCGTAATTCTTTTCACTTGGTTTTCAAGAGAAATGTTGTGAGTGCTCAATCCAGAATAGACAGGTATCAGACAACAGGTTTAGTGATACAAAACTGCACCATCATGGCCCAGGAACAAAGCACTAATACTCTTAATGGTACAAGTTACTTGGGAGCTCCATATACTGAATACTCAAGAACAATCATAATGGAATCATTTCTAGGAGATGTGATACACCCTAAAGGTTGGTGTAAATGGAATGATAACTATGGCACTGAAACAGTAACATTTCGTGAATTTAATAATACAGGGCCTGGTGCAAGAACTGATAGGAGGGTAAAGTGGAATGGCTATAGTCAAAGTTTTGAGAGAGACCAAATGGTTAATTTCACAGCTGGTCGGTTTATACAAGCAGATCAATGGTTGCTAAATACAGGCATCCCATATAACTATGACTTTATTTTATAGAAATACAATGATATTGGACTCTATGTAGTAGGACCTTGGAATTAAGATAGAACAATTATTTTGTTTGTGTGCATATACAACATTCCTAGAGTTTTTTTCTTTGTTGTAGGAAGGGGAGGTGAAGGGAAAAAAAGAAAAGAAAGGAGAGGAGTAGAAATTCAAATGAACTTTTAGATTCTTTGACTGTGGAAAATATAAAAAGAAAAAATAATAATATTATATATTTATTTCTCTTCATATTTATAAATGGTTGTCTGCCTATTACAATTGTTCATTAAATATTTTTCAAAAAATAAACATATATATAACAAATAAAAGTATTTTCATCTTTTTGTCCATCTAATGTAATATTTCATTCACTTTCTCTAAAGTTAGACGAATATTAGGTGAGATTCATAATTATTCTTTCTTTTCTTCCTACTAGATGTCTGGCTAAACAAAAGAACGAGTGAATTTTTTTAGTTTTAATCTTTTCTTTCTATTACTGATCCTTCCTCTACTTTTAGTTTATATCAAATGATACGTATGCTTGGAAACTCATTACATACAAACGTTTAATCAAGAAAACTTGTCAAATTTTGTGATTCACACAGAAGTTAATATTTTTCGATTATGGTAAACATGGTTAAAATATAATAGACTTGATTAAATTATAATATGCCTGCATGTTTGGGTATACATTTATAAAATTGATTAAGATTTAAAAAAAAATACTGTTTAGATCATTTGAATCAAAATTGTCAAACTAAGTTTTAATATCCGTGTATTCATCTTTTCTATTACAGTTAGTTAACAAATTAAAAATAAACAGAAATATAGTATTAAAACTCTGAGACGTGGTCTTTATATTTTAAAAAAAAAACTGATAAGTGAACATTAAGTTTTAGAAGGCTGATACACCAAAAGCTTCCTACAATGTTGCCACGGCTCATAAGAAACTCCACTATACCTATTAAGTTGCCTGTAATCACATGAGGGTATAAACTGGTGAAAGTATGAGAGTAAATTGAAGAAAATATAATGAAAAGTTTAAAATTGAAATTGAATGAAGCGAAAGTAGTTTCTTATTGTTCCGAAGTCATCATAATATATATATATATATATATATATATATATATATATATATATATTTTAATTAAAAGTGATTTTGATTGAAATAACCAAACATCCAAAATTTGAATCAAACCAAAACCAAACTGATTATGCACACCTTTATCTTTTCGTTAATCAAAGGCATACCCAAAACTCTGCAAGGGGTAACTCGTGTTTAGTTAGATTGGACCAGACAAACTCGTTAAATGGAATGCTCCAAATTAGTCCTATGTCAGCCTTGACGTATAGCCGGATAGTTATGGATCCCTTGAGACAAAAGCTTCAGCCAGTAGTCACGACATAAGATTACCTCCACAATACAATAATGCCAAAGTTATGAGCATTGGAAAATCCAATAGTAGTACATAATCACACAAGTTTAACCTTTCATAAAGGTGTCAGAATATTGTTTCCATTTCTTTGTGTACAATTTCAAAAAATAAAATAAGTTTAAAATAAGATAATATTATTATAAGTTTTTATAAAAATAAAATCAAGGTACATTTGGTTAAATCCAACAAGTCCTTGACTTAACAAAATCATCGTCATCCTTTAAGATCATCTATAGTTGCAACCTTTGAAGATCATTGTCACCTTTTAAACCATGAAATACGAAAAAAAAAACATCCTTACCTCACACTACCTATAGATGCCACACGCCAAATTATCATAAATAAAATAATCTCAACTCTCGGTGAAAGCACCAAAAACCACCGTCTATGAATCCGTCCCCCATGTGAAGCCAATCAAATCCCCATCATCCAAACAGAATCCAATCCTATAGCTCCGCGAAAACTAAACTATCAACCATATTTCTCCACATACAACTTGCACACACAACAGAACACATAGAAACAGAGTGCAGTACAATCACCAAACAAAATCCCTGTTTAGCATAAACCACTGACATTTGGGATGCAGGATAGATTCATGGCACAAAGGGTGGTGATGATGACTATCAATTGGCCTTCTTCTTGGAACGGGTAGCTTGGTTTGTGTAGCTTCTGAATGAGTGATTTTAGAATGGGAGCCCTTCACAAATGGAGTAGGGAATTTTATGATTATGCTACTTTGTACTTGGACATGTATGTGGGTAACAGGAATGCTTGAAAAATGAAAATGGCTAACTGGTATTCAAAATCATATAAATATACTGTCAATCTAGGAAAAAAGAGTACTTTGTTGATGAAAAGATTTGTTTTATAAAAAGGTAAAAAACATTTTATTATTTTCACTTCACCATTTCTTGCACAAATCTTCGGAAACATAAAACAAAGTAAAAGCAATGCATATTAATCCTAAAATATCAAACATTATGGGAAAGAGATTTATGTAAACTTCATCAAGTTTAACTTCAATTGGCACAATGAAGGTTAAAAACATGAAATCACCAGAGAATCATGATTATATTTACATGGATATTTCCATAGATCTCAACATCGAAGTTACTCCTAAGAAATTCTACACGGCAAAGCTAAGATATGAGAAATTGCTGTAGTTTCTCTGCAAAACCTGCAGTCTGTGGTACCGAAACCATCACAACTAGACAAGCTTGTAAGCAATCATTAGAACCATTGCTTTTATTCATCAGAAAGACAACAGTGACACCTCTCAACTGCAAATAAAATGAATATCACTCTAATAAGAGTAATATAAAATATAACACAACTAGAAGTTAAGAAGAAAACACTTAAAACAACTAACTAGTGTCGTTTGGTTAAACATAACAGTTTCAAAAGAATGTTCTGCTTCTATACCCTATATAATGTACAACCTCATGTATATTTTAGTGCAGCAACTTTTTTTAGTGATGCCTTATGATTTATGAAGGGGCAACATAGAGTAGCATGAAAACATAAACAGCAACATTTGGTTAAGAATGAGCTTCTTGCTCTTTCCAATTATTTATGAAAAATAATGTGAATCCATGATGTTTATTCTTGTTATAACAGCATTGTTCCTCTTAACAACATAAAAACTATGAAGGAACAAACCACATTGATGCTGCAATACTACAGAAATGAAACTTTTTGGCGGAGTTAAATAACATGTACAGTTGATTTCAGCGTCTGCTAGTGTCAAATACTTGCATTTATAATGATTTGTCAATGGAATCAACACCACATTAAGGGCACAAACAATCACCAGCTTCACTGCAGTGATACATCCAATGCAAACAACAGTACTTGACACTCCACAAACATTTATTATCAAAAACAAACTCTACCATTCAATGTAGGTCAGAGCAAACCTCTTCAATCCGAAAGAACAGCACAGGTGAACCCATTTTGCACAAGTTGGTTAACCGCATCCCTGAACTTGTAATAGTCATCAATCTTATTATAAACTTGATGAGAAATCCTTGCATATCCAGTAACCACCCCAACTTCCTCTTCTCTAGGGGGCCGATAATAAATGGGAACCTCAACACCAAAATCATCCCTCAAATGTGTCCTCAACTTGAGAGCATCCGAATCACTCTCAATCCCCAAACAAGCAGGCAAACCAACCATCACCATGCTAGCACACATATGCGGCGGACACCCAAGCCGGGTCCCCCACGCCTTGGCCAACATCTCCCCCATCTCCACCACAGCCTCATGATTCCTCTTCTTAATCCCCTCAATGCCACCTTCAAACCGGTTAACAAACTCCACGGCGGCCGGAACCACCAACTGAGCACTATAATCCCTTGTCCCAATCCAAGCACTCTCCACAGCCAACCCATTTCCATACTCATGAGACACCACAGGATGATGCAAATCAGAACGATCAGAACCCGAACCCGAACCCTTAGGGTTTCTCCTAGTGTACAAAAACGCAATTGAAGGTGGACAAAAGAACCACTTATGCAAATTACTAGTATAAAAATCAGCACCAATTTCTTTCATATCAACATCAGTGCAACCAATAGAATGCGCAGCGTCAACAAAAACCTGATCCACACCTTCCTCACGACATATCTGAATCAATTCTTTCACAGGAATAACAACACACGGCATAGAAGTAACATGATCAATAACCGCTAACCTAACCCTATTTCCATTACTCTTACCTCTCTCCAACGCCTTTCTGAATTCCGTCACGATCTCGTCGTTAGAGTTAACGGGAAACGGTAACGGAACCTCAACCACTTTACCGCCGGCGCGTGTGACATACGCTTCCATGGATTTCTTAACGGAGCCGTAAGCATAGTGGAGCATGAGGACGACGTCGCCTTTGTTGAATCTTCCTTCCCGGAAGTTCCAGGCGGTGTGTTGGAGGACGATGGCGGCGGCGGTGGTGGCGTTGTCGACGATGGAGATCTCGTCGACCGTGTCGGCGTTAACGAGGTCTTTGATTATGGTTCGAGATTGGAGAATCGAGGGTTTGAGGTTGTTGAAGTAGAATTGGTCGGGTTGTCGGAGGTAGCTGAGCTGGCAACGGTGTTGCGCGGCGAGGATGGAGGCGGGGCAGCAACCGAAGCTGCCGTTGTTGATTCGCGCCACCGTGGGGTCGTGGTGCGAGAATTCGGAATCGATTTCGGAAGGTGTAATGAAGGAAGGAGAAGACGAAGAAGAGATTTTAGGTTTTTTGGTTACGTGAGAACCGTTATGGTGGTTGTTTTCATGGATGTGGTTATTGCTTTGGGTGGTTGAAGAAGCCATTGAGATTAGGGATTGTGAGAATGAATTGTGAAGTGAGAAATACGTAAATGGGAACAGAACAGAAACACCATAAAGAGAGATAAGTGAGTGAGAGAAACCCTATTCACTGTTCATTCAATAAATGTGCGATTTACAAGTACTTGTTAAGTGGCTTCGTTTTGGAATGTCACGTGTTACTCAAACTTTTCTAAATCAAATTGGAACCGTGTGTGTGTGTGTGAGAGAGAGAGAGAGAGAGAGTGTGTGTATTTTTACTGAAACAAAATTAGGAACTTGTTCTGTTGTTATCCAGTGTTGTATATAAAATAACCAAGCATGTGATTTGGTTGAAATGTGCTACTGAAATTGAATATAAGTCCTCAATTGACGCATTCTGCAACTCTGCTTATAGCCAAAATCATAGTATTTGTTTCAGGCCAATGTTGATGGATCACTTTTGTTACTCATTAACAAATTTCAATACATGTTTAAAAAAAATTGTTAGTGTTTTAATAACCATAAAGCTTTGCTCCTTAATCATGTTTCGTTTCCTGGTCTCATGCTTAATTGACGTTGAGTCATATCATGCATCTACTTGCTCTTATGCAAGTGGTGATTAGAACGAAGTTATTTTATTTATGCAAGTTGCAACCACTTCAACACAACACTTTTGGCTACGATAAAACTTAAATTGAGAAAACCCAAAAAGAGAGAGAGAAGGAAAACTCTTCTTGTGGAAGTTTTTTATTTCCATCAAAGTGGTGTAAAATTTTTATACTGTCAATCAATTTAAAAACATTTATGATTTTAAGATAAATTTATAAAAATTAATTTATATTTATATGCTATGTATCAACTATCATTTATATGTATAAATTCGGACATGATTATTGAAGGCTTTTATATAAAAACTTCTAAAAAAATAAAAAATATTTTTCTAAAAGTTAAAATTAACTAATTTATATAAAATTATTTTTAAAAATTTTCTAAAAATATGAGAATTCTTTCTTATTAAATAATTAGAAACTAATTTTAGTTTTTAAAAAATAAAATTTTATTTTTTTCTTTCTACAAATCCTTTTAAGACTGAAACACCAGTCCTTGCATAAGGGGTTTGTTTGTACGTATTTGGGCCGTGATTTGTATGGACTGGGTTTTAGAACTAAGCCCATTATGGAATATAAGTTTGGTATTTAGTTTCAATCATTTTATATTTTTGAAAAGACAAAATCCTTTTCAACGAAAAGAAAAGCAAACCAACAAAGAGGAAAAGAACACCACAATACAGAAAGTTCCATGTAATTTCCTTACAGAATGTTTAGTACTGTAATGATAATACTTTTGTTATTCTTACAGTAAATTTTTGTTATTTAGTTTTCGTCCCTTTCTATTATATTATTTATCTTTCTTGAAATTATAAAAAAAATTGTTCAATCATATCATAAACACATAATTTCTCTTTATAAAAGCTTCATCGATTAGCAAAGGTACGACAAAAGCGCCGTATAAAGTTGTAGGGTAATGAAAATAAAATAATGTACATCAATTTTTTATTTTCACGTATAATCATAACATTTTAATTTTAAAAAATTAATATACATATATTAAATTCATTTTAAATTAAAAATATTAAAAACCAGTTAAATTATTTTTCGTGTTTATCTAATATTTTTTGAGAAGTGTAACCTAATGGGTTATATATTTCCGTATTTTTTTTCACAAAGTGAGGAAAGGTATAAAATACTAATTATTTTAGGTAGGGTGTACCATTCGAATATTTTTAAAATATGGTTATTTTAGTACAGAACGACATAAATTTTTATTGAAATTTTAATCAATATTTTGTAATTTTCGGACCTTATCCGTATTAGTTGTCAATAGTCTAAACTCCCACACCAACTTTTCCAATTGGAGGAATATTTTAATCACATTATTTGGCCAGAATCATGTTGGTTCAAATATATTATAAGATATATATGAAACTTAGGTTGCCCAATAAATTAAAATTAATATCCCTAGTAAACATTTAAGAAGAAAATAATATCTTCACACATTAATTTTTAATTTTTATTGGTTCTATCAGGGTGAGACACGAAACCTAGTCGTAAATTTTAATGTTTCACTTGCGAATAAAAATCCTAGTAACATACAATTCAAAATTGTTACCATGAAATGAAAATTTGTAAATGTTATCTGTCATCATTCTTCCTAACAGTGAATCAAAAGTAATCTAAAATATATAATGTTTCACTGTAAAAACCTATGAAGCTGTTATTTTATTTTTTCTAGAACAGCACATTTGGGAAGTGTGGCAATCCGAAGTGCAAATAGTGGTAACTCTAGTAATTACAAAGGGACAATAATAGCGTGGTGTTTTGTCGTGGAACAGATATTTCCAAAGTAACATGTGTTTCAATTTAATAATATTAATTTGGTTGTAGTTGCAGATAGAACAAGTTATTTGTAACCAATAAATGGACACATATCTGTTCAATTATTTGAATTAGTATTTTGTAGAGCAGCTTCCACCTTCTTTTTTTATGCGCCTAATATCTTTGCTTCCTATTAAAGTCCTCTCTTTTTCATCTCTGCTTCATCCATAACACCAACATCAGCTTCTGCAATAGCTTTGAGCTAAAAAAAGGTTTTTTTTTTTTTTTTTTTAATATGTTGATAATTATAGTGTGTTCAACCCACTTGATTCTCGTATCTCACATCATGTTTCTGTTTTGAGTTTCAATCTTGTGATCTTCAAATACGATGATGAGTTTAACCCAGTTGACTTACCTGTTGATTCTATTTTGTTGTTGATTTTGAAGAATCTGTTTCTATGATTGGCTTGTGGTATTATGAATGGATCTGTATTAAATTGTATTTGTAGCATTAGTAGCGCGAACTGAATCTGTTTGTGTTTTTATGTTAACCGGGTCTAGAATTATAACTTTGACTTGTGTTGAGAACAGAGAGATAAATCAATTCTAAAAATCTTTGGTTGTAATAACTGGTCATTTTGGGATGAAAATCTTAGCAATAGTCTTTGCTTTTGCCTCGTTGACCAAACTTGGATAAACTATGCGTTAGCTCAATGCCTTTATTAAGAAAATATATATATTTGTGCGTGTATGTTTTTTTTTTTCTTTTTTAATTTACTGTTAGATGGCCATATTTCACCTTGTTTTGGAAACTAAAGAATTTATCGTTTAGGCTTGACAAGAATATGATGGTAGGAGTAATTATTGGCCGAACAGTTAAATATCTGCAGAAAAGAGGATATATTTTTCTGATTATATATTAATCTGAAACTGGCTGTGTGAGGAATATAGTACAAGGACTTAGTGTCCCAATTGTTTAATTCCTTGTTCCATTTTTATGCACCTTCTGTGTAGTTCATCTCAACTTACTTTCTGATTACTTTGTATGACAGATTTTCCCTGACCATGGGACAAAAGCATTTACTGGTGGCTTTCTGTTTATGGGCATTGACATGTTCCCTTCTTCCATCTTCCTCCTTTGGAATTACGAGAATTGGTTTGAAGAAGAAGCCTCTAGATCTTAATAGTATTAATGCTGCTAGAAAGGCAAGAGAAGGTCTAAGATATGGAAGACCAATGATGGGTGCACGAGATCAGTATATTGGTAAGTCAAGTGGTCAAGATATAGTACCTTTGAAGAATTATTTGGATGCTCAATATTTTGGTGAGATTGGAATTGGCTCACCCCCACAGCCCTTTACTGTTGTGTTTGATACCGGTAGTTCCAACCTTTGGGTTCCATCATCAAAGTGCTACTTTTCTGTGAGTTCAACTTAACTTTTATGCCTTCACAATCATGTACATATAAGCATATCTTATTGACTAAATGCTCTCTTGCAGCTTGCCTGCTATACCCATAATTGGTACAAGCCAAAGAAATCCAAAACATATGCCAAAAATGGTAATGCCAGCTTCTCATTATTCATGTTGATTACAGTGGTACTGTGATAGATGTATGCATTAAATTACATGATACTGTATGCCATATTACGTGCCATGTAATGTAAGTTTAATCATTCCTATCAAATTGTTGATCAGGAACATCTTGTAAAATAAGCTATGGATCTGGATCAATATCTGGTTTCTTCAGTCAAGATAATGTTAAAGTTGGCAGTGCTATTGTCAAGCATCAGGTGAGTACTTTATTTAGGAGCTTTCACTTCAATATAGTCTATATAGATTGTACAAATTTTTAGATAACAATACTTACAAATATCATTATTGTTAAAACTGTAGGATTTCATTGAGGCTACTCGAGAAGGAAGTCTTTCCTTTCTGTCAGCAAAGTTCGATGGAATACTAGGACTTGGATTTCAGGAGATCTCAGTTGCAAATTCTGTGCCAGTATGGTGTGTTTCAACTTGTCTTTTGTTGTTTCACCTGTATCCAATTTCCATGTTAGAGCGAAGTATTGTGAATCCTTTCTGCACCTTCAATTGACCAGTCCATCATAACCTCACTCACAGGTACAACTTGGTGGACCAAAAACTTGTTGGTGAGAAGGTGTTCTCTTTTTGGCTTAATGGGGATCCAAATGCGAAAAAGGGTGGTGAATTAGTTTTTGGTGGTGTTGACCCAAAGCACTTCAAAGGAGAACACACTTATGTTCCTGTTACCGAAAAAGGTTACTGGCAGGTTAGCAAAAACACATTTAATTTGATTAGGAATTTCTTCTAAATATGTCATTATTCACATCCAAAATTTTTTTAACATGAATTTCTTTTTCAGATTGAAATGGGAGATTTTTTCATTGGAGGTGTTTCAACAGGTAATTTTATTGTTCTTCAACTATAAGGAAATTTTATTTTGAGATATATCAATGTTACATACTCTTATTTTTTCTTATTTGTCGCATTTGCTTTGATTCTAAAGTGTGTCTAATTCTGAGATATATCAATGTTGCTTTTAGGTGTTTGTGAGGGTGGCTGTGCCGCTATTGTGGATTCAGGAACATCTTTGCTTGCTGGTCCAACTGTAAGTGCTTCCATATTTCTAAAGATTTTTTGCTTATAGAATATAGATTTTCATTTGTAAATTCTGCTGACCATTTATCTCAGCCTGTTGTGGCTGAAATCAACCATGCTATTGGAGCTGAAGGAGTTCTCAGTGTAGAGTGTAAGGAAGTTGTTTCTCAATATGGAGAGAGGATATGGGATCTCTTGGTATCAGGGGTAAGTTTTAAATTGAACATGATTTTTGGCTTGTGATCCTTTTCCCATTTGCATTTCCACTCTATGGACCTAAATGAGTTTAATCTTATTCTGAAGGTGAATCCTGGTGAGGTGTGTTCACAAGTTGGTTTGTGTTCTTCCCAAAGGTATCAATCTGAGAGGTTAGAAAGTTCTTTATTTGATGGCCCTTTTATATATTGATGACTTTACTTTCTACTTCCTTTCTAATTTTTTTTCACCATGCTTGTTTCATTGCTCGTCAATTTGGTAATAATTTGAAGAAAGATTGTTTGATGATTTCTTCTGATTATAAAGGATAGAAAGTCAGAATTATGATAGAGGTTTTTAACCAAAAATATTGTCAAGGAATGTCCATTATATTTATAATTACCAGTTCATTAATTCTTTTGCACCTGGAGAGTTTAGGTTCTGACCTCACTCATGCTGCAAGCCTGCAGTATTTGGCTGAAACAGACTCCTAAATTATTTTGGATTCCATTTTTGTGCAGCACTGGCATTGAAATGGTGACTGAAAAGGAACAGATGGAGTTGACAGCAAGAGATACTCCCCTGTGTTCTTCTTGTCAGATGCTTGTTCTTTGGATCCAGAATCAACTGAGACAAAAGGCAACAAAGGACAGAGTATTCAACTACGTGAATCAAGTAAGCCCTTTGAATTATCCTGTCCACAAGCTCAAGCAGTGATGGATATTCATAAGGTTTAGTGTTTAGACATGTGGTTAATGTTTGTTCTGTTCATTGGCAGCTGTGTGAGAGCCTTCCAAGTCCATCTGGAGAGTCAGTGATAAGCTGTAATAGCCTTTCCCAGATGCCAAACATTACTTTCACAATTGCGGATAAACCTTTTGTCCTCACGCCAGAGCAGGTTAGGGTTTGAGCTCTCCATAACTTCAACAATATTTGGCTTTTATGCGAAATATGGAATTGAAGTTCAAGAAAAGCTAAGAATGATTGCATTCCAAATGATGTGGACACACACCAGAACTGAATAGCAAATTGAACTGCAAATTATGCTGTTATCTGTAGATAGATTAAGGCTAAGTAATTTATTTTTGTGATTCTAAGAATGCTTTTTGTGCTTTCAGTATATTTTGAGAACTGGAGAAGGCATTACAGAAGTCTGCCTTAGTGGGTTTATTGCTTTTGATGTTCCTCCTCCAAGGGGTCCATTGTGGTATGTTATCTTTTTAAATTATTTATCAATTTAAAATCATATATGCACACTAGAAATATACAGAAAAACCATGATTTTTTTTTAGCCATGAATGAAGTTAGTAATTACATGAGATGTTTCAAGCTTTGT
The DNA here is from genome assembly GCA_026586105.1 of Hylodesmum podocarpum. Taxonomy (NCBI): domain Eukaryota; kingdom Viridiplantae; phylum Streptophyta; class Magnoliopsida; order Fabales; family Fabaceae; genus Hylodesmum; species Hylodesmum podocarpum. The sequence continues at coordinate 1,894,097 of JALJEV010001298.1, read as the reverse complement.
TCCCTACTCTAATGCTACTGCATGTAATATATGCAGGATTCTTGGCGACGTTTTCATGAGGGCATATCATACCATCTTTGACTACGGAAACCTCCAAGTTGGTTTTGCCGTGGCTGCCTAATTAGTCTTCTGGAGGATTTTCATGCAAACATTTTAAGTACTGTTGGAGTATTGTAAATAAATTGTTGTAACATTTGTAGCTCAGGTTCACTTCATGGAGTCACGAATGTATTTATCCATTCAAGACTTAGAAATATCCACTTGAAAGTGTTGCATGCTTTGATGCGAAAAAACCATTTTCATATAATTACTTGTTGAGCCGAATATAGTCCCCTTTATGTTCCATCCAAAATTAGGATACTCGTAATGAAATTAGGATACATGTAATGTGTCATACTGACGCGAAACCTTATCTTGCTTTTTTCGGCGAATGATGACCGCCAAATCAAAATGCCAACGGATAATTATTATTAACATAATCTACCAATAGAAACAAGGAGAAATGAAAAAGCAAAACGAATGTTAAAATGGTCCCAAAAAGATTTCAGCTTGCTGTTAGAAAGGAAAATATAGTTCTAGGCACCTTCATCTCGTATTATGCCAAAAGATCAAATTAAGGACTGAGAAATTAACTGACTTTCGGTATAATTTATCTCAACCACCGCTTTAACTCCCAAGAGTCTAAACTGAAAGAATATCTTGAGAACCAATCGCTTAAGTATAAAACTCTAGCCATCAATGCCTCTGCGAGTACTAATGCACGTATACTTTGCTGGCATAGAAAATTCACTTTCTAGCAAAGGTCAAAACAAATAAATGCCCATCACTCAAAGAACTACGCCGCTTGAAAAAGATGTTTTTCTACTTTCACTTGTGTAACTATAGAAATATCAATTTTTATTCTCACAAATATGTATAAGAACAGCGAACAAAAATCCAACAAAACTAACCAAAAAACAGAGGGCTAAAGCATCTGCAGGGGCTTCTAGCTACTGAAAACTTTTACATTATGTTAGGCCATCAAAGTAGTGCGGTCAACTTAACTTCATTGCAATATATTCCAAACTACACATCTATGTTGTTAGCCATTGGCTAGGCATCGTGACTCTGGTAATCAATGGAACTGTGGAAGATAACACTCACAAACATAAAATCCTTGCAAACAGAACATTGTCACAGATGATAAGCAGGTAATATTTTTGGTCTACCAAACTATCATGGAATCCCAAATGTTTCTTCCTTTTAAACTAAGGATCGTGATCGATATCAAATAAAACATCTAATACAAACCAAACCACACAGAAGATATGTCATCATGCGGATACGTCACAGCACGAGTAACACTCCATTATTCTTCATCGCTGTCCTTACCAAATACAGAGGAGATCGGAACAGTAGGCTTCTTTGCAACATTTTGCTTCTTGGCACCAAATGTAATCTGCGAAACATTGGGGAAAAGAAAATGGGGTTAACATATAAAAATGTTGAGGAGAGCTAGTAACATACTACTTCTATCATATTCTTTATAATTGGTTAAAATTTATTGAAAACTACAAAAACATGAGTAAGTCTCATTAAATAAGAGTGTGTCTGAAAGTGTGTGCAATGTTTTATTTATAAACGTGGACATAAGATTGTAAAAGCAACACTAAATTGGCAAGGTTGAAAATGTTAAGACTTAAACAAAACAAGGCAATTGACTATAATGTATAAAAGTTGTAAGCATTCCAAATCCCAAGTTCGACAGGACAATTGTTGGTCTCTTTTCAAACCCTTAACACCAGGTGGACATACCTTGGAAGCACTGCCTTTAGAGGAAAACCCAAATTTCAAAGTATTTCGCTGCTCCTGGTCAGTAAGTGCAGTAGCAATTCTAGATTCAGAGGAAGCTGTTGCTGATCCAGATTCTTGTTGCAGTTGAAGTCGTTGCTGCTTTTGAGCATCAGCACTGATGATATTAAGGAAATGAAAAACCACAATGACATGAGAGGAAGTCGGTAATAATTAGAACATTGATCACCTGGCCACCCACCCACACATAGCCAAAAAAAAAAGGGAAGATAGAAATAAAATAAATTGATTTAGGTTGAAATGTATACATTTGAGCAAACTTTGCCATTTCTTTCTCTTGACGCTGCTGTTCTCGCTTTTGCCTATCGTCTCGACTACTACTACCGTGCATTTCCTTCATTTGCTTGAAGCGCTGTATTTAACATCAAGGATTTTGCATTAAAAGAAAAAGAAAACTGAGCCAATTTGTAGACAAAGGTAGAACCAAGTCAGTGTTTAGTTAAATTATTTACCTTCCTGTGATTGTGATCATAAGAGCTCAAGTGTGCTTCAAATTCCATTGCCAATTTGTATTGCTTGCTGCAGAGATCACAATAAAACACTTTTCGGATTTCTTTCACTTCAGTTTGAATTTTTTGCTCGCGTTCAGCTAACACCTGAATTTTCATAATGTGCACGAAGCAGGCAGAAGAAGCCACCAGGTAATAAAAACTGCAGGAAATTCTCAAGACCTTCCAAAGTTGATGGTTCCTTATGACATACCAATCTGGTCAAAAGACATGCATATATGCTATATGCTGCCTTCTGCTATGAGGTGGAGGTTTGAGAAAATATAAACATCAACCTCAATACTACTATGCAGTTTTTGCACTAAGAGCAACTACTAAGGAGTTAAATCATACCTCCCGTTTCTTCACATCTTCCTCTGTCTCCTCCAACTCAACATCAAGTTTTCTTCGCTGGATATTTTCTTCTGCAGTAAAGAAATCATCTTCTTCTTGCTTGCCAACCCCCAGTCTTGGATCTCTAATCCCAGATTTTATCGGTTCAACAATTCCTGCACAAAGCCCAGTTCAATTCGAAAAACCAAGATAATATGATACAAAATGTTAAATATTGACAAAAATGATATTACAGTACAAACCTTGTTCATCCTTCCCAAGACCCTTTCCTTTCCATCCCATCTTTTGGAGAAGCTTAAAGCCAATATTAGATGATGTTAACTGCGTGTCAAGAGATGCTTGCTCTACATTGTCCAAATCAACATTTTCTGTTGGCCTATGGTGAATTGGCAAACGAAAATCATCTGACAAATCCTCACTAAGAGAATCCTGATATGCCTGAAAACCCAATTTATCTCAATACAATAGGAATCACAGCAATAATTGTGCATCCACAATGTCTCAAAGACACAGAGACATTATCATTTTAGATTATCTATTACCTGTCCCCTTTTAGATTGCCTCCTGTCACGGCCACCGGTTTCCTGCCTACCGTTGGTCCAACGATAATCCATTTGTAACTACACAAGAAACCAGTGAAGTTGTATCATACATAGATCTAAAGACACAACCTAATCAAGAGTGGGTGCAATACTTTACAGATTCACATACAAAAAATTGAGCTAAAAGGAGTGCATACAACTTGAACCTAACATAGATTGATAAATACAGGGCCAATCGTACAAGAGTAAACCGTGATGATGAAATACTCATGAAAAAACTTGCTACAAACACGACACGACGTTAACCAATTAAACATATTCAACCCACAAGTATAGAGACATCTGAAAACACAAGTTATGGGTATCCTAATCAAATTCGACAACGAAAAAGGCCAATAGAATTTAAAAAAAAAAAAAAAAGATTTTTCTACTACCCTTTTGAAATTTAACGAAAATCCAACAAGGAAATTGGTCGGAGAAAAAAATTGAATCAGATCGAGAAAACCCTAGCTAAGTCATAAAAGCGCGATTGGGGAAAGATGATAGTCTGAGAAAGTAACGAACCTCGATGATATTAAGAAGAGCGTAAATTCTGGGAAAACAAGGTTGCTTGGATCTCGTCCTTGTTAGACTTCAACGCACGGTCTTTGCCATGAGATATTCAAAATGTGAAGAGAGAATAAGGATGCCACAACAAAGAAAGCAAAAAACAATGATATTTTAATACCAAAATTAACATAAAATATAATTACGGAAAAGAGAGAGAGAGAATAGATGGGTGGTAGATATTGATACATCATTTGAATATTTGGGTCGATATCTGTCATAAGTGTCTTTTTATGTGTTTAGGGCTTGGGCCACTAAATGGGAAAAAAAATTTGCAAATTAAGAACCATTGAATTTCTTTCAGCACCATTCTATTTTCTCCGTTCACCCCTTTTTCCATAATGTCAGAATTATCCTTAGCCAATTACTAATTCCCAAATTTGTGCTTAGCCAGAAGTCCATGAGTGATGGCAATGCTCCAAAACAAAACAACTATGGATTGTTCCAAAACAACTGATGGTTCATAAACCATTGGCGAGATCCATAGACCATTGGCACCCTTCTTATTCAAGCAGTAGATTTTGTTCAAATTACTATTTATATTAACAACTTTTTTTTCATAATTAATTATAATACACAATTAATCAATTAACTTACTCATAGAATTTATCTTCACATCTTGTTTTATAGCTGATTATTTTGGTTATTTATACCAAATATTTTTCTATATTTGTAATGGCATGTACTCTCAAAATCCATGAAGTTTAGAATTTGGTCAAATCCATAAGTCATTATTGGTGAGTGACTCATGAAATAATATGCTTAATTTTTTTTATGGATTTTCAAATTTCTAAGATTTCAGATTTATCTCGTAAGAGAATATTTATATATCATCAGTCATTTAAATTTTATGAAATATTATGCTTATATATAATATACCAGGCTTTATATGCTCTGAGTCTCAAGCTGTATAATGTATAGTACCCGGTTATAATTCGTTTTTTTTTTTCTTTTCCATGCATATTCAGACAAAATGGAATTTCTGCAAAAATACCCAGGAAGAAAAGGGTAGAACTTTATTGCCTTTTGATGATAGTTATTATTTTCAGAATATTACAAAGATACAACCATATTTCAGAATATAAAAAAGAATAACGATTGCTTTCACCGTAGTAGTTAAGCAATACGTACGAGTGTACGACCATATTCATCGACTTGTCCTATGTGCATATGACAGTATGGCACCTCTACTTCTTCTCCAAATTTCTCATATTTGTGCCAATTTATTGCGTATGGCACGCAAGTATTGCTGTATTGGTTTGATAAGAGAAGATTCCATTATATTGAGCTAGTGACCAAGTATAATTTTTTAGTAGTATAATTATGCATTCATTATATATCACATAGTATAAAAGAAATACAAAGATATAAACACTCATATATTACAAATTTTATTTTGAGATTCAGTATTTCTTTCTGTCTCTTTCAAGAAAGTTGTATTACTTATCATACTTTATATATATGTGTGTGTTAAAATACACGGAGACTCCATGATATTTAATACGCCAGAGGAAAAGAGAAAAAGTATGATAATTAATTTGATAGGATGAAAAAGATGAAGAAAAAAAGATATTAAATAGATATCATTATTACCCATCGAAAACAACATTGAGTAAACAACTATAAAGAAAGTAATATCTTTATCTACTATTAAACGATAGCTAGTAATATAAAATATTTTCACATTAATTAATCATCATTCAAAACAAAAAGCCAGTCAATAAAATTGTGTGAGGATTATGCAAAGCATTGTAGTTCAAATATTAGGCACAGAACTCGAATTATTCTTTTGTCCAGCATAATTAAGAAAAGCTTAATTAGATGTGATTACAGCTATGAAACATGATCACAAAGACTTAAAATAGCAGTGGTAATGCAAAGAGGGAATATATTACATTTTATAATTAAAGGGTCTTGGTCTAAGTACAAATGGGTATTCCAAACCATGGCCCTCACAAATATCTTTATGAAGATATTTAAGAGATTCCACAAACTCGACAACTTGGCATCCAATGATGAAAAAAGCGTAAAAAGTTCATTTCCACGCAACAGCAGTACCTTGTTTACTGATAATCTTAGAATATTTTTGGGATTAATATTATGTATGTTAAAACTTGTTGCAATTGTGGTTTTATCAAGTTGGTTTGGTTTATACTCCACCACTTTAAAGCCACTAAGTACTTTCTACGGTTCAAGAGAAAAACTTAACCAAACTAGAGAATCGACTTTATTTAAAAGCACCTAAATATGACTCTTCTTTTGTTTTTAAAAAAATCAGAAACGCCTCCACCTTGCACTCCTATATTGTGCATGAACCAAATTAATAAAGCTGTCTTCAACTTTCTTTCTCCAATTTCAACTTACTCAATAAACGATTATTATTATTATTATTCATGAAACTTTTAACAACTATTGTTGTTGTAACATGTCATTGACATAAGAACATAACTCACTTTAGTAAGTGCGTTTAACTGCTCTTTTTACCATGGCACTGCTATTAACAAGCTAAATTTCATTTCTGCACTACAAAGAACCAATCATATATCATATGTTTTCAATCAACACTAGTTAGCACAACTAGTTAAGAGATTGAATCTTAACAAGTTTGAGTATGAAATATACTATGTTAGGAAGGAAATACCATGTTGTATGCTTAAGATCCTTGTTAAAATTGGTTACTGTTTCTAGTAATACGATTTTAGACTATAAATTATTCATGATCTCAATTAATCTTATTGTAGCTTATAATTAAAATTTCCAATTTTAAAAAATTAATAACATTTAATTACGTATCAAATTGATTATACATCTAATAATTTCTACATACATATGCTTGGCCGTGAGGCTATGTTTATAATTAGAACTGATGTCTGGAAAAGTCTTACAAATGACAAATGAATCTAGACCCTATATAGTTTATAGGTTTGTTAAAGTATGATGGAAACTCTTTTTGGCTTTGGTAAATCTAGTTAAAAAGTGACATTCTAATAGCTGTCAATGCACATTTAGCAAATAAAATTACAGAACATGTACACAGAGTGATGCACTCCCGCGGATCCAATAAAACGTTTCTTACAAAGAGAGGAAAACTGTAAGTGGCGAATGGAACCACAACAATTGTCAATTTTTTCAAGATCAACCCTATATGATTTAGTGAAACCAGCGGACCACAGAAAATGTGCCTTAAAATGTTCCATGTCAGCTTTAATTGGACCATGAATATTGATCATATAGCATTGATTTGAATCAGATTCTCCACCCTTAATCTCAGTTTAAAAAATAGTGGTCCAACTTGTACTATAAATTGAACCCCCTACCCTGCAAGAGTAACACAACACAACACAACTAATTCAACTTATTACTTGTGTTCCTCATCACTAAAATAGCCACTATAGTATTTCATATTTCATACCCCACAAAAAATCATAACCATGGGTGGAAAAAACAGGCAAAGGAAATCATCTTCTTTTTTTTCTGTTTTCAACATTTTCAAATCAAACAACAACAAGCAAAGAGGGGGAAGCAATTACAACACTTACTATGAAGAAGGGCCAAAGGTAACAGCAGGGACCAAAATTTGGCCTAGCGATGAGGACAAAGGTCGTTGGGGGGTGGCTGATCCTGTCATTGATATGAGAGCCACAGCTTACATTGCACAATACAAGAAGCGCATTTCAGATTCTGAAATTCATTGTCAAGCTCAATCTCAGCACTAGACAAATTTTTTAATACGGTTCTTCTTTTATTTTGTACCTATGTTGTACTCCCATGTCTTTAGTCATTATTGATTAATAAGTTGTCAACCACTATAAATCATCTTGAATATTAATAATAACCCCGTGGTTAATTTTTGAAAGTTTAATCTGTCTTGGTTGTTGTCTATTGAAGTTAGCAATTGAAGAAATGATCAAGTTTTCATTACTGAGAACTGAATTTAAGGACAAAAATATATACATGCTGAATTGGGAACAGACTTAACTACTAGTATAAACTAATCTCGTTTGTCAATAGCAGAATTAACAGAAGTTAGTTACATTACTAACATGTTGAAGTAGAGCATGTTAACTATAGCTCATGTATTCTTTCAAATTTGTTTTCTGGACTCATCTCATGCTTTTAACAACTTGAGTTTTTAAGTAGTTTTGGAGTTTGTCATTGAGCATTGCAAAAATTATTCTCATTAGTTTAAGCTCAGTGTATGAGTAAGAAGGGTCAAGAGCTGCTATGTGTTTATACCTGCCAGAATACATGAGATTGTTGAGTTGCAAGTATTAATATTTCATCCAATATTTATCAAAATAATGATAATATTTCATCTAATATAAAGAATTAATATGACAGAATATATAGTGACTTATGGCATGGCACCATTTTGATCTTTTGTTTGTCCCTTTTCCACACAAAGAGCAGTGACAGTGGTTTGATGTAAATGGACAACTCCACATGGATTCCCTTGCTACTTCTATGATGTGACACTTGAGACATCATATTCACTCCTTCACCAGCATTTGTCACCTAAGACTAACTCACTGTTTTATTGAATGGAATAATAGAGTGGAATGGTTTGTAATACAAGTTCATATATGTGGGGTTAAAAGGGAAAAGTATATCACTATTATATTGATATAATGTAACAATAACCATTATTAGATAATTCATTATCGGAATTGTATTTAATTTTAAGCCTAATTGTATCAATTAATTTTAATGTTTTTGTGAATTGTATTTAATTTTAATTTTAATTGTTACCCCATTACCCCATTAATATAAAGTTATAAATTTTATCATTATCTTAAATTTTAAATTTTTATTTAATTTTCTCCATCAAATTTATTATTATTAGAAATACAAAGAAGTGTTAAATAAAAAAACAAAAAATGTGTTCATTCATGTAAAATAAATTAAAAAATTTACACCTTATTAATTTTTTGACTCATCCTAATGACAAGACATATATAAATAAATTATTAATTATTTGACATATATTTAATAGATAATAAAATTTGTAACTATAAGTAAAAGATAAATTTTATAAATATAGAAATTTATAACATACTTCGTCAAAATAAAGTTGAGCGGAAAAGCATTCAAGCCTTAATTTTATTATAGCCGTGATTATAAGCCTTGATTCTATTTAACTCAGAAAAGGGAAATATTTTTTTTTTTTTAAGAAATACTATTATTAATGTTGATGGATGTTAGATGAAACTTTTGTTTCTCTTTCTAGAACTAATGTTTTTTTTATCACTCTTCTAGAAATAATATTAATCACATATATTAAAAACCTATAGGCGAATGGAATGACTCAAATAAGGGTTTTTCTCCCTTGAAATTGCTAATCTTTATTTTTTTTAAGCTTGAATTGTACTTCATGCATAATAAAGTAATAGATCCATTATTTAAATTTAAATATAAAACAACTGATACTGAATTTTTAAGTCGAATACAATTATACAAAAAAAAAAATGCCTAGCAATTAAAGACAAGAACTTTTTGTTATAGTCGATACATCTAATTTTAAATGGTTGTTCATAAAAGTAACATCATCTTTAACTTTGATGATCTAGATCTATTTGTTTATTTCAAGTACTTTAATTTTGATCAAAAGATGTATTTAGAAATTGTAGTAATTAATTATGCAAGATTTTAAAAATAAAAACTTCATGTTTCTTCAGAAATTAAAACATGATTATTGAAAACAAATAAATTAGAAAAAAAAAACATTTCATAACATCACTAATTTTTTCAAAAAAAACAAAAAGTGACCTTCATATTTTTATTTTTTCATGAATTTAGTGAATGCCAGCTCTTGGAATCCTATAGGTTTTAAAGAAGCTTGTCGTTTTCTTTAAGAAGCAAATAATACCGTACGTTGTACATGTTTCTTATCAACCTCTTTTTGTGCTTCACTCTCCAAAAAGTTCTTAATTTGCTTTCCCTCCTTTTTGGTCCTCCCTTTATTCCATCCTTAATCTTCACTTTATCAATTCTTATTATTATTAGGTTAAACATGGTAAAGAAACAAGTGTAAAATCTCCTGAACTTTTCCTATTTGCAATTTAATTTTAAACTTTAGATAATATTTCTATAAATCTCTTTTTTTTTTTTGCGTTTGATTCAATCATTGTTATATGAAGAATTTGATAAATCTCTCCTTCAAATTTTTTCTTCAGTTTTCGCAATTGGCAAACAAATTTGTATGATCATTGAGAAATATTTTTACTGATTTCGTTTATTCTAAAAATTCAATTTTATTTTAATTTACTATTGTTTTATTCTTTAAATTCGTTCTTTATTTGATCCAATCATTACTATAAGAACAAAAAATATTTGATAGACAATTATAAAACATAGACAATCAGATAATAATAAGAAAAATACATATACATAATTAATTATCAAATATAAAGAAAAAAAATAATAAAAAAAATACATATACATATATATTTTATGAATATATATGGGTAAATTATTTGATTAATTGTATATTAAATTATCTGCAAAAATTAACTGCGAAATAAGATTGAATAAGAAATTCACCTTCACCTAAACGGCTATAATTTTTGGTCCATATTTATAAGCACTATGTATATTTGTCTCTTGGGAAATGTTTGAAGTGTTTGCTGTGAACCAAAATGTAGATTAGGTAAGTCCATTACTGGTGGCACAGAATTATGCGCATAAAGTGAAAAGTCCCAGTGAATTAATAATAACATGAATCTTCTTCTTCAGGTATGGAGAAAGTACAAATTAAAGCATGACAAGCATCAGTAACAGTACCCTAGTAGCTACAACGCTTCAGAAAAAAGCTTCTTCTGGTCAAGTACGTTACTAGTGGATCATAGCAAATGTGCTATTGTAAAAGCATCGGTACCTTCAAATTGTCGTTACTTACCCTTCCATGTCATCCACCATCAATGTTGATTTTAATTTGAGTCCTCCATGTTACCCCTCCTTTCTAAGATTCTTTAGTATTATTATTCACCAACCATTATTTCATTTTAATTACAATATGATAGCCTCCTCAAACGTACTATATAAATTGCGATCCTAGCTTGTGAATTGAACATGGTCATGAAGGTGTTCATTGATTAATTGTTCAACTCGTTGATCTTTGAGTTATGGGAGGTAAGTATTCATTTAGTTTTTTATTTGTTTTCAACTTGTTCAAGAGTAATAATAATAAGAAGGTGAAAGGAGGGCGTTGTGATAGGGGTGACACCAGTGTGCAAGTGCGAAATTGGCCTAGCGATTACGACAAAGGAACTTGGGGGGTAGCTTCGCCTAATATTGACAACAAAGCTCGTATTTTCATTGATAAGCAAAAGAACCGTGTTTACCATCAACCTTGCAATTGAATTCTGTGCTACCTACATGGACGCATAATAATATATCACTGTATTTGTTTTTATTTATATGGATTTAATTATTATGCATAAAGAAATGCTTCTATGTGGCTTTCACTTGTATGATAATGTTATATAATAAATTGTATTAGTTTAAGAATTTTTATTGATCCCCGATTGGATATTGCTTAATTAATGTTCCTATATATATATATATCGTATTCTCATTTCTTCTCATACATATGTGCTTGTACGTATTTACTATGGTTTATAACGTTGCTGGTGTTAGAAGTACTATAACTATATGTACCCTTATCTCCTTCAGAATTCATTTCAAATGCAATATTGTACTCGTTAATTAATTATGCGATAATGTAATTATTCTTAAACTAAACAGAGTTTAATTTGATGCACTTGAAATATTGAATAATCTCGTTTTAAATATTCAAAACTTGAAGATTTCACGTAGGTGAATCAAAGTTAGTATAATAGACAGACAACTATCATTTTCCAAATCGATAAAGTTAAGTTGATCAGTTATATTTTTTTTTTCTTTAAGATAAATGTTCATATTTATATATATTTTATTCTTTCTTGACTTATATATAAATAGAAAAATATAATTCAATTTTTACATAAAAAAATAAATACACTTAAATGAAAAAAGTAGTTTTTTAAGCACAAAATGGCACGTTGTGAAAATACATATTCCTATTTCTATCGCACGTTGTGTATTTATTGTACATGCTTTACAGTTTGAGTTCCTAAAAGATTCAGATGCCCCTCTTTATTCCTTCCTTATATTATCTACCAGCTTGTTCTGATCGAGGGACATTTTGGTAATACTCAAGCTTGCCATAAGCAAATGCTATCTATAACTATAAGGGAGGGAATTATCTAAGTTTAATTAAATTTTAGACATAAAAATTAATGGGACAATTCAAATCGAATGCTGGACATAAGATTCAATTCGTAACATTTTTTTAATTTCTGTTACCTATTCATTCAGCTAACACATTTATATATTCAATCTTTGAACACACAGGAAGATAATTCTCCTCATAAATTGTTAGTCTGAAAATTATATAAGCGTATTTCGGTTAAATGAAATGTATTATTCGTGTATAAACTGTTGATTAATCACAAGATACTTTATATGATTTTTAAGATTATTATTATAGAATTGATAAATTAATTTATCCTTATTAGTTCGTTTCAGGGTTATTTTTTTTATTTAAAATAATTTCTAGATAAATTCTTGTTGATAACTTTTTTTTTCCTAGAAACAAAATTCCCTATAAATTAATCAACCAACATATTTAAGAAGATAGTTTAGGATCCCCTTTTTCCATCAAATTCATCTTTACATGTGAAGAGTGTTATAGACCTCTTTGATCAAATTTCATGGATGTGCTTTGCCAACTTCCTCCATCTACCCTTCCAAGTAAACAAAGATGAGTGTGCAAAGAATTTGGGGACTGTGAGGTGAACCTAATTTACTTGCCAAAACTTTTGTGGAGATTCTTCCCTTGTCTGTCTACGTCTATTTTCTTTCTTCTTCTCTGGTATTTGGCAAAAACTTAACACAGAAAAAAATATTTGGTTTTAGTTTTTCTTAAAAAAATTATCTTATTTTTTATTATATTATAAAATATTATCTAAATTATTTGGAAGACTAAAAGTGATGTGTTTTTTAAATTATATAAAGAGGTTAAAATGAAACAAAAAAAAAATTAAAGAAATTAAAAATGAACATTTTGAATTTTAGAGAAATTAAGAATATATTTTAGTCGTAAACATTGTCTTGTGTGCTTTTTCCTTCTTCGAATTGGGATTCTGGACCAACCAAAAGGACAATAAAAACAAAATAGAGTTAGTGATGCCAGGCTAAAAGAAAAGGGTATCTTAAGTGTTGTACACTACCTTTTGTATTAAAGGACATAATGGTGACCATGTATGCAAGTAAGGGTTTTACACTCAACCTTCAATTTTCAAGATACTAGGACAATGAGTTCTTTTGTATATGTGTTCCTCATGTGTTATTATTAGCCCATTGTTTTTAGACCCTTCAGTGTCCCTCCTTTTGCACTTCCATGGTTCCCACAGAACATATTTCCACTATGCCTTTTTTTGTTCTATCACATATCTTACATCGACACTTGTATGATACATATTAACACTCTTCATTTTGTTTATTTAAAAAATTTATTTTTTTAAAAAAAAATTGGTTGAGCCAATACCTCAATGGACGTTTCAAGAACATTAGTATTGTAAAGAAAAAAAGAAAAAAAAATTCTAACATTCAAAATAAGTTGGCTTAAATTTATATACGTTGCTTGTATGATCTAAATTTTTTTCCTTTCATTAATATATATATATATATATATATATATATATATATATATATACTAAATATGCCCCATAAAGATAAGGAACACATAATTTATGTTAGATTTTTTAAAAAGTTACCTAACTTTTTAATAAGTGATCACTTATAACTTTAAATATTGATCATCCATATATATATATGTTGAAAACATATAGGTGATGAAGTTTTTTCTTATATAAAAAAACTACTTAATATATAAAATAACCATTTAATATTAAATTTAATCATATATATAATTAGATCTAGATTTACTCTTCCAACACTTATATAAAATAAAGCTTTTATTAGATATGTCTCGTACGGATAATATATCTACTATGAGAAATATTTTATACAAGAGTGAGATAAATAATTATAACTATTAAATTAATTATATCATTACATCAAAATTACATACAAGTCATGTAAAGTTTTTAAAAAATCACATAACTTTTTTAAAGTTGATCACTTTGTACAGAATCTTTATACATGATGTATGCTAGTATACGTAGATTTACAATATCAGATCTTATCCACAAATAAATACTAATAATTAGATTTTATGCTCAGAGAAATAAATATTAATCATCAAAAGTTGTTACGAGTCACTAGACTTTTTTTAGCCATATTAAAATATATTTATTATTATTTTAATCTCTAAATTTAATTATTTACTATTATCTTATTAATTGAGTAAATTTAATCTTATTTTTGTCCCTAAATTATCAATTAAAAATTATAAATAATAAAAGTTAGAGATTAAAATAACATTATATATTATTTAAGAACTAAAATATAAATATATTATATTTTTAATGATTATAATTTTTTATTTTTAAAAAATAAAATATATTATTTACTATTTTTTCTTCAAAGTGACTTTATTTTTTAAGTAATTTACTTGACATTAGATCTTGATCATACATACACACGTACGGTCTATATACAGGTTCTGCAAATACAATTCTAAAGAGCCCCAAATAGCAATAAACTGTGGATGAAATGTATACTTCCTGAAATGTAAATTTATCCTGTGCATTTATGATTTTAGAAATTTTACTTTTCAGTTTCATAGTTTTTATAACAATTTACAAATGTTGACGCTAAAATTGATAGCATTTTCTAGCATGCGAATTTTCAATTACTTTTTTTTTATTTAACTTACTTTTATCAAAATTACCTAATTATTTTTAGCAACTATTAATATTTAAGTCAATTTTTAACCGAAAATCATAAAAGCAGTTAAAAATTATGTTTCACTTTTTATTTTAAAACTTTTCATATTTTTGAATAAAAATAAATTAAATTAAAAACATCCACGTGTTAATCAATACTATTAATTTTAGGTTAATATTTATCAAATAGGTATAAAAAATAAATTTTTAAGTTTTTAAAAAGTAAGAGATTAAATATACAAATTACATTCGCTAGGATAAAATTTTCAAAAATTATAAGAAAAAACAAATTTATATCAAAGCCATGTTACTACGTTAACTCGTTTCAAACTTAATAGACCTTACAGACAGATTTGGTTACGGTTGATTGGGTTTCGGTTTTATGGGTGGGTTGAAATATGGGTTTGGGCCTATTTATATTACTTACAATTTTCTTGGTTGAGATTTAATTTGTTTCCTGCTATTTTTATTTTTTTTTTCTATTTTTTTTTTCTAATATTTTATGCTTTTTAATAATTTTTTAATTAATTAAACTCTCTTTAATCACGTTGTATATAAAATTTAGAAAAAAAATACGAGAATGAATATGTTATACTCTCTTTGTTTTCTCACACATTAGCGTTTGAGTACTCTTGTATGATGAATGGTTAAATTACACTTTATTCTATCATGACTCAATTTTCTTTGATATTTATCTCTTTTATTTTACTTAATTCTTTAAAAATTAATAAAACTATATTGATATTATTCTAAATTTTTTTATTATTTTAATTGTAATATTCAATTAATTTTTTTAGAGAAAATGTTTTTTATATTAATTTTTTTAAGAGGTTGGGTGCAATTTTTTTTATATTATAAGACATGACGATAATGCAAGATAACAGAATGAAAAAGTAAAACCACATCCAAATCATATAAAAGCACTAGAGTGCAATGCGGTTAGGAGAATATTGATCAACTTATTCCATTAATCATTTTGCAACAACCAACAAATTAATCATCAGCTTTCACTTTTTTCTTATCATTATTTCACTAAATAAGAATCATATTCTGACTTGATCCCATTGACGAACTTTGGCATTGTTTTGAACCCTAGCTACCAAAAAGACTTGAATATACATATATTTTAATAAAAAAAAGTAGCATCTAGTCAAATTAATTGCTTGTGAGTCACATATTATGAACTTGTAGAAGCCATGGAATTAATTTGCATTGTGTGTGTAGAATATATGAACTATGGTGGTCCTCTTGTCGTCTAGATTCTCTAGGGTCGATTACTAGTGACTCAAACAAAATATTCATTCTGAACATGCTGTTCATGTGTTTGTTAATAATCATGTTGTTGATATAATTATTTCATAATTAATTAGATATACCCTTATATAATTAATTAATTATAGATTGATCTTATATATATTTATAAGTTATTCTTATAACTCTCAATGATATAATTGTATCTTTATCTCATCATTTATTTTCTCAGGCCATTTTCAAGTTCACTAATTGCAATAAAACATATACGTACATCTTTTGTTTGAAACTTTGCAATTAAACATGCATGGCTTGCGACAAATGTTAATATTTCTTTAATTTAGGTTTAATATCCTTTTCAGGTCTATATGTCCTTTTATGGGGAGCACGGCTATTTTGAATAACAATTTAAGATTTTTCTATTCGATTTCTTTAAGTTTTAAATTTTTATTTATTTTTTTATATTTTTAAAACATATCATTTTCATCAATTAAATATATATTTATTAGAGAAATTTAATTTCACGTTAACATTGTTATTGATGTAAATTCTAAAATAATGACAGTTTTTAGAAATTAGTGTATATTTAAAAAGTAGTGAAAATATTGATTTCGTATTGTCACAACATTATTATTTTTCTTGTTCTTAGCTAAAGATAGTAATAATTAGAAGTAATTATAGTTTTAAATTTAAATCACAATAATATTAATATAAATTAACTTTTTAATAGAAAAATATTTAAAATAGTCAAAATCATAGATTTTAAAACACAGACCAGATTGAAATTAAACTATTTAAACTTGAAGAACCAAAATTGAAAAAATGTTTAAACTTAAAAAGACTAAAAATCATCATTAGATTTTAATTTTAAGTATTCGTCCTTGAATATCTTTAACAATAGTTAAAATTTTCAAAAATTAGTTAAAATTTTAAAAATTAATTAAAATATTTTAAAACTATATACTCTTCTAATTCTAAATTATATGAATTTTTAGAGAAATGTTTTTTTTATCCTATTATATATCACTTTAAAAAATCAATGAAACATTAATTATTTTGTTTCAAGAATACCCGTAATTAATATTAAAAATATTAATTTTAATTCTCGTTATTTGAGAAATGATGAATATACCAAAAGTTACATCAATATATCTAATCAAATTCGATGGCGTAATATTGTTTATATATGTTCATTAGCGTTTTTACATTTTTTACAATATATGTTCATTAGTTGCATCAATGAATTAAGTTCATTATTTGCATCAATGAATTAAGTTCATTAGTTGCAACTATCATAAAATTGCCTCTTTTATCTAACGTATACTGTCACGCCGACGAAGTTATCAAGATTTTGTTACAATTATGTTTCAAGATTCATTTTCCTTCTTTCTTTTTTAATGAATGAAGATTCATTTTTGCAATCTGATAGTAATTTATAAATTAGGTGTTTGCTTTAGTGTCCCTCATTATCAGAATGTTTTTATTTCTAATAAATTATTTTATAGATATATTTTTTAAAATTATTATAAAATATATAAAAAAATTATTCATATTTATTGATGATTTAAAAGTATTATAGAATTTATCGGCACATTATTATAATCAAGCATATAAATTTTTCATGAAAAAATGTTGTAATTAGTTTGAATTCCGTGCCTTTTATTAGTGTTGTTTATTAATTATTATTCTAGTCACTGAAATCCTAGCTACCAATCTATCTATTCCCAGATTTTGCGACAAAAATAACAACAATTAATAACAATTTTAGTCTCTCGAACATTATTAACATTCTTTCGCGAATATATATATTGAGGTCTAAGAAAGATGAACTGAAGAACTAATGTCTACATTTAAATTTCACAGTGATTTAAAACACAACAATATACAGGAATATTGACAGTGATAGGCAGAAAAGGAAAAAAAAGAATAACTTGAGTCCATCTAAGATCAATACAAGAACATCAATATTGGAGTTGAGAAACTTGCATATAAGCATAACCTTCGTCCTTAATTTGACCATTATTCATTGCCCACCACCCTGTCACCAAAAAAGCATTGATTTTTAGTAATGATTACGTACAAGGTCCACCTACTTGACACAAAACAAAAAGGAAGATCCACTTCCTTATTACTGAACGAAATTTCGTAAAACAAAAAAAAAGGTAAAGCAAAGTAGGTATATTAGGGTACTACGTAACCATGATTATTCAATATAACAAGAACACAGCTTCAAATTTGTACGAATCAAAACATGCAAAAATTGTGCATGACTCTCCCTTCCCTGTTCAAATAATAAAGATTAATGGTAGAAAACCGTACGTAATCACTATCAATGAAATTTTGCTTTTTTCTCATAATTAATTAGTTTTCTAGTGAGATCATGAATTTTCTTATTTGACTTTAATTTGGTAATTTTATTTCGCTAAATTGTAATAAGTAGCTAACCAATTAATTCTCTTTAACATATTTGTATTTCTCTTTCTTTATAATAATATTTGTATTTTTCTTTCTTTATAATTTATATATTTACGTATTTTTCTTTTTTCACATTTAACAATTAATTATCTATATTATGATTGTCTATCAAATATTTTTTTAATTATCTACATATTACAATTGTTTATTAAATATTTTTCTTAGTTTAATTTGATGAAGAATGGAAAAGAAAAAAACAAACACAATAGATCGTAATCATAAATCTGTGGCCAGGGTTGGATCAGCATGTATATTTTGCTCACAAGTTACTGCTTTCTCCCAATAAAAATCAGACAAAATAAAAACCAAAACTAGTTCATATTTAAAATTAACATGACATATATAACATATCAACGAATTAAAGCGCGAAAAAAAAGTATCTGACATAAATATCAAATTAATAAAACCAATATATATTTTAAATAAACTCAAACAACAATAATGCAACATTATGAAATATTAATGGAAGACTTGTACCATATGAAATATTATAATAAGTATATAAAGAATTTACGTGCACATTGTTCAAGTATATGAGTATGACTCTTGTTTAATTTTAATACTTAAAATAACACCTCAAAATTGAACAGAAATTAAAATTTTCCAACAATTAGAGCAAATTTTTATTTCTATTTTGTAAAAAAAGGTACTTACAAAAGGTGGTGATCATGAATATCACTTGGTGATAGCATAGATAGCATAGAGAATTCCAGGAAGGTAGCCAAAAAAGGAGAGCACCAAACAGATCCAGAACTCTACCTAAGTAACATGAATCAGAGCAAAAATCAATAATAATGAATGAATTAGAGAGAGATAGAGAAGAAGAACCAAATAAGTTAAATAAAAAATGAAATATAATACCTTGCAACCAAACTTGAGGAGAACACCAAGAGGAGGGATAATGATAGCAACGAGGATATCAATGCAGGTAGCTGTGCCCATTTTTTTTTCTTAATTATTTAATTTGGTTTCTAATAAAAGTACTCAAAATTTCAAAGAAGCTACAACCACCACTTTGCTTCTATATACTTACTGTTCCTACCTTATTTATAGACCCATTGATTCATCCACTTTATGCTATGCACCACCTCCCTTCCACCTTTAACATTTACATTTAATTATATTATCATAGTTAATCAATTGATTTCTGTTATTCTGAATTTGACAGCGATCAATCAAAATAATACTTTCTATAAGTCTAACGTGACCCATTGAATTAAAAAAATAAAAAAAATTGATGTAATATTAAGTGTCAGTTAATTTGAAAATAGATTTATAATAGTAAAATATCTAAAAAGAGACGTAGATTGATATTTTGTTTTCGAAACTGACCACTTTAATTAATTTATCTATTTTCATTCCATTTGCATATGATATATTCTTCGTTTCAAAGTAGTAATAACTAAAATATATTTTATATAAAAGAATAAAAATTATGTATTGATAGTATAAAATAACTTTATATAATTGTAATAAATTTTTTAAAGATTTTATTACAAAAGATTGATAAATTATTACAAGTGCATCACTCTCCTTTCCAAAAAAAAAAAAAACAATGAACGTTGGAATTTGCCGCGGATTAATGAAGTGAAAGCTCAGATTTGATTCGTGTGACGAAAAAGTTGAAGACAAATGAAAAGTGAGATAGATCGAACTTGAGAGGTAGCACGTGGGAGCTACGTTATTTTCCTGTTTTGTTCTCCATTGTTAATAACATTATTTTCTCCTGTTACTTCTGTCTGATACTCTGATTAATAAGTTAACTTTATAGGATTCTTCGCGATAATTTACTTGGATTTTATATAGGAAAAAATAATATTTGCAGGTTATTACAATTATTTGTAAATAAAAATGAGTTGTGAGTACTTTAACCTAAATAAATATCTGTACAAATAATATTGTTGGATTATAATTAAAGAAAATTATTTGGTAGACAACTGAAATAGATAAATAATTAGATAATTAGTTATAAAATTTGAAAAAAAAATATGTATATGTATAAAATGTGATGAGAGAAAAATATATATAAATTATGTGAATAAATTAAGTAGTTAGCTGTATATTTTATTATTGTTAACAAAATAAAATTATAATTAAAACAATACCATATTTGTATGTTAGAAACCGGTCCGTCACGTGTGCCAGCTATAGCAAATTCATTTCCAGCATCACTGTGGCATGCACGGACCAAACAAAGGGGATTGTTATCGCATGTGAACGTGGAAAGGCCCTTTCTTTCTTTCTTTCTTTTGAAAGAAGCTAAATTAACATATAAACATACTAGTTAATTTATCAACAATCTTAATTCAAATATGTTTCATTCCCACTTTCCATTGACACATTCTAATACCGTTTAAACAAACAAAGTATGTTTCATATCCATCTATAACTAATTAACTAAATTTTTCATTATCTATCACCTTTATTCTTTATTTTAAATATGATTAAAAGTTAAGGTTAGTAAGAATATAGTCATGTGGAGTTTTTTTTTTTTCTCTAGTTTTATAAATATTAACTGATTTTTTTTCCTTTTCAATTTCATTCATTTTGAACTGCTTCATTTAGTCCTGTAAAGTTTAGATATCTTTTTTCTTTAATTGGTGTAGACATACAATAAGTGTTCGTTTTCTTCAAATTTAAAATTGATTTTTAAATTATTAAATGTAATTAAAATATATTCAAATTAATTTAAACTTGTTCTAACACACCCTCTCGCGAAATTAAAACCAGTTAAAACACTAAAGAAATTATGAGAATTATGAATGTTTTGTGTGCCACGTGGCAAGGTAAAAAAAGGCTGTGTGGATGTGCAATATAATCTTCACTGCTTGCTTGCTTATTTGTTCAATTCCTTAACAATTTAACGTTTATTAACAATAAAAAAATCATATTATGCCACATAATACAATTTATCCATGAAAAATATAAACCTTAAAATAATCACAGACAGTGTTCCTTATTATGCAATATAATACAATTCATCCGTGAAAAATATATTATTTTAACACATAAACACACCCATGAGAGAGAAGATGTAAAAAAACGAGAAATTTGAAACAAAATAAACTAGTTTCCAAAAATTTCATGTTGTTAGAAATAGAAGTGAAAAGATTTGAAGAAAAATAAGAAAGCAAGGATAACGTAAGAAAAGAAGTTTAAAAAGGAATGTATTAATAAAGAAAAATAATTGATATATAGATCGTGAAGAGATGAAAAAATACGTATATATATAAAATATAAAAAAAAAATGAATGAGTTAATTGATTGTGTGTTATAAAAGTAATCTAATTTCAGCTATTTATCATTACTTGTAATATTTAATGATTAAAAATATTACCGATACTTATTAAAAATATCACCGATACTTGTAATATTTAATGATTAAAAATATCAGCTGTGAGTTGTTAAAGATAAAATTTGTTTTCAAGCTCAGAGTTTATGAAATGATGTGGTCCTTGAAGTTGATTTATTGTCACTGAGGGAAAGTACTATAATTGCTTAGATGATAACTTACGTAGATGAACAGTTCAAGAAAAATAAAGTCATTACTTGCTTGCACGTAGGATTCGTAGATTTCGCAAAAATCATGGATCTCAAAATACATAAATAAGTGTGAGCGGATAAGATCCAAGATGAACACGAGGATAATGACATGGTCAAATTTGTTAGACTTATCATATTGAAGATAGAATTTATATTGATAGAGATGAAAGATAATGAATTTCTCAAAGATTATTCTAACACGTTAATGAGCTTTGTGAATCAAACTCGACTTCTTTGTCAAACATCATTTATCGATCAAAAAGTTGTAGAAAAAATCATGATTTCGGTGTCTCCAAAGTTTGAAGTCAAGATCTTACTCTCACAACTACAAAGTTAATTAGAAAAATCTCATGCAAAACAACAAAATGTCTTAATGAGGAGTGATGAAGTTGCATTTCGAGCAAAGCACCATGGAAGACATTATGGAAACCCATAGTTTTCAAATGGCAATAATGGGAAGTTGAAGGTTTTTCAAGTAAAGGAAAGTTTTTGTCTTACTATCATCGCCAAAGAACCAACTATTCTAAAAAAGATTGTCGTTGCAATTACAAACTTCTTTTTCATTGTAACTTTTTGGAACAAGCATGGTTACAGTGAAGTACTGTAGAGTCAAGATGAAACAATTTCAATAACCACGAAAAGATGTAAAATTGATTGTTGAAGACAGAAAAACATGAAGATGAATATTTATTTATCACATTTCAATATCTCAATTCCCATGAACCCACTAGCATGGTCAAATGTTTTTCAATTTTGACCTCCTCATAAATCAATTCAACCTAAAGGAAAATGAACAATTTTTATGTTAATAAAAAATGTATAATAATCATTAAAGATGTTATTCACATTTTAAATTTAGATCAAAATCTTCTTATCACAGTACAATTGCTAAAGAATAAATGAAATCTCTTTTATAGAGAATTATTGCTTTATCCTTGGTAATCATAGAGATGAGATGGAAAAGAATGAAATGGTTGAAACAACTTATTATTAAAGTTTGATTTAGTCGAAGATTGTGATTTCAATTGATGATATTGGTGACATGGCACAATGATTTAAGGCCATAAATTAATGTGTAAATTAGTGATATGGTGACTAAAACTTTCCAAAATTAAATTTGTAGTTCATGAAATTAAAATTAAATACTTCCATAAAAATATACTACAATGGTATATGAGTTATTATATTTTACTTTATTTAAAATTTAAATAAATTTTAGATAAAGAAAATACGATTATTGTATCTTTTCTTTTCATCTTTTATTATTAATTAGTTAGTATTATTCAAATAAACACAATAATAGATAAAATTAATCAAACATTTAAAATTACTAATTTTATTTTACAAAATATTACATATAACTCCATCACCTTTCGAAAAGACATCTGTGGAAAGTTTTTTATTAAGAAAAAATATTTGATAGACAATTAAAATAAAATATATATATATATATATATATATATATATATATATTAATAGTGAATTGATTTATTAGTTAAAATAATTAATTAAAATAAATGAGTTAACAGGAAGTAAAATATTTCAAACCCAATCCCATGTTGAATAGGTGGCCCAGTGTTGTTGCATGTACTGACTTAAAACTAAAAACAACAGTGAATGATTAACTTTCCCATGTTGGGAGGAGGAGTACTATGAAAATTGGGTTGCAACTCATCACAAGAAGGAGTATTCCAAAATTGCAGGAACTCTGTTCAGTCCCTGAGCTGAAGAAAATCCTCAACAACTCCACAAAAGTGAAGAACATAAAACAAACCACCCAAATCCATTCCCAAATCGTAACAACAAATAACGCATCCCTAAGCAACATCAACACCCTTCTCCTCTTGTATGCAAAATGCGGTTCCATCAACCACACTCTTCTCTTATTCACCACAACTCCACGCGCCTCAAACAGCGTCGTCACCTGGACTACACTCATAACTCAATTATCCCATTCCAACCAACCCTTCACAGCCTTCACTTTTTTCAACCGCATGCGAACCACCGGCATATACCCTAACCAATTCACTCTCTCCGCTATATTACCCGCGTGTGCCCACGCGCCGCTCTTTTCCCAAGGCCAACAAATCCACGCATTGATTCACAAACATGGCTTTATGAACGACACTTTTGTAGGTACCGCGTTGGTTGACATGTACGCTAAATGTTCCTCCATGCAGTTGGCAGAGAAGGTGTTCGACCAAATGCCCCACAGAAACCTTGTCTCGTGGAACTCTTTAATTGTTGGGTTTGTTAAAAACAAGTTGTATGGTCGTGCAATTGGGGTTTTTAGAGAGGTTATTTCACTTGATCCTGAC
Source organism: Hylodesmum podocarpum (assembly GCA_026586105.1). Classification (NCBI taxonomy): domain Eukaryota; kingdom Viridiplantae; phylum Streptophyta; class Magnoliopsida; order Fabales; family Fabaceae; genus Hylodesmum; species Hylodesmum podocarpum. The sequence goes on along the minus strand of JALJEV010001298.1, from coordinate 1,869,780 downwards.
CAAGTTAGTTTCTCGGGTGTGTTGAGTGCTTGTGCTGCGTTGGTTGACTTGCATTTTGGGAAGCAAGTGCATGGGAGTATTGTGAAGCGTGGTTTGGTTGGTTTGATTTACGTGAAGAATTCTTTGGTGGATATGTATTGCAAATGCGGGTTGTTTGAGGATGCAACCAAGTTGTTCTTTGGTGGTGGAGATAGAGATGTTGTTACATGGAATGTAATGATCATGGGGTGTGTTCATAGCCAAAACTTTGAACAAGCTTGCGCGTATTTTCAAGTTATGATTAGGGAAGGTGTGGAACCTGATGAGGCTTCATATTCTTCTCTTCTTCATGCTTCTGCGAGTATTGCAGCATTGGCACTAGGCACCTTGATTCATGGTCTTGTATTAAAAACCGGGTGCATGAAAAATGCTTGTGTTTCAAGTTCTTTGGTGACTATGTATGGCAAATGTGGGAGCTTGTTTGATGCTTATCGTGTTTTTGGAGAAACTAAGGATCGTAATGTGGTTTGTTGGACGGCTATGATAGCAGTTTGTCATCAACATGGTTGTGCAAACGAGGCAATTGAGTTGTTTGAGGAGATGCTCGGAGAAGGGGTTGTGCCGGAATATATTACTTTTGTTTCGGTGTTGTCGGCTTGCAGCCATACGGGGAAGGTTGATGATGGTTTTAAGTACTTCAATTCCATGGCTAATGTCCATAACATTGAACCTGGGATTGAGCATTATGCTTGTATGGTGGATTTGCTTGGTCGTGTTGGTCGATTGGAGGAAGCATCGAAATTCATTAAATCGATGCCAATTGAACCTGACTCATCTGTTTGGGGGGCTCTGCTTGGGGCATGTGGAAAGCATGGCAATCTTGAAATTGGAAGAGAGGTTGCAGAGAGGCTTTTCAAGTTGGAACCTGTTAATCCAGGAAACTATGTTCTGCTTTCCAATATTTATACGCGGCATGGGATGTTGGAAGAAGCTGACGAGGTTAGAAGATTGATGGGGATCAATGGGGTGAGGAAAGAGACTGGGTGTAGTTGGATTGATGTTAAAAACAGGACCTTTGTGTTCAATGTGAATGATAGGTCACATTCAAGGACACAAGAGATTTATGAAATGTTGCAAAAGTTGAAGGAGTTGATAAAGCAGAAAGGGTATATGGCTGAGACTCAGTTTGCAACTAACAGTGTGGAAGGCTCTGAAGAGCAGAGTTTGTGGTGTCACAGTGAGAAGTTAGCTCTTGCATTTGGTCTTCTGGTTCTTCCACCTGGGTCTCCTGTAAGGATAAAGAAGAATTTGAGGACCTGTGGTGATTGTCATACTGTTATGAAGTTTGCTTCGGAGATTTTTCATAGAGAAATTATTGTCAGAGATATCAATAGGTTTCATCGATTCACAAATGGATCCTGCTCTTGTAAAGATTATTGGTGATTCAATTTGAAACATATGCAACCAAATGAACCTACTGCTTAATTTTGAGGCTGTCACTGAGCTCCTTTTTTCACTGGTGTCAATAATAAGGTTGAATTATAACATAAAAAAAGAAAACCTCAGTTTAAGAGTGGTACGACCAACAACTGTTTGATAGGGAAAACTCAATTCTTAAAAGATCCCGTGAGATTTTATTGTCTTAGTTTTCCTAAATACAATTGGCTTGCATTGAACTTATTTTTGCTTTTTATTGCGGTTTTGTTTTTGTTTTCCTAAATACAAAAGGTAAATGAATCTTTACAAAATTGGAAACTAAACAGATTTATTTCTTTCATGTGTCTATAGTCTTTTTCGTGCATAGATCATTTATTTACTCTCTCCATGTAGTATTAGATATTGCACGTTAAGCAATTAAGTATGGGTCAGCTATTTATGCATTGATGTATTGCTCAGTGGGTTTATTATTCTTCTGTAAACCGTATTTCATGCTGCTTCACAGCTTTATTGCCTTTATATAATGGACAATATCACGCTTTCATTCATGAATCATATAATATAATGGAAGTGTATTTAATCGAGGAGAGGAGTGCAAAAAGCAAAACCACGTGTTAATGAGTTTTTTCACATGTAGTGCTAAGATCAACGAAAGTCCAGTTGTTTCTGTTATTTGGCGCAGATAGAACATAAAAAGGCCATGCTTGGAAAAACTTCCTTTCTTAGTGGTACATCTGCATATATAAGCCCATTTTGGTAGTGCCCCCTAAAGAATAGTTAACCATTGATAGATAGCTCAGTGGTAAAAGCAAGTGAAATGAGAATAGACAGTATCTCGTGAGATGAAATTGACAAGGAGGAATTGTGTGATCAAGTGCATAGTGTATTTTAGAGAGTAAATAATAAATAATTACTGATATGAGAAAAATAAACATTTAAAATCGTTTTATTTTTTATTTTTTAAAAGATATAATTTAAATCTTATAAGTTACGACCATGCTTAAATGTTAATGAATTTAATAGAATCACATGTACATTTGTGAATTGATGTTCTCTTATAAGCAGAGACTTAATACTTATCAGTTTCTTTTAAGTAGTGTTGAAGTTGTGCTAAAGCAGTATGGTTCAAGAACTAAGGCAAAATTGAGGCCTTTCAGAAATATCCTTCTTTCACTTTGAGAATTGTTACTTGTATTTCAACTTTTTACAACAATTTATACAAGAAAAAGAAAAAAGACAGAGAGACAAGGGCTGAAAGTTTGATATGGCATTATATTTGAATCAACAGAAGAGGCACCTTTGTGCATGTCTCTAACTAATAATGAAATGCAGAGTTATCCAAATAATGCAATATGATAAATTAAGATTGTAAAATACATAAAGGCGTACGGATACAATTCAGCATGTAACAATAAATCCTTAACCAAGTGAAATTGAAAGCTGGCAATGTGAATAGGAAGATGATGGCATTGTGTGAACAAGAAGATGATGACATTATGCGTAGAATGGTACATAAGCATGTTGTAGACACATAAATTATGGTTGGCTCATATGTATTAAGGTGTATTGTAAAGTAACCATCTACTAGGTCCAAGAATGATCGAATTAGATATTGGTCTGTCTAATGTCTGGCACTAGACTAGTACTCCTAAAACTTTTTTCTTTTTGAGTTTGATTAGACCCTTGTAATCAAAATCTTATGGAGTATTTCCCAAGCTCAACACAAGTTCTTAATTAAATCAGATTGATTGAGAAGACTCAATTCCTAGAGCAAATTCCTATTAGAATCTCAAATAATTCAAACAGATGCATAAGCTCTCTCCCAAAATAAAGAGTAATGATGTAAATGTAGCAATAAAGTTGACTATCATTTCCCACTACAAAGCAAAAGTGAAAAATGTAATTATTCAAAGATGGGGTACAAAGGAACATTTCAACCAGACAAAGCTATTGATAATTGATGGGATTAGGACTTTTGTTATGGGCTTATGTGTCATTAAAAACACTTATAATAATTTCGCCTTGTTTTTGAAGTCAATTTCCTTTGTTTATCATTGGTTATTTCCTACATGCCTACATGTTCATCACTTAATAAAATAACTAGTCCCAGTGATTAGTGGGGGATAACTTCTAGAGTTTAAGTTAATAATGATTATTAGTTGGATCTTAATCTTCCATAAATGGAAAGCAACGTCATGAATGAGACACTGTCATCATGTCTTATTGCTTTGACAAGACTAAAGATAACTAAGTTGCTGTAAACTAAAACACATGAAATTTGCATGTGCCTGTGTTTCCAATCACGCTTAATGGGCCAATTTATCGGGTTAATATGGTCTTCTTAGATTGAAACTTTTGTGAACATTACTAGTTTCAATTATCCAACAAATTAAGGTGGGAACTGGCTGGCCACAAATTCTGTTCCATCATAGTTGTACTACTAATACTCCTTCTCATATGATTTTAATTTCCTTGTAACTTAACTAAGGAAAAAAATGTCACTTCTAAATCTTAAGGAACAACCACATAAACTATTCAAGTTTTTACGCTGTTCAATTCATAAAGATCATAATACATTACTGCATTCGGGAATAATCTCCTTGTTTTACTGGGGCCTAACTCAAGAAAAGACACTTCACTTTAGGCCTATGCTCAATAATATTTTTTTTGGTGGGAGCTTTGACACAGACCAAATTTTGCAAAGTAAGCTTAACTTGAAAGTGGTTAGAACTATTTCTACAGTTTCATGTGACTTATTTTAATCAAATATTTCCCATTAGCAAACTAATTCAATTACACCACGCAAAGATTGACAAGTATGGTGAAATTATGAATTGTAACAACTTCTCTTTCTTGTCAATTAGTTGTCTGCTGTAGGATTAGACTTGGAAATGCTGATTTTTAAGATAATGCAGAGGCATCCCCATTTTTCAAGGGCAAGTGGATTATGTCTCCTTCTATTTCAAATGCCCATTATTATCATCTCTTTATCAAAATTTTACTTCACAAACTTCCCTCAATATTATAACTCTCAAGCATTTTAAGCTTTTCAAATCAAACACACTTTGCTTTTTTCAAATCATACACACATTTTGCTTTAGTTGGATTGCATCGTTTACTAAAATGATTAAAATCGTTTGTTGTACTAATTGTTATCAAAGCCTCCCACATGGTAAGATATTTTTTGCAAAATATACGCAAGTTGCAGCAGTTCTAGAAAATTTAATAAAAAGATATTTTCTAAAACCAAATTATAATTCCACTTTATGTAATCAATACAGAATAGGAAAACATTTTAAAATTAACCTGTTACAATCATATTGTGTCACACTGTAACTAAATCAATAGAATACCAATTGAAGTGTCTTGGTTGCTACCAATTGTTCTGTACAGCTTGTATTTTGGTTAGTGCTTGAATATTCAGGTCATGAATTTCAATAATACATTGAGCTCCATGTTTTCTTTAAATTTGTTTATCATGCATTTAACTTTTGAATATGAAAGTTTACTGAAGTGTTTACCCTATGGTACGTTTTTACTATTGAAGGACATGTGTGACTAATTGCAAGCTTTTTTGTTGTTCAATTTATTTCAACCTTAGTAATCAATGATTCCCTACACAGTCCTTTAATCTCTCATTTATATCACTTTGCATTGAACTTAAATAAGAAGCTTAACTTTAGGTATGGCCTACCAACATTAACATCACATATTCCTAGTGACGATAATGCCACAATATGCAGTCCTCTTTTCTGCAGAATAACAATTACTAAAATTCTTCCCCTCCCCACATATGCATATATTCAACCATTTCTAAGCAATTCCATTCCCTGCTAAGCAACTTGTGAGACAAATACACAACAAAGTGTCCAAATGATTTTGGATTAGATTTGTCTCAACTACTGTCTGCCTCTGATCATCAAGATGCACAGTTCAAGAAATTTTAACATACCTATTGGCTCTTACGTACCTTCAGTGACTAATGGTCACTGATTTAATTTGTTTCAATTAAGAAAACTAGACCATGTAATGGTTATTTAGGTGAATATGCACCGGTTATATGCTATTATGTTGCAATAAAATTATTCTTGCTTATCAAAACAAAAAATGAAAAAGTGAAACAGATTCCTTGAAAGCGTGTCTCTTGAACAATTTTATTCTAACAAGAAAGAATTAAGGTGCCACCCTAGACTATATCCTGGAAGAGAATATTTGCCTCTATAGACTAAACGTTTATCATAACAAAACAAGTTTAGTTTTATATATTTATTGTTTATTGTTAAGACAAGACTGCTTCATTTGTCCCAGAAAAATAGACATGAAATTTGATTTCACGCAAGAAAAGAGAAGAAAAGTATAAGAAGACGACTAGAAACTAGAAAACATTGGTTCAATTATGAAGCTGACCAACTTCATTTTTGTCACTAATTAAATGACCAATTGATTATTATTTTGATGTGAACATATCCTAAGGACAACGAAGCCGACATATATTATAGACGTATGTGGACAGCAAGAGTGTATAAACATTTTACAATGTTACAAGTTTGACTTGGCGAAACAGCTCATATGGGAAATATAAGATAAGCCTAGAGGTGCATAATGAGGTATGGTCGTGGACTATTGAGATTACAATTACAAGAATCTTCTAATTGATGACTTTAGTTTATAATTCAAATATCCAATTGGATGGCTGAATTAGGACATAGCTTAGGCCGCGGAACCTCACAATGTCAGAACATATCATAGAAAGATATCAAAATTAATATGACTAATATATAAAATTTATATCATTGAGAGATGAAGGAAGATACCCTTATGGGTTTACAACGTGTTCATGAAAAAATGAAGCACTTGAAGACAAAACACTGTCTTGGCTGCTTCCGTGCCATGAATAACTTGCAGAGAATATTGTACAATTTGTGCCATCTCAGAAGGACAAACAAAAGTTTAATTTATTATGCGTACAATGTCCTATAGTTACTTCTATTCCAAGATATGTAATGTAATTATTTAATTTTTTTTCTATATAAAAAAAGTTGGCCATCCTTTCAATCTACCTTCAATTTACATTACTTTAGACACATGCTGCGACCTTGTTGTTGTTAAGTTTTCCTGTTTTGAAATGATTGAAGCCAATGTCTATGAATTGATTATTTTACTACTTGATGCCCATGTCCTTGTGTGCAAGTCCTTCTGTTTGCACAGTAACTGGTCCCTCTTTTAATTAAAAAAAATATTTAATAAATAACTGATTATTGATAAACAATTGAATTGAAGTACGCACACAATTAAGTTAAGATAAAATGTGAAGAGAAAAATAAATATATGTATATGATATATTCTATAAATAAATTGATTGATTGATTAAATATTTCAATTAGCTGCGAAGTAAAAGACTGTTATTAGTTAATTTAACAAAATCTTCACATCATAATAGAATATGATATATTTTAGTTTTTTTTAATTAGTTACTGTTAATTTAATAAATTTTCAAAGAAACATAAACACGTAACTTTTTCACTAAATGAATTATTCTAATGTGTGTGAATGAGCACGTAGTTTCCGACCACTAAATCATTCCACGTACAATTTACTAGTAACTTTTGGAAGTCTTTAGATAATTACCTTTGATACATGAAAGAATTCGATGTCATAGTGGGGAATCCTCCAATCTCCATCGATGACACGAATTACAATGCCATTTAAAAATTGACTTTGTCTTGAGAAAGTCAGAAAGCTCATGGCTTTTTTGGACCTGTTATCTATCTTCTCTGCTTTTCTGATTTGTCCCTAGAGAGGGGGAATGCCACCGTTAGGCAAAATTATTGAACATCTTTTCATTCTTCCACAAACACAATTTTTTTTTTATCTAAACCAAAGGTAACTTTTCTGAAAGTATTACCATGCAGAAGGCTCAAATTATGAGAGTTTAATCACTCTAAGAGAAATCAATAATGTCATACTTAAACTCACTACCTTTATGGTCAAAATGTTTTATCTTTGTCTCACAATCATTTATGCAATAGCTACCACCTAGATGAATAATTGAATAGAGTCTAGTTATTCTGGTCTCTGATTCTGTAGTATTTTTGAAGTTGCACAAACCCTTTATAAAAATAATGCAACTGTATAAAACTGTTACTTTATATATATAAAAGAAAACGATTAGAGGTATAAACTGTGGATACGTGTGACACAGATGCAGACATAATAACACAGCAAATTTGATGTGTTTACACGTAATGTAAAGTATGTCCAATACAAAATACAATATAACTCGTGCTTAAAGTATCCATGCTTCATTGATTATCCAAACTTATATGCTTTAAATTATTGATCAGAAATGCAGGCTTCAGTAAGCTAGTTAAAGGGGGAATTGTATTATTGTGATTGTCGCACTTGCATAGAGTTGTTTGTCTCTATTATTAACTATGGTTATAGTACTCTACCTAAAAAAACGACGGTTTTAGTATCTTTCCACACAAACACAGAATTTTCACAAAGTTCGAATATTGAAATTGAAGAAATCCACATTTAATAAAAAAGATACGTAATTGTCAAATTGCACAAATGATGAATCAGTTGGATAGTTGGTTGAATTGGAGCCATTTCTATGGGAAGAAATTGTGACCTTAACAACTTGCTCAGATGTCAAAAGTAAAATTGTATTTGTACCCAAATGATGAAACTTTTCCAAACGATAATGATTTTTCAAAAATGATCTCTAAAAGCTAAAAAGAAGAGAAGGTCAGTTTTCTACCAAAGAGTATCTGGTGGAAAAGTTGGACAAGAAAAGGAAAGGGCTATAGAGTTTTCAAAACTTGAAGTATTATCACCAATGGGAACAAAAGAACCTAGAGAACCTTCTCTTATCGCCAATTTAATGCACCATGCTTTGTTTGTTTACCCTTACCCCTCTAAGACTTTACTTTTCCACGAGAATTTTTCCCTTCTTAATTCTTCTGGTTTATTAGTACTTCATATTACTAATCTTGTACTAGGCTTTCCCTACACCAAGCCACTCCTTGAAATTCCATTCAAGGTTCTTCTTTGATTTCCACTCTCTCTCATCTAAGTCATATGGGAATGGAGACAATTTCGTCACACTCCTCGACTTTCAAACTCACGAGATAACAACTATATACTCTAAAGCAGCATGGTACATATTACATAACCACCATGCTTGGTTAAAAGTGAAAACCGTCCTAGCTACCATTCTACCAATTACCCCCCAAAACTTGCCATATACCTATCTATAGGATTTCATTCACTGTCTTACCAAAATTTTTACAACTGTTTTATTTTTAATTAATCTTATTAACATATTATTTTCTTCACCTAGCTCTTTCATCATCTTTTTTTACCAATAAACTAAAACAACACACACTTTAACTTATTCTGTCTCTATCTTTCTCTATATTATCTATTAATTCAATAACACCAAAAAGACATAAAACTCACCACATATAGGTTTCTGAAGCACAATTAGCTTAATAAAAATTTACACTAAAGATTTATTTCTTTAATCTTGATTGGAAAACAATACAAACATCATCAAAGAAACTAACTATATTTTCAAGTTATTTTTCATAACAAAATTGTTAGGCCCTGTTAGTGGGACATTCACATAAATAAGTCAAAGCATATGATCTTTTATGATGGTATCTTATCCATGGGATAGAAGAGAGAAATTGCATCAGGATCGTTCGCTTAAGGTTGTGGGCCCCAAACAATTATGTGGAATATCCCGTGAAGAAAGGAGAGAAAACCCAGTTCTGGAAGGTCAGATATATATAAATTCAAATGTCCAATCACTCTCTCTTATATATTACAAGGCTCCTTCTGTTTAATCTTTTCCTATCAAGTTGAATTTTTTTTTTCTTAAGCTTCTCAAACTCTTCAAATTAACTCACATCAAGTTAGCACCTCCTGTTGTGTCCTTCTTCATCACAATCCACGTAGGTTAGTTTCTGACACAATACTTTGCCGCTTTTAAGAAAGATTTTGAAATCGGTGAAGCCATAATAGTGCACATGGGGAGACACTCTTGCTGCTACAAGCAGAAGCTTCGTAAAGGGCTTTGGTCTCCAGAGGAAGATGAAAAGCTTTTGAATTACATCACTAAACATGGCCATGGATGTTGGAGTTCCGTTCCAAAACTAGCTGGTATATATAGTACTAGTGTAGTACTACACAATAATATACATAAATGTTTCATCACTTTATAGATAATATTGCAGCATGTGCACACACAACACAAGTCATTTTAATTAACCTTATTTTTCTCTAAAACTTTGGTTGTGTTTTGCTATGTGTCAGGTCTTCAGAGATGTGGCAAGAGCTGCAGGTTAAGGTGGATAAATTACCTGAGGCCTGATTTGAAGAGAGGTGCATTCTCACAGCAAGAAGAGAATTCCATAATTGAACTCCATGCAGTCCTTGGCAACAGGTAGGTACAATACATGTTTCTTGTTTCATGGTTTATATGTATGTGTTTTGATGGTTTTATTTTTATCAGGTGGTCACAGATTGCAGCTCAATTACCAGGGAGAACTGATAATGAGATAAAGAATTTATGGAACTCTTGTCTGAAGAAGAAGCTTAGGCAAAGAGGCATTGACCCAAACACACACCAACCACTCTCTGAGGTTGAGAATGAAAAGGGCAAGGCACTACTCACAGCTGACAAAAGCAACCACAAAGCCTCCAATGAGGTGAGTCTTGTTGATTCACCAAAACCAAAGCCAATAGTAACAACAACAACTACAACTACTTCCATTCCTATGGATAGATATCCCCTTGAAGTTTCTTCTACCTCCAAAATTAGCAGTACTGGCAACAACAACAACAGCAGCACCATAGACAGGTTTGGTACCTGCAATGAAAACAGCTCCATCACTAGTTCTGATATGATTGGAATGGGATATTTCCCTTTCCAACACCTCAACTATGGACCAAACATGCCACTCATCACTTCCAACACCACCAACAACGCCCCACTTTGCTTCATGCCAAGTTCAACTTCATCACAAATGATGTCAGAGCTGAATTCTAGTATTCTCCATTCTGTTTTCCCAACACATGTAAAACATTCATCCATATCCTCAGGAGACATTGAAGGGGTTCAGAACTGGGAAAACAGCACCTTCAATAATAATAACAACAACAACAACAATGCAAGCAAAAGCAATGGAAGCAGTAGCTGCAGCATTCAATTACAAAGCAGCACTAACTTCCTTGATAGCAGCACAATAACATGGGGGCTGCAGCAACAAGCAGAATCTTCCAAAGCAGAACAAGAAGACATTAAATGGTCTGAATATCTCAACACCCCTTTCTTTCTGGGAACAACAGCGCAGAATCAAACCACAAACACTCTCTACAGCACTGATGAGGTTAAACCAGAAACAAGTTTTAATATTGCAGACGAATCAAGTACTAGTTGGCACCACAATAACCAGCATTTTCAACCTTCTGATATATATACCAAAGATCTGCAGAGATTCTCAGTGGCTTTTGGACAAACCCTGTAGTAACCAGGCACTGCCTGTACTCAACACGTGGAAAACTTCAACGTTCAACCAAAGAGAGAAGCAAGATGCCGACATTTCCAACGTGAAATAGGTCAGAAATTTGTCCTCAGTTCTGACCAAAGGTGTGTGTGCTGTAAATTTTTATTTTTTTTTTATAATTTTCTTTTCATATTGTAAATGTGTCTGATTTATACCCCCCCTCCAAAAAAAATCTCAGCTCAGCAATCTGCATTATGTTAATTAATTACAGTATAATTAATATTTGTGATTGATTCAAGTTTCTTCAATTCTTCTCATCACTTTGTTCATTCATTACACACAGATCAATAAGGCTTGTAGTACGTACCCTTGTGGATCTCTCTCTCTCTCTCTCTCTCTCTCTCTCTCTCTCTATATATATATATATATATATATATATATAATTGATGACAGTGAGCATTAATATTGTTATGAATAATAATTAATAATAAGGATTTTTGCAGTTTCCATTAAGGTGATGGAGCGTGCGTGTGACACAATATAGATAGAAATCTAGTATGATATATTTTGTATGTCTGGGAATTGTTACTACTACACATGAGTCAGCTTTTCACTTGATCCTTTTCAAATTGAGAATGAATGCAGTGACAAGTTATTTTCTGTGTCCAGATACCGTTTTTCTTTAATGGGTGTCTATCACTGTCTCATACAGATAAAGAGTGTTTTCACTTTTTGGACAATTAAATTAAACATTGCCTTTTACCTTAATGTGTGACTCTCAACATAACTAAATTATTTATAGAGTATAGTATATGTCTACTCTACTCTTCCTTTCATTTACGTCTTTTTTTTTTTTCCAATGTACGCAATTAAAAACTGTTTACGGTTTTAATTCCAAACTGAACTTTTTAAATTCTGTGTAGGGTGAAAAAAACCACCCACCCTTCAAATTTATGGCACCCCACTGAACAATTCAGTTTAATAAAAAGGTCACAAAGATTCTTTTTTAATGTCCCTTTGTTTAACATTATCGTAAGGACGCGGCGCAACCAAAAAGTAAAATGAAAATGAATTCGTGGTCAAGAAACGATGATATTCTAGTTTACGTACATAAAGTAAATTTTATTTTTCATGATTCACGTAACTTTCTCAGTTTCACCGTTGTTTCTTTATTCTATTTTATTTCTTCTTCTCTCTCCCATTTATTAATTCTTTAATGTTGAATATTGATAATACAACTTTTGTGCCTGTTTGTTTCCCCGTAAAAATAAGTTAGAATAATTTTTTTATTTTAGAGTAATATTTTAGACCTTACTTTACTCACCTTTGATAGACCCTGAATTGAATATTAGAATAGAGTGGTTTCAACCATATATAATGACCATTCACATTTGTAAGTGCGAAAATATTTTAAGTAAAATTTATAAAGTTTTACAAAATTAATAATGATAATAATAAGAAGGGTAATAGTAGATAGGAGCGAAAATAATACTTTCTTTAATATTGATTACGATTACACGTTGTTAATGTGTAAAATTTATCAAATGAAAATAAAATTTACAAAATTTTATAATTTTTTTAAAGTATCTTCAACAAATAAGATAGAATGTATTTAAAAACGAGAAATGTTATGTAGTCAACTCTAATAAAATTAACTATTTTAAAAATTTAATAATATATATTATTATGAATTAGTTGATTTTATATTAAAATTTGACTCAGATTTATGCAACCCGCCTCATTTCCTACAAGTCAAGTTAGGTGTGAAATAATTTTGAAAATAATAGATTAATATAAATTTAGTAGGTTAATATTTCATCTGTGTTTATAATAAATATTATATAATCTTTTGATTTAAATTAAAACTTTTGCCTAACCTTTAAAACTTTACTCGGAACTTTTACATTATATTCAATTTGTTAGACTTAGTTACAAATTTAAGGAGTGAGGGATAAAGAGAAAATTTGTGATTTTCAAGTGTGGGCCTTGAGGCCTGATCAGAGAATGGGTCCCCCAATTGATGAAAACGAAGCAAACGTTGGGCTGTTTTTTCACAGTGTGCATGTGACACCAGAAGAAATGACCGCGCAAATGAACAAAACAAAAACAAAATCTGAAAAATAAACAAAACGCATTATTCCCACACATCACTCAAAAACATTGCATATAATTTCTTTGATAACTATTGTCCTATTTATTGTTTCAATTCATTTTTTATAACCAATGTTGGACTTCTTGTCTCTTTATCTTGCTATAAGCGAAATCCTGATAATATCTAAAATAGAATTGTTTAAATGTTTAATTTGGATAAATCAATATATATATATATATATATAGGTAACACTACTAGTTTTTATTAGAGAAAAAATATAAAAAAAATTATATTTATTAGGAAAGTATGATCATGAATCAGTCTCAACTATTATGCAGTATTAATTATTAATCAATGAAAAAATTTTCGTATTTAAAAAGATTGTAATAATTAACAGGTCATTTAGTACATTTTGATTTTGAATACCTAATGTCATACTATGTTACCTTAATAGATGTTGATCATGACTAGACACTTGAAGCATTAATTGGTTGATTAATAAGGAACCTATCTGTCTTAGGTAATTGTTTTCAGATATATGTATTATTAATTATGACAAGTGATTTAAGACATTGACTAATGTCATTTAATAAATGACTCAAATCTAAAATTGATTATGAATTTAAATAATATTAGATAATTTTTATGTTAGATTAATTACTTTGAATTTAATTTAAGATAAAGTTATTTTTATAATTAATGTTCTTCAAAATCAACTTTATCTAAATTAATTTAAATATACACTTCCACTATAACTATTTCAAAGCATGCGGCAAAGTAGCATGATATATTAACTATGAATAATTATATAAATTATTCCTCTGCAAATTATGGAAGTGAATAATTTGATAATTCAGTTATTTAGATATTTTAAAAGAATTTAATTACAAAAATATTCTTAAATTAAAATTCTATTAATCATATTAATTTTCATAATACATGATTATTTCAGTTTAAGTAGCATGATATGCTAACTGTAATCTCATGTATCTAATTATATATTAATTCTTAAAATATTAACCGAATATTTTTGAAAAATCGAATATTGATTATTGACACATAAGGACAAAGTTGTGGAGCCACAGGTACAAAGGCTAAAGTCATCTCCAACATTTATAAATTACTTCAAATATTATTTGCTGGTATTGGCACCCAGTTATATAGTGTCCATGTGCACACACAAACTCAATAACTCTTCTTAGTCTTTAATTATATTCCAACCTTGTTCATTGTTTAATTTGCAGACAATACCGATTCCATGTTTAGAATCTCCAACCATGTGAAACAAATTATTGGTTTTATTTGCTAGGGCCCTACAATCATCACTCTACAGGAACACAACAAAAATCATGGGTACGATAATGGCATGATACCAAAACAATTCCATGTTTCATCTTCCTTAATATATTAATATTCTGCTTAAACAAACCTCACAAAGTTGCTTGTTATGAATTCTTTGCATTCATTATGTGAGAGGACACACGCGGTTTTGCTAAAAACATACTAATAGAAAACTTGTATTAAAAAATTACAGTGAAACATATTTGTATCATGTCACATTTTCTACTAAAAAAATTTCATTTTTAATTTGCAAGGACAATTAACTAATAAACAAATTGTTGACTATGATAATTAAAGATGAATAAAATGATTTCGATAATGATTGAACTATAAAAACATTGTCAGAAGATTTGAACCGGTCGATGGATAACTTATGCATAGTTTAAGAAAGAGAGTGAAGACATATAATCTTAACATTCCAAAGTTAAAGTCATACACGAAATTTATCTCCATGCTTGTGGTTGTACGGAATGCATGGCCTTGAAGTATAGTTAAAATATTTCATTTTTTTTGGTCCAAAAAGATTGGATCCTTCTTAGTGGTTTTAGAAAGTAATAGGCTTGGACTGCTGGAGCACAAGAACTTTGGGCCGAGCCCAACCCAATGACACACCAACCCATCTAACCCTAAGAATTAAACCATGACTGTTTTGTCAGGGGCTAATTAATGACAATTTCATTTCGGCTAAATATTTTTTTTTGAAAGTATATGCGTTTTTTTTTTTTTTTTAATTATAAAAATGGGTTGGGTTGCAAACTAATTATAGTAATGAGTCTAATTACAAATAAATGCTTCAGGTATTTTCACTGTGTTTGAGTATGGACGTATCGGCCTAAGGGCACATCCAGTATGAATTCGCTCAGCCTGAGGACGCATTTAGTAGGAATTTGGACGTTCAGTCTCAGTCTCAGGGCGCATTTAATAAGAACTTGAATACGTTCAATAATGAAACACCTTTAAAGGTGATTGAGATGTGTCCTGTCTCAATGTCCATGAATGTGTCTAATTATTGTAGAACATGTAATTCAATTACCTTTAAAGACGCTTCTGTTGGATCCAAATTTCCACTTAGGGTCAAACTTATTTATGTTGGATGCGTCCTTAGGCTGAACGTGTCCATGTTCAAGCCCATAGAAGGAATCCTTGAATTGAGCGCAAGGACATCTTCGATATAGACAGACCAATGACTATAACAAATTTACAACTTAGTCCACTTTGATAATTAAAATTAAAAAAAAAAACATATATACATACAAAAAATTAAATAAATTTATGTAAATCCATAAATATTTGATGGAGATATTAATTGTAAATTGTGAAAAAGGAAAAGAATTTTACTTAAATATTTTATTTTCAACTAAATTTAAAAATAGTAGTCGCCCTTCTATCTTACAAGACATAAATTGATAAAATGAGTTTTATCATTTCTAATAAAGTCTTTTTCACATACATAATAATGAATCAAACTCCTATGATAGTTAACAACACAACTATTTACTAAGTGTACCAAACTTTATTGGAACACTTTCTTTATTCGAAATTAAAAGGGAAATAAATGATGACACTTGATGATAAGTACTTTAACCTATATTATGGTAATGGTTGACACATTAAATTTGCATTTTTCAGAATCCTTTTTCTTTTTTAGATTTCCATTACTTAATTGAATGGTATAATCTTCCACAGATGAGAATAACCGTAAAAATGAACAAGATGATGGATGAACTTGGCTCATCTGAAAATCAGATGATGGCACGTATTATCACAAGGATAAGGACAATCAATGGCCATAAAACCTGCTCGATCAAAATACCAGTCTCCAACAGCTACAGCAATTGCCTGCATACACATCAATATACAAATATTAGATACATGAATATCTTAAAAATAAAAATATTACTAGCAGTGTTATATATCTAGCAAGCATCACAATTAAATAGCATAATCCAAAACCATTTATAGCTTCCTATAATGTTTCTACAAATGAATCAATATTCTCCAAATTACATTAGCAAAACAAGCAAAAGCCAACGTGTCACACTGAAATCACAGTAGTCACAAGTGTGAGGCTCACCTTGTTTTTAACAACAGGAGAATTATCAGCAAACCATGTATCCTGCCTCTCACTTTGGCAGTGAGAAAAACATGAATTAATAAACAAGCCATTCTGGTTTGATCTTGAGAAGTCTTTAATAGTATTCAGCATGTGAGTTCTGAATCCTGTATCAAAGAGACAGTGAAACGTCTCAATCAACTGAAAAATTTATTCAAGACTTCACTCCACTTGAAATCAATGCTTTTTCTAAACACATCATGTTACCTTGCAGAAATTGGATTTGTGGTCCAGTACATTTAGCATGGTTTAATCTACATTCATGCCAATAGCCATGGGGATCCGCAGATGGAGGAGCTAAACTGGATTGGATCTGAGGAAATCAGAAATAGACAATAAAAAGAAAATCTATGTATTTAGTCTAATTTGTCAACGATTAATTTAATGATGATTATTGCAAGAAATTTTGATTTATTACTAGGTGATGAAGTGAGACAATTTACCTGCCATGAATCATAAGCTGCATTAAGAATGAATAGCGGGGTCTTAACACTAGCAATCAAGTTTTGAGGAAAGAAGCACTGAAAAGAAGGTGGAAAACAAAGTTACTGAAAGTTCAATTAAGAGAAAGCAACCATGATTTATCCATTTTCTGCATATTCTTTCACATGAAACTGCCATTCCAAGAATTTTGGAATATGATTAGTCAATGATTACCGAGATCGGATCAAGGTGGTTAGTACAAATTTGTGGCAGATTCTTCTGCGCTCCCTGCAAAGATTAAACAAGTATTTATCAGCATGACTTGAAACTTATACCACGTAAAATGACTTTGTTTTCGAACGGTAGAAAGTGTTAGTCTAGATGCTATTTTAATTAAAAAATGGTTAATATGATGTGAAAGATTAGTGACCAGAACAGGATATGACTAACACGATGCTTCAGTAAAGTTCACAAATTCACATTACATTCATAATTAGTTTTTGGCTCTGAAGTTGTTGAATCACATACTATTAGTCAATTCTCAAGGCAACCACGAAATATTATGGAAGTGCTTTCTTAATAGATTATGCTTTCATACCTGCAATCCTACAACACCACTGTATAAATTCCTGAGCGTATGCCCACCAGATACATCAATCCTATAATACCAAAGGCAACAACAATTAAACACTAATTTAACGGCAGAAATTCTATGATGATGGTGGAAATGACAGTGAAAGTATGAAATACTGCAGTGTGTTACTTACGCATCAAGAAACAACCCAGCATCACTTAGACATTTCACTCTAGTGGTCCTTGGAAAGAGATCACGGAATTCATCACAGTGAATAATAGTAGCAAGACCACCAGCAGAACATCCAGAAAGAAGAGCCTGATACAAAATTAGATATACATAACATGAGAAAAAACACTACTAAAATTTATAGTGTTATACATGGCATGTACATGAGTGTGTCTATAACCTGATCAGCAGAACGCATTCCTTTTGACATCAAATCTTCCATTGCAGCTGCCCAAATACGTTGTCCTCTGAATTGCAGTTCTGCAGTCTATTTCCACAAACATTATGTAAGTAAATATAGTGAAATATCACTCAGTTTATGATTTGATCATATATAATATATATGAAGGTCTAATATATTCAAGTGGCTTATGTCAACTATGTTATTTTCTCTTTCTAATGACTCACTTAAACAGTTTGTGCTATTAGATTTTTAGTTTGTCTACAGCTAACACTTAACCGAGGATGTGAAAAATTAAGAAAACTATAAGAGCGAAGTTGACAAAGTTCAGAATTTAGAAAGTGTACAGTTATAAACAAAAGGAGGGAAAACCTTGATTAAATCATTTCTTCCAAACATTATACTATAGTGAACAGTTCAGAAATGCTATTCCACACATTATACTAAACTTGTAACCAAAGTATCATTTTAAGAACACGAAGATATCAAACTCTACCTCATCTTCACCATCCCCAGCAAATGATGCACCATCACAATACCGAAGCTTTACTCTATTCCAATTGAAAAAATCTACAAACATGAGGAACAATAACATGAGCAAAACTGCTAATGCTATGACAAGAAAAAGAAAAGAGCAGAATTTGAGCACTCCAAACAGTTCAATTGAATGAAGACCTGGATTCTCTTCAGCCTTGTTACTTAATATTCCAGTAAAAGGTATCTCCTTTTCCATGAAATCGGATGAACCACGCCGAGTTTTCTTGCGATAAACACATGTTCTAATATTGTTACACCATCCACCACCCTGCCACAGAATTTTCACTAGAACATCACTAAAAACTTTTACAGCACAGTAGGGAAGTAAGTTGATCAACGCATTATACTTTTAGAAAGAGAAAAAAAATGACATTAGGATTTTGCAGATCCTAATTCCTAGAACTTTAATTTCTGAATATTTTCAGCCCTGCCATGTCATGTGACAAAAATGAGATTCCAATCACACATTCACAAGTAATGCTTTTGAAGTGTAAAAAGAAAGACTTATGATTATCAACCTTTTGCAAGGCCTATTTTATTTGTTAAACAAATCTGTTACACAAAATAAAATGAAGCAGAACAATTAAAAGATTAAAGTGATACCTCTAAATTAATTAGCCAGCTATTTGATCCTGATCCATATCCGCGATGAAAATGATAACCAGGTAATGTTCCATCCAAGCACACTGCCAAAGCCAAAAAAAGGAATTATAATTAGCCAAATTAAATGCAAATGATACTTAATTATTGTTTAAGACCCGTGGTTCTATGCCAAAAGTAAATATATTGCAGTTTTTTCACATAGAAACTTTCATATTTTAGTTAGTTAATAATTAATTGAGACACGCTAGGCTAATTAATGTAACAGATAGATAGGTGGTATGATTTAATACCAATAATAACATATTTGCTTTAAATATATATATATATCAGACAAAATGCATCCTAAGTAACAATGGAATATTAAAAAGAGAAGGTGACACATACAATCATACTTCAACGGTTCAACCTGTGCCATAACTCATAAGCTAATTTTATCTGATAAAATTAAGAAGATGTAGATAGAAAGAAAAAAAAAAGTTGACAGAAAATAACAAAGGTTGAAATTGAATTACCTGCTCCTTTAGTAGCAGCATTTTGAATAAGGGTGAGTCCTACGAGCAGAAGATTGGTACCAGAGTAGGATAAGGAAGCTTCATGAGCTTCTAACAGAGACAACTCTGTTTCATTGAAGTAATGTTCATATCCTACAAACCCATCAACCCAGTTGATAAAAACAAGTCCTACAGCAATGCCAAACCACAAAACTGAGAAAACTCTCGCCATGACTATGGAGCAAACAACACTGTACTTTGGTTTGGCTAATGATCAATGAAGCAAACAATGCAGACCCGAATCTGACATTAGTATCAAATGAAAAACCATTTTTGTTCAGTGTTTTTCTATTCTTAAATTTCGGAGCTAATCAAGGAAGAGTTACGCGTTAGTAATAATAACAGTAAGAGAGAGAAAGAAAATGAATGAAAGAAACAGCGGTGGGGGATCTATACACACACCACAGTGTATTTAAGGTTTTTATCACTGCACGTTTCGAATCTTATAAAGTTTACGACAGTTAAATAAATTTCATGTCAGTGTACACCGTTCGTGTCACGGACCTTTCTTTTTCTGCATTAATTTTAATGCACTGATATTATTCAATGAAGCTACGTAACCAAAAGTTCATGACAATATGTAAGAGTTAACTTTACATAAATCTATACGCAATTAAATGACACAGTATAAACACATTTTTGTACTGATACCAAATCAAATATAGTTTTTTTTTTTTTTACTTTTTGTAAATTCACATTTATATTTTACAAAAGGTTGGTCCAATTATCATATTCACGAGTTAATAATAGGTTTGGTTTAATGCATTTTGGTTTGCTTAGTAAAAGAAAAGAAGCAACCTAATCTAAAAGTGCAGTGAGATTTTACTAAGAGCACGAGACATGGCGGTGATCGGTAGTTGCATGAATTGTTGTGTCGTTCTTCTTTGTTTTTAATAATTGATATTTGGTCTTGTTCGTCTTGTTGTTTTAAGATTTTCTATTTTATTTCAGCCCATGATCGCGTTGTCAGCTTCTAAAAATAGAAATTCATGTTTCACAAATGAATTATGATACATTTTTTGTCTTCACTTGTTAAATATTTTACAAAAACTGAAACTATTAAAGTTTATTCTCATTTACTTCAAGGATTTTTATTTTATAAAACACACATTTAAAAGAACCATCCAGTACTCTAGGCAATGTAAAATACTCAATTTCCTACAATAATGCCAGATAATTCTTAATGATAAATATCTCGAACAATGCGAATTTTTTAATCCTAGTTATGATCTGTTACAAAATGGTCCCAAAATATCAAATAACTTAATTATTTAATAGACAGTCTCATTTATTTTAATGGAAAGACCTTAGTTTGCGAGATATTTAAATTCAATGGACACTCGTCATTTTAAAACTAATTCTCTTTTCAGAATATAGAAGGAAAATAAATAAAAAAAAGTGTAAAGAATGAAAAAGAAATAAAAAATAGTAAAAAAATATTATTATCCAGTTAAGAAGACGGAGGAATGAAAATGAATATGATAATAAAATAACGTAAAATCATTAATCTGTTTCTTACACTGAAAATGTAATATTAAAAATATAATATTTTTTAATATTTTCTTAATTTTTATACGAGGAGGAACATTTCATTACATATTACTTTCAATGTTTTTTTTTGTCATTGGGCCGATCCTAAGAAAAAAAAAGTGCCAAATGTTTACTTGTTACAACTGAAATATATTTATATTTCAAATATATGTTTTCTTTCCATGATTAAAAGTAGTTTTCTTTTATATATAAAAATAATTTATAAACTCAATTTTTATACACTGTCAATATAAAAATGTTATATGCTATCAATTCATTAGAAACTAATGTGGGTATAATTTTAAAAGTAATTAAAAGAAAAATTGATAATATTATCCTATACAATAATTCATAACTAGATAAAATACAAAATTAACATATCAATATATTTAACTTAAATTCACAATGCTATAAATTTATCTTCTACTCCTCTAGTTCTCCATTGTCTTACCTCGTGAATCAGCGTATCCATAGTTGTCAAAATGATCTTTTCAATGCAGCACATGGTTATTTCAACTTTTTTTTTTTTTTTTGAAAAGAAAGATGTGAATAAAACTATAGAATGGTGCGATGTATTTGTTGACACATGCTCAACACGTTATAAAGTTTCCTGAATGGTCAAAATTATTGATCCAAGGTGGCTCAAATTAGGTCTTGTTTCTAGTGAAGAGCAACCTCTGCATGCTCTGCTCTAGTGATGGTTGAATATGATCGAGTACGACAAATAAGATGATAAAATCTAGAAGGATTCTAATTATAAGTAGAGATTTTGGTAAAGTATGATTATGAAAATAATCTAGAAATAGCATAATTCAGTTTGTGGCAGTAACCTAATTCTGGCAAATTAGTGGCCTTATCTATGCATGAAATGAAAGAATCTACAAACCTATCTATAGCATATACTCTTCTTTGTTAGAGTTGACTGTATCCTATAGTTTTATTTAGAGTATTTGATATAATAAGCCACTTTTAAATTATAAAAATTAAAATGTAAAGTTTATAGAATTATAAGTGTACTGTGTCTAGTTCGGCAGAATTCACATGCAAGTTCAGTATTCCCTGACTAAGATATTCTTTTCTAAAATTTGGGACATACATCATTTAAGTGATTTGAGAGGATGACATGACATTTTCCTTAGAAGGTAATTATGGTTTGGAAACTCACAAAGTCGTTCCTCTGGTAACACGTGCATCTCAGAACGAGGAAAGTCAACTGATAATACATTCTCTCACCTACTAAGCCGCCAAAAATAGATATAAAAACCTAGAGCTCGGCTTCATATGGAGATAAGTAACAATTCTCTCTCTGAAACTTACATGATTTTTCCTCTCAATATTTGACATCCAAGTAGCAAAAGCTAACTTAAGCATCAGAGTTTTTTGCAGGTACTTCCTTTTCTATTATTTAAGTCTCATTCTTGACAAAACTGAGTAAAGGAGACCTCAAACTGGTGAGAATTAAGAGACTTTAGTAGAAACAGATTTCGAAAGAATAATAAAAATCAAATAGATAATTAAAATTTAAAAATATTAATTAAGTGAAAATAATTCTTGTATAACATCGGGGAACAATTTTTATTGCTTTTTAAAAATCAAATAAATCAATATTTTCTAAACCAGTGCAAAGTAAATATGCAAGATGGGTAAAATTGCCCTAAAATAAATCCAAAACAACTCCTACAACCTTTAGCGTATAATTGACGCCAATTTACATTTTAATCATTTTTATAGAAGTTCCAAATTTGGATGGGTTAACTTAGCCATATTTTCGAATAAAATAGTGAGGAAAGAAAACACGAAGAATTTGACACGGTACGCAAGTTATGGGTCCATTTTTATCACTTCTAAATAGACACAAAACAAAGTGAGGAATATTGCAAAGGAGCAAATTGCTTTTGCATTCTTTATTTTTATTTTGTTTGGGCCATAGATACCAAACTCTTGCTTAGAGGGATCAAATATATATACGTTTGTTTTCAATTGCAATTACCCACACAAAGTTAAGTATATGAGTGATGAGTGTTACAAAAGCAAGAACCTAATGAAGTAGAGAGCCACCCAAAATTGTGTATCCGTTGCGTAGACGCAATTTATCCGTATCTCTTCCATTTTCATTTGTGTTTTGTGCCTACCAGTTACTTATTGTATTGTGCTCTACGCCTAAACTTTTACATTCACTCAACTCTACACTCTTCTCCAACCTCAATTTAATTATTTCCATTCATTTGCATTGAGATGAGTAAATCACATGTTTGTATTCATGCACACCAGTTGTAACTTTTTATATGTACTTCTTAATCATTGAAGGGAGTTATATAATTTTTCTTCAATTTTACGTTATGTTAATCAATTAATTCATTCACAAAATATATATGTATTTTTTTTTATATTTTATAACTAATTATCTAAATATCAGCTATCAAATATTTTTTATCATTCTCGTAAAATATTTAAAATAAAAAAAATTATCCTGAATAAATCACTAAATCATTGGTTGTCCATGATTATTGGAGTGATAAAAATAATGTTCTTGATCTAATTCAGCGAAGAAAAAAATTTTACCCTAGAATAAATTTCTTTTTATTTAAAATTTCAATAAAAAAAGTGTAGAGGTACCATGAAATTATATACGATAAATCATTATATTGTTTGTGATCATACCGAATCATGATCCTCACAAAAACTAAAATAAAGGGTAAAGTTAGTAAAGGCAGCCACAGCTAGGTATCCCACATGTTAGAGAAATTATTCTTTCATAACATGGTCTCATAATTTATTCTTTTTTTACAACCATGACAAATAAAAAGTGTCATAAAAAATAATAAATGAATAGTATAACTTCCACAAATTAATTTGCTGCTATGCAGAAACAATTGAGTAAGCAGTAATTAAGGTACCGATGTGAGGCATAAGTAGAAGCCAAATAGAAGGGGACAATCTTGGTCTCTATGTCCTGTATCTAGCAAGACATAATATTTAAGAGCATAAATCAAACCTTTGTTATATCCGCATGTATAAATGTATATGACATTTGAACTATTAATTATTGTTAGTGGGTTACAGCACCAAATAGCAAATCAAGAATAATTTTCAAGACCTGATCAGTTCAGTCTGGATCTGGAACTCTGGCAAGTCATTGTAAAGTTCTCTTCCATATGTGTATCAACTTAACATTTTTCTTTTGCAACTATTTTATAATTAAACATAAAATGTCTCTTTTTTTAAAAAAGATTCTCAACATTTTTGCATTTTTCTGATTAAATTTTTTCCCCTTATTTAGTTAGTTTATATGTTTTTGTTTAATTTTAAAATTGAACCATTATGATTCGAAAATTGTAAATAATTCTCATTTTTTTTCAAATATTTTTATTTGAATCCGTACTTTGAGGCAAATCATGATCAATGACTAGAAATGCTTTTTCCTGGATAAGGAAAAATCATTTTACTTATTAATAGTGGACAAATCGGAGTATTACCAAATCACGCGTCTTATGCCTTAGTTGTAGATATAGGTAAAACAGGAACTTCTGCAATGTACAAGATAAACTTTGTAGTCGAATATAAATATTTTTTTTTTATAAATAGAGGAAACAATAGCCAGTCCGATTTTTTTGATTCGGCAGGTTGATCTATGCTATGATTTATTATTTAAAAGTATTCGCAAAAGGATTTTTTTTCTAAATTTTTTTCTAAGGAAAAAAATAAAACCTTTGTCTTAAGATTAGTCAGTTCTATTTCATTTTTCATCAATGCTAGGCATAATGGGCACCGTTGGATCACTAAGGCCAACTTTCATCCCTGCTCGATGGAAAAAGACTAAAATCACTAAAAAAAATTGCGTTTGTCAAAAATTCATACCAATCCACAATAAATCAAGATAACCATTCATTCCAGTATAAATTGTTATTATCTGTTCTTCCACGGTGAGTAGAGCCATTGAGAATCTATTTATATTAAAAAAAAATATAACGTGAGACTATGAAAATACATGGTCAATTCAAATGACTTAAAAACATAAAATTCACACGAACTTTTTCTTTTTCTTGTGAAGTTATTCTTTTGCTGAATAAATATAACATAACCCAAATAAAATAAAATAATCAATGATTCAATTTAGTTTGGTTAAATCAATATCAAATTTATGAATAAAAAAAAACAATATCAAATTAAATCCGACCAATATTTTATGGTTCGATTTACTATTTTTTTATATGGAAAAATGAAAACATAATATAATTAATTGAGTCATGATTGATACTTAAAAATGACGTTTTCATAGCTATGAACAATAGAGCAACACGATAATAACTACAAATGCTAGAAACAGCATTGGGATCAAACTTAGCCTCTGATATACCTAATCTAAACCAAGTGTGAAGTGTGTCAATAGACTTTGCTTCAGTTTTCGTTTTCCACCTTTTCTGATGCAACTCGCTTTCTCACAGCGCCATCTCCACCAAAATAACTTGCAAACATACACACCCACTTTTTATTGTTAGAGTATTTCTAATTAGCATCGTTACATGTAACTGATATTGAGTTGAAAATATTAACTTATAAAAAATGATTAGCATAATAAATATACATAACTAATCATCTTAAAATATATAAAATAATTAGACTAATTATTTTCGTTAGATTATATAACCCCACTTTTACTTAGTCTAAATTCGACAATCTCATCAAAATAAATAATTCTATAGAAGTTATGATAATATTTATCATATTAGTTGATAGAAGAGTATTATGTGTTCTTTTGTTTATATTTTTAAAATATGCAGTAGTATTTACTTAAAAGTTAATTTTTTAAAACTTATCTTCAACTAGTATTTTAATCAAATAGAATCAGAAAATATTAATAAAGGAAAAACTCAAATAAATTCATATTCTAGTAAAATTAAAAACATTTTTTTATATCAAACCATAAGTCATTTATTTTAAAATAAATGAAATAATAAAGGCTTTTTTGTCAACTCAATTTTTTTTTTCACATGTATTTTCCTTCAAAAGCAATATGTTCCAAGCTTAATACGAGTAACCTTTTCTAATGGAATTTCGAATCTTGGATTCACCTAGTTGGAGGATTAGCCTTTTCACTAGATCCAACCTCCATTCAAAACTGTAATATTAGTGTTTTTGGTAGTTATTTATCCACCCACTCAAAGACAAAAATAAAAATATTATAAATTATAAATGATGTTAGTTACAAACTCAGATACATTTAATTGTTTTATATGACTAACTATAAACTGAACATCTCTTAACAGCCAATTAAAAAACCAGGGTGAAACAACTTACATAAAAAAAAAAAGAAAAAAAAAAAAACCTTTGAACTCTGGACACACATGTTGTTCCAGAGCCAATAAAAACAATCAACCATACAAGCAAACATGTACCATAACGCAGATTTCAACCACTAATTAACTATTTCCACATCCCAAACTTAGTACATTTATATAGCAGCCTCTTGTGCTTATTCTATTCAGTATCCACTATTAGTGGCACTAATCCATTAATTTCACTCTAACATTGCCATAGGGTTCTTCAGTCTTGGCTTGTTTCCCAATCTTGTTTTCTCTCAACCATTCTGAGAGGCATGTCACCTAAAGCCTTAAAACCTGGGCCTGAGTCTTCACATTTGTACTTGTACCTTGAGGCCCAATAGAGGTAATTAAAAAAGTTAAGGCAACTAAGAGTGGCTAGGAACCAATAGAACAAGTTAAGGTTATTTTGATTCAAATCAAAGCCATGCAACCACCCTTGTTTACTTGGAGTGATCTTTTTGGTAACAGTATTGATGACATTGACAAAGAGGGTGCTCAAGAAGTAACCAAGAGATGTTGACAACCATGTCAAAGAGGTTGAAAGTGATTTCATGCTAGAAGGTGATTCCCTGTAGAAAAATTCTAATAGTCCAACAAGGGTGAACATATCAGCAATGCCAAATATACCATATTGAAATGAAAGCCAAAATAAGCTGATAGGCTTAGAAGGGTCTTTTCTTCCTTGGTCTCTTCTTTTAACTTCTACAATCCCTGCCACTGCCATTGATATTGCTGACAGAACCAATCCAACACCTACCCTTTGAAGTTGTGTTATGCCTGAAGGGTGGTGAGTGATTTTTCTAGCAAATGGCACAAAAAAAAGTTCATACAGGGGAACAAGAACACTTATGAAAACTAGGGGGATCACAGGAATGGATGGTGCTGGCACTGTGAGAGAACCAAGTTTAAGGTTCATTACATTCCCTTGTTGAACTGAGAATGTTTGGAGTTGTGCCATACATGTGTTCAGTATAATGGTGCTGGCCACTATTGGTAACATTCTTGTCAGGATTTTGACTTCTTCAACTTGTGTCACTGTGCACACTTTCCATGCTTGGGGTTTTGAGTTTTCTTGGACAATGGCCGCTTTGTCTAGAAACCTGTTGTGTTATTGAACAAATTACAACTTTTTAACATGCATGTATGTGAAAGAAAAAGGGTAAGGAAACATTGTATGTCTAAACCCAAATCTTATCATCAATTATTTTTCAATTATTGTACATGGGAAGGCTTTGCTTTAAGCAACCAACAATAATTAATACCAAAAAAGAAAAAAAGGAAGAAAATCATTGAGGTTTGCTCAATTGATGACCCAAAAGTTTTCCATTTTCATTTCTCTTAATAAAGGGGTTGCATATTAGAGGTGACAATAACATGTTAACTTGACGTGGACAAGCCTAATACAAGTGGCAAACTATAACATGCCATCTCAGAAAAATTCATACGCAATTTGAGCTTTTAAAATGAACTCAAATCCAATAAAAACTTTTTTAAATTTTTTTTAGAGGAGTTATGGCCTAATTGAACCATATGATTGGATCAAAATAAAATGACCTAGATTTAATGTACATTCAAAATTTAAAATTCATTTGCCAGTTCGAGCCAAATTTATTTACTAGTCCTGGACAAAAGGAAAATAAAAAAAAGCACTGCTATTTCGTGAGTTCAATGATATTTCAGTAAAAAAATAAAAGTAACACATTGATTGCATCCGGTAATGTTCTTTAGCCCTTTTCCTTAGTTTTGTCAGAATTCTTTTATTTTGTGTTAGCAATTTACACACGGCATAGATTTTTTTTCCTTCCATAATCATTCATTCCCCATAACTCTGCCGAGCCTAAACCTGCAGAGGTTACGGTGGGACCATAGTGCTTGGCGTTACCTATTACGAGGTACATGAAAAAGAATCCTAACATGCAAATATGCTGGACCATATATTTAGTTTAATAGTCTCATCATTTGCACAAAATTATTAGGCCTTTATTTTGTGTGTGCTTGTTGTCAACTATGAAATTGAGCACAAAAGAATCACCTCATCTGGTTGGTGTGTGTAATTCTCTCTACTGTAGCATCTTTATCACTGATTTCATATAGTTCTCCATGTGACTCTGGCAGTGACAAGTTTCGGTTTTTAAAAGCCACAACAATAACCTGTAGGTATATAAAAAAAATTGTTTTTTTTTATCATTATGAAATATGCATTTAAATATGTAATTATGTTTAATCTTATAATAAAGGAAAAGCCAAATTAAGATGCAAACCTGAGCAATTCTCAAAGTGGGGCTATCCCCTGGAGTTTTGATTCTGTAGAATGGTTTACCAAGAGCAAGTGTCACAAAGCCAACACAGGAAGATATGGTTATTATGAAAAATCCCCAATGCCATGCTTTTTGAGTGCTAACCCAAACAACACCAGTGACTCCTGTTATTGCTCCAACAGTTGAACTGAGCAAAAGCCAATTGAAAAAACTTGCAAGAGCTTTTGCCTCAGTTGGATCTTTCTCATCAAATTGGTCAGCACCAAATGCTGTCATGGATCCTCTCACCCCTCCCATTCCCAATGCCAACAAGCACAGTGATGTGTAAAACATCACTGCTATGCCACCTTTGACACAGCTTGACTTGCCACAAGCTTCAGGGTGTAAATGATTTGAAGCAGCTTGAACAGTGAGCATTGCCAAGGCCTAATCAGATACATGTTACAACCATGTTTGGTATGAGATTACTTTTTAAGAAACAATAATAGCTTATTACTTCTTTTTCAGAAACTTTTTCAAAAGGTTGAAAAAAACAAGTAATTATTTTGCTAAAAAAAAAAATCACTCATTTCTATGTTTGGTCAGGGCATGGGGATTTGGTATATTTCAAAGATACTACTAATTATTTATTGTTCAATATTGAGCACTTACCAGAACCTCGAGTGATCCGAAAAGCAAGCATGTGGTGAATCTGTTCAAGTAAGTATCTGAGATGAAGCCTCCAACAAGGGAAAGCAAGTAGGTTGAACCCAATAAGTTTGTGAGGGTGTTGGCTGAACTAGACAGATCAAAGTGCATCACTCCATAAAAGTAAAGGACTAAGCTCACCATGTTTGCCACAAAACCCATGTTGTCCAATGCTGACAAGACTACAATGAACAAGGGAGGGAAATAAGCCAAAAAAGCTTGACATAAATCTTGCTAGCAAATCACATAACATAAGACTGATAAGAGTTTTCTTCTTTTGTTACTTTTGAATTTGCTTACCAAAAATAAACATGGATGCCCTGAATCCACCTTTGCTTCTCTTCCATTGATTGAGTGGCCTTTGTTCTTCTTTTGCATCGTGGTCTGCCTGTGTGACAAGATTTGAAACTCATCAAGAGAGAGATAAGAAAAAGAGAGAGATAGAGAAGGAAGGTTGAACACTTGATGAACTGAATGAAAGAATGAGTAATGAGTGACTAGTGACTAGTGACTAGGCTTAGTAGCTTACCATTATTCTAGAGATATTGAGAGTTGTGTTGTGTTTAGACAGGAACGGGTTGTTCAAGGGAAATGGTGATTGTGAACATATAGCCCAAAAAGGAAGCTTTCGAGAAAAGCTAATAGCTCAGACAAAGATTGTAAAGAGAAAAACTTTGAGCATGAAATGCACAAGAGGGAGGGCCTAGTATATAATTTCTTAAATTGATTCCCTCTATCCTTTCACTAATTGCCCTCCATGCTACTCATCATGCTCTCTGTCCCTCCTTTTTCAAGGCCTCTTAGCTCACCAGTTTGGCATTTTCAAATCCAAAACAGAAAAAAAAGAAAGATTTGAGTTGTATTGTTTGACAGTGGATCACTCACTCACTACTCATCACTCACTCATTTGGAAGTACAAGTGGTTTAAGGCTGCTAATTAATTGTGATGGATGCTTAATCAATCAATTATCATTTATCTTAATCAACCCAACATACTTGCCCCACCTCACAACCTCTATATGCTTGTCTTAGTTGAACAATCCACTGCTTGCATTTATCAATTTCCTAAACCAGAGTCTTTCAACGGGTCAAATTGAAAGGAAAAGACTGCTTTACGAAATTGCTTAGACTTTTCTCTTCTTGATACATAGCATTATTTGATTAAGTGGTCATGTCACAGTTCAAATTCATCGACTATAGTATTATTACTCTAAAGCTGCATCATACCTACATCACGTGGTTTTCTCATCATTTAGCTCTTATTTATGTCATAATAATAACCTTGATAGGCCCTAATGAGAACTTGTAATATAAGTGTGTGAAATGTGAACACTTACTATTGATAGCAACCTTATGTCAAAGCTAGGATAGTTAATTATTAATATCATGATATACGTAAGAGAGGACTAACCACTAAGGTTGAAATTGAAACTTGTCCTTTTGGTTAAACAGCTTTGTCAGAGGGAAAGGATCTTCTTTATTTCTTTCTATGGAAAAAAAATCACATAAAACCACAAAATTTCAATGTGTACGAACTACGAAGGGAACACATGAAGCTATACCCATTTGGCCAAAGCTGACCTTCCATACACCAGGGCAGTAAAAAATAGATTTTTGATATGAAAAACCGAAATCCTAAGTCAAATATTCAAAGTTGAAATATATGGGTCACATGGTACAGCTCATATGGTGTCCTCAATGTCCTTTTTAGAGCTCCATTGTTGATAAAAGTCCATGACTGTCACTTTCCCTCTCTTATCATGCACATCACAGAAATTCAAGAACTTTGCCTTTAGCTTTGCCCTTGTGAATCTCATTCCATTCATAAAATCCATCTTACATTTGATCTGTCTCTTTCAAAATAGCAGTCTAACTTCTAGTATCTCAATCATGCTAAATCTTTTTTGTTTGAAAATCATTATCAGCTGAAAACACTTTTTTTGAGTGTTCCCTCATCCTGTTTGATTGGTGGGTGAAGCAAAGATGGTATTGGTATTATCCCTTCCATAAGTACCTTTCACAGTTTCACCTTACTAGTGTATCACTTTAGAAATAATAAAATAAATAAAAAATCTGGCATGATTATAACTGCACAATGTGTACATGTTACCATGCATGGCGTTTTTTTTCTTAGGCCAGCTAGTCCCACAGAAACAATGACATAGTAAATGAACCCATCAACATCTGTATTGAGGTAGCTGCTTGTCAAAAGGAAAATGCACATGATAATAGTCCAAACTCTAATTCATGTTTATTTCATTCCAGGGACATATCAAAACACCTGATGCTATCAATGTCCTGTTTTAAAGATGGAGAATAAAAGAGATATTTATGCAATTAAATAATCTCGGTTCATACTAAGTTTAAAATTCATAATGGAGCAAGCTTCCCATTTTTATATATTATTGGCATTAGTGCCAACAAATTTTAAAAATTTGAAATTGAGAAGGATGTAAGTGACCAAAATGTATATGGGGAAATGGAACCAAAAAGGAAAATGGACCACATCCCACTTTCTAAAGGATTGGCTAGTATTTTCAAAAGTTGATTTTTTATTTTTTAGAGTGAAGAGTGGGGGAAGAAGTGAAAAACTAAGAAGATATGAAAGTACAAGGTAGAAACATTAGTAATACAAAATTGAAAATAGAAAACCAACATAATTTAGAGATGTTTTTGGTTTTTAATTTTAAAAGCTAAAAAAGATATAAAAAATTTTTAAAAAATTATTCTTATTAAACAAGTTTTGTGTTCCCACAGTTTTTTTTTTTTTTTTTTATAATTTGAGTCTTCCAATAGAATTGAATTCAAATTTGTTAAGTATGATTAAAAAACAAAACTCAATAAAAAGTGATGAATGAGGATTTTGCTAGAAATAAAAATAAAACAGTTTTTTTCCTTTATTTTTCAAAACAGAAAATAAACAATCCCTGAGTTGTATATTTAATTAATTAATTATTACCGAAATTAAAATATAAATAATTTAACTTTTTTATGCATTGTGCAGTCAACCAATCAATTGTCTCACAGAATATATACATTTGCAATTATATATCAATCAATTATCTCCAAATTATCTAATAAAATATATACATTTACATATTTCTCTCACTTTTCATATTTTATAATAGATTACTTGGAATACCATATGCAAATATTTTACTAGATGACCTGAGGTTACTTACTAGTGTAGACTTTTGGTGGAAGAAAAATTATTTAGCTGGCTGGCTGTAAAGTATAAAGCTAGGAAATTGCTCATTACTCATAGGGGCATATATAAACAAAGGAAACAAACCATTTTATTGCCGTGGTGGGTACTAATCAATAACCACTGCTAATCGAAGTTGCTAATGACCCTTGAAATTTTTGGTTCTATCAATTTCATGATCAATCTATATCATGCATTGTTTTGTCATGGAGGTGGATTTCTGTTCATGACTAGACTTTTTATAGAGACTGTAGATGCTTCTCTATGTCAAAGACATATAATGTTCCGGACCTTAATTCATAAATGTTGTATTTTTCATAAAGCTAAGTTGATTTATTAACAACCCCACCTTCCATGCCCTATACTTTTTTCAATAACACTCATTCTTATCACTTTCCCCACAAACATGTTCATGCTTTTCCAAAGTACCCTTGATGAGTAATTCAATTTTCTCAACACCTTCTTTGATCTGGGTTTCTTGCTGTCCCTCCACTTCCTTTTGAATTGGTTATGCATTGCTCCTTCCAAACATACACCGTGTACCAGTTGTTCTCAACTTACCTTAGAATTCTATTATTTGTTATTAGTTGTGCTTGTGCCTACGACCTAGTACATGAACCATGTTTTCTGGTATTTACATATTTGTATTTTAGTTCTTTGTGCATGTGTGCCACTAATTTAATGATTAAGGATTATTTTTTAAGATGATATATAGATAAGACAATCTATATCATATATAAAATTTTATTAAAAGGAAAACTAATGAATTTTTATAAATTTCTAATATTTATGTTCGGTTCTTATCATATAGACATAAAAAGGCTACAAAAAGCTGAATCTTAACACTGACATAATAATAGTTAAAAATAAATTTTGTAAATGGAGAAAATAATTGTTTGCAAATCACTCTACTTCTAGTCAAAGATTCTTTATATTATTACATTAATGTCCTGTACTAGTTAAAAATGATCATTAATTGTCATGCTTGATTTAGTAATTTAATTTTATTTCAATGATGAATAATGAATATGAATTACATTTTTTGTTTACTTTAATTAATATATTGTGTATTGAGACTTTACCTTTATTGAGGTCTAAATTATTCAATCTTATAATTTAATGAAACCACAAATCGCTAATAATTAGATGAATAAGATGTTTGAATGCTAATTTGTTTACTTTACTTTAAATCAATGTACAAGAAGAAAAGTGATAATATCGTACTTTATATATGTTTGTTTGTGATTTATAAACAAGATCTATATATAATAAACATATTATATATGGTTATTCTTTCCCTATATTTGAGAAAAAAAAACATTGGTGCATGTACAATGTGTAGTGTGTAGTGTGTAGTGTAGGTGTCCGTGCTCTTTTTCTTTGATAGGTCCTTAGATAAAAGCTGCAAAATCAGAGAGAAGAAGTACGTTTTGCTAAATAACTTACGATAATAATCCTCATCTTTGTTTGTTGTATCTTGTAGGACGTAGGGACCTTGATTGGGACCTTTATTACTTTTATAATTTCTGGTCTCTATCGTGTTACTGTAATAATCAGCACAAAATCTGTACTACCTGCATATTCAGTCGTACCATTTTGCCTCGTTCATCTTTGCGAATATTTGTCACAAATCATGGGCTTATGTGCTACTAGGCCCAAATTAATTTGGATCAAGCCCAACTCAACCTATCCCTTCAGGACTTCTTACTACTTGTTGGTTAATAGTATTTTTTAATTAATTATAATTTAATTAAAGAAATTATTTATTTATTTGGTTTGTAAATGGGAAGTAATTCTATTGTCAAAAAAGATTTTCTGATACACAAGATAAAAATGTCAAAAGATTTAACGATCAAAATGAAAACCAATAGCCAATGGGCCCATACCATACTTGTATGAAGATTGAGCTGGGCCGAATACGTTTGGACCTTACACATACGATTTTAGCCATTTTATTTAATGTGGGCCCAGTTTAGGGAGTTTTGAACTTTTTCTAATTTGCTGACTAAGAAACACCCGGGAATAAAATTCCATTGAAACACTCAAGTTGTATTTGGAGAGAGAATTTATAAATTTTAAGGAATTTGAAACATTGAAATTTTAAAAAAATTTATTTTAATTTTATTAATTTTTAAAATAATTTGTTTAAGATAAAACAATTTTAATTTTTGTAAATACAATTTCTTTATCTAAATACATAATTTTAACTTGTAACCAATGAATATTTTTGTTTTTAAGTATTTATTTACAATCTTTTGGATTTTAATATTAAATTTTAGGCTTAATATACATCTTAATTTCTATAATTAAACTCTTTTCCAGTTTTAAGATATTTTATTTTTAGTTACTGTATTATTTTCATTCACATAATTTATTTTTTCTTATAGTTAATTCTAAAAAATTAATGCGTTTTGATTTTTAATTCTTATAAAATATGATTTATAATGAATGAATATGGAAAATGAATAATTTGTAAGATTAAATTTAAAAGAAATTTTCTTTTTCCCAAGGAATGAGCGGGAGAGAGAAAAGGGAGAGCGAAACAAGGAAAGTAAATAAGAAAAATTTGTACTTCACTTTATTTATCTTAAATTTTTTATTAAAATTCTCAGATTTTAAATTCTTCTGATATTCAAACAAAATATTTTATAAAATTTTAAAATTCCATTTCAAATCACTTTCCCATTTCAATTCTCTTATTAAGAAAATGTTTATCAACTCTGTTCCAACATTAAACTAAAATAGACACTAAGTTTAATGTTTTTCTTTAACTCACTATTTTAAATTAATCTAGCGTGTCAGGGCAAGAATGGAAAAATGCTTAAGCATATTCCATTGCAATATATTTACTTTGTTAAATCAAAGTCTACAAATTAAATTCACATGCTTTACAATATTGGTTGAAATATGAAAAGTGAATAGACAAAATCTGGTTATTTAATTCAACACAGAGAGAGAAGAAGTATTCTCTTTCAATTCTCAACAAGAAAGAATATCCAAACATAATAAACTATTCCGTCCTTATAAATAATTATTAATGGTAAGGACGAACAATTTAGTCAATAAACTTAAAAAATTAAAAAAAACAACTTAATTATCTTTTTAATACTAATTGAAAGAATACACATTGCTCGTTTTGGATAGCAAAGTGAGAATCTTACCTCCCACTTGATGTGTTAAGCGTTCCTACTTGCTAGCTTTTGATTAATGATAATGATGTAAGCTTCATAAACTAGTGATTATTTAATTATTATACGACCAAAGTAATGGAGTAAACAAGACAAACACCAATAATATTATTCTTGAGTTATTCTCTCTCCATACCAAAATGGAGAAATTAATTTCATTCTATAGGTAAAATTGTGTACGACCAAAGTAATTGTATCTTATTCAATAATTGAATTGTACTCTCTTGTTAAATATTATATATTTCATTTTTTGGATCATTAGAAAGAAAGGGAAGAGAAAATGGGGATGTAATTAGTAATTTACAAGAGTAGGTTTGAATTTGGAGGATGGCTTATGTCTTGTCTTTCCTTAGCATAGACTCCACTATTCCCAAGCCCCACAAACACCTAACATGTACCAATGCTTTTTTATTTTATTTGAAGAAAAATATTCACAAGCCAAAATAATTCAAGTGCTTCCAATAATTATAATTGTAAGTTAGCCCGGCATTTTAGCCCATTCATAGACTCTTTCTGCTATTAGACTTTCCTACTCCCAACATTCAATGCAATTTGGATAACTTCTTAATATTTTAAAACATTTGAATGTGAACTTCTACCACATGTAATACTATATAAATTAAAAACTAATAATTAACCTTTTAACATGTATTCAATTATTTTATATATCATTAGAAATTTTACTAAACCTATTGCATATATAAATGAAGAAAAATCTCTACAGTCAATTTTGTAGAGTTAAATTAAACTCTATTACTTATATCTTTAATATAATATCAGAATTTATTTAAAGATAAATTTATGAAATTTATATAAGAGTTTATCTAAAGATAAATTTATGAAATTTATCGTAACATTTTGTAGGAATTTATCAGCGGGGATTATTATTTTTTTTTCTTGGGATGACTTATAATAAGAAGTGAAATGGAAACCATGTGAGGAGGCTCATATAGAAGATACGAACTAAAATAAATACAATGAATAGTCATAACCCATAAGGAAGTAACATAAGCATTTGATTTGAATGAGACGCCACTAAACTATGATTAACCATCTAAACCATGATTAACCAACGTTGTTTTAGTAGGTTAACAAGTATTTGCAACATTTGACATTAATAAATTATGAAATAGAAAACTGTGTAGAGCTGGTGACACATGTGCCAGACGCGCAAGGAACGCTACGCAACTAAGACTGGGTCAGAGAAACATAGTTTGATACAAAGGCCCAAACCAAAACAGAGGTCTATTACTCTGTTTTAAGTACAAGAATGTGGCATGTTGCATGCGTTTAATTTTCACGCGCTGTATTTATCAAACAACCTATGATGCATTTACATTCTTTTGTCTTTATTTCAAGTTTTCTTTATCTACTCCACCCCATGTTATAAATACCCCTTAACTTCCTCACAACTCATACAAACATTTTTTTCTTCTCTTTTTTCCTCTGTTTTGTACTCTTATTACAATTCTCTGCCTTAAGTTTTTGGTCTCTTTGCATACTATGAAGCTCACAGGGTCCCTTCTATTGTTGACTTTTGCTTTGGTGTTAACCACCATCACTGCATCAGATCCTGATGCTCTTCAAGACCTTTGTGTTGCAGACCTTGCTTCAGGTTCTATTTTTCATATCACACTTTTTCTCTTTCCCTTTCATCTTGTATACTACACAGAGGATGCACACTTTCATTTCATGCATACTTCCACTTTTCCTCTTAATCATTAGATTTCCTTTTTAATTCATTACAACTAATTTAATCCAACTCACTCTCTTAGACCCACCAATTACTTTAATTTTGCTTTTTAATGTCTCTAGAGTTTATTCATATAAGTACTACAGGATCCCCACCATATGGTTAAGTTTTCTTTTCTCCTGTATGGTTGTAATTGAACCAACCTCATTTCAATTAAATTAAATTTTACACCGAACCATCAATTATTGCATTTTTTTTAATCATGATTGATACACTAAACTTTATTAATTCATAGATAATTAATGGGTGTGATTTTTAACTTTGACTTTTATAAGCATTCATTATTAATATATATTCAACTAATAAAAAATCATAAAGTAGTTAACAATTAGAAATCAATTTTGATATGAAATATATGAGATATGTTATTTATTCTTTTGGCATAATATAAAATAGAAAAAGTATTTGATAGATAATTGGATTTAGCGGACTAAGTTATGAAGATGCCGGTTATAAAATGTGAAGAGAGAGAAATACTTATTTATATAAATTAATGTTCCGTGAGAAAGTTGACTGATTAACTATATATTGCAATTGCGAAGTAAAATTACTTAAAATATTATTTGTTCATCTTGTTTCAATTTTGTGGGATTCTGATTGTTGGAGGGTTGTGAATTGTGATGTTAACAGCTGTTAAAGTGAATGGATTCACGTGCAAAGATGCTGCAAAGGTAAATGCAACTGATTTTTTCTCAGACATATTAGCCAAACCTGGTGCCACAAACAACACCTATGGTTCCTTAGTGACTGGAGCCAATGTTCAGAAAATTCCAGGACTAAACACACTTGGTGTGTCTTTGGCACGTATTGACTATGCTCCAGGTGGTCTTAACCCACCTCACACTCACCCACGTGCCACAGAGATAATATTTGTGCTTGAAGGGACACTCGATGTGGGATTCATAAACACATCCAATGTGCTCATATCAAAGACCATAAACAAGGGTGAGATATTTGTGTTCCCAAAAGGCCTAGTTCACTTCCAAAAGAACAATGCATACGAACCTGCTGCAGTGATTTCAGCATTCAATAGTCAGTTACCTGGCACACAATCCATTGCTCTCACCTTGTTTACTGCCACTCCACCTGTTCCAGACAATGTGTTAACTCAGGCATTCCAAATTAGTACCAAGGAAGTTGAGAAAATTTCGGCTAGGCTTGCACCTAAAAAATAGTTGTAGTTATGATATATGTTTGAGTTTGTTGTAATGTCTATGTCATTGTTCTTTTTCACCGTACCCTTTTTACAATTCTTGTTTACTTGTGACTCAGAGGATTTGGAATGATAATAAATGGGGTATATTCATTTGTTTGATATTTGAAATTTGAAAGATGATTGCATGCTTGTTATTTTGTTAATCAAATGCGTCATTAGTGGCTCTGTCTGATGTTGTCTTCTTAATAGTTATTTTCTTGTACATACCCTATTGCTTTCCAACCTTACACTGTTCTCCTGTGAAATTGTGAATGAATAATAGTAAAAGTTACACAATTTCCTGATGTTTTATTTTCCTTGCATACACAATTATTTGCAATCTATTTAAGCACATTCAATTCAAAATTACAGAGGTCCTGCCAGAAGTCTTTAATATGCTAACAATTTTTTTTGACATTATCAGTATAATTGTATAATGCTTGACTACAACACTTTTTTACATGCTACTTTTTTTAATCATTTCATCTCACTTCTTTATCTTTACTGTATAAAAAGTTATATAAATATAATTAGTAATAAAGTAAAGTCATTTTAACATAAGTTTAATTTTATCTGGTTTTTTCAAATTACAATGGTGTCAGCAATCCATGAGTTTAATTTTTTTTAAGACAATTGGTACAAGTTATTTGAATCATGTAGACTGTTTATTAAATAATAAAACCCATATTATTGTAGCTATATCAAATAAAATGGCATACAGCCAGATTGGAAAGTGATATTGTATTGTGAAGATCCTTTATCGTTTTCACTCTTCCCATTATCTTTGAAAAGGCAAAAATAGCTGTAACCTAAGGACAAGACAATTTTAATTATATAGTATAAGGTCATAAACTACCCATCCACATACCTCTGGAAGCTGCAAATTATATAATAATAAATTAACTAAAGTGAGACCACTAACCCAAATTCATCTGCCATATTCCCTAAATATAACCCACTACCTTTTCTACAGATAAAATACGAATTTGCTTCAATAAAAAACAGAAGGACAAAGGAACAAAAAACTAGTCATGTACATAATTTTAGAGTATAGTTTTGAAATAGAGATTATGTTTGTTGTTAAAATTATTTATAGTTTCTTAATATTCTTTTAATCTTCTGCCAAATTTTATTTATTTTTTATTTTTATCTCTCACTTATTTCTGGATGACATTCATATATACAAAAGAGGGTCATACATTATGGACTTTGTGTAATTATTATTTCTCTTTCTCTTTTTAAGTATATAACTTATTTGACAGATAGAATAGTAATTAATATCATTGTAGAATTTTAAAATGATAGATAAATACTTACTTTTAAAATGACAGTGACAAATAATACAATGATTTATTATCTTAAAAACTCAATGAATATTTAATATTTATTTTTAAGTAATTAAAAATATTTAACAAGATAATATTGATAGCATCTTTAAGCAAAATATTTGTAGCAAAGTTTTGAAAGAAAAGGGAATAAACAATAGGTAGAAGCCTAGAAAAAACATGCAATAGAATCAGACACAGATAGAAAACAATGCTATTTATTTAACAAAGGTCCTAGTTAGTTACTATCTTTCATTTTATTGCAAATGACGCATAATTGTGAATTGTTAGTTATTATACATATATACACCACCTTATAATAAGGCACAGAAAGTTGCTTAGGAAAAAATGTTAAAGAGTTAAATATTGAAGAAAGAGTGCAAATTTCTTGCTCCCTTCACTTTCTGATGTACAAAAAAGATGGTTTGATTTATTTCCAAATTCTAAGTACTGGATTTATGGGCTGCGGCAAGTTCAACAGATAAGATGAATGATGATTTGCCTGCTTCCCTTATATAACGTACGTCTCCATTCATGAGCTTTAGCAACTTTCTGCTAATCAGCATACTAATACCCTCCTCAGATTCATTTCCATCACGTCCAAACATCTGGTTCAGCAATGCTTCTGGAACCCCAATACCATCATGTGTTATGCTGCAAACAATAACATAAGCAGACATGATGATTTAATATTTAATAATCTACTAGTTATGTGCATGCTTGGATTCACTTTGGATCATCCAAATATCAGTTTGAAATATCAGCTAATGTGATTGTAAATGTTCACATTTATATATTCAGCTTCAAGAATTGATCCTAGGTCCAGAATAAAAGTAAACACAATGATTTAATAATTTCGGAAAAGTGTGTGTTTGGATCCACTTTGGATCATCTAGAATCATATTAAAATACTAGTTAAGATGGTTTTAGAGAAATATTCACATGTTTAGATTCACATCCATAAATTGATTTTGGGTTTAAAATTATTAACTTTAGGTAGTTTTTGTGTTGAATTAAAAAAATTTATGCCGAATTCTACTACTAATTTGCTTTTACAATAAATCATTCAGACAAATAATATCACTTCAAAATCAATTATGCAAAGATAGCATATCAGGTTTAGTTTCCAACAAGAAAGTTTCAAATGCCGATTTGTGTCTAGAATAGTTAATTACCTGAACTCCAAATTAGCAAGATGGACTTGTTTCCCTAACTGCTGTTGGGTTAAGGAGGCTGCTACAATAACCTGACCTCCATTTGGTGTGAAATTGATTGAAATCAATAAAAAATCAGCTAAGACCTGCTGAAGCCTGAGACCATCACCATATAAAGTTTCTGTTGTGATATGCTCTTCAACATCATTCACTACTCTGATACCCTTTGCATGACTCCTTGTCATGACTTGACTTAGAGAGGCAACCAAAACTTCATGCAGAGTGAATTCAACCATCTCCAAATCCTGGTAGCTGTTGAACATACATACATACAAGAAAGAAAAAGATATATAAATTTGTTATATAAACTGAATCAAAATCATACAAGGCAAAAGGGTGACTAGTACATCAAGTTCTATGCTTAGTTGTAAAGAAGAGCACACAAACAAAAGTCAAATTTCACTTGCTAAAGCACATTCAAATTTATTGAAAATATTATCATTAGCTAAAGTATTTGACTATAATTTCTACATATGACACTCAATATTAGGTGTAGTTCGGAAATTGGACATTGTATGATTTAATAGGAGCACTAGTTGATATACCATGCTTCACACCACTGACATAGCAAGGACAAAAAATTAGAAGCACAACATTCACAAATATCATACCCATCAATGATGCAGTCAAGATCTGAATCATCCAGAATTTTGCTAAGCTGGCGTTGACACCGAGTGCCGGTTTGCAGAAATTGTTTTTGCTCAAGTCCCAACTCAGTGCCCTCTAACAATTTCTTGGAGAACATGATCCCATATAAAGGATTCCGGATTTGCCTTTTCAAATAAGTTAAAGCTTTGAGTCTCTTCAAGGCAGTTTGTTCAGATAGGTGCTGAATATGGAATGCTTGTTGCAGCTCTGGACTAGCTAGTTGCAAGAAGCAGAAGACAC
Organism: Hylodesmum podocarpum; assembly: GCA_026586105.1. NCBI lineage: Eukaryota > Viridiplantae > Streptophyta > Magnoliopsida > Fabales > Fabaceae > Hylodesmum > Hylodesmum podocarpum. The sequence goes on along the minus strand of JALJEV010001298.1, from coordinate 1,827,639 downwards.
CGGTAACTCCTCCTTCTGCATCCAGTTTCTTAGTCACAGAAAGCAGGCATTCTACGTGCTTCCTTTTTCGAGTATAGAAACTAAAGGGAACCTTCTCTGTTTCCAAACCAGTCATGGCTTGGTTAAGTACAATGCTAAAATTAACAACAGCTTCTTGATTCTTTAGACGACAATAAGCTGTTTGCATCCCAAAAACCTCGCCTAAAAGCATTTTATCCATCACTTCTTCGCGTTTCCATCCCGTTAATTTTGTCATAGCTGAATTCCATTCACAACACCAGCCAAATTCATCTGTGCCAAATATTGGTGGAATCAATGGGTTTGGATTCTGTACAATTGCCTTGTAGTCTCCTTCAATTCTGGTGAATTTGTCCATTACTGTCTTCTGAACAGTTATATCTTGGGCCACAAAGCAAACCCCCACAACATTACCTTGAAGATCCCTGCTTGCACAAGCATTAACTACCAAGCTGATAGGACCAGAATCAATCTTCAAATCATGAGTTTTGATCTCAAATTGCACATTTTTCTCTTCTTCACCTAATAACATTGTAGCATAAAAAATAAGTCTATTAGATGTTAGACTAGTATAAAAGTACTTTTTCTAATGTCTCATTCCTTCCCAAGCATTTTAAAATGGCTTGGAAGCAATTATTCTTCATTGATGCAAGTTGTAAGGAACATGACATGTTCACATCTAAATACTTAACACTCATTTCAAAGTTTGCTCATGAATGTTACTCTCTGGGGTCTCGGTTGTAAGCAACAAAAGTCTCATTTTTTTCGTCTCAAATATAAACGAATTTTAACAACTCTTACCTTATTTGATGCTGTTATTCCTAAAATGCCTTTCAATTAATTACAATTTTCCTCCCAAACATCTCACTGCTTTATGTGCAGTAAATAGGAGTAAAAGAGTAATTTAGGAACAGATTTATGAAATTTGTAAAATCTAATGCAGATCCTTAATAAGTGAAACCTCACTGCTTTATGTCTTTTTTTCCCTTATAATCGATACCAGAAGGAGCAAGACTTCAAAAAGAAAGAGGACATAAGAGCTTGGATAAGAATAAGATGGGAAAAAGAAGACTACATACCCTGCAGTGCCATGTCCAACATCTTCTTGACTCTATCTACTGAACATTCTTCAACAAGGGTGAGTAAATGCTTCCCAATAGCATGCTCAACTGGAAGACATGTCAACTCAGCAATTTTTGTATTCCATCCATTGACCATCCCATTAACATCAACCGCCAAAATCGGCACCGTTGCTGTTTCAATCAACCTTACCATCTCACTTGTCACTGCTTCAAGTTCTTGCATCCCTTCAATCTTCAAATCACCTAGTCTTGTATTGATAGCATAAGTGCTTATCTCCATACTCTCCGTTTCTTTGAAAGTATTTCTCAGTATTAGCTGCAACGAATGAATGGCATCCATTTCATAGTCCTTCCAGGGCAAGCTCCTTGTCTTGACAACTTCAAGGAAAGCCTTGAATGATGACCTTGGATGCATCCTCCTGCCATCATCCTTTTCACCAGGTTCATGTTTTGCACCGCCCCATCGGATTTCTGCGGCCGAATGAGACCGAAACCAGAAAACTATATCCTTAGAAGCTATTCTAGCAGCTGCCATTCCACATGCAATGTCACCAAGAGCAGCAGCCCCAGGGAAGCCTGCATCAGACAAACTATCTGTACTCAAACCCGTGGAATCCCTGTGGCACTCAGAGAGCCACAAAGCTATCTCTCTTATCTGAGATTCAGTTGGTGTTACCCCTAATTTCCAAACCTTGTTTTTATACAAAAGGGCTGCTCCATCACACTTCACAAGATCCATTATATTAGGACTCTGTGATACAATACCTTGTGGTGCATCTCTCATCAGCATATCACACAAGAGTGTCTGTGTCCGCAGGATGTTCTTCTCAACAATCTGATATTCTATCTCTAGTTCTTTGTTGACATGGATGGCAAATACTTGAGCCAGGAATTCACAAGCATACCTAAGAGGGAAAGGAACAAACCTGGGAGTAGTGTGATGGCAAACCACTAAACCCCATAGTCTCTTTTTCTTCTGTGGCTGGACAGCATCAGAGCTACTATCCCCGTCTTCATCATTGTCATTGACAACAACTGCCATAACCAATGAAGCACTAGAATCCATGTTCTCCATGTATTGCAAGTGGCAACTATGAGCAGCCCTCAAAGTTGATCCACACAAAGTTAAATCAAATGGAATATTTTTGTCTTGAAGCACCTTCACATGCTTTGCGCGACAATCAACTATCATACGCACCTTGTTCTTTGTAAACAGAAAGCGTGACACTTGTGGAATATCAGTGGCAGGGTAGTGCAAACCCAGATAGGGATCTAGGTGTGGCCTTTTCACCTCGGCAATCACTTCACCATGATCATCATCATGAAATTTATAAGCCATCACTCTGTCATAACCTGTGAGTTCAAAAACCTCTTGAACCATTGTATCACATAGTGTTTCCAAGCTTCCACTAGGCAAGGATTGTAATCTAGTTATTGCTTTTGCTGCAAGCTTGTAGGATTGCAGGGCACCTGCTGCAGTCATGGGAACTTCATGAAGCTTGACAGGCTCAAAATCGATGATCACACTACCGGTAATGCGATGGATAATAGCATAAAAGGGCTTCCCAGAGGTCTTGCAATTGACTAGAATGGGGTTGAGAAGTGAAACCTCACCAAATCCTAGTGCCTTCTGAATAGCAGCAGCACTTGGAGCAGTGAAAATAGTTTTTATGTCAGTGCCAATGCCAAGAGCAGGGTGGTCACCGACACTTGGGACAGCATGACTAACCATTGTGAGCATTTCAGGTGCATTCTCACTGTAAGCAATGACCTTGCTTGTTTTCTCATCTAATGCTAGCAAGCAACCAAATGGTTGAATAAGCTTGCTTTTCTGTATCTGATGGAGGTAAGCACTTGTTACTCTATCAGACCTTGATTGATTATCTCCACTAGCAGTGCCTGTGCTAGTGGACCATCTCACTGAATTGGAGTAGTCGAAGGAACTACCTGACTCCTCGAAAGTTGCATGCAGTTTTGCATCTAAAGTTGTCTGAGCAAAAATTCTAGCACTGTGTCTTGATGATTTGCCAGAATTTTTGCTGGATGATTGGCTAGGCCTTGAGGAGGACATTGTCACCTCTCAAACTGCACTTCAAACCGTAAGCATAGAAACACTAAGTTAACCTCTCAAGAAAAAATGAAATATGCTTTTGCAAAACTATACACCTATCAAATTAGTGAAACAATATCATCCTTACTCACTGCCACAATTTAAGAGGAAGTGAATTTTTCAACACTAAAAGTTGACAAGACATTGAAAGGCTTCAGTGAGTAATGATAATTTATGAACCAATCATATCCTATTGTCCTATTATATCCAAAGTTCAAATAATAATAATAAGGAAAAGATCCTTGGACACCCAGGTGTAAACTCCTAGAGAGATATAGAAAGAGATAAAAAATGAGTGATTAATATACAAAATGTAAAAAAAAAGTAGATAAATAGAAAACGAGGAATGTCAATTGTCTATTTTCTGTGTTTGCCAGTCCAAATCAGGACTTCAGGACTCTAATAAGAATATGACAAGAGACTATGTATGGTAAAAAAGGTATGACAACCCACACAACCCAGAGGAACACTCAACTCAACTATACTCTTTAGCCACCAAAGCATAAAACTTAATCAATTTATATTTGTAATTTTATTTTCATTTATCCCACTTTAATTTTGAGAAACAGTGATTAGTACGGAACCATAATTAACCCGGAAACGACAGAAACATTATCCAGAGTACGGTAAACAAGAATTTTCCTTTCCAAAAAGTAGTACAACCATACACACAAACATCAGAAACGTTAAAAGAAGCAGATTTACGAGGATAAAGGATAGTGATAATCAACCTACCTAAAAGAAGCAAGAATAAACTGAAGTGAAATGCAGAAAGAGAAACCCACCTTGCAAGGAAAATTCTGATTCTAATTTCCAACTAATGAAGAGAGAGGAGGTTTTATTAGAAACAGAAGCAGTAGCAGAAAAATCTATATGTTTAGTTGTGAAGAAGCAGAAAATCTTAATCACCGTCCTTTGGGATTTGAACTCAACACAACACCACACAGCTATCTGGAAACCTGTAACCCTTCAACTCAGCAGTTAGAAGTTAGAACCCACATAGACACAGTAGTCACTGCCATGCCATAATAATTTAATATAATACTAACTTTCTCTCTTTCTGGTGCTTCCTTATATTTATATTATTATTATTATATCATACTATTACTATTATATTACAAAGTTACTACTATTAAACAATGGGTTGGTTTCTAAATAAGCTAAATAAGGAAAGGACAAGTGATAATGATTGCATCCATAAATAGAAACATGCAGCTTTTAGGGCCTCTGATCTGCATAATCATCATAAACTTCAACTCTGACTTTCCTTTATAAGGGAAGAAAAGAAAATATGATTTTTAGTTTCCTTGTAATCATGGTTTATTATTATTATTACCATAATACCATGGTATAAGGAAACTTTTTTCTGGGTCACTCGTTTTATTTTTTCATTGGATAGCACAGATATCAGCCCCATCCAGTGAAGAGGAAACATAGATAGCGAATATGAACAACAAAAAGAGTTATGGGTGTCACGTGCACCCCACAAAGCAGGGAGGGTCTTATGGCTTCGACCATACTTTTAACTATAAAGTAACTATAACACATCATAAGTCATAACATAACATAACATAAGTCACAACAAAATTGTGTTCAGTTACAACTCTCAAGAACTTTCAACTTATCAGAACTACACACATGGAATCATAAATCTCTTACACTGCTATGATTAAGTACTAACATTTCAACACTTTTGTCTTTATGCCCTTATTTAATTAGTTTATTAATTAGATGGTCCAGAAACGAAAGCAGAGTACCCTAAAGGCGGTTCAGTAGGTCTACATTTAATATGCTTGATTTTAGTGCACTAAATCAATAAAGTAATAATAGCACACTATTTTATTTTATTAAATGAATATTATGTTCTTTAAGACAAAATTTGAGTTCTGTATTTTAAGTCTTTTATTTAAAATTGAAATTTTATTTCGATAATTCATATAAGTTAATATTAATTATTAAAGTGAAATTTCAATTAATACTAAAACTATTTAAAATGGTGCACTGTTTTTTTTTCTTATGTTTTTAGATATGCATTTACATTACATAGCTACGTTTGTAGAAGAATCTGTGTAGTGGAGGTTTGGCCTTATCAGCAAAGTGTAGGAACTGGTTTATTCAATGATAGCGTAATGTGCACGTTGGGTTGCTTTCATGAGGTTGTACTTGCGACTTGCCAGACCTACAAGCTAGGAAATTGGAAAGCCTTCTAATCAACTAAACACAACATGATTAAATTTCCCATGCCTTTTGATTTCAATCTCATGATGAATAAACTACAATTTTGATTTCAACCAACTCGTGTTTGCCTTCTTTTTGTTGTATAAAGTTTAAACAAATTATTTAATAATGTGTTGCAATCTAATATCCTCAGTGAGCTTATTACAGAATAAATAAAATAATAATTTTTCATAAAAAAATATTTATTAAAATTGTAGTGATTAGTGAGATTGTGTTAGAAATATGATAAAAATATATTGTAATTATTTCAATTGTAATTTCTTAGTTAGAACTTAGAACTCTAGGAATTTTAATTAACATTTGTCAAAATAAATTAATGGGCAATTTGTTAAATAAGTAAGCATTATTAATATGTGCAGATTAAAGTTTCTCCCTAATTAGTGTCTCATCATTATCTTACTTCTCGTTCCCTACTCCATCATCATCCTTGCCCCACCCATATGCAAGTTCAAGATCTGTTCCATTGATTTAATAGTTCATCTTTCAGATCATCCACTTATTCTCAAGCTTTTCCCAGTTCCTTTAAACCCACAACTCCATTCAAAGTTAATTGTACTGCTGAGGAGGGGTTGTTGTCTTGTAGAAGGTGGAGCTGTTGAACTATCTAGTACGAAAAGTACCTAATTAGATGTTGAAGCTTCAACAGCTTTCACGTTCATAATTTTCAACGTTAGTGGCCTGTTTGCAGTTGGTGCCATTGACATTGTTAGTGTTGGAAAAAGCATATCATGTTGAAATTAATGAGCTCCATTACAAATAATATTTGTTGTCAAAATATAAATAACATTTTGTATACATAACATTAAATATACAATTTCTGAAAATAGTAGTTATAATCGCTCAATTTTATATAACCATCTATGGTCACAAAAATAGTCGTGTCCGTCAAACACAGCTTGCTTTGGTGCCTTATGTTTTGTGCTTTGAATCGTAAAGAATATGACTCAGATTCAACCACTTTGTTTTGGAACCAATTTGGTTTCCAGAACTAATTTATTTAAGGAAAGCTAATTAGCACAAAAAGTTTCATGGAAACAAACACTCAGAGATGGGCCAATCAAGCGAATTGCCCTTCCTTTTGATGATAGTGTGCCACTACAGTTTATTCTGATAACAATCACTGCTTAGTGTTAATTATATCTATTTACAGAATACTGTTCCAGCTTGGCGACCATTTATTGGAACAAAATGCTTTAGCTTTTGGGATTCCTCGGTTTCCATGCAACAGAAGTGAAAGCTTTAAGGATAAAAAGTATCTCATGAGTATAAATTCTTCATGGATGGGACAGGAACACCGTATTTCTTATCTGATAATCAAAACCTGCAAGCTTTGCCTGAGAATCAGGACTAAGTGATGGTATAACATAACTGATTTTCTTTACAAGATGGCAGATGAACTCATGAGATAGAACATTTAAGCTAACTCACATTTACCATTCAAAAATATAATAAGCAAAATTTACAATCTGATGCAAAATTACGAAATCATCAATCACAAATAATCTGTTCAGGTAAGACGCCTTGTTGGCAGCCCACCACCTATCCCTGTCCTTGCCAACTATTATGACATATCTATTCCCTTGCCTCTATCACATTGCTCATTCTATAATTAAGAAAATCAAAATCTAGACAATCAAATTTTCAGTAAAAGCAAAAAATTCAAAATCTAGACTATCAAATTTTCAATAAAAGAGAAATAAAAAAACACAAGTACCTTTTTCTTCTCCTTTTTTATCTTGGTTTTCTTGTTTCTTATCTCGTCTAGGATAAATCCCATCCTAGAAGAGACGAAGAACAGCAGCACACACAGAAGTCCTCTGGACCAAGTAAAAGGGACAGTACAGCAAAAGAAATTTGGTCAAACACTACAGTACACATCAGCGGCCATCTACTTTGAAAGTACGGGAAACATAGTTAGCAAACCTATTAAATTCTTCACAACACAAAACAAAAGTTCAAGGAACTTATTATGGAAATATCTTGTCTAAAATGAATAAGGTAGACATCATAAAGGGAAGCAAGTGGTGCTTTGAAATCCATATAAATTAAAATTAAAATATAAAAAGTCATTTAAAGTAATCTCTATTGCTATAGGACAAAGATAGAAGTCTCAACCAAGATGAAGATGTACCTATAATGGTTTCCACCAGAGTTTGAAACCAATAAGTAGATCTCACATCTAACGATAGAATAACCCAACTGCTGACCAGGGTTAAATTTGTATATTGAACTTACTTTCGTACAGAAGACACTAGATGACTAACACAAAGCCTTACCAAAACTTGCTTTCAATTTCTTTAGTCAATATGGAAATAGCATGGGCTGTTACACAAACAAAGCTACAAAACTGGGAATGTAATGTATGAGAATTAAACCCATTAATTACAATAGTTCACAGTTCAAATCCCTTGAAATTGGATTTTAGCATCCAAATGAAAAGAGAGCACAAAATCATTGGATGTAGAAAAGAACTTCCAAGGAACCAAGGAGAACTCAACTCAACAACTAGAAGAGAAAGATTGAATACTAATTATGTATACCTAAAATGAAAAGCCTTTGAGACAAGAAGTCTAATCAAAATGGATGACAAACATATAGAGTGTATTAAAAATTAAAATACTTTTACATAGCAACAAAAACACGTCAAACAAATATTATCCATCAAATGTGTCCAACTTAACAATACAAACTGACTTCTAATTTTTCTTCCCAAGTTCTCTAAAACTATTCCGAATATATGCAGACTCAATAATGAGAGACATTGCCAAGGACAATCAAACACAAGTGACAACATGAATTATCAAAAGAATCAGATCCAACCAATGAAGAGAAATGGTTTGTGTTTAAATTGCCATTCGGAAAAAATTCCATAAGTTACAATCACTCAAGGCCTCTCAGAAGACAAATAAAAAAAACTCCTAACAGCCAGAAAAGAATATTATGAAAGTATCATACTTGAAAAATTTTCAGTATTGATATGTACAGTACACCTCTTCTCCAGGTGATGACAAGAAGCAATTATACGCATTCCAGAATGCCAAAGAATCCAATTTTCATCGACCTCTCCAACAGCAACAGTTGATCAAGCAAGCAACCCTTTCATTTTCCAATCCACATTAACCTGTTCTAATTCTTCAATCCATTACTTCCGTGTCTATAACTTGTTATACCACATTACTCTAAATGAATACAAATTCACATTACACCGTTCCATCCTCTCAAGTCTGTTGTACCATTTTTATTGACCATCCAATCAAATGCAATCATTGCCTTTATGAGCCACAATGTTACAATTTCATCATTTTGCATACACCACTTCAAATTCAACAGATTAACCTAAACATGCAAGTGAAGCAAAATGTGCAAATGTAACTAATCCAAGTGAGGGTTGCATTCTTTGGAATAGAAATCATTCTTGTCCATCAAATTTTTCAACATAACATAAGTGAAATTAGGGGCATTAGGATCACTCATAGGAGACTCATTAGGCGATTCCAACACTTTAGGCCGCGAAAAACAAAACTTACACCCACTCCTTCCACTACCATCAATAATCACGTTACCTTCATTCTCTGAACGTGATTTCGAAACAAGACTCTTTTTGCTTTTGATTCTTCGTATCTGCTTCTTCGCTTTCGCGAATTGATGCACAACCACCTTTCCAAAACCACCACCCATTCTTCTTCTTCTTCTCCTGAGTCCTTCTTCACTCTTTCCGATTTCGGAATCATCGTCGTCGCCATCACTCCTTCCTCCTCCTCGATGATCAGCGTCTGAGAACGAAATCCCCTCAACGGAACAACCAGACATCAAATCAAAACGCGTTTTTTTCTCGGTTCCAGCCAATTAGGTCACGCAATTTAGGTTTCTCAATAATCATCAAAGTTGAATTTCGGTAATAATAAGGAACAGTTAGTTAAGTTAATAATAAGAGAGAGAATAGACAAAAATAAATATATAGATAGATACATAGCGTGAAGTTTGCTATGCTCGCGAAATTACCCAAAGCAAATCAAATTGCAGAGTAGAAATAAAGTGTTTGGTAACCATAACCAAGATGGATTTAAATTTCAGCCTTATATAGATTTTAATAATGTGACGTTCATTTCATTTCAATTTCAATTTCAATGTGCATTTTGAACTCTCTTCATTTGCTCGTAACACAGAGTACACGTGTCACTGCCCAAAGGTGGGTAGCACCTTTGTCTTTAGGTTAATTATTTTTGGTTTGGTCATTCCATATTTATACGTGTTGTCTTTGTCACACATAATTGTTTTTGGGACCAATTAACCCATTTTTGTCAAGAGTTTTAGGCCAGTCAAGTAAAGCAACCATTGCATCTATGTCAATATGTCTTCATAAAACCCCAACATTGAAAAAGGAGATCGAGTTGCATTTTTTATATATAATGGGAAAATTATGAAAAACCAATCAAAATAAGACATGTGAGAGAGAATATTATTGGAAATTTACCACCCCAAATGAAGTTTGTATACATAAAATTTGTTGAGAGGTTGAGTTCGACTGTCCTAAAAAAGTGTAGAATTTGAGTCTTATGAATAAATATATAATTGACAGGAAAAGCCACCAAAAGTAACTAATAAAATTTACCTTTAGGAATTAGTTTGTCCGTGATAAATGAATATTTTGTATTTATACCATGATCATAAAAAAAAAATATTATAAGAACTTAACAAATTAATCTACCATTGAATGTGTAGTCTTGTTAGAATCATTTACTTCAAATCTTTTTTTTATATATAGAACATACTATTTTTTTATAAAATGTAATCACTATATGCATTTGAATGCCCTTTTTTTAGAGTTTAATGCGAATTTTTTCTTGACTTAAGTACTAAAACTTCTTAACTAGTTTACAATAATATGTATATTTATACATATTTTTAAATGTGTATTTGCTATATTAGTCTCTATCATAGAAAAGACTCCTATGTGTTAAAAAGGTGTCTAAAGAATTTAATACCTAACTTTTAATTAGTGACGGGACAATCATGACCACATAATTGTGAAGATTTAAGTAATTTGCATAAGATTCTAACTTAAACTTCGTTGCGCAAGAATATTTCACAAGTTATATTAATTTAATTGTTCGGAGGTTTGGCCAAAATGTCTTTGATAAGGATGTTGACATCTGAAATATTTGTTACCTTTCATACCAATTAATAGACAATTTCTTTTTCAAAAAAAAAAAAAAAGTGAGTCAAGAACTGATCTTTCGAGGTTCGTTATGCATTAACCTTTCTGATACCTCAAAGGATCCGTCTTCAGCTTATAACACTGTATTTCGATGTGGTCATGTGGATTCCTAAAGGATTAGAAGTAGTTGACTTCAGAAATATAATCATGTTGGAAGTGATGATTATTTTCACACATTCAAGTGTCCATTTATTGTCCATAATTAATAAACAAGTAAAAGCTAAGTAACAAAGGAAACTATAAATCCTAATTGATCCTATAATTTATGCAATTAGAACACATTATGGTAACTAGGAAAGTTTAAGCCGTCATCTTGATTACAATAAATAGGAAAATATAAATCAATATGCTAATTACAGTAACTAAAGATATTGAGCATTCAGTTTTCAATATGCTTATCACAACAAAATAAGAAAACAAATCACTATCAAAACGAAAGAAATAAACAAGTAGCACGGAAAGATATTAAATATTTATAATCAAAATGCAGTTAGAACTTAGAACATGAAATTTGTCATTGGCACATCTTAACAAAGGAAAATGAGCAATTAATTTCATTGTGGGAAAACTAGAAAATATATCACGACTTTATATTAATTTAGTCATTCATAGGTGTGGCCGACTGATGCATTCCTATTCTTTAAGGAATCTCATGGAGCTGAAGGTGGGTGTAACTTGTAGTTCCAAAAAATACGGATCAGTGTCGTGCAAAGCACGTATCAAAATACATACTATACTATGTGTTCCAAATTGTGCCTCAAAATTAATTACACTTCCTTATGATACAACAAAATTTAACTATTCTAAGAATCCATGATCCATCCATACGGAGTTATTTGCAGGCTTAGTGTAATGTTTCACAAAAATGTGCGTTGAAGAATCATCAACTAACTTAATCAGCACTCAATTCGAACAGCACCACTCTCTGACTTAATGAACTTGGGCTTCCTTATGACTTGTTCCAAGCACTGGATAACATCTCCAACCTTGAAATCACACCAATTGTTGATTACTAGCCCACACTCATTTCCCTTCTTCACAGTATCCACATCCTGCTTCTCCCGCTTAAGTGACGTACAAAGTCCTTCAAACACAACTTCACCACTTCTCAGAAGCCTCATGGTTGCTGACCTTGTCACCAAACCATCAATAACACGACAACCAGCTATCTTAACATCAGGTCCCTTGGACTTGCTCCCTTTGATTTCAAAGATATTCAGTACTTCTGCTTGCCCAGCAACCTGGGTTTCAGAAGTCCCAGGGGCCTTCTCTATTATCAAATTGCCAATGTCTTCCAAGAGGTGGTAAATTACACGGTGCAGAATTATCTATGACCAAATCGAATGGATGTCAAAATGAAATTGAAGTTTGTTGTGGCAGAATCTAAAGTAAAATCACAGTATAGTTAAGTATGAGGATACACGTAAAAGTTAATACCTTGATACTGGCACGAGTTGCTGCCTGACTAAGTGCAGTGGGCGGACTTTTGACGTTGAATCCAACTATGCAAGCACCACAAGCCTGTGCTAGGTCCACGTCAGATTGGGAAATAGGCCCAACACCAACATGGACAACATTTACGAAAACCTAACAATGAAATTGCATGATGTGTTAGCAACAAATAATGAATATTAGTAAAGAAACACTGTAAAACTTAAAAGTTCATGACAGCCAAAGTATGTTGGTTGTCACGAAGCTGACTCAAGCATGCATGCCACACCCCACAATCACTAAAAGAAAACCATTCCCAATTGCCCCAGAAGGTCCTAATCACTTAATAAAAAAGGTTCTGATACCAAAAGGATAAATGGTGAAACTCTTGCATGTCTAACACTAGCATTATAAAACATACTGTTTTCCCTGCCCCACTCTACCTATGGGTGAGCATGCATGTGTGTGCAAAAGGAGACCTTCACAAACCTGAGCACTATTTAAAGTTTTCAATGCATCAGTGACGGCTTGAACAGTTCCCTGAACATCTGCTTTTACTATAACTGGCATTTCAACCCTCAGTGGAACCTCCTCAGAATCATCTGAAGGAGTAGGTCTGTCCTGTATCATCTTATTCCTAAGCCTGTTCTCCTCATATTTTCTTTGCCTACCAGAACTAAGCATTCTAGCTCGCTCCTCAGATTGAACAACAATCACATCATCACCAGCCATTGGCAGCCCTCGAAGCCCTTCAATCTCAACAGGCATAGCAGGTGTTGCTCGTTGTGTTAACTTCCCTGCCGTATCTTTAATAGCCCTTATTCTTCCCCATTGCGAGCCTACAACCACATGCTGACCACAAACTAGAGTCCCTGCCTTGACTATAGTAGTTACCAATGGACCTCGTCCTTTGTCAAGTCTTGCTTCCACAACATATGCTTGAGCTGGTCCATCAATTCGTGCTTTGAGATCCATCATATCAGCCTGAAGTAGTAAAGCTTCCTCTAGGTTATCCAGTCCAATTTTTTCAGTGGCTGAAACTTCAACAACCTGAACATCTCCTCCCATCTCCTCCAGTAGCAAGCCTTCTGAAGCAAGCTGCAGTTTAACTTTTTCAGGATTTGCACCTGGTTTATCACATTTATTAATTGCAACTACAATCGGTACATTAGCAGCTTTTGCATGGGACATGGCTTCAAGTGTTTGGAGCATCACACCATCATCTGCAGCAACAACCAGCACCACTATATCTGTAACTGCTGCTCCTCTAGCCCGCATTGCACTAAATGCAGCATGACCAGGAGTATCAAGAAATGTGATTGATGCTCCTGATGGCATGACCACCACAAAAGCACCTAGATGTTGAGTTATGCCACCAGCCTCTCTGGCTGCCACTGATGTTTGGCGCAAGGCATCAAGAAGAGAAGTTTTACCATGATCAACATGACCCATCACTGTTACAACTGCGGGACGTGGTAAAATTTCTGCACCTTCAGTTGAATGTAGCCTCTTAACATTGACACCAGCCTCCTGCAGAAGCAATTAACTAATTACATGAATATCATGTAGAAATTAATAGAAAAACAGGAGGGTAGATGGTGAAACAGGGACAGATCTAGCTTAGAGGATTTGGGGTCAGCTGCCCCTAAAAGTTTGTTTAATCTCTCTTGAAATGATATATATGTAGTTATAAATTGCCCCAATAATTTGAAATGTAGTTAAATGAAAAATATTCTATAGTATGAATACTGCCTCCACTGATTTATATTACGTGAGTATTGCCCCCCACAAGTTCAAATTTCTGGATTTGTGACCATGGGGAAGCCTTTGAAGCAACGACCCAGGATGAATGCAAACATATAAGAACTTGTAAGAATACCTTAATGTAATGCTTCCATTTTTAAATAAAATATTTATCCAAATTCACCTAGTCCTACTCTTTTTGGTTACTTTTTTTCCTTTCATTTTTAAATGCTAACTGTATCCTTTAGACATAAAGGGAAGGTGCACAAGACAGCATAATACCAACTAATTTCAGGAAAAACAAACACTTCATCAAGCTCCATTTAACAACATCTAAACCTCACAATAAGGTTTGTAAATAATACCACATAAGGCAAAAAAATTATGAAAGCTAACTTCAAATCTCATATACTGAAAGTGAAGGATAAGTAAAATAAGTTATTTTTAATTTGTTCATAACAAGTTGTCATTTACAAATGACAAGGACAAAAAACCAAGTATTGGGACCAAAAGAAGGTACTAGTTTCTAATATTCACTGATTTAACATCATCCAAGCTGAGATTTACAGGGAGAAAATACCATTGCGGCAAGTTCAGTAATATCCATGCTGAGAAGCTCAAACTCTGATTCAACCTTTTCACCAACATTAGCGAGGATATCCTTCAAAGAAGATACTGATTTTCCGGTACGCTTTGCCAGTTCAACAAGGGTCATGCCTTCAAATATTTCTACTGTTTTATCAGGATTAGATTTGGTAGCTGTGACATTATGAGGGACATGAGGGCGCTGGTTTCTACTATCCCTTCTCCCATATTTCACCCTCTTTGGGGTCTTCAAACCTAATGGCCCGTCACTTCTATCCCAGACTTGAGAGCTGGCATGGAAGCACCTACAAATGTAATCAAAATTAAAAATACCTTACATCTGCTTTTCTTTCACTTGAGCAGCTTTTACATGTATCAACTATCAAATACTAAATCCCCCCAGAACAATTCAGGATTTATTTATACTAGGATTATAGAATATTACTAAACCCAGCAAGACCTTTCAAAGCCCAAATAACCTCCAGTGTAGAACTCACTTAAATGTCAACCGCTATTGCTAGTCATGTGACTACTTATAACACAGCAAACACTTTAAAATAAAACAACACAAATGAGATAAAGAACAAAAAACACAGAAAGAATTTGCTCCAGCATCGACCAAGTAAAAATCAATAAAATAAATTTTTCCCTACAACTAATTATGTCAAATCTCGCAATCAAAGACTAATAAAGTAAATTTACCCATCTCTATTCAATATGACAGAGATCACAAACTATGAAATCATTTATTATTGTTCAAACACCAATATATAATGGTACCATTGGAACAAGACCATCTTTTCACCAATGCAGCCATACTGTTCAACTTATAGAATAGTTGTAAAAATTTAGGCATGTGCCCTCATGTTTCTGCACAATCATATATTCATATTTTGGAAGTTCAACTCACTCCTAGTCCTATTCCCATTCCCCATGCATAGGCCCTATTATGTTATCATCCTTATGTTACCTAAACAGCAATGCTACCAGTGGTTCATTTTGAAACTTGAAATTCAAACAATATTTTACCGTATTTGACATTCTTTAGTCTCACTGCCAAAGCCAGCCCCTCCCTGAGATGATTGGTTGATGAAATCTGCATCATGCAGTCCAAAAAAAAAATTGTGACTACCTGAGTACATAACATATAAGAGTAGGAAATACAATATTAAAACCACAAAGCATGTCAATTACCTGGCACACATCTTGCTGATGCATTAACGGATTGTGCAGCAAAGATGGATGCAAATTTTGACCGTGTCACATGCCTAAATGGTGCTGTGGTCAAAGCTCTAGCAAAATTCATATATACTCTCTGCATTAGATGATACAAAGAACATTATCAGTAGTGTGAATTAATTTATATGAGAAAAGTTCAATCACCTGCAAACTGGATAGTTACATTAATTGATACAAGTTTCCAATGGAAAAACATATGGCATATTGCTACGCCCCAATTGATAAAAGAAAACAAGAAGATAAATTCACAGAGATTCTGATTTGAATTCAAATTTGAGTAGTTATTAAGTTGTTATCCTTATCTTTAGTAGTTTGATAAGATTTCTTATTTGAATTTGTTATCTTTATCTTTAGTCTGTTAGGATTTCAAATTTAAAGACAAGTTAGGATAGATTCTTTTTTACAAATAGGGTAAATAGGCAGCATTTGGGGATATGGAAAATTAGACCTGAAGAGAACCAACCTCTTAATGTTGGTAATTTTATCCCTTTATTATTGAATAAAATTATCCTTCTTTCGAGTACTAAAATCTGAATCACTTTGCAGACTAATTCTCTACTAATTCCCTACTGCACTTGATCTATACGAGTTTTTACTCCGTAATTGGTACTGGTTGTTATACATATGCATGTAAAAGTCAACTCACCTTTTTACCAAGCTCACGCCACGCCATTCATAAGCATACAACTGCAAAATTAGGGGTAATGCAAATTAACCACAATGGTGGATTTATATATATGACAACATTAACCACATAAAATACAACAATATTTCAGATTGTATGAGTTGAAGACATCATTAGGCCTTTCAAGTTCCACCCCACAAAGGTGTTATGATGATGACCATAGAAGACCAAATAATATAATAATAATAATTAAAAAAAAGAAGGGGTCAAAAGCCACAACACATTATAGATTTTTCACGTGACTGAAAATTTCAATTTCTACACTTGTTTCAGGAAACCTCAGAGATATCAATAGCAGATGGCAGCCTGTGGCAGAAGGCCAAAATTCTGCCATATAAACATGCCATTGCGGCTTATCTATAGCGGGCCTCCCTTCACAAATTGCATATCGCGGTTGGCAAAAAATCCACCATTGCCATTCCGCCATAGCGGCCATGGATTGACAACACTGGGAAACCTACAACTTGACAAGAACATTCAAGGAAACCAGGGTCACTGCTCCATTTACTAAAATGACAATCACTGATGAGTGCTGACACAGATAGCAGACAAATGGCATTTACTCCATTTAGTCAATTTCACTGATATAAAACATACCCTTCCAGACCCAACACTGCAATTTAACATATTCTACTACCCTCTTTGCAAGACCCTGGTCATCAGACAAAGCTATTTGAGTAGCAGAACATACCGGAAGTCAATATGTTCATCAGCTGTAACTTGCAAGGAGCAAATTCACTCATTCTTGAAGTACTAATTCATGACCTGACATGTACAGAATGAAAACTTCATTCTCAATTCTACAAGAGTTTTTATGAAAGCCTTTCATTTGACTCTCTTCAACCACAAGGTAAATCATCGCTTCTCAGCCCCCTACTGATTCTACCGCCAAGATAGACAAGTATACGTTGGAAATCTTCTGAGGTAACACTTACTGGAGCTCGGGGTGAGAGCACAACAGCACTAAGACAAACCTAAAACTAAGGGTAACAAGCAAGTGGATAATCAGAATATTTTTGGGTTGAATTGCAATGGAAATACCACATCTATGTATTGATCCATTAAGAAAATCATTTAAAAAAAAACAAAGTGAAAAAAAAAAAAAATCCAAACTTGACTCATTTAATGGAAGCATTCACAGATGCCTAATCCCCCAATCAAACAATATCAATAAAGGGATATCCAATGACTCAATTTTCAGGTTTTTCTTCTTTTGTTTTTGGCTACACCTTGTAATCTAATGTCATATTAAACATAACAAATTACATGAGTATACATACATATATATATATATATATATATGTGTGTGTGTGTGTGTGTGTGTGTGTGTGTGTGTGTGTGTGTGTGTGTGTGTGTGTGTGTGTGTGTGTGTGTGTGTGAAGAAAATTGCTGGTAATGAAATGCAATATGATGGAGGCATAGGTCAAAAAACAAATGGAAGAACCATAAACGAAAGCACAGTGCGGGACTAGGGCGAGAGTTCGAGTGTAAATGGATTGAACGAAAAAGCGTTATTGATTGATAAGGTGAATTGAAGAGAGAAGCAAAAACCAGACCTGCGAAAGACGCGATTGATTAGTGAGGGACAACAACGGCCATTAGCACCGCCATAGCCACTCTCGTGAGACAAACCACTAACTTGTGAATTATTAATGGGCTTATGCTATAAAGAGTTAAAACTAGTGGATCATGCTACAATAGCCCAAATGTTAAATTATAATTTTATATCATATAAGCTATGTTCATATTCCATTAATATAATTGATGTTATCAAGCATAATATTATAAGATTAAGATCCTTGTCTACGTTGATATTTTTATTATCAATTTGGACACAAACAAGTATGTTAAGCAAGGAAGAAACAGAGTACTTCAATATTTCAAACAAATTAATTTAATATTAATAACATAAATTTACTAATCTTCGATTATTTTATATACATAAAAAATTGAATTTGTTGTTTAATTTTAAATGAAGAATTTATATATTAAATAACCGATAAGAATATAATATTAAATAACTAAAATTTAACCCGGATATTAAATTTTGAATTTCCTTTCGTGAGAAAGTTTAGTAAAAGTTACAATTTTGTTTTCTTACATTTATTATACCGCAATTTTTATTTTGAATATTTATTTCAGTACATTATTGCCATTAAATTACTTTTCTAATTAGTACATGGCATGATTACTTTATGAAATTAACAATATGCCTTTTATATATATATATATATATATATATATATATATATATATATATATATATATATATATATATATATATATATATAAGTGTCACCAGTAAATGAGACAAGCCATTGTGGCCCGATTACAAACCATATCTACACCTAAGAGGCCCTGCCAATTTCTCTTTAACATTCCCACAGTGCATGGAATTTGGACTTGATTAATCGTACGTGTACATGATTTGGGAAGAATAATTCTTTTGCTTTTTTGTGAACAATACGTGGTTCGCAAAAATTATAATTGAACCATCGTTGTAAAGGAGTGTGTCAGTGAACAGAGTAGCTGTTCTAGGTGGTCGATTTTTTATTTTTTATTTTTTTTGGGGGTAGTTTCCCAAACCCAATAAATCATGGCAATTTCTTAGCAGCAAAAGAAAAAAAATAAGTGATTACCTAGTTGGCTAATTTCAGTTTATGATGTAACATGTTTTGTTGCTCTATTTCCTTCCCCAACACAATTTCTCACATATGTGTCTAGTGGTCTTCATTGTCCAAGGTTTTTGTCTTTGTGTAACATAATAATCTATCTAGAATACATTTTAATCAGCTATAATATAGTTAACTAATTAACTTAATCGTATTATATATATTTTTATTATTTAATATTATTATTTTTTTTATACATATTTTATAATTAATTATTTAATTATTTATGTATCGTCATTGTCTATTAAGTATTTTTTATTTATATTTTATATCCCAATGGAACTTGGAAGAACCTAGTAGCCTGTGACTAATTTTTCTTTAGAAAAGGATGGTGTCACAGATATTTCAAATTTCCTATGACCCTTTTTCACTCAAAGCAAACGAGTGTGGATGCACATTTACACTCTAGTGTTTATGTTGGGTACACAAAAGTTATGCATTATGCATATCCAATAAATTAGACGGAAGATTTGAGGTTAGGGAAATGAAGTAATGTCAGATACACATACACTACATAATACAATAATAGATAAAAATAATGAATGCATGAAGCTGATTAATTGCACACATTTAATTGAATTTACTACAGAATATAATGTGAGGCATAAGTCATCATAACATCATGGAGCTGACAAATTCAATTCATCTAGCAGTAAAGAAATCAAACCAAATGATAACAAGTTAACAACACAGAAAAATGTTGCTAACAGAAAGTGACTTTTGTGTCAATAGGTAGCATGAGTGATGACCCTCCTTCTGCACACGTTTGATGAATGAGATAGAACAGGAAAGCCCCATTGAGTAGGTAGAACAATAGCAGGATACATGTTTTCCATGTTCATTCGGTTCACAAAATCACTGTATATTCTTAGAATTCTGCTAATTGATAACACAACTCTTAAGGAAACCTTCCTAAACCGTGTTAACCGAATTCCACGTAATCTTCCATTAAAAGACTTGACCCAACAACGTCTTCCATTTTGACTCGAACTTGTTAGCTTCTCATACCCACATGATCTCATGCGTTTGCTACACAAATATTGCCAACCCATCTTCAACATTGTGGCCTAATAAGAGAGATATTAGTGTATGAAATTTATATCAGCCTAAGGCTTCTTCAAACATACACAGAGAATGATGTTCTGAAATAGATAGCTAGATAGGTACATTAGATACCTTATATAACACATGGATGGCTTTATATTACAGTTTCTTGATGCAGATAGAGACAATGTTACCCCATTTTATAACATTTTAACACATGGCTACAACTTCAGATTCGTGTAAATTGTTCTTTCCACATTTTCAGTTAAACATATATAGCTAGCAAAACAAATTAGTTGGTGGATGAAGGAATATTTGGTGCATGTGCAATGATTGATGTCACCGTTCAAAATATAAGCTAAGCTAATCATTTTCTTAACTGTGGAATGTATGTGGCTGTGATATTTAGTTGCTAAAAATTATTTAATTATTTCAAATATATAGTCTCATTTGTCTTGTTATAATACAAAATTAGAAAAATAATTAGTCTACATTACTTTAGTCTATGTTTCAAATCTTGTTATTTGACCAACTAATTACTCAGCCTTCTTCTTCTTGTAGCATATCTAATGGTGCTCATTCAAACAACTCATTTTAATTTCTTAATTGGGTCTGAGTTAGGTTTGATTACGCTGCATTGCATTTAAACAATTCACTCACATTTTAATTTAATGGTACAATCACTGAGCAATATGTATTTTTATAATTTTTTTATGTGCACTTAATTTTTTCTTTCTACCTATAGATATAAATTCATTATGGTCGGTCTAGTGAGAGAATTAAATAATATGTAAAATTTTTCCAAATTTTCCAAAAATTATGCGATAAATAATTAGGTTAAATAACAGCTTTTTATCATATTAATGAACAATAAACCGTAAAAATAAAATAATATGAAATATTCTATTTAATATTAATCGTTTTTATATAATTTATAATATTATTATATATTTTCTAGAATTTAAAATATAAGCTAATGAATAGATAATGATAATTAAAAATAAATGATGTAACAAGGTTTTCACAATTAGAATATAAGTTAATTTAAAATAATTACATGATAAAATTGTTACAATTCAACTAGTAGATAATTAAAATTTAAATAAAAATATTTAAAAATTCAAATAGACATAAGGGTATAATATATGTATTTCTTGAACACACTTGATACATACACAATTTTTTATATAATAACATAATTTTTAGTAAATCAAACGAGGATTCTTAAATTTAATTTTATTGTCATTACTGTATAAAAAAACATAAGATTTTGAAAATGACGAAGGCCTACTCATAAAACATGTATAACCCAAATTATGAACACGCTCAACAGGCCTTTCAAAATTATTAATTTCCACCAAATCCATGTGCAAAGCTACGAACACTAGGTTAATAGTTTATGTGCTATTCTCCTGCATAGTATATTTGAAGCTGTGTCATGAGCCCAAATGTCTGTCATATATTTGTTTAGTGTAAAATTATAATACGTAAGTAATTAGATAATTAATTATATAAAAAAATTATAAAATGTAAAAAAGAAAAAATTAATATATATATATATATATATATATTATGAGTAAATTTGATTATATGTTAGAATTGATAGTGAAATAAAATTATTATTTTATATAGTGTGCGATGAGTTTTGTAAATTGTTGATGAAAAAATATAATTATTTGCTATAGATTGGGTCCCAATAGCAATGGCTAATAATTCCCATTTGTTTTACACTACGATCCAACTTCACAGGCATGTGTCCAAATTTTAATAATTTATGATCAAAGATACAGAAGAATGGAACTGTCAACTGTGTATATATTACAATCATCATATAATAATAGTCAAGTGTGTTGTATTATAACATTGAAATGATGGAATAAAATAGACTGTTATGGAAAGAAATGTGATAAGAAAAATTATGCGGTAGTACATTTCATTTTGTTGTATTAAAAGATTCTATAACAATTGAAATGTGTAATTAATTGTAATCTAATTTATGGAGAAATTTAATTTATTTTACTTTATTAACACATTACATTTTTTTTTTAAAAATCCTATACATATTCCTACACCAAAAAATAAAATCTATAAATAATTATTGAAATTTTGTCTAAATTATCTGGACTCCAATTTCCATAAAATCAGTTTGTGGAACGATTTAATGTAGCAACACTGCATTTCAACCCCTATCAAATTAAAAGGGAAAAAATATTATTAGAGAACTCTAAATTCTATTAAAATAATAGTAGGATTTTTTTCTGAACATTTTATAGAACACCAATAAATATTAGATTGTTTATATGGAAATGATTGGTTGGATTTTTGTATAAAAAGTATCATAATTTCAGAGATTTTTTTTAAAAAAATTATTCGACTTTAATCTCAACAAATAATGAAAAGGATATAATTTAGTTCCTTTACCAAGGATTAAAATCCTATGATTTTGGGGTTTTAAAGGACTGAAATTGAATAATTTTTTTGCAGAAATGAAAATAAAAAAATCACGATTTGTTTCAACAAATTATTTATACTAAATAACTTATTAATTGCTATAAATATTATGACTTTTTATTTCACTCTTTATAAAAATTTTGTTCAATTTCAACCCCCGTATTTAACAAAATGCTTAACAATGTGATTTTCGTAAATCTTAAGAAAATCCTTGATCTGGGTTTTAAAAAAATTTAAATACAACTACATAATTGGTTCAGTTTTAGTTTTATTTTATTTTTTTAGTTTTTGAAAAGACACTGAAGAAAATATTTCTTCCAGAAATAAAATTCCAAACATACAATAATGTTTCAAAACAAGTCAGAAACACTTTCCATAGATTCTGGAGAAGAAAATCCACAATAGCTTGCATTACAACTCCGAAATGACGCAAGTTTTTGTTACATTAACTTGCTTCCATTTGTGTTTGTTTTGCCTGTTTGCAATCGCTTGCACGTTATTACATGTTACTCTGACACTGCCATTCTTCCCGTTACTATTAATTAAATTTGAATCTCTGAAATAAATTGCATGTTCCGTTTGCTTTGAAAGTATGTTACTTTGCCAACTTTAATGCTATAGCCGTTGACATTTCTTAACATTAAAACAATAAAATCCACCTTACAACATAGTAACATACTAATAATAAATTACCACTACCAAAAAATATAAAATATTACTAATAAATTATTGCACACAAGAGCAACCTTTACAAGTTAGTACGACCATGGTGATTGTGTGGTTGTTCTTGTTTCTTGTTAGTTATTGTGTTATGCAATTTTCTTCTAGTAGAAGAAATGCATGCTTCACACCTATTGGTTTCATACGATCTGCCACTATTGTCAACTTATGCTGAGTTCACGAGCTATACAAAATAAATATAGGTAATTTTTATAGAATTGGTAAATAAAAAAAAGAAAAATATTTAATTGACAGTTGAAATATACATACAATCAGACAATAGGACGTAAAGAGAAAAAAATAAAAATAAAAAAAAAATATATATATATATATATATAAAATATTAAGAAAAAAAAATCTATTATAGAAAAAATGTATTCTTTTTCGTAATTATCTGCATTATAATTATATTAAACAATTATACATATTATTTAAATAAAATTCTAATTTTAGTTAGAAAATAAAATATAGATAACAAATAATCATTTAGATATTTCAAAAAATTAGGTCTATTAATAATTGAGATGCATTGGTGATATCTAATGATTTTTTTTCTTCCCAAAAAGTAGGTCGTGGTATTATTATTACTATTATTATTCAATAGTAAAATCAGGTTGTTGAAAATTTATTTGCCTATGACAGAAAAACTTTATTTGCTGGTGTACCTTTTAATTATGGACAGTGAAAATTTAAGACCAGCGTTCGAATATCTGTTTTATTTTAGGTGAGTGTTTGCACTTGCAATTCCCCAATTTTACTTTACCTCATCATTTTGTTACACATCTTCCATATTCATGAATAAAATAATGACAGTAGCAACTGCCAAACACAGAGTTGCCCGTGATTCTTGAATTCTGACAATGCACTTTCCATTGGCAACTGAAAAGTAGTGATAACAATAATACTATCTAAAATTATGACCCATACTGAAAAAGAAACAAAGGCATGGACAAATATATGGTTCATGCTTCTATGTTCTTCTCACCGTTTAGTGGCAACTGTGTTAGCCACAAACTTCGGAAAAGTAGAAAACAGTTACTGTCCACTATGTTAGTACTATATTTAAATCAAGGCAGCAACTTTCAAGTTTCATTGCTTGAATTATCTGTTCTTTGGCTCATAGAATTTAAAAAGTAAACCACCCCTAAATTTAATTTTCCAAAAAAAATGAAAAATTTCAAAAAGTATTATAATAATAAAGTAATTATAGGTTTAATGGTTAATTTACTAATTTTTTATCTTTTAAAAATTAAATTTTTCAACCCACAGCAAATGAATATACTCAAATCAACCCATTAAGACAATATACTCAAATCATTATGGGTACACATCTAAAGTTATCTATAGAAAATATTTGTATATGTATCAAATAACAAAATGGGTACTATGGATAATGCCTATTTTAAGAATCATAAAGAAAAGAAGAAACAGAGACAGAAGCAGAGGTACCATGATTTTGAGACTAACAACGAATATCTACATATATTTGCCAATTCCAATTTCGAATTTGTCTTTGTAAATTGTAAGTGATAATAAACAATATGAATAAAGGAGTACAAGTAATAAAAACTGATTAATCATGAAATAGAAAGTGATAAATATCATGAAATATATTTTTCTTTTTTTTCCTGAATTTTGATGAGTGATGATAATGGATGGTGGTGCTACCATAAACAAGAGGAAGAGTCGAATTTGCGGTTGTAACCATTGAGAAGGCGTGAAAACCTTCTTCTGCGGTAATAGAAACCGCATTTGATTCTGATCTTAGAAAACACCAACCTTCTTAGTTTCTTAGCAGATCTAAGCCTGAGGAACAAAACCTTCTTGACACGAACCAAAGACCCTTTGACTCTCTCTTTGAGACTCTTCTTTCGACAGAACTGATAGCTTCTTAAGAAAAGTTGCCTCTTCTCCATCATAGTGTAGCTGTGCTCAGCCTCAGGGTAGTAATGCCCAAAAGACTCACTCCTAAACAACGGGTTAAGACTCATTTGATTATCGCGAATGAGTGTCATGGTCTGAAGAAAAGACAGATAGAGAAGCAAATGATTCTAAAATTTAGAGCCATTAAATAGCACAAGAAAAGGTTACGTGAAAGATAAAGAATGACAAGTAAGTGGTGTGTGAGAAGAAGAAGAAGAAGAAGAATACAAATGGGGGTCTGAATAGTAGAAATTCGACGAACCTTATTTTTGTAACTTGCTACGCTAGCCAACGAACCTGTGCGCCGCCACAATAGCTAAAGACAAGACAAGTTTCTTATCCTTCGTAAAAGAGTTAACACTTTAACACGTCGATACTTTCATATGTTGTTGTTCTTTTAGATCCACCGTCACGTGCACTTTGTGCTTTGACCACTTTGTTTTTATTACATCACATACACTTACTGTTACATATATTTGTTCTTTATTTATTTCTGTATGCATATGCTGCTGCCTATGAAATATATGCATGATTCATCACGTTAAGACAATCACATGATGGTAGCATCCATTACTCGTGCTATCCATGGATGGTTAATTGGTTGGTTTTAATTAGAGCCATCCTTATCTAATTCCATATAGACTTTTCTAATTTGATCCATGATTTCTTAGCCTCCTGTTACATATGTTTAGTTACAACTTCTTTTCAGTTACAACCTCTACACCATCGTAAGCTGTAATTTCTAGTTGAGAATTTTAGAAATTTCGATTGAAATTTGTAGGCAAGTGATTTTTCGAATTTGGTCCATTTTACTCTCACATACCAGTTAAAATTCTTGATGAACAGACTCTATAAATAAAATATGAAATGCTCTAATTTTTTAATCACCATGTCTACTTTTCTATTAGAATACACCGTCTAAAACGAGTTAAGGAGTTAGTTATAATTTATATTCTGCTACTCGACTCACAAGTAATTACTACCAATACATTTTCATGTTTAGTTTCCTTTATTTGGTGAAGACGTTTAGAATAATTCCGTGAAACAATCTCACTTTTTATATAATATACATGTTTACTTATGAATTTGTATGGTAATGTTGGTCAATTTAAAGCGTGTATACCTTAGCGTGTAACAATAAATGCAAGAAAGATTACTAATCTTTGAATACAAGGGACAACAGAGGTACACAGTATCTACCTTAACACAAGAATATTATTTAATTAGTATACAGTTTTATGAATTGGAATGTGAGTATTTCAAACAATTGAGCTAAGGGTAGTGTTGTTGTTCAAAGAATTAGAGATAAAAAATTGAGTTTCCTTGACGTGACAATATAACAGTGTTTGTGCTTGTAATTCAAAGAGTTAGATAAGCAAAATTGAGTTCAGTTCTATTGGCTTCTTACCAATCAACATGTGGATAGGTGCAACCAACACTTTGATTTCGCATCTTTCTACATTAACTGCAAGTTTAAACAATCATACGTGGATCTGCATTCTGCACCAAAACATCACTTTTCTTAGTTTCTTATTTTTTTTAATATATTTCTTCTGGAGTTCAATTTTTGTTTTTTAATTTAGATTCTATAGATAAGTATAAGATGAAGAGATCGACCAACAATGAATTTGGGAAATAGGTAGAGTGTGTAATATGAAATGTGAAAGCAACTATTTGGTACTGGTCAACACTTATCTTTAAAATTTGGCATCATAAACTAAATTTATTCATGTTATAGAACATAGATACAGGAATGAGAATTCGAACATTAACACTTTATTTGAAAATTTTGACAAAAACTTTTTCTACCATTTTCTTTATCATTGATTAAAATTTATTAAAAATAATAAATTTTGATAGATTTCACGTCTAGATTAAATATAAATGTGTGATTCATAAAAATTTGTAATTTCAAACAAATTCCGAGCAATGGTATGAAAATGTTAGGAAAAAAATATTTTATAAAGTGCACTAACATTTTTCATAAAAAGTAAATTATAAGGATTCCAGTACTCCTTTTACAAGAATTATATTAATTATTTATTAAAATACCCTTAACTAGCATTTTATATGCCTATCGAACATAATAACTATTTATTTTGCATAATTAAAATTTAGAGTAAATTACATGAACTAATATTTTTTTCAAACAATTAAAAGGTTTTATGTAAGGATTAACAAAAACAGAAATGTTTATATAATTTCACAAAAAAACCGGAGAGGGTGTTTGTGTAATTCACTCTAAAATTTATAATAAATAAATGCTTTTGAATATAAGTTATAATTAAAATTCATAATGAATAAATATTTTTAAATATATAATTATATTTTAAACCAAAATTAACATTTAATTAATTAAATTGTATAATAAATATAGAAAATTCAATTCTTCAATAGATGTAATAGGTTGATAAGTCCAATTAGATCCAAAGGCTATAATAAATTGAAAAGATCGGGAGAAAAGAATCAATTAATTCTAAATCAAGTTTTTTTAGCATCTTTCATGTTTGAACCTTGAGGTATGTCAAGTTCCATATCTACAATTTACACACAGGACACAACCATTGGAGACAATTACAGTATGAATGAAGACTGAGACCAATATCAAGGACTTTCTCTTTGGAGTGAGGCCGAGTAGACTTTTAAGGTAGTTTACACAAAAGTATGTTTGCTCATAATCTGCTCAATTCCTTTCCCAGGATTTAAGAAACCACAATCATAGTTCTTTCAAGGGCAGAAAATATATTTATGCCCCCCTCTAATCTCCTCCTCTAGCAATAACATTTTTCCCACCAAACCTAGCTTTGAATATTCCTTGTGGTCACCTACCATCAGCTTTATCGGCCGCAGGAACTTCCTCAGGGTAACTGGATACATCCAAGTCAATGACGGTCAAGTCGTATGGGTCCGTTACAGAATTGGACATATCCACGAGCAAAGAAGATTTCATTACATCAGAACTTGAAGCATCAGGCGTGGAACCAGAATTTGAGGAGGTGCTACTGTTAGAAGAAGACAAATTTGTGAGCTGTATGTCATCTAACTTGTTTCCAAATACATGCTTATTTCTTCTCACAGAATCCATCTCTGGGCCAATTGGAACAAAAGTTCGTGACCGGTACTTCCGCGATCCCTCCTCACCATCGCTGTGATTATAGAGAACATATTCATGATATGTTGGTGCAAACTGCCACAGGTTTTAAGTGGTATCAGATTATCAGCAGAGAAGATTCAAGCAGAGGTGAGTCAGAAATTTCAACAAGAACACAAGGAAGCAAATGCATTGCAGTATAACAGTTGCTAAGCTAGGCTTTTAAGCCTGGTGCAAATGCCATGTTAACTGTGTCCATAAATTACAGCATATAAAGTGAGACTCACCTGGTGGACAGTATCATCATAAAAATCATTTAACTTCAAAGCATGCCCGAGGCTAGCTGTCAAACCACGGGATCCACCTATATTAGCACCTGCATATTCTTTGTATGGAAATGCATAAAAGTGGCCTACAGCAGCAACAAGCATCTCAACACAGATGATAAAATTTTGAAGTAAAGCAGCTTCATCAGCATCCTTGATGAATCCCGACTTTGCAGCAAGGAAGAATAACACACCCTAAGAAATGAATAAAAAACGTTACCCAGCTTCAAATCTCAACAGTGAAAAGCAAAAGGCAAAAAACAGTAGAAGTATGCAACACCAAACTAACACATAGTCATCTTAAAATTCTAAATAATGCCATAACACAGTAAACCTTGTGCATTCAACAGAAATAATGTAACATGAAGCAAAGTTCTTGGCAATATATTAAACAATGTCATAACACATGCATACATGAGTGCCATTTCTCTTTTTTTATTTTTTAATTACATGGCCATTAACAGTGATCTCAAATAAGTTTATACAAGTAAAATAAGGAAAACAACAAAGGTCAAGAAACAGACAACAGGAGGGAAGATGAAAACTATAGGTGACTGGTGACTTTCACAAACAAATCAATTCCCAAAATTTCAACTATGTAGATGCCTGAGAAGAAAACTAACATGCAAAATACAACTTCTAGTATATATATATTAGCAAAGATGTTATAAATCCAGGCTATATTCAATGCCTGTTCAATAAGGAAATATTATTTTATATCCATAAAAAATTCGTAATTTCCTTCTTTTAAAGAGATGGAGGCCAAAATCATTTCACTCCAAACAAATTACAGCTCATCTCAAGATCAAACAGGGCATCCTCATTTAACACAACACCAAAATCCTTTATAATGATTACAGGAAACAGAAATATAATTGTCATTCTTTATGTACCCAAAAAATGTACCTTTTCTTTCTGTTCTTCCTACATTACCATACAACCAACAAGGTGGCAAAAAATGTAGTTAAAAATAAGAGAAAATAATAGAAATAAAAAATGAAAGAGGTATAAAAGTTACCTGCCAATAAGTCAGGAATACGACAGATTTTATTATAACGAACTTGGGAACTGGATTGAATGGCTGAAGTAGATCCTTGCACGCCACGTAAAACAAAGCAAGCACATAGAGTGCCACTGTGTATGAGATCGTATAAATGATTGTAAGATACAAGTATGACTGCTTTGGATTGAAATTTCCATCTTTGTACTTCCCCTTTGCATAAAGTATAAGCGTAACAACAACTAAAATGGGCTTCAAAATCACAAACTGCAGACATCCTTGCTTGCATTTACGTATGAAACGCCTGCAATGGAAGTTTTAGAAGTGAGAGATGAACATAAATTATGATATAATGCCATGCAACCATTTTAAAAATTTCTATCAAAATTTGTTGCTTCTCCTGTTGGATGTCTGGCTTGTTTTACAATAATCCATAAAAACAAACCTCCATATTACGTGGCAAATGCATCATCCTAGCAGTCTAGCACTTCCAATTTACCAAAAAAACGTAATAAAAAATCCCCATAGAAAATTCAAGGGATGTATTCAAGGAATATCTAACTATTTTAGGGCATAAAAGCTTTTAAACTAAAAATATGAATCAGATACAAACCCACCCATCCAGCGGTATAGGAGGAAAGCAGCAAGTCATCAGACAGAATGATGGCTTCAAAACTCGACCACTCAAACTTATCACAACTGCTCCAGGACCACCAACCCACGCCAGACACAGTGACAGGAAATTATAAATGACCCAAGCTTCATAGCTGTAACAGTAGACAAAGGAAACCAATTAAAAAATTGCACCTGGCTAAAATAAGCATAGATCAGCAAAATTCATTATAATTTTTTAACAGGCAACAAAAATTTGCAGGTGAACTTAAATTCCGAAACTAAAATGTAGCAGATACACTGAAGAAGGTACAAGAAAATAAATCACACTAAACAGGAAAAGGGGGAATTGCCTTCCCACTCCTGTTACTGCATATGTAAGCACTGCTGCAACGAGAGCAGTGACGGCAATCATCTACACCGCAGTCACCACAACAATGGAAGAACATTACTTTTCTTAAGCATTGCTTGAAAATTACTGAATAACAAGGTAAAAATATAAGCACCCCAATGACACATTTTCAGATATGATCCATATGGAAGAATCAATCTATTTGAAGGACTGCACACATTTTCTATCTGATGAATTCTAACTCTGTCTATAATAGGGTAGTGGACCAGATAGTTAAATATCACAACTTCTTAGTCTTCATAAGTAAGTCACCATGAAACAGGCATGAACATGTGTTCAGGTGAGCGTGTTTAGGGGAAAAAAAGAGAGACTAAACATCAGCAGCAACCAAAATAAAATAATAAATGGAGAAAGACAGATGAACTTACACTTCCCGAATAGAATTAAAATAGATTGAACTCCCAGGTAGTACAAGGGACAAGAATGACATTAGTGCATAAACCTGTAAAAGAAAAATAAATTTGTTTTTTTTAAAATGAGTCATAAAAAGAAATGTACATAACTCAAAATAGTGATGTTCCCAGCAGAATCTCAGAAGAGAAATGATACAAAAATGAAGAAGAAAACAAGGAATCAAATAAAACAAACAAAAGAAATATCCAGAAAAACACAAACAAACATGCTGATCTGGTAACTGCAACAATTAACAAGAAACAGAAAACTTTGTCCTCACGCATATCAAACGCAGCAAGTAGCAAGGCGTTTGGAGGAGTTTTCATGCTCCCTAAACTTGCTTTATGAAGTAACAAATGGGATTGTACAAAAACTATCATGTTCGATCATCATTTCCTAGAACAAAGTCTACTCCTAAAGTCAAGTTTGACTAGAAGCCAGGAAATGTAGCATTTGAGTTGGGGAGAGAATTTAATAATATGCTCCACAACAGACTTGTTTTAGAGATAAAAGTTTGAAAAACACAAATAACTTCACTTCAAACTCAATTTTAACCATAATCAAACTTACAAAAGCAAAGCCATTCATTATCAAGTTTGCAAGCACACACTAAACAGAGTTGGCACCCAACCAAATAATTGAACACTTAAATCATGCAGACACAAAACTGGAAGGGGAAAAACAGTTTCCAGAAATTTCCAATTTCCACATTAAGACACCCCATAATCCTAGTTCTCTTGCCCCTTTTCCCTGTCCCGTGATTCCAGTGGAAAAGTTGAAACTTGAAATATTTTTCTCTGAAGTGAAACAATTGAGTAATCTTCGGTTTATATAGCTAATAAATACTAATTAGCCCAATAAAGAAAAGGCAGTAATTTCAACGACTAAAAAGAAACCCTAGAATAATTGATAAGCAGAAAGAGTGACTCACCGGTACCATGAAGATGATCCTGACGATGTAACGCTGATAAGTAGGTTCAGTGTAATTGAGAAGGTGTCGGTAAATGTGAAGAACGGCGAGAGCGATAGCTGCGACGGTGCAAAAGAAAGCGACGACGTAGAAGAAAAGCGGAACCAGAACCCCCATTCTGAGGAATTGAGAAAACGTAAACCCTAATGATTGGTGAAGAAAGGGGGAAGATCTGCCAAGTTTAATTAAAGGAAAAAAGATGAATGAATGCTTCACTGGCACAATAATGGCAAGTGCTGTCTTTGCTGTGAAGAAAAATCAAAATTGAAAAATTGAAAATTGAAAAGTAATCATTAACATAACATAACATAACAGCTATGATTATGCTAATACTAAGTTTTTTTGGTTTTTAGTTGCTACAATACAACTACAATTCCCGAACCAACTGGCCCTCGCTGTTACAAAATTCAACAACGCGGTTAACGTTGTACACTGATGTTATGTTATGAAATTTTTTCACTTTATTAAAATTGTTAATGTTAATTATTTCTATAAATTATCAAAAACAAATTTTAGTAATGATAAAGGCTCATCAATTAACAAAACATAATATTCTAATCACACAATACGCTAGTTTAAATTATGAGTTAAAAGATGGTATACTATTAATCATATTGTGATTTTATATAATTTTAGGTAATTTTAATTAAAATCAATGAATATTTAATATATGGTAGATTTTAAATGAATTAAATGTAATTACCCGTCTATTTTGTTAGATGATAAGATATGATTCAAGTGTCATGCAAAGTTCTAATAGTGTTTAATTAACAAGTTTTTTTTTATAATGAATTTTGTGGTTTCTTAACCTTATTGGACAACTTGTTTTGTTCCAATAAGTTTACTTGCATATGATAAATTGAAATAAGATAATCTTTTTACATTTTCAATCAAATAATTTCTGACTTTCTACTTATTTTCTTATATGGAAATGTATTTCACATATTAATTGCAACATACATAGAAAATTTGAGTTTAATTATTATGTATTTTCAGTATAAAAAATTTTAAACAAATATCTAATCAAAATTTATAATGAATATGATTTTTCAGATATTTATATAAAAATAAAAAATATTCTATAAATAAACTAATTCTTTTTAACTGAAGTCCGAAAGATTTTTCTCATGTCTCAATATTATAGATAGAAGTATTGCTTGCGAAATTCGATATTCTTACTAATATAAGTATTGTACCAGTAATAAATTCAGTAGATGTATTTTATACGCTAAATTCATCAATAAGTATATTTTGTATACTAAATTCATGAATGAACTTTAAATATAAGATTATCACAGACTTTTTTATTTTTTTATTATAAATAATAATAATAATAATAATAATAATAATAATAATAATAATAATTTATAATATATAGTGAAGTGAGATAGTATAATACAAATATCCGAACCGAGCTTAGGGTAGAAAAATCTGAGGATAAGGACAATATGGAGAAATGAGAGTATATATCTTGAGCAGAATGAGCGAGGTGGAGGTTGGAAGGGCCATACATTTCAGAAACACGTTGTGGCCTCCCTTATCATCTTTTTCTTTCTTCTCCCTTAGCTCTTTCACTAGCATAGCAAAAAAATGGCTTCTCTAATTGGCGTTTCCTCCATTTTCCAAACACCCCCTACCGAACTATACCACAGGCCTACTTCCACTTCCTCCTCCTCTGTCAGGCTTCAATCATTAGACTCCAAGTCCCACTTTAACAACCTCCTCAGAGCCCACCGCCACGCCGCACATGGCCCAAACTTCAAAACGGGCCTCAAGCCCACTCCCACTTTCCTCCCCTCCGCTGTCGCTACCCCCAATTCCTCTCTCCTCAGCGAAGAAGCCTTCAAAGGCCTCGCTCACGAATTCGACGACGAGTTTTCCAATGCCTCAGACTCCGACGCCGCCTCCGCCACCGCCGCCGAGTCCATTAACCCCGACGAACTTGACGTTTCGAAACTCAACTTGCCCTCGCGTCTCGTCGAGACTCTCCACACCCGCGGGATTACTCACCTTTTCCCCATTCAGGTTCGCTTCTCTCTTCCTTCCTCGTTAGGTTTACAGTTATAATTTAACATCAACATTTATTTTCATTTTTGCGTGTGTTACATTAGAGAGCGGTGTTAGTACCTGCACTTGAAGGTAGAGATATCATTGCCCGAGCAAAAACCGGTACCGGAAAAACACTAGCATTTGGAATTCCGATTATTAAAGGCCTCACTGAAGATGAACATGCACCTTCTCACAGGTAATTATTGTTCATGTACTCTATATTTTGCTTCATGTGTGTGTGTGCGTATTATGTGTTTTTTTTTTTTTTTTGTCGTGTTTGAATGCATATTATGTGTTTGTTGATTTGTTGCAGGCGGTCTGGGAGGCTTCCGAGGGTTTTGGTGCTGGCACCGACGAGGGAGTTGGCGAAGCAAGTGGAGAAGGAGATAAAGGAATCTGCGCCTTACTTGAACACTGTGTGTGTTTATGGTGGTGTTTCTTATGTTACTCAACAGAGTGCGCTCTCACGTGGTGTTGATGTTGTGGTTGGGACACCGGGGAGGATAATTGACTTGATAAATGGGAACAGTCTTAAGTTGAGTGAGGTTCAGTATTTGGTTCTTGATGAAGCGGATCAGATGCTCGCTGTTGGGTTTGAGGAGGATGTGGAAGTCATTTTGGAGAATCTTCCATCCAAGAGGCAGAGCATGCTTTTCTCTGCAACCATGCCCACTTGGGTGAAGAAGTTGGCCAGGAAATATTTGGACAATCCACTCACAATTGATTTGGTGAGTTTTTTGTTGTATAGAGTTGTAAATTGGTAGCTTGTTTGTTTATAGAGTGCAGTACAAACAGACAGTAATTTTGTTAGATTTCCTGACCCTATCATGAAGTAATTCAGGCATATTGTAGAATGAGAATTGAATCTTGATTATGATGCCTTTTAATCTGAAAATCATATATCATGATTATAATTCTTTTGCCTTTTCTTTTAAAAAGGTTGGTGATGAAGAAGAAAAGCTTGCTGAAGGAATAAAACTTTATGCTATAGCAGCCACTGCCACTTCAAAGAGGACAATTCTTTCTGATCTTGTAACTGTAAGTTGTCAGAGTTAAATTTTTTCTACCTGAGCTTGATGTTCTTAATCTCTAAAGTTTGTGTTCTGATGGTTCTGTTTAGTCAATATATTGAGTAGTATTACTAGTTACTAGTTTAGATAACCAAAGGATAAGATCAAATGTTATTATTGAATGCCGAGTACAATAATGTATTTAAACAAATGATCTAATACATTTTTTGCTAACTCGGAATTCTGATTAACAAATCCTTTTCATTTTCATTATCTGTTTGTTTTGAATTACCAAATGCATTGCCTCCTTGTTATTGTGTTATCTAACTTATGGCAATGTATTATTCTCAAACTCATCCAGCTGTTACAAATTTAAATTTTAAAATATATTAAATCAATTAATTTTCTATTCCTGATGTTTTACAATTACATGGTATTATTTACTGTCATGGTGTCACTGTAGCATTTGCTTTAAAATACTCATGAATAATTTTTGGAGGCAGAGTCAATAATTTCAACTGTTCCTTTGTCTTTTAGGTTTATGCAAAGGGTGGGAAGACTATAGTTTTTACGCAGACGAAAAGAGATGCTGATGAAGTATCATTGGCATTAACAAATAGTATAATGTCTGAAGCATTGCATGGCGATATATCTCAGCATCAGAGGGAGAGAACATTGAATGGTTTCCGGCAAGGAAAGTTCACTGTGCTTGTTGCCACTGATGTTGCATCCCGTGGACTTGATATTCCCAATGTTGATTTGGTAAGTCCAAAGGATGCTCTGCAGTAAAAATTTGGCAATCTGATCTCTGGTGTTGGTTCTGTATGATTCTGCTTGATTTCTAACTTTATTATTTGTTAGTGAAGATAAATTTATTGCCAGCTGAGGCTGTGAAGTAATGAAGCGAAACACTCAAGTAATTTAGGGTGGTGATTGGGATTTTCAAGTGTGGTTTCAGTATTAGCTATCATCTTTTTTGGAATTTGCAGCTCAGTAGATTGAGTTTGGGGGGTTCTTATCCCTAGATTCAAACTTTATTGCCAATTATTGAAGTTTGTCTAGTCTCAAGTTTTGGGTGCTTGCCTTATATTAAGGTTTCCCATTTTGTTGAGATGATTTCCACTACAGTTGACTTGTACATTGACTCTTCTGACTCACAAGTTAGAATTTTATATTTGATATGTGTAAACTGTGGACATATGTGTGATTAGTTTAATTTCATAGTTTAACTATTTTGTTCACAACTGTGAATCGCAATCTGTTCTCAACATATTAAAAAGCTCATCGGTCTTCCTGTATCATTCAGATTATCCACTATGAGCTTCCCAACGATCCTGAGACTTTTGTACATCGTTCTGGTCGTACTGGGCGTGCTGGAAAGCAAGGTACTGCCATTCTATTGTACACCAGTAGTCAGAGGAGAACCGTTAGATCTCTTGAACGTGATGTAGGCTGCAAATTTGAATTTGTTAGTGCACCAGCTGTGGAAGAGGTTTTGGGGTCATCTGCTGAGCAGGTTGTTGCCACACTTAGTGGAGTGCATCCTGAGTCTGTTCAGTTTTTCACTCCAACTGCACAGAAATTGATTGACGAACAAGGAACAAGTGCCCTTGCAGCTGCACTTGCACAACTGAGTGGATTCTCACGACCTCCATCATCCCGGTCTCTTATCACCCACGAACAGGTATTCTGAATCTTATATTTCCAATTGAGCTATCCATTCTAACAATCTTCTAGTGGCCTTTGTTTTAAACAAGCTATACTTGCTATTGAACCAAGGAATTTGTTTTAGGAAATTGCTCTGAATGCCTTTCTAATGATATTGATTCATGATACAAATCAGTGCAATCTATAATCTTTAAGCATTTAAACTAGTGTCAGGGAAATTCCCTAGTTCATATTAAGGTTATAAAGCATGGCATGCAGACATTTCAGGGTGTCTGTCTTATTATTTATGTATGCAATTATCATCTACATGCTATTTACCGCGAACAAGCTCAATATGATGCATGATTTTTCAGTTGATCTATCTCTTGTATGCTGTTTTTGAACCCTTGTCTTATTAAAACTGTTTGGTATTTCAGGGATGGATTACATTGCAACTAACCCGAGATTCAGATAATAGAAGATACTTTTCAGCAAGATCAGTCACTGGGTTTCTTTCCGATGTTTATTCTGCAGCTGCTGATGAAGTTGGAAAAATCCATATAATTGCAGATGAAAAGGTTTGTGTCTGAGTTATTTTCTCTTTATTTTCTGTACTTTCCTTACTTGGAAGTTGGAACTTCAATCCTATTTGGAATGCGCCCACAGTTCAAACTGTTTGACATTGCCAATACCTATTATCAGGTTCAAGGAGCCGTTTTTGATCTTCCTGAGGAGATAGCTAAAGAGTTACTTACTAAGGACATACCACCTGGAAGCACGATTACCAAGATCACCAAGGTAAATTACAATATCTGGTTAATATTTTGTATTGTAATTCTTTGTTATCTTTGCCTGCTTTCTTCCCCACAGTTTGGTTTGGCACCAATTTATTGCATTACTGATTATATATATATATATACACACTCATTGCACATGTTACTTTGTATTGGCAGCTACCTCCTTTGCAAGATGATGGGCCTCCAAGTGATTTTTATGGTAGGTTCTCCGACAGAGGAGGAAGTAACCGAAGAGGTTCTACTTCTAGGGGAGGTTTTAGTTCTAGGGGAGGTCCCACTTCTCGGGACCGGAGAGGTGGTTTTAAAACCTCACGGGGATGGAATGGGGACTTAGACTCTGATGATGATGACTTTAGTGGCCAATCTAGGAGAGGTGGTAGAAATTTTAAAAGTGGCAACAGCTGGTCCCGCTCAGCAGGAAAAAGCAGTGGGGATGATTGGCTAATTGGAGGTAGACGATCAAGCAGGCCTTCATCATCAGACAGGTTATAATCTACAGTATTTGAATAATAATTCTTCAAATTTTGTTTGGCATTTTTCTTCCTAGAATTATAATAAGCCCCATTTGCATGATATTATTAGTGTGTGTTACTTATGACATATGAACGTGCATTGCAGAGGTGGCTTTGGAGGAGCCTGTTTTAATTGCGGAGAATCTGGGCATCGTGCATCAGATTGTCCAAACAGTTCAAACAGGCGAAGCAGCTTTTTTTAAGTTCCCACATTTTTTTGGGGCACCGCCTTGTCCAAGACGTGAACTGCTGCCACTGTTTTTGGCCTAATGATTTCCAGAAAATTGAAAGATGCTTCCGAAAAGAGTTACAGAATCAATATTAATCTGCATCTCGTGTTGGCGTGATGATCTCCATAGGGACCTGTTTCTCTGTCCTATTTTTTGAGTCTCAATGAAATTTAGTAGTATTTGTTTGGGGCAGTGGTATTGGATAGAAATAGTGTTAACAGTATGATTTTGTATTCTTCATTTTGGGGTGAGTTGGGGGTTGTATGGCCCTGTATTCTATTGAAACCATGTTATTTAAGATCTTTTTGAACCTTCGTGATTTAGGAACAGACAGGAAAAATGGATGAAAGATGAAATGCTAAAGGTTTCTGCAGAAGATGCGTTAACATTCATTTTTTCTGCGTTATATATATATCAAAAAGAATTATATCAAACATTAAAATTTTATCTTTTACGATGCATTTTGTATTTTAACCATTTTATATTACTATTGAAATTTCTCCAATTCAGTGTTAGCTTGATTTTGATAAATAAAATAAACCTATAAACTAAAGAGAAAATATAAAGAAAAATGTTTCTCTAAGGAGGTAATAAAAAAAGGGCAGGACGAAGGAGATAGTCGATTAGTATTGCGAACGTGTTTATTGGAAATTTATGGTTAGAGTTCAAATTTATTAAACACGACTGGTACTTATACAAGAACCAATTCTATATTTTTATCCCCGCTCTTGTGTATTTTTATTGAATACTAGCATTTGGTGGCTATTAGTATTGGACATTGGTGAAAATGAAAGGTGTAATATGTAGTTATTTGTAGGATTCATTTAGTAAAACTTGTAGTTATTATTTTAGAGAAGAAAATGGACGAGTACGAATAAAAAAGATGTTATAATGGAGATAGACTACTGAGTTTCAACATGTAATATGACTATATAAACAATGATAATTTTCAAATAAAAATATGCTTTTAGTCCTATAGTATTTGTGTAAAGAAAAGAGTGTACTTTTATCTTCTTGTATCTTATTTTATTTTATTTTTGGTGGAAAGTAAAAACGTCTCTCAACTAATAAATGGAGACTAATTTCTTTCATGTCAAAAAATGGAATCATTTCAATATATTTAATAAAACCAACTATGTATACGAGATTGACAATCACTATAAATCGCTTAAGAAATAAAAAATGAAAATAAATATTAGTTATGAAAGAAATTATTACATGACAATTATTTTTTATTTATTTCATATATTTTATTATATTATGATTTCCCATTTTATATATACACAAGAAGACGTGTAAAATGCACTCAAATTATTATTTGTCTCAAATGATGCAATCAGAGACTCATTTAAACATAAAAAAAATTATCATTACTTCAACTACATTACTTAGCGAGGAGCTTCATATATTTTTATATATTAATTATCATAAAAAAAATACATGAACATATAATTTATATATTAATTTTATGTTCATATATTTTTTATAAAAATTATAATAACATAGAATTCGTAGATTCAGAATAAAAGACGAGTTACTACTAGAGTAAGAATTAAAAATACAATACAGGCATTTTTGAAAATGTTTTACGCTAGGACTGTCTTATAAAATATTAATTAATAATTAAAAAATAAAATGAATTGAAACCTTTGCTTTGAGCGCCACTGTCTCAGGTTCGTTCGGTTCTCTGCTTTTCTCCTTTTTCGTTTTCTATTTTCACTCTTCTAATCGTTTCTGCATCTTCGCCGCCGGTGAGCTTTTTTCGTCTCTCCGACCGGCGCCGACATTAGCAATTTAGGTTTTGCGTGAGAAGCATCCATTTTTATCTGTGTATGAACAAATTAGGCATTTATATTTAATCAATTTTTTGTTGACACTGAATAGGAACACTCTCTGTTTGTAAAAAGTGAAAAGGAAAATGGCAGATCTTAGTTTGGGAATTCTGATTGATATCGTTGATGAGGAATGGATGAGAGACACTCTCCCTGATGATGGTATCTTTTTACTTTTTACTTTTCAATTTTCAATTTTATTTTCCTTTTAAACCCTAAAAATGAGTCTTCTTATTATGCTTTATATTTATGTGCATTTGTCTTTGTTGCTTGTTGTTATTACAGATCTTCCATTGCCCCCAACATTAGTTGTTAGGACAGATGATACTGAGGACTCAAGTATGTATCTTCATTCACTGATTCAATCATATTCTGTCCACACTCTTTTTCTTTAGCTTGGTTTATGAAAACATTTTCAATTCAACACTTGTTATATTCAATGGTTTTTGGAAGATAACTCTACATTTGTGCATCAAAATTTAATGTTATTCTAAGAAGATATAAAACTATGAATTTGGGTGCTAAAAGATAGTAGTTAAAAAAGAAGGGCAAATTATGTATGCAGTTAGTTAACTACTTTTGGTAGTGCTCTTCAATTAGAACTGTGAATTCATTTCGTTAATCTATGTTGACCTTTAATGTGAACTTATATTATGTGGATTACCGAAGTGGAACTTTAATTTTAGTTATGAAATTTTCATAAAAAGAAAGTATGTCTTTGGACATCTGTACTTATAAGTAATAGTGAAATGATTATTTTTAATGTGATGGATCTTTTGTTGGAGGGTTGTTTCTAGTTTATCTTGACTATTGTTAACACTTTGCTTTGCTATATTTTATCAGATCAGGAAACGCAACAAGTTAATGTGGATGCTTGGCACGATCTTGCCTTGGGACAAGAATAAAAGTTTTATTTATTAGTGTTGTGCTTAGTAGTGAGTGGATGATGGTGCTCCTTGTTACTGGACTAGGAATCTTCCTCTCTATTCCCCTGATAGATTGTAATGTATTAAAGTTTATCTACCTGTGGAATTGCTATGTTATTGCTGAATGGCTGAATGCTAATGTTTGCTGACTTGAAAGCACTCTTGTATTTTGCTTCAAGGTTTAAGCAAGTTTGGGGAAACCCATGCCTAATGATTCTGGTATGCCCCAAAATCTGTATTAAATTATGTAGAAAGTGATATTAATATGTTTAATAATAATATACAGTTCTATAACTATTACTAGTTGTGGTTGTTTGAAATCACTTATAGTTAAAGAAATTCCTTGAGAAAACTGACAAAAGTAATTTGAACATGAATTCAGTTACAACTTGTACTTGGTTATGCTAGCTGTAGTTATGAATCTCTTTCTTAGACGGGAGGTGCTAGAGGTGAAATTTTTTCAGTGAAACTTGATAGCTATTATGATTCTTAAGATTTGTGTAATTTTATTTTCATAATCAGTTTTGTACTTTATCAAGTCTACTCTTCATTCTTTCTTTGTTTTGTTATCCAACTTTGGTTTTGTATTGATACCAGACTCCTCAGATGCAATAGCGTTCAAGGTTCCATGTACTGGCTCTCAGTAGAACCTTGTGTGCTATTATGTCGCAATCTTGTTCGTTTAAAAAAAAGTGTAGTGGATTATTTTTAGATGAACATCTTATTTAAGTTTCTTGGATCAAGTGGTGGGAGGTCGCCATTAACGTTAAAATGCTAGAAACACAAGCTCATTTGCAAAGAATGTAAAGGGGCACTAAGCCAGATACCTCCCAGACATTATCTATTAAATTAATAGTATCTTTTATATATCAATTTTGATTATTCAAATTTGCCAAATTTTGAACCCAAAACAACATTGAACTGCTTAATTTAATAATACATAATTTGTCTTGCATAAATAACTTGGAGAGGGCTTAATTAAAAAAAAATGATGTCTCAATTTAAAAATTAAAAGTTTGTTAAGTAATTGCAATTTTAATTCTTTATAATTTTAAAGATTGCAAGATCTCTGTTGTAACTTGCAAGGCCCCTACGACTACTAGCCCCAGCAATTCGTAATTGTAAATTGCGTAGGCTGCAATCAGTGCACATCAGCCTATGATGAATCTTATGAATTATGAATATAAATAAAAAATTTCACATACAAAAAAAAAAAATAAAAATTAAAACATCAAATAATCCCGCCAGGGTAAAGTTTCTAGTATTCATGGACAAATAAAATTTAATAAAAAATATCTGTACCAAATATATGCCATTCTTCTCACGCAGCAATATGATGGACACAGCCAGAGAAGAAATATTAATCTTTTGAGGGCTTAGAGGAAAGGCAGCCAAAATTTCATTTTAGTTCCTAAATAAAGAAACATCTCTCAAATACCCAGTCAAGAATGGCCACATGTAAACTGAGGGGTTACAACAAATGACAAGCGAGAGAAAAAAGGAAAAAGAAAAGAAATAGGTAAATACTGCTGCGGATGGGTACAAGTACATTCATTATGCAATCCATAAACTGTTACAAACCACTAGAGAGACTGGCATTCACCTAGTAAATTTTAAAACAGAAAAAAAAAAAAAAACATTAAATTCAATCAATAAAAATTCAAAACAGGAAGAGGAGAAAACTCTTCGTCGTGTGTCAAGATATGTCACAATCACAATAATGAGACAACACTGCAGCTGGGTACAAATTTCTACAAAAAATGAGGTAAAAAAGGGAAACACGGCTGCTCGGTACAATTGTACCTCCGGAGTTTAGACTTGTCACAAACTAATATACTAGATTTCCTTCATCTCTAAAATGATTTCTTTACAAATGTAAATAAAACATGAATTATAAATGAATTCATTTTCCAAGTGGTTATGTCAACAATGTGGGGGGTATACCAATTATATAAAAAGATCATTCACAGGATCTGTAGTTGGACTTGGAGCTGTAGTTGGACTTGGAGCTGTAGTTGGACTTGGAGCTGTAGTTGGACTTGGACTTGGAGCAGTAGTTTCTGAAACCTCTGCTACCGGTGATGGGGGAACCTCAGGTGGTGCTGTATTGCCCGTAGACGCTGCTTGAACAGTTTCTTTTTCACCATTAACATTTGGATCTCCATCACTTGCTGGTGTAGAGGTAGGAACTTCAGCATCTACGGTGGTTTCACCTGATTCTGGTTGAGGTGGAGCAGCCACAGGAGCTGTCGTGGAGTCTGAGGTGGACTCTGATGGGGGTGGATCATTAACTGATGCAGGTGCGGGTTCAGGCTGCTGTGTAGCACTCTCTGGTGCAGCAGTGGTTGTAGGAGGTGCTTCCAGTGCTAATGGCTTGCCAGGGGGTTGCTGGGAATTCTGTGCAGCAGCACCTGGTTTTTTCTGGATGGAAATAGGAGCACTAAGAGACACCATCCCTGGTGGCAGGATTTCTATAGGTGGTTTCTTCCCTGCATCTGCCAAACTTGTGAGCTTAGGCTCCTCAAGGGAAGCTAAAAATGCAGCTGCAGCATCTGTCTTCTGTGATGGAGTAGGTTCAATCTCTCGCTGTAGTGCCTGGTTCCAAGCCTGAACTAAGTTCTTCAAAGTTGGACGTCCATGTGCCTGGAAATAACAAGGTCAGACTACAAGTACTGAATGAAGGATCAACTAGTTGTATGTAGCAAATCATACATGAGCATGAAGAACAGCCTCTGCCAGCATTCCAGTATCCTGCCATGCTTTCTCCATCAGAGCATTGTCGCCTAAAACAGCAGCAGCAAAAGCAGCTTCCCGTCCCAAGCCAAGCGTGACTAAGTTGTTAACCAAACCCTGCAGTGCACGAACATATTCTTTAGTTTATGATTAAAAACAAGCAATATTAAAAATAAAGAGCTGAAGAATATCATAAAGCAAGATGAATGTATGCCACCTCAAACAGTCATTTTACCATAAATTGAACATATTAAGTTCAATAAAAGAATTGGAATAGGAAAGTTAAAATGTCAACTATCAATGAACAAATATGTGCTACCAAAGAAGCAAAAGAAAAATCAAGAATTAAAAAAAATAAAGGAAAAACTATGCCAAGTCAACTCAGTGGAATGGAAGAGAGACACCAAATGAATCAACAAATATTTATAAAAACACGCACCCAATGAATTAACAAGCAATTTACTTACAGAAAGAGAGACACCAAATAAAGTAACAAGAAAACATGCATCATACAGCCAAAAATCAGTGGAATGGAAGAGCAATATTAAGAAAGACTGCCTACACTTAGCCGAGTCAACTCTCCATGATTTGCAAGGCGTAATGATAATCCTCGCAATTCATGACCTTCTAAAGCACCTTTCACTGAACCTGCTGCGGCTAACCTCTTCAGAGCTTCACGAGCAATTTCACTCTGTGCTGTAGCATCTGCAGCATCAATAAGATCCAAGAACTCTTTCGCGAATTTCACTATACCCTGAACACCTTCAACTATGTCTTGTTTTTTATCTGATACTTTATCTTGTTTTTTATCTGATAAATTAAGGATGTCATTCAAATCAAGCCCAGTAGTACCATCATTTCCTATATCCCTGCTATTACTCATGGTAAGAAGACAATGAAGAGCTCTTTTCAAATCATTGCTCTTCATTGCCAAATCAAACTCCAACCTGTAGAATGGAAACAATATATTTTTGGTCTAACCATACCTTGCCATAAGGATTAAACAAAAATCATAAGAATATCAAATTAAAATCACAGGCTCTTGACCCTAAGCATACAGCATACCTCTTGGATATTCCAGGCAAATGAAGTGCTTCAGTAGCATAGCCCAT
This sequence comes from Hylodesmum podocarpum, assembly GCA_026586105.1. Taxonomy (NCBI): domain Eukaryota; kingdom Viridiplantae; phylum Streptophyta; class Magnoliopsida; order Fabales; family Fabaceae; genus Hylodesmum; species Hylodesmum podocarpum. Next base: position 1,782,828 of record JALJEV010001298.1, on the reverse strand, counting down.
TCCTAGCATAAATTGTGCTAAGTCATCATGGTGTTCTCTTCCAAGCCTACTTGCCCTGTTTCAGAAAAATATTATGTGAGATACACGGATATTAATAAGCAATGAGTATGGAGAAAAAAAGGGAGAGAAAGAATTCAAAATACCATTTTACTGCACTAACAGCATCACCATAAGCAGCAAGACATCGGCAACGAATACCCGGATGACTCAGGGACAAGGCATGAGCACACATGTACCTGTGACAGCCCAGGTATCAATAACATCATTCTTGAACCAGTATCCAATAAAATGAATAACCTTAAATTTGGCATCCATATATGAATAAGACATGCCCATGCTAATTATGTCACTTAAAAGTTACCCAGAGGCCAGTGAAGACAGAAAATCAACCCTCAATTGAATCAGTTACACAAATCTAGAAATCCACTAAACACATCTAATCAGTTCATTAATACATCTCTTTAGTAACTGCAACTCCAACTTTATCCCAAATACATTTTACTCCTGATCACATCTTGTACGTCTGCCCATCCACCACAACATTCACTACCAAGTACATAACATCATAACAATATGTTGGCCTCTCATGAGGTTTGATTAAACTAACAATAAAACCCTCCTGAGATGTGAACATTTACTCCTCTTCAGTGTATTTTCATCTAATGATAGGGGTGGAGGTATAAAAAGGGTATTTGTTCTGGTGAAATTTCATATGGATTTCATAGGAATTCAATGTAATTTCATCAAAACCGCAAGGGAATAAGCTTATAAGCATACTTTACCCTATTGTGAAAGACATTGCACTAATGTGTTTTATGCATTAAAGGGGAATGTCATAGAACAGAAAACTACAAAAAAGAGAAAAAAAAAGAACACAAATAACTGTACATATGTACAGGCTTTTCAACTAATTAATGTTGTGAAGGTCTCATTGATTATGGAGGTGCAAAACTGTTAGTGCTGATTGGATGGAAATAGTCATAGTATTTAGTGTTGTATTCCAAAAATTGGGATCATTAAAAAGTAGCGATTGGAAATAATAAACTGCCGTAGTCAATTAAAAAAAAAAAATTGATCAAGTTTTTCAAGTTACAGGAATATGATGAATTGATCAATTGATCAAAGTTTAAACATGTAAGTGAAACTGCAAAGTCCTAATACCTGTCAATTAGCCAAAGAACGCCATCCTTGACACCTACAACTACAAGAAGTCCAACTGGACGCTTCTGCTCCGTTGGAAAACGAGTAACTGCCACAGACACACCCCCACCACCGACTGCCACCTCTCCTGCCTTTCTTTCTTCTGATGCCATCCAAGAGTCATCACCATCAACTCTAGATTGTTTTGGTAATGTTAAGAAAGGTGGCACTGAAGGAGCATGCTGAAATGAAGCCAATCGAACCACCTAGGGAAGGAACAAGAAAGTAATACTTTTTCATTCTTCTGACAGAGAAAACAAATTCCACAGAGAAACCAGAAGTTTGTTTACTTTTTAACATGAGACAGTAACCAGTATATATTAAAAAGAATAAGTGCAGCATGCCCAGAGGATTAAAAACAGAAATTTTAATTTTCAAGGAATGATGAAAAAGAAGACAACAAATGTATAACCAACAAAGTAACGTCTATTGGTTCAAGTGGTGAGGATCTTGCTTCCTCCTAAACAAGGTCTCAGGTTGCCATTTCATGAATGGAGAAAAGAGGTTCTAGAAATTAGGAAAGCTTTGGCCCCTCCCCCCTTAAATGGGTCCACCTGCCCCAATTTAGATCAGTCAGGACCCAATGCGGCTTCCGGATGCCAATAGTCTCAACCCAAAAGGTATATAACCAATAAGAAAGAAACTAGCCTCTGCTTTCAAATTTCTCACAAGACATTATTTTGAATAATTTGGAGCATATTTCAACATAAAACCCAGATTACAGATTTGAATTTCAGTTAATTGTCTCCTTCTATAAGAGACTCACGCATTCATTACAATCATCATAACTGAAGAAATTAATGGCTAATCCAATATGCACCATATACCAAAATTGTCAGCGCTAAACCCAAAAGGTATATAACCAATAAGAAAGAAACTAGCCTCTGCTTTCAAATTTCTCACAAGACATTATTTTGAATAATTTGGAGCATATTTCAACATAAAACCCAGATTACAGATTTGAATTTCAGTTAATTGTCTCCTTCTATAAGAGACTCACGCATTCATTACAATCATCATAACTGAAGAAATTAATGGCTAATCCAATATGCACCATATACCAAAATTGTCACCATATACCAAAATTTTAATTTTCAAGGAATGATGAAAAAGAAGACAACAAATGTATAACCAACAAAGTAACGTCTATTGGTTCAAGTGGTGAGGATCTTGCTTCCTCCTAAACAAGGTCTCAGGTTGCCATTTCATGAATGGAGAAAAGAGGTTCTAGAAATTAGGAAAGCTTTGGCCCCTCCCCCCTTAAATGGGTCCACCTGCCCCAATTTAGATCAGTCAGGACCCAATGCGGCTTCCGGATGCCAATAGTCTCAACCCAAAAGGTATATAACCAATAAGAAAGAAACTAGCCTCTGCTTTCAAATTTCTCACAAGACATTATTTTGAATAATTTGGAGCATATTTCAACATAAAACCCAGATTACAGATTTGAATTTCAGTTAATTGTCTCCTTCTATAAGAGACTCACGCATTCATTACAATCATCATAACTGAAGAAATTAATGGCTAATCCAATATGCATCATATACCAAAATTGTCAGCGCTAGAAGGTTTACAGATTAAGATGTATTCTCATTAGGCACATTCCCATCTAAAATATTAATGTCAATTCCCCAGCAATTTATATCAATCATATTCAGAAACAAAATATAAAATCTGAGGAAAGACAAAAACAACCAACCCTGAATGTTTGCAATTATTACAGATGACAAAAAGTTGAAAGCTTTTATAACCTGCAGCATTGGTGGTCTCAATGTTATTCTTTCTTCCTTAGCAGCCTGGGGACCTTCTACAGTAATTAGTGCTAACTCTCCATGCTCTGCAACTGCTCTTGCCTGTGCTTCTTTCATTTTCTGCTCTTCTTTCATCTTCTTAGTTTCAATGTCAATTTGTGCAACCCCAGCATCCACAAAAACAATTCTGAAAATCAGAACATATTAGTAAAGGTAAAACGAATAAAAATTCTGTCCATCACAGATATTAATCAAAAATCATTTTTAAATGTTCACCTATCAATGTATAAGCTCAGTATAGTTGGATCATTGAATTAGTTCCTTTAATATGTTTACATCAATAGGCATTCCTTAAACTTTGAATATCACATTTAAGATTTGCAAATGAAATGAATACAAGTACCCTCAGATCACAGCAAGAAAAACACAGAGAACATTGTCAGAAAAACAAATGAGTTGCTTAGTCCTTTTTTTTTTTTTTTTTTTTTTTTATTATTATTATTATTATTATTATTATTATTATTATTATTGTTGTTGTTGTTGTTGTTGTTGTTGTTGATGATGTTGCTGCTGCTTGGGGGAGGGGGTGAAGAATATTGATGAGGAGATGACAATTGACAAGTGTTTGTGTATCAAGTGTCAATGACGAGTTCCAGTATAAATAGCTTTGCTCCATAGTCCAGCCTTAATCCCGTAGTTTTTGCATTCATGAAGGAGATCTGATTATTAAACAAAGTCCAGATGAAGGGCATTGATGCATGATTTTTAATAATGATGTTGTTTTGGTAAATGCTAATTGTGGAGAAATGATTTGGAAGAGCAAAGGGTGCCAATTGATTATATATATCAAATATAGTACAAATGGAATTTATGTTCAATTGACAAAGGAGTGAAGATGATCAGACAGTATGAAATGAGCATGAAGAAGTACCTATGACTGAGAGCTTCAGAGATTTGGGGGTCTATTTTACCAAAGCACAAAGGCACTGTAATTTAATACTGACGTCACACCATATCCAAACAGGAGGGAAAAGGTTGAGAAGTGCTCAGGGTATGTCTGTTCGACAGTGCTTATGAAAAGAAATCGGGCTTGATTGTTGTTTTTGTTGGGATAAGTCCAATTTAGGAAACCCAAACAAACAAATGACCAATTAGGAAAAAAAAATTAACCACTGTTGTGAGTTATGGCTAATCTAATATTTTGTTAACCATTAAGCGTGTGTTTGAAACCCTGTTAGGTCATGTTCAATACCAATTCCCTGCAAGAGAAGGATTGGTGCTGAAGGTGCGAAGGTGGAAATTGAAAAAGACAAACACACTCTAAGGCATTAACCAGTACCCACTATTTGGACACGAATTTAACCACTATTGGTTACTTCCTAAATAGTATATAGGTTCATCAAGATTTCCTAAATCATAATTCTCCCTCTTGTTTCTTTGGTTGTAATGAATAGATGATATTTTGGCCTATCAGCATGTAAAATAGTTTGTCATTTCCACTTTCTAAACAACTATAGCAAACTTAAAAAAAGTAATGGACCAATAAACAAAAAAAAAAAAAAAAAAACTAAAAAAAGGACCGAACAAAGTTGTAGGAGATGTCCATAGCTTACTCTATAGTAGTTGGGGTAGCCACAAACAGTTGTCTCCGGTGCCAAACAGCACCAGTAGCATATGGGATTGCAACATCTCCCAAGTATCTATATTGAGGGCGCAAAGAAGATATGACTATGTATTGCGGGTATGCAAAAGCGCAGTACTCAACTGTTTGGTCCCACGCAGTCCATTCTGGCTGAGGAAGTAGACCACCCACGGGCTGGAATGTCTCCCAACTGAATCACAAACAAAATTAAGAAAGTAATGTCAAATCTAAATAGACCTTGTGAACGTGTTCCCTCACAAAAACTAATTTAGCTCAGAATAATACTGGCATTTGACTTTAAATTAATGTCATGCATTCACAAGTTTAGAGGCCATAAAAATTGCAAGAAATATAACATAATTTTCAGCTTCAGCAATGTAATTTAGGCAAAATACTTGCTAGTCACTATTCATTACTATATATTATAGTCATATATTTATCCAAAAAAAATAGTAGTCATACTATTTCAAGTAACAGTTAATTTTTTTTATCGTACAACAATTATAATTTTCACCTGTATAGCTGGAAATTTTGAGGTCCTGCCTCAGTTGCAGGTCTATGTGAAGAAAACCCATCATCATAAGTAGTAAATGAAGAAACACCACTGCTTCCATAGCCTGATAAGGGCATAGACTGGATTGTTGAAATAGCTGTAGCAGCAATAGGACTGACTCTCCTTGATGTTCGATAGGCAACACCCAGCAGTGCCCCTCCATGCAAACCAATGACCTAAAAGAGATACATGAGTTAAAAAAGGAACCTTAACATTCAAATTATTGTTCCTGTTTTCAGTGACATTTTCTTTGAAGAATAAAATGCATAAACAGTCATACTAACTTTGTATGGAAAACCAGACCCTTCTCATTGTTGACAATAGAACAGAAGTGGATTTGTCCAAAAGACTTTTAAAATCTTAGATTTATTTAATACATCTAGGAAAACATTACTGTAGCTAATTTCATACAAAGTAAGTGAACCTTCAACACAATACTTTTACATGAAACAGTAAATACAAAATTCTTTTATCTGCGAATCATCTGAGAAGTTGATATACATAATTTATCAATGAGCATTAATTTATCAAAGAGCTCCCCGCCCCCCCACCTTCATATATACATCTAACAAATAATTGATATTTGTATGTAGTAACTTTCAATTAAAATAGATGTAATCTGACACAGTAATATCTTAATTGTCATTTATTTACTATAAAAAATTACAGAAATGTTATTCATAAGAACAGAAATCACCCAAAACTCGATTATTACAAAAAAAATATATATTTTTTAAGAAAATTTTCACACTGAGAAAGAATCTTACTGGTTCACTGCGTGCACCAACAGACCTCATTAGTATATTTGATGTTCCATCATCTAACAAGATGCGGACTTGAACAGAAGCCGAGGAAGCAGCTGCTGCTGCTGCCGCTGCTGCTTGTGCTGCAGCAGCTTCTTTTGCTCTTTTTGATGAACTACCCTTGGGAATTATAGGAATTCTAGGAGGTAATGCAGATTCCAATATGGCAAATCTGTCACGACAAGTATCCCAGGCGAGAAGCCTTGCACTTCCAGAGTCAACAATTGACCAATCACTAACCTTGTAGACAGAGAAATAAGGAATATCTGGCCAAACAATTGCTAAGTACCTGCAAACATATTCAGTAAGAAAGCAACAGAAAACACACTTCAATTTAACAAACTGAATGCTAGAAGAGGAGGAAGCATAACCATAGAAAGACGTGGGCATACAAACCACACAGGAAAGACAGTATTTATTTTGAGTTAGCACTAATATTCATGGAATACCAAAAAAGATAGAATTTTATGCATAGTATATTCTATAGAAAAAATAAAAGTCAAAAAATCATATTGAAGAACAAAATATTGTTACTTTTTAGTTACAAATTGCTTTATAAGAAAGAAAAAAATCAATAGATCTGTTGCAAATGTCACAGGCAACTTACTTTCCTGAACTGCTCACAGAAAGAACCGAGTACGAATCATGTGGAACAGGAGTACTAATGTGCTTCTTCACCTGCTTGATAGGTAATGGCTCAAAAGAATCTCCCTTGGGTCTTCCTGTTTCTGACAAGGAGCTGTTATTTCCAAGAGATGGATTTGCAGAGTTGTTCAACTGAAAATTTAATAGCTTTAATTCCCTTTCAATTACAAATATGGCAGAATGCTCTCTACTGTCTGACGGAGTTGGCAGAGGAGCAACAGGTGGAAGAGATCTAGCATCAAACTCACAGATAATAACACCAATGTTGGTTCCAGTAGCAACAAGATGTGGCTGCAAAGTATGTGCAACCATACAATACACCTGCCACAATAATCAGCAGCAAAATAAGTTATAACCAAATTCATCACCAGGTAGTGTCAATGAAAAGAATAGTAAATTTGTTAAAGAGGATTTATTACCCTGGGGTATGATAAGCATATTCTATTAGATACAGAAAATGATATTGAAGTAAATCTGCCCTCAGATTTTATTACACTCGATCTTGATCAATCCTTGCCTCAATTCAATAGTATTATTCTCAAGGTATTAAATGCTTTGAAATATATTCATATCATTCTAAGTTGGATAGCTTCAACAAAAAGTTATATATGGAACCAAAAAGAACTAAGCCAATTCAGAAACTAGAAAAAAAAAATGTGCTAAATGATAACCAACTAACAGAACCACATACCCTCAGTTTTTTATTAGGAGCAAGAGAATTTGGAGGAATAACTGAGGTCAATTCACACAATGGCCTCGTGAGAGCAGAATAAGTGGGATGTTCGATTGCCCTAACAAAAATTCACAAAAAACTTCATATATATAATGAATATACTGCATCCTCACCTTACCAAAAAAATAAAATAATAAGAAACTTAAAGCCACCAAAGGAGAAAGAAAAATACATACCATATATGAGAATCTTTGACACAGGTTAGAATATCGAGGTTTGGAGCTCGAGGGTGGCACCAAGAAGCCACGCTGTGGCAAGCCATTTTGGGAACTGGCTTTATACGCCGCAGCTCCTGAAAATCAAAATCAAAAGCATGTTCATGCTAAGTCTTTCTAGATTCGAATTTCCCCATAATTTAAAATGTCCAGGAATTAGAACCACTACCACACCTTAAAGGAGACAGTGTCCCATATGGCTAATGTCTTATCTGCACCAATTGTGATTAGCTGAGGAGCACCTCCCATCACCCTTGACAACTCAACTCCCACAACCCCTCCATCATGTGCCTAGAATTAAGTGTTATATTGATCAATGGATTATACATGCATGAAATCCCAATGAATCATACAGAAAAGAGAAGGGGGAGAAAAAGCTGCACATAAGTTAAGGGAAAAATACTTATTTGCCTCAATGTAAGTTTTGCATTTTAAATGGTGCCCAGATTTTAGACCTTCCTTTCTATTGTAATATCTTATTCATCTCATATCCATGTTAAACTTGGCCGATGTAGAATGCAATTGGTTAAACAAGGAGGAAATAGAAACTGTAATTAACCACAACTAACTATCAATTATCTCCATTTCATCCATAATAAGCAATAACTTGATTCATTTTTTACCAATTATTGAACTGTCAAAGATTAGTTAAAGTGAGGAAAAGAATGGTACTTTTAAACTCAGCTTGGGTACAAGTTCGCGTGAATCCTGTCCATGATCAGCACTCCAAATTATGAGCAATCCATCACTAGCACCCGAAACCAGAAGAGCCTGAAAGCCTAAAAATTAATACAAATAAAATCCAATAAAATAGAATAAGTTCTTCAATGGGGGATGATGACTTACCTCGCCAGAAGCAGCCATGAAGGACATCAAACAAGAGATAGATCCTTTATGACCTCCAGTGTACCTTCGCACAAGCTGGAAGAAACAAAAGTATCACATAATATGCTACTAAATGTAACTAGATTAATATTAATATTTCAGGTACCCACCTTCCACGTCATCATTGAGAGAACTCTAATGACACCATCAGATGCACCAAAAGCAACAAGAGGTCCATCACCAACACCAGTTCTATAGAGGAACTCCATGCTGCAACAGCATGTAAGTTTGGAAAATTGAAATAACTTCTACAGTTTGCACAAATACTGCAGAAGAAAAGTATAATATGAAAACAAAAATATGCATGTCTGAACTAATCCTACAGGCATCCCTGAACTAATATGCATGTCTCAATGATTGTTTCTGTGAAAGAGAGATATATGGGAGTGGGGAAGGCAACAGGCTCACAAAATAGAGACCAATCCTACAGTATTTGTTAGATGAATCCACCAATTCCAAATGAGTCAGGAAAGAATGCTGCTAACAAATAAATATTTTGACAGTTTGATACAACATAAAAGAGCTTAAGTTGAAGAGCATCATATTTTATCAATGACAACTTCAGTTTCATAAAAGGAACTAGAAAAAGAATGATCTGGATAGCATTGATATGTAAGTCCCACCATCTATCAGAAAGGCAACTAATCTTTGGCAACGAATCTTTGCCTTAACGATATAGTGTGTAGCGATTTTAGAATCACCGACAGAAGAAGCGAAGAATATTGAATAATGTAATAAAATTTTACCATAGAAGGGACTTGTTATCAAGCTCTTGCTTTGGTACATCACGACCACGCATCGTCACCAAGTCCAAAAATATAGCTTTGTTTAAACAACATATGACAAGAAAATGTCTCCCTTTTGTTGATGGAGCGGGAGAGTTAAAAGATGAAGTATGTACAGCTGTTGGAGCCTCAGCAGCCGCAGAGCGATTATGCCAAAGTTGCCAAAAGCGTACATCATCATCATAAAAATTCACCTGCTTAACACTTTAAGGGCGGGAAAGAGTCATGGTGAGTAAATGAACCCTAAAATAGAACTCAGAAAAAGACATATGAAGTATAAACACAAGGCAAAAGCATATTACCTTCCTCCCCGAATGGCTTCTGTAGGTTTCCCTTTGGACTCTACCAAATCAAAAACACATCATAACAAAATTCAGTTACAAGATCAGCACAGAAATGTTGAAGACCACAAATAATGATTGAGAAATAGTTTATCATGCCGTTTTTTCATTTTGCATGAAATGGAACTTACTTCTTCATTGTTAGAATTTCCTTGAGACTAATAACATATAACAAATTATGAATTCAGCCACGCAAATAGCATGTTTGGATTAAAAATTTAAAAATAGAAGAGCTCAGAAGTACTTTTACTCTCAAAGTAACAAATCTTTCCTTCTTCATTTTTGCACTGGAATTCGTTACTGTGCATTGGAATTCACAAAAGTACTCTTCTAACTGTTAACCAAACATAGTATGTCACCAAAACTAACCAGTCACTAACATCAACGGTAATTCAAGCAATTCCCGCTGCAAGACCATAAAACTACAGTAAAACTAGCATTCTAGGGATGTTTAGCCAAACAAGAACAGTATTGTGCCTGGAAACTATAAACCATCTCAGCAATCAAACTCACAGACCAAATTTACCTGATTGAAGTTTTTCAGTACTATGAACAAAACAACTTGGCAACTACAGATTACCAGTCAATTCCTCAAAACAACAGTTACAATAGCCACGCCAAAATTCACAAACTCAAGTCAACAAAACAATTGTTACTAAAGACCACTATCACATTAACATTACAGATCACGAAACTTATGCTTCTAAAACCTCCAACAAAACCAAATGCACTGTGTAATTGAACAACTCTACATATTCACTACAACAATTTCGAAGAGAGTTAAACCTGTTTCTCCCTCGGCCAGCTTCTCCAACTTTGCGCCGACCAAACGTCGCTCGTCCACTCCGCCAGCTTTCAACTCATACACCACCTGAACAAGGTTTCCGTGAAACCACCGAAATCGAAAACATCGAACCGAAACGAGAGAGGTTAATTGAACAAGAGTTTTGTACCTGACGATGTTCCCAGTTCCACACGGAGACTCGATCTGAATCATCCGCGGTCACCATCCATGGATGCGTCGGATGCAATTGGATCTTAACGATTTTATCACCCGTAGGCCGAAACGCTTTCAGGCGCAGCATCTTCTTCTGATTCAAAAGCTAAATAGAGTGAAGAAATAATCGATTATGAAGAGAAATGGATTTCGGAAGTTATCGAGATCGGAATCGCGTTTCAGATTTGGTTTAAATCCGTCTAGAATTTGAACTCCATTTAGAAATGTGCGTTCATTGAACGCACGGAGTTAGAAATTTCTTCTTCCGTCGTCAACAACCATGCCCCTTTCCGTTCTTACTTTCCAAGTAACCAACCAGAGAGGAATGAGCAAAACCTCGCCCTATAAATGAGGTGTTATTTTCCGTGGTTCGTGTCGTTGGAAGCTCGAAGTTCAATTGAATTCAATGAACTGTGTTCGAGCAATTGCGCTTGTATGCAGAAGCTAAACGAAGATCTCTCTGGTGTTGTGCTTGCACTGTTAAACCTTCAAACTTTTTCTGGCCTTTTTTTTAAAAATAATAATAATAATAATAATAATAATAATAATAATAATAATAATAATAAATAATTGCCTCTTTCTCTTGTTTAATTATTGTTTATCTTTCTTCCAAGTTTTGAAATTTTGGATAGTCGGGTACTGAATAAGGCCATATATCAGCCCAAAAAACAAAGGATTGGGTTTAACAATGGATGTTGAGAAGCCCAATACAGCACAGTTCTAATGTTCGCACCCCTGCTCTATTTGGTTTTTTACACTTGTTATGATTTAAACAAACTTTAAAGTCTTATAAGACTATTTTCCGGGAGTTTTTCTTCCTGTTATATTTTTCTTATTCTTTTTTACGGGAATTTTTTTTTGTTGAATAAAATATGTCGAATCTTTGACTCTCCAAGTTTATGGGTTAAATCACATCATCTTTGGGCTAAATTAAGCATTAATTCTTCTTATCTAATATATTCTATCATCCCAAGTGGATCTTGAATTAAGAATTTGACCAAATGTTATAACAAGACAATGACTGATTCACACTGCAAATCTTATTTTGGTAGAGAGAATTACTCAAAGTGTACTTATATAAATTTGTATTAAAACTTTGATAATGAAAAATTTAATAGACTTTAACAGAAGAGTAACAGAGAAAATATTTTTACAAAAGTACGTTAGAGGACAACCCAACCGTAACAAAGGCATCTACATAATACTTTATTTGTTCACTCATATGAATCATTTTGTTTAGATGATTTGTATTAGATCACTTGCGAATGCTCTATTTTTGAAAAACTTGCATTTGTTTGCCCAGCATTCATTTGGAAAGTAATTAATATATTTGTTCCTATTCATGGATGGTCCATTTTTATCCATTATTGACACCATTTGTTTGGCTGCAGTTTGGTTACATTTTTCTTTGGTTGTTGCATCGGATGAGTATACAAGATATGTCCATTTTTGTCGCAACACAAAATATCTTAGAGACATATTGGTTACGTATCTACTTTGCTAGCTCAACACACTTTAATGTGCATCTTTCAAACACACTAAAGAATCTCTCATTAGACATGTTTCAAGAAATGGTAGAAATTCCGCTTAACTTTTAGAAAAGAAATAAAACTTAATATTTCTATATTAACCTTAGTCTCTTCTAACTTTGTCCCATCCAATAAATTTATCCTCTTAATTATTTGGCACTTTCCAACAAATTTAGTAAGTACTTATTAATACACAAAACCGAGATCAATAAAAGAAATAATTTCATTGAATGGCATAAAATTAGATAACTAAATAAAAATAAAAGAAAAAAAAAACAAATATTAATTGCATCATAACATAACTGACATTGGTTATCCACTTTGTGGGAATCAAGCGGTAGAGAGCCCATACGTTAGAGCAAATTTGATTGGAGACTAGAGCATGAACTGGAGATATTTTAATTATTTTAATAGAAAAAAGCCAAAAAAATCTAAAATCTCGGAAATGTTGGGTGTGGCGTTTTTTTTGTCGTGTGACGCAACGTTATTATTCATTCACCAATCCCAAGCTTGGTTTGGCACGAAGTTCAATACCGCATACGCATCAAACTCTATTATCATGAAATAAAGGGTAAGAGATTCTTTTTCTCTGCCCCACCCACTCTTCAATTGCGTGTTAACAAGGAAAGTACTATATAAATCAAAACTCTGATCGCACTTTCCAATTTATTATCCATCAAACCAGGAAATGGCTTCAACTCTTGTTCCCCTAACAATCTTCCTCTTAGTTCTCTCTGTTTCTCATCTCCAGGTATGTGCTCTTTTTTTTTTTTTTGTTTCTCTATTTTCTGCTAGTGTTATCAGTAATCATGATTATTTCCTGGTTTAGTTCTGAAATCACTTTTTTTGTTTATAGATTACTGGAGCGGAAACGCACAAGTTGACTACTCACAAACTTAATTCCAAAATTCTTCAGGTAATTTCGTTAACTCTCCTTGTTTGCCACGTGTTTATGCTGTTAGGATCAATATGTTTGGTAGCAAGAAATTAGGGGGAAAAGCCATAAATGATCTCAGTTTGTGCAGTGTTATTGGCTATGCTTGGGTTTTTTTTTTTTTTTTTCAAATAGTTGAACAAAATTTCGGTTATTGATCATTCAAGTTCAGAATCAACGATTGGATTTAGGATTTCGGATGAAGTTACAGTCAGTTACGTTTTTGTGTAGTGGTATTTGGTCATGTGATGGATGAATGTTTTTTTATGATGCAGGAGTCTATTGCTAAAGAGATTAACGAAAATCCCGAGGCAGGATGGGAGGCTTCCATGAATCCTCGTTTCTCCAATTATACAGTTAGTATTCTTATTGAAGAATGGATTTAACAGTGTCACTTGCACTTTGTTAGTTACTTAATATGCTTTGATTCGCAGGTTGAACAATTTAAGCGTCTTCTTGGAGTTAAACCAATCCCTAAGAAGGAACTGATAGGTACACCCACTATGAGTCACCCAAAGTCATTGAAATTGCCAAAGGAGTTTGATGCAAGGACAGCTTGGCCGAAGTGTAGCACTATTGGAAGAATTCTAGGTCACATTACCTGCTTATCATTCTCTGTTGATTTTTTCTAATTAAATGGTGCATTTATATTTTGGAAGGAGGTGCTGACTTTTGTTTTTATTGTTGACGATGACATGGATTGGTTAAACCAATTTCCTCACTGAAGATCAGGTAATCCTCTTATTTTCGTACTCAACAACTTTCAATGCATTCTAGTTTCAAAGAGTTTTTAACTGATCCTTGTGCTGATGATACAGGGTCACTGTGGTTCTTGTTGGGCATTTGGTGCTGTTGAATCATTGTCGGATCGCTTTTGCATTCATTTTGATGTTGTAAGTGAAATATCTTATTGAAGAAATGTTTAAATTCTTTTTACTTATTGTGTGTGGTTGTGAACATTTACAACAGATTTTTAGACTTTTCTTTTCCCTTTATTTTGATGTTGTAAATGAAATTTGTTATTGAAATAATCTTGAACTTCATCGTGCTTAGTGTGTGTGACTGCATATATTTGCGACAAATTATTAGCCTTTTCCTTTTCCCTTTCCTTCTAGACACACATTGAGCAGCCGGATTACTTGAAAGAGGAATTTATATCCTATTTGTTTAATCGCAGAATATCTCTCTCTCTGTTAATGACCTTCTTGCTTGCTGTGGCTTTCTGTGTGGATCTGGCTGTGATGGGGGATATCCCTTATATGCATGGCGATACTTAGCCCACCACGGTGTTGTCACTGATGAGGTAATGCATTTCCTTTTTGTCTTGGCAGTTTCCACTTCCTAGTCATTAAAATTGTTATTGCTCGAGAACAAAGATCCCATCAATTGATGCCAATTTTTGGTGGAGACTTATGTTTCACATATTATCTCTTTATCTGTTTTTATCCGTTTTTTCCCCAACTTTCTTATGGTCAGCATTTTTTATGTGGCAGTGTGACCCATATTTTGATCAAATTGGCTGTTCTCATCCTGGCTGTGAGCCAGCTTTTCAGACTCCCAAGTGTGTCAAAAAGTGTGTAAGTGGAAACCAGGTTTGGAAGAAGTCAAAGCACTATAGTGTCAATGCATACAATGTCAAATCTGATCCCTATGACATCATGGCAGAAGTTTTCAAAAATGGGCCTGTTGAAGTTGCATTCACTGTTTACGAGGTAATTGAAAACTCTTTCCCACACTTTCGTGATTAGTTTTTCTGCAACTTCCATGATCAAATTCTTCTAACTCAAAACCATTCTATTTAAAATTTATAATTATGCAATAGTATTTTTTAGATAATTGATGTAGTGGTTGAGATAGGTTGTCATGTGATCTTACATGCAAAACATGTTGTAAAATAGAAACCTGTGGATATGTGTTGAGAGGAATCAGAAATCTCTACTAGGTTTTCAGGGTTTTGGAGAAGAATTAGTGAAGAAGTTGAAGTCAATATTCAATTCTTGGAAGCTTAGATCATGGAGGGACTACGATCATTTGAGGCTTTGCATTCTGCTATATTATAGATCTCTTCAGAATAATGTCTATTTGCATTCTTTTGCCAGATTATATTAGATTCCAAAACTAACTGTTGAGTGACTTTTATGATGATGATGATAGTATGAATCTTCTAGGGCTTTACATCCGAAACAATGCTCAGTTTCCTCTTGATTAATTCTTCTAGTTACTCTTGCTTCTTGGGTTTTTGATAACTTGAGTTTCTCAGTGTCTTAATGTTGTTCCTTTTGTGCCATTTTATCGTATGTCATAGATCTCCTTCACATGTCCCTAATTTGTGTTATACTGTTTTTCTTTTATTTAGGTCAGGTACTTGTCTTGTAATGCTGCCTCTCTTGTCTTTATTAGTTTATTTATTCTTTAAAATTTACCTTTCATTTAAGTTTGCTCCTTAAACTTTCAAATGCATGTATTTGGGCCCTAGTTTCCTTTGATAAGGCTAATATTGATGCTGCTCAAGCTTGTTGCTTTTGATGTATCGCTTTGCTTCCATAAGCTCGCATTTGAAGAAGCATGTAGTAGTTAGTCCTTGGTGTGTCATTGCTCTCATCTTCTGTGGTTTGCTATGTACACTCGTTACTGGTCTTCATGGAGGGTTTAAAGACTTTGGTGCTACTTTAAGCTTAATGTATACAAGTAAAGAAAAAATATAATAAAATGCATGTCATTATATAGATCAGATGGAAAAGGTTTTGTTTAACCAAAAGTACTAAGCAAATTAAGATCTTAGACATGTTTAATACCCAAAAAGTAGTAATTATATGACGCTGATCAAGGGACCATTTAGGCAAGGGTGGCATGGAACTGTGGAAGGGTCTTTGAATTAGGATTTATTTCTTAGCTTTCAATCTACTAAATCTGTGTTTGTCGTGAGTCATTGTCATTTAGGCATTCACTAAAAATTTGGTCCAACACATGAAAGAGTTT
Source organism: Hylodesmum podocarpum (assembly GCA_026586105.1). Taxonomy (NCBI): domain Eukaryota; kingdom Viridiplantae; phylum Streptophyta; class Magnoliopsida; order Fabales; family Fabaceae; genus Hylodesmum; species Hylodesmum podocarpum. The sequence goes on along the minus strand of JALJEV010001298.1, from coordinate 1,766,836 downwards.
TATGAGGCTTTGATTTCTTCCCTTTTCTCTCCTTGATTTTTCTTTTAATTTTCCCCCTTTGTTTGGGTTTTCATTCTATCAGAACAAAAATAGGGACAATTGTGATTTTTCATACTTTGTGGTTGTGGATTGACCTTGAGAAGTGGGATAGAAAATAAAACACTAGTGTTATTAATACGAACTGTTGGAGACAATATTAACACATAAAAAATAAACAGAGCTTAGTGCTTACAGTACAACCTGGCCCAGTTATGTGTTCCATGGATCACCACTCCACCTATTAAGCTTACTTTAGCATACTTGGATTTCTTACTTCACTACTTTATGAAAAACATAAGAGTCAGTTATTTATTTATTTTGGTTGCATGGTCTCTTACGTGCAATGCATAACTTCAAGTTCCTATGTCATTTTCTGGTCCCCATCACACGGGCAGGACTTCATTATATTATTATTCCTTCCTATTTAACTGTTTACAAGCGTTTCATTTTGCATTAAATATCTGGACCTCAAACATAATGGAACCTTCTTTTCTTGTGTGTGGAATAGTCACAGGCATACTGTATACTTTGGTTTGGTTGCTTTAAGACAAGGTTACCTTTTACTAATTTGAGCTGTTCACAGGATTTTGCCCACTACAAATCAGGAGTTTACAAACATATCACAGGTTATCAACTAGGCGGTCATGCGGTAAAGCTAATTGGGTGGGGAACAACTGATGATGGGGAGGACTATTGGGTATGCTGACATGTTCCTGGTTGACATTTCAGTCCCCTAGGACATACTATTTGAAATTCAGAATTTTATGCTGATTGTGTACTTTTCATTGTTTCAGCTTCTCGCAAATCAGTGGAACAGAGAATGGGGAGATGTATGTTTCTTGAATTATTCTTCAACTTGAATGTCTGTTACTCAAGATATGCCTTAGCTAATGGACTAATTTAATCTTAATCGCAGGATGGTTACTTCAAGATCAGGAGAGGGACAAACGAATGTGGAATTGAAGATGATGTAACTGCTGGTTTGCCTTCCACCAAAAATCTCGTGAGAGAAGTGACTGATATGGATGCCGATGCTGCTGTTTCATTCTGAATGTAAATATATTACCTTACCAACTATGTTCTGTGTATGGGTATTATAGAATCAGCACTAAATTGCCTGTAGTCTGAACTTGTGTTTTAAGGGGAATAATTCAGATCACGATTACGATGTTTAAAAAATGTTAGCCTTTGTTGTTTACTCTGTCACACGAAATAAGAGAAAAACTGTTCTAGTTACTAATCAGCACATGGAGTTGAGTCATGTTCGTCTTGGTAATTTTACTCTGATGATGATACTTATCTGATGACCAGGCTTCATTTACAAATTATTACCCTTCTCTTTTTTCTTTTTCTTGTGGTGGTTAAATTGGTTTTCAATAAAGTGGGTTTGGATAAATATTTTCTATTTTCATTTTCACCCAAAACAGAAAATAACATAAAAATAAAAATATGTTAGAAGATAAATGGATTTGCCTTTTCTACAAACAATAATCTTAATCTAGGAATTTCTACAATGTTGTTCTTAAATGAACAATATCGTGTTGGTGTTGTCATATTATTGATAATTAAGTAAGGACGGCATCATAATAAATTCCTCTATTCTGCCTGTAAATATTGTCTAATATTATACGGATGTAATTTTATAACTACTTGTAATTTTATTTTTATTGTTATATATTTTAACCCAATATATGATATGTTTGGTCTTTTAAATTTAGTTAAATCAATCACGTTTTCAATATTTTTGTTTTTTTAAATAGAAAATAAAAGCTTAAACCATACATCTTCTCTAAATATAAAATTTAAAAATAAATTTTGTTTCAAGAAAAATAAAAATATAAACGTTTTTTTGAAACCAAAGAACCCTGAGATGTTTTGATTACGAAAATGTTTTGCTTCTATTTTGTTTTCAACGGTTTTTGTTTCTTACAAATATCTGAAAGGTTTATTTTATATGTATTGATATAGTACAAAAAATTAAAGTTTTTTTCTAAGAATTTATATTTTCTAAGAGACATTAGAGATGGTACAACTTTTTTATACCAGTAGTGTATAAATTGTTTGTTCATTTCTTTTGGTATGGTAGTAAAAATGGAAAACAAAACTAGAAGAAGAAAAAAATAAAGACGTATGTGTTATTAAAACCAAATGCCACTAGTTATATAATGTCTCTTGCGAGAGGCAAAACTGAGTGGTCGCTGTAACGGGAATATAAATTGCGGTTCTGTCCACAGCGCACTACGGACATTTACCACAACAGTTGACTATCTTCTCTGTTACGCAACCAAAGTCATTTCAACAGGGAATGACACTTCCTCATACGATACTCTTGACAAAATATAACCTATTTTCGTTAATTGCCATGAATTGAGAATAATATAGCAATCTTTACAAAAATGAGTGTGACGTGACACCCTTTTTTGTCTCTTGTTTTCTTTGTTGCTTTCTCAAATAACAAATGAAACTGATGGAACAATGCCTAAAAGAAGACGTAAAGGTAGTGAGAGAATCCACGTACTGCATCCATATCACGTTGGTTTAACAAAACAACACACTGTATTTGTATCTGAAAATAAAATTAAAATCAAAAGAACATGGATGAGTTGTTATGACACTATTAAAAAAATTCATTGCAACTAAAACTGAACTTAAGATAATGAAAAGCCTTCTTTTTGTGTGTGAACTTAACATAAAGAAAAGCCTCCTGGTTTGTGTGTAAGCATTCATTAGTCAAGATTCTTTATAGTAAAAATTGTACAAAGTAATTATAAAACTAGTTGTTCTCCTACCATGTCATTCACGTTCTTTCGAAAACAAAATCATTAATTAATTTCACTTCCATGACCACCCCACATGCGCATTATTTAATTAACTTATGTTATTCGTGTCATAGATCATTTGCAACTTACGCAAGATACATAAAGAGAAGTAAGTGATTTATTCTGATGAAGAAAAGAAAAAGGAAAACTAATACTAAAACAATATCCAAATTATACCAAATTAGGTAAGCAAAATGATACCGTTTAGTTCCCTCACAAAGCATAAAAGCATACTGGTTTAAGGCAGAAACGTGTAAATTAATCATTTGCTTCAGCCCTCAGACTACTGAAAATATAATCAGCAGCAACTTAAATTCAATTGAAAAAGAATGGATTCATGTTCCCAAAAGGATGTAAGTTTTATTTTGGTCGGTATAAAAATTAAATTGATAAATAATCTCTGTAAATACTCTTTTAAGCTCTGAGAAAAACATGAAGATGTAACAATCCTAAAGTTTTTGGAATAATAATGAAAAATATTGATTAGAGTACTGTTAATACAATCACCGTCCACGGCCATGGCCCCAGGACCAACAACTAATCTGGGGACCCACTAATTGCCATTTCTTTCACGTTTCTTATTTCCTTTGTTTTTTTTTTTTTATTATTATTATTATTTTACTTTTTATCTATCGACTTATTTGAACACAAGTTCTATTTACAATTTTATTTTTTATACGTACACGCAATTATTGATGTAAGGGGGCATTTTTAAGAAAAATTATAGAACCGCGTCTAAAGCTACGTACCTACGACACTTTCTCTAAGCATCGTATTATTCAGAGGATATTAACTTATATTTCTTCAAATTTTTAATCTGTATGCTAAACTCCTTAATTATTTTTTAAAAAAATATTAAACTTGATATTTTTTTATATATTATACTCAAAATAAGAGTATTAAATAAAATTTTGAAAAAACAAGTATTTAAATGTAATTTGTACAATATTATATATATATATATATATATATATATATATATATAAAGAGTAAATCATATTTTAGATATTTTGTGAAAGTTAGATAATTTATTTTTTGAAAAAATAAAAATGATAAAATAGTTTTTTTTAAGAGATATGTGTTCATTATTTGTGAAAAGAAAAAAATTATGCATCAATGATGTAAAGTGTTTTAAATAATTTAGTTATTCAGAACTTAAAGTGGGCTTGTTAATTTTGTAACAAAATCACGAGAAGTCGTACTGAATATAATAAACTTTGTAGAATCACTTTAACATAATTTTTAAATTCTTCTTATTTTTATTTTTAAAAAATATTATTACTATTTTTATTCATAAATTTTATTCTATAAGATAAAATAATAATAAATAGTTATTAAAATAATAATAGATGATTGAATATATAAATTAAAATATGTATTTTTAAAAAATTATTTTGTTAATTTTCTTCTTTTAAATATTAAATTACTCAATTTTTGTTCTCTCATGGAAGAAATAGTTTATTCGTAATGTTAGGAGATAAGTATTTTTTTTTTTTTTTGGTCTCTACGAATAGCTCATACCATAGATTGACATTTTAGTTGTATGATTATAAAAATTCCCACGGTTGACATTTTAATTGTACACGCGTAAAAGAATGAAGAATCATATAGTGTCAAATTGCATTACTTTTAATTTTTGTTTTAGAATTATCCACAAGACAATAAGCTCTCTTTATTCCTTTTCCATTTTTTTTTGGACAGAATTTTATTCCTTTTATTTATTCCTTAATATATATACTTAATTGGATAAAAAATATAATAATTAATAATTAACATCGAGAAGGAAAAAGGTGAATGGGCAAAACGCACGTTGCACATAAGACAGAGAGAAGAGAATATTCAGAGCATAAGCCATAGCATAACTTAAGTGCTTACAAATTAAGCGCAAGTGAGAAAAGATTGCCTCATTGTTTTTCGCTGTTTTAAGTTTTTTTTTTAATAAATTAACCATATTTTAATAATAATAAAATAAGTATACACGCTAAAACAGGTTTAATTAAGAAATAAAATCAGCGAAGATTCGTCTTTATAAACTGGATCACGCTGAGCTGAGTCGTCTTCGTTGATCACTCAGCACTCACGTCTTTCACGTTGTATGCGTTAGTTTCAGGATTTCAATGGCAAAGTAAAAACAAAACAATAATAAAAAAAAAGGAAGAGTAAGGGAATAATTGATGTAGGTAAATGGAAATCCGCGGGAGGTAGAGAGAGAAAGAGGAGAGATAAAATCGCCCGCAACTGTAATATATATATATATATATATATAATATAAAGCGTAACAGGTGTTTGTGTTTGTGTTTGTGTTGGGAAACGAAGGAAAAGAAAACAAGTAGTAGTGTGAAGAGTGAAGAGAGTTGAGTTGTTATTTGGATTGTGGAATCTGCATTGGAAGAGAAGAAAAACAAAAGTGAGTCAAAATTGGAAAAATGTCTCAGATACCGAAGGAACCGGAACAGGTGATGAAGATGAGAGGTGGTTGTGTGTTAGGGAAGAAAACTATTCTCAAGAGCGACCATTTCCCTGGTTGTCAGAACAAGCGTTTATCGCCTCAGATCGAAGGCGCTCCTAATTATCGCCAAGTAGGTTTTTACTTTTCTTCACTTGTTCATTTTCGTTTCGTTGCTGCTCTTAATTTGATTTAATTTAATGCCGTAGTTAGTTACTGTTGTTGTTGTTGTTGTTGTTATTGTTAGGCATCGGACTCGTTGCGTGTTCACGGTGTCGCCATTCCGACTATTGATGGAATCCGAAATGTTCTTAACCACATTGGTGCTGCTCGATTTCGAGTTCTATGGATTAGTCTTCGTGAGGAACCGGTATCTTGTGTTTTAATTTTAACCTATGTTTAATTTTAATCTATGTTTTGTACAAGTTGAAGGAATTTAGGTTTTTAAATGTAATTGTCATCTGCGTGAGTGCTTGAGTTTGGATAAGTATTGTTAAGTTGAAGTTTAACACAGTTTTTGGTTGATGAGATGGTTAATGCTGCGATAATAGTATGTTTTAATCGTTTCCTAATTTTTCATTTTCTTCCGTTGTTGGAATCAGCTGGCGTACATTAATGGTCGTCCTTTTGTTTTGCGTGATGTGGAGAGGCCGTTCTCCAACCTTGAGTATACGGTATGTCATTGCGGTGTGTCTTGGTTCTGTTCTGGCTGTCAATTTGGTTGAACACTAGCAATTTGGGGATTGATTTGTGTGGTATTCTGTACTTAATTAGGGAATTAATAGGGAAAGGGTTGAACAAATGGAGGCGCGTTTGAAAGAAGACATTCTGATGGAAGCTGCTAGGTATTTCTGTGCCTCTACTCTGTTTTTGTCGTGTGCTTGTCGCTTGAATTCGTGGTTGTCTTTACTCTTTGCTGTTAATCTTGTTTGCACGTGGACGTAACAGATATAGAAATAAGATCCTTGTGACTGATGAACTGCCAGATGGTCAGATGGTGGACCAATGGGAGCCGGTGTCGTGTGATTCTGTGAAGACACCACTAGAGGTAGGGCTGAATCTAGTTTACAATGGGATTTGGAGACTTCTCAATCAATTTTCTAATAGAAATGCTTCAAGGTTGTTTTCTTTGCTGTAGGTGTATGAGGAATTGCAAGTGGAGGGATACCTTGTTGATTATGAACGTGTTCCTATAACTGATGAAAAATCACCAAAGGAATTGGATTTTGATATTTTGGTTAGTTCTTTGAATGTATTTATTATACTTTCATATTTGGTATCACTTTCTGGATACACATTCTTTTGGTACAATCAAGGGGTTCGGCGATGTAGTTTCATTCTCTATTGCCTTGTCATTGAACTGCTGATGAATAATGGTTAATTTTCTAGGGCCCTGTTATCAATGTAGAAAATTCTTACTTATTCAGTTTCCTGAAACCAATTTCCTGTATCTTAATTGCTCTTTGTTTTTATTCTAGGTTAATAAAATTTCTCAAGCTGACATAAATACAGACATAATTTTTAATTGTCAAATGGGGCGTGGACGGACTACAACTGGAATGGTCATTGCAACTTTGGTCTACCTCAACCGAATAGGGGCCTCTGGTACTCTTTATTTATTTATTCATTCAGTTTTTCTGATTATTTCTTAATAACTTATTTTTTATTTTTGCTGTTGTTCATCCAAGAAATTTGAATGTAAGTCTGTGATGTTCTGCATATTCAGTATCAGATTTGCAGCTATTTATTTTGCTGTTTAATGAAAAAACAAATGAATTTTTTTATTCAATAAAATGCACTTACTTTGCAACAACAATACCAGAGCATAAGAAGTGTATATATTTTCCATAAATATTAATTTTTTATTACCAAGGAAACTTAAAGCAGATGGCAACATGCAGAAGCTGTTATGATGTTAGTTATGAGTTTAATGGAGTAGGAGCTGGTTGCTTATTTTTATGACCTGGTTATTTCACTAGGTTCTTGAAAAAGAAAACATATTTTATGGTGATACAACTCTTTAGGTCATCTCCAAAGGGTGCATATTTTTTTTCATATTATTGCTAGGTTACAGAGCTTCTGTCTAGCTAGTGATCGTGGGGATGTTGCATGTTGGTATGTATATGCGAATGAGTCTAACAAAAGACATGAAAGCACTGACCTGTTTATGGGAGTGAAAGAAACTCAACATACTCATTGAATTAAGAGCTAATGGCCTGAATCAGAATAGTAGGTGTGAAGGTCGTGACTATTTATTTTCAATCCTTCCCATCGGTAATTAATTCAATGACAGCAATTAGTTTCTTTCTGCTCTTACAACAGATCACTACTTTCATTGGATATGTATGCATGCATAAAACTTTAGTTCCATGAATATGGTATTGCTAGTTTATATACCAAGTGACCCTTATTTAAAATTATTCCGAGTCACTTGGAAATAAAGTTGAAATGATGCCTAGCATTATTGTATTTGTTCAATAATTTCCTTTAATTCATTCTTACTCCTTTGTCTTCAAGTTCAAATCATAAAGTGTACCAGTGGAATTGCCGTTAACAAAATACCGCATTTATGTTATTACATGACAGGGATTCCTAGAAGCAATTCAATTGGTAGAATTTTTAAAAGTATGGCCAATGTTGCTGATCATTTACCCAACTCAGAAGAGGCAATTCGCAGAGGAGAATATGCAGTCATAAGAAGCTTGATTCGGGTGTTAGAGGTATTGGCATTAAATTTAATGTTTCTTTTATAAAATAAAAACATGTGCTTGTTGTCCTAACTATCAGATATGTTTTAGGGTGGTGTTGAGGGGAAAAGACAAGTGGACAAAGTCATTGATAAGTGTGCTTCAATGCAGGTATCTGATTCTAATATTTTGTTATTGAAAAGAAATTTTGATTTGGTTGTTTTTACTTCTTCAATGTTTTGGAAATTTTTTACTTGTATCCTTTGAGTTGAATTTTCATATTTACTCTAAAAATGCCTCATTCAACTCTTCTCTTGCTTGAATTTCAGAATCTGCGTGAAGCAATTGCCACCTATCGCAATAGCATTTTGCGTCAGTCAGATGAGATGAAAAGGGAGGCATCACTATCTTTTTTTGTGGAGTACCTGGAAAGATACTACTTTTTAATATGTTTTGCTGTGTACATTCACTCAGAAAGGGCTGCACTCCGTTCTAGTACTGCTGATCACTGTAGTTTTGCTGACTGGATGAGAGCAAGGCCTGAACTCTACAGCATTATTCGCAGGTTAAAATTTTAATGTTTTGCTATTTTTTTTTAATTTTTTATTAATTTCTCTTCATTGGGTCTGATAGAGTATATGAAAATAGCTCAAAATAGCTGTCTGTATTTTCATTCCTTTGTTAACCACAGTAGTTAGTGAGCAGTTAGAATGTGTAGTTATGTGAGTTTGTTAAACTTTCTCTAGAAGCTTATCTTTTTCTTGTACTATATAAGCTCTGTCTCTCTACTTTGAGAGATAACTTTTCAATAACAGAATTTTCTCTTTCTCTCTTTCTCTCTCTCTATGCCTCTTTTCTCTTTTCTCTCAACTTCAGAAACCTAACAGGGTCAATTGAGTATGGCCCCATGTCTGTTTAGTCAAACTGATTTTAACTTGAGAATCATTTTGGGCCAAGTATATCTAGCAATGAAAAGTTTATATTCATAAAATGTTACTGAGTTTAGCTTGCTTCTACTTTCAAGTATAATATTGCCTTATATGGTCTGAGGTCCTGATTATTGCCCTTGTACCTTGGTACTGGTATGGAAGAAATCCTTGGATTTGTTCAACCACTTTTGGTTTTAGTCTAAAATAAGGTTTGTTTATGTGCTTAGTTGGATACAAGATTGGCATGAACTTCTGGCAGTGATTATTTCTGCTTTGAATTATGATGACACTTAGGTAAGTAGAAAAGCTTTTTTGTGTGGGTCCAAGACAGAATATATAAGGCATCCAATTTAAACTCTGCTCTAATTCTCTAAATAAAATAGCATGGAACATTATTGATTTACTGATTTAGACCGGATTTCATTCTACCATTTTACTTATTTACAGTTTATATCAGTTTTCTTAGTTAATTTTCAGTAGAAGGTGCCAAATATCTTTGTTGATCTAATATTCACCTTTGAGTTGATATACTTAAAATTTTCATCATATAACTGGACCATTTTTACCAATTGGGTTTTTGTTGAGATCTCATATTGACTATAGATATGGCCAAAGCAGAGATTATAAGGTTTGGACAATCCACACCTTATGGGCTAGTTTTTAGAGTTGAATTAGGCCCAACTGAAATTGAAGAGGTTTCTGATGTAATCTACTTCGTTTACTAGATCTTATGTCTATTAACAGTTGGCATGACACTTAACAATTAGCGTCGCAGGTTACTCAGGAGAGATCCAATGGGTGCACTTGGATGTTCAAGTTTGAAACCATCTCTAAAGAAGATAGCTGAATCTACTGATGGCCGCCCTTCTGAGATGGGTGTGGTTGCTGCCTTGAGAAGTGGTGAGGTTCTTGGTAGTCAAACTGTCCTCAAAAGTGATCACTGTCCTGGAGGTCTAAACCCAAGTTTACCTGAGAGTGTGGATGGCGCTCCTAATTTCCGAGAAGTTCCTGGATTTCCAGTTTATGGAGTGGCAAATCCAACTATTGATGGTATCCGATCTGTCATTCGTAGGATTGGTAGCTCTAAAGGTGGGCGCCCAATACTTTGGCATAATATGAGAGAAGAGCCTGTTATTTACATCAATGGGCAACCATTTGTTCTTCGCGAAGTTGAAAGACCATACAAAAACATGCTGGAGTACACGGTAAACATCACTTTTAACATATATTTTCAATCAATGTTGAGTTAAGAAGGGGGTTGTAAACCTGATGTTGATGTTAGAATATGATAGATGAACTTTTGGTTTATAATCCACTAGATCATATACCAGTCACCAATTGGTTCTCCCAATCTTTCCAGTAGTCTGTCAATAGGATGTCTATGTAACAAATTAGTTGTAATTGATAGCAGGAACCATGCTCCAAAAAGAATGTAGTGGTCTAATTGGGAAAAAAAAGTGTATCTGGATGAGAAGTGTGATACAGGCAATGAGATATGTTTTCTCAGCACTTCTCTTTTGTTCTTGGGTGACTATTGGATGAATATTGTCAAGGTTTAAACTCTTCTAAAACCTTAAGCTGTCTAGTGGAAACCTAGGAATATTTTCATGTCTGACAAATATTATTTAATCCATTAAAAGTCAGTAAAAATTATCTGGTCCAAGCTCCTATAGTTTGTTTGGTGCAAGGCGGTGGATGTGTTAATATATGCATCAACAAATGCTGAAGTAGATATAAGATGAAGCTTATCTAAATTGTTGAAATTAAAATACCATTTGGGGCCTCTTTGAACATCATGCTGATTTGGAAATTTGTCCCAATTATTTGTGAATTGGAAATGGTAATTTGTTCTTTCAGGGTATTGGCCGTGAAAGAGTGGAGAAAATGGAAGCTCGATTGAAAGAAGATATCCTACGGGAAGCTAAACACTATGACGGTGCCATAATGGTTATTCATGAAAAAGGTGAAAAACATATATATCATGCCTGGGAACTTGTTACCCCCGATGTGATTCAAACCCCACTTGAAGTTTTCAAAAGTCTGGAAGCTGAGGGGTTCCCCATTAAGTATGCACGTGTGCCCATCACTGATGGAAAAGCTCCTAAAAGTTCTGATTTTGATACTTTGGCAATGAATATTGCTTCTGCTGCAAAGGACACTGCTTTTGTTTTCAATTGTCAGGTAATTTCTTAATCTTTCCTATCTTATGCTGTATTCTTTATGACCTTGTTTATTGTGTTTGTGTATTAACTTTTGTCTTTTTTTCCCGTAACCATTTGTTACTGCTGTTATTGATATAACAGATGGGTAGGGGCAGGACAACTACTGGTACTGTCATAGCTTGCCTTGTGAAACTTCGAATTGATTTTGGTAGGCCCATCAAAGTACTTGGTGATGATGTGACCCGTGAAGAATCAGATGGTGGTTCTTCAAGTGGAGACGAAGCTGGGGGTTATGGCACGACATTAACCTCCAATACTTCGCAAAGAAAGACAGACGATAAACAAAATCGTGTTTTTGGTATAAATGACATCCTTTTGTTATGGAAGATAACAACATTATTTGATAATGGTGTTGAATGCCGAGAGGCTTTAGATGCTATTATTGATAGATGTTCTGCTCTCCAAAACATTCGTCAAGCTGTCTTACAGTATAGAAAAGTATTCAATCAACAGCATGTCGAGCCTAGGGTAAGGAGGGTGGCATTAAATCGTGGTGCTGAGTACTTGGAGCGGTACTTTCGTCTAATTGCCTTTGCAGCATATCTTGGAAGTGAAGCATTTGATGGATTTTGTGGACAAGGAGAATCCAAAATGACATTTAAGGTTTGGTTACACCAGAGGCCGGAGGTGCAGGCTATGAAATGGAGCATCAGATTAAGACCAGGGCGATTTTTCACTGTCCCTGTAAATATTTATCTACTTTCAGTATATTTCCCCCCAATTTGAAGTAAGATTGATTCAATAATCTCAATTTAAATTGTAGGAAGAGTTGAGAGAACCACAAGAGTCTCAGCATGGAGATGCAGTGATGGAGGCCATTGTCAAGGCCAGAAATGGTTCTGTTTTGGGGAAAGGCTCCATCCTGAAAATGTATTTCTTTCCTGGTCAGAGAACTTCCAGTCACATACAAATACATGGTGCACCTCATGTTTACAAGGTATGTTTACTTATGCAAGTAATGCTAAAGAAACTAACTCATCAAATTTGTGATGCCAGAGAGTAAGGCTACACCTCCAGTGGTGACCTACAGGATCATCCAATTGTAGGTAGAATTAGCATATTTAACATGTTTTTTTTGGTGTGAGTTTATTCAGAGAAAACTATTGTTTGTGCCTCCGTGGTCATAGATTGCGAAAATGATCAATTATGTTATCTTGTAGTTTCTCAAGTAGAATACGCGTGTTACAATTAGTTAATAACTTTACTATTTAATCTATTTTGCTTCCACTCATTTTAATCTTTATACACTTCATATGCATACATATTACAATATCTGTAATATAACTAATTTTAGCATATATTTATAATTTTAAAAATAATATATTATTATTTATACTATCAATACCTTAAACAGATTGTTTTTATACAATTATGACATCATGGTTTCTTAGTTGGGTCCTCTGACAATATATAAAAATGACCAATGACCTGATTACAGTAGCTTGCTTTATTGTTTTGGTGTTGAAGGTCTTTGAGAACTTGTTTTTATTATATTCTAATTCATATTTTTCTTCTTCGTAATAAATGAAAGAGCTTTGTCTTATGTTTTGATCAATGCATATCTAATTTGGTTGACTTTCATAAATGTCACTTTTTAAGGTTGATGAATACCCTGTGTATTGCATGGCAACTCCAACCATTTCTGGTGCCAAGGAGATGCTAGACTATTTGGGTGCTAAGCCTAAGCCTTCCTTCACTGCTCAAAAAGTTATATTGACTGATCTGAGAGAAGAAGCAGTTGTTTATATCAATCATACTCCCTTTGTCCTAAGGGAGTTAAACAAACCAGTCAATACACTCAAGTATGTGGGAATCACTGGTCCTGTGGTGAGTCGCGTTTAATACAGTTTATTGTAAGTTGGAACATTTCGCAAAATTCATTGTGTCACTCAACTCATGGTCAATAAAATGCAGGTGGAACACATGGAAGCACGGCTAAAAGAAGACATACTTGCTGAGATTAGACAGTCTGGTGGGCGAATGCTATTGCACCGTGAGGAATACAACCCTTCAACAAATCAGTCAGGTGTGGTTGGATACTGGGAAAACATTCGAGTAGATGATGTGAAGACACCTGCAGAAGTTTATTCAGCTCTAAAAGGTGATGGATATGATATTGTCTACCAGAGGATACCTTTAACAAGAGAGAGAGATGCTTTGGCCTCTGACATTGATGCAATACAGTATTGTCAAGATGGGTAAGTGTCACCTACTTTGCAGTATGTGGGTTTTGTAAAGGTTGCTGACATTTGTTGTTGCACTTGTTGCATTGGTTATAATTTGGGGTTAATAATATGTACTTATCAGTACATCAATAGTTTGGGGGGTTAGCAATATGTACTTAGATTATTCAATACATAAAAAATGTACTTAGAATCATAACCAATTTATGATTTCTAATAATCTGGGGGCCTTACTTTGTCTCTGAAATGCAGTAATGGGATTCTTGAGTGTGTTTTATTACTTACACTATGCTGCTTGATTCTTTGGATCTCTGAACTGGACTGAATAATTAACCTATTTTAGTTTAAGAACAAAAGATTCGTATTACTAAATAAATATGTAAAATAATCCCTTGCAAGGCACATGTTACATACCTAGTGAATACTTATATAAATCTGTCCAGTTCATCAGTATGTGGGATGTGTCAACTGCTCATCAATTTGATTCCAGCCCGATGCTCTTCATTTGTTCCCTGTGTCTGTATCATAGTGTCTAGAAACTGTAATCCCTCTGTCTTAATCTTTGAATTTATTCTTCATTTAAATATCGAAATGTACTTCTAAACTCTTGCTTTATTGTAGCTCTGCAGGTAGTTACCTTTTTGTATCACACACAGGTTTTGGTGGAGTTGCATATGCAATGGCCATCATCTGTATCAGACTTGGTGCCGAATCCAAAGTCCCACAGTCATTATTAGGTCCTCATATTCATGAAGTGGCTGAAGAGAATTTGCCCTCTCGAGCTTCTTATGAAACAGCACTTAGTATGGGTGACTATCGTGACATTTTGAACCTTACAAGAGTCCTCATACATGGTCCCCAGAGCAAAGCAGATGTTGACATTGTCATTGAAAGGTTATTAGGCAAATTTTGATTAGAAAGTTTTACTAACCATATGTTGTCACCTTTAAGAAAGTGGGCTCAACATCAAAGTGAATAAATTATGTTCTCTTTGATGTGGGAATGTACATTGTTAAAAATATGGTATTCTCATGTCCTTTCCCCTTTTTTTGGGTGTGAGTGGTCACCTTTGCAAATATAATGTTTTCTCTTTGGTAGTTCTGAAATAGCTTTTGCATCATTTAATCATTGCGGAAATTTGATCTAGCTACTTAGCTTTAGTTATTGTCTTTTCATTGAAGGTACTGAATTTTTCTATTTGTTTTCAATAGATGTGCAGGTGCAGGGCATATACGTGATGATATTCTTTATTACAATAGAGAATTCGAGAAGTTTACTGATGATAGCGATGAGGAACGTGCTTCTCTTAGGGACATGGGTATCAAGGCTTTGAGGTAAATTTACTTGTCTGACCTTTAGGAATGCTTTCTTGGTACTTGCAGAAGGATATCAATATATCTTCTCCAAAAAAATGTGCAGATCATGGATGATATCCTTATGGATGTTGGTGCTTATGTATGTAGTCTAGGGGTGGGGGTCTATTGACACGATTAGAAGAATTAATGCAATTAGTCATTTACACAACCAATTAATTTATAGAAAATTTTGATCAATCTAGTTCTAGAATTATAGCTAATTATTATGTATATCTTGCATGCTAAATTTTAGAATTTTAAAAATACTATACGAATCAATTGATGATTTAATTTCTTTGAAAAGTAATTTCTATGTTAATTTAGTCAAGTACATTTTACATTTTGATAGAGCATGAAACAATGTTAAACTGTACGGACTTTCTATCCAACGATAAAATTTATAAGAAATTTAGTTTGAGTTACTTATCAGCGTAAGATTGATTATTGACATCTTTTTGCACACATGTTGTCAATTTAACCTCCCAGTCATTAGTATCTATCTGGTTGATCTTTCCCTTGCATTTCTTATTCTGAAAGGAATGAAAAGAAGAAAGATAAGTACATCATTGAGTTTTACGCGGCAGTCATTCAATAAAAAAATAATTCTCCATGTACAATTGCTATTGATTTTAGTCACTGGCGAATGTTGGAAATGTACCATTTTGTCGTGTAACCATGTCTGTGTTTCCCTCTCCATCTGCAGGCGATATTTTTTCCTTATCACATTCAGGTCTTATCTCTACTGCGTCTCTCCTTCCAAAATGAAATTTGCTGCATGGATGGATGCAAGGCCAGAGCTTGGTCATCTATGTAACAATCTAAGAATTGACAAATAATATGGCAATGCTTGTGATCATGTTGCTAATGTTCTGTGGGCATTTGCTGTTACAGCCAGTTACGGTTTTTGTCACCTATAGCCTCTCATGCTGTGCAAAACCTTATTTTTGCGACAAAGCCCCCAAATGTAAACTGCTATCTCAGGCAGAGCAGCATCCTACACTCAGGTTTTCGTCTAGCTTTGTATGTCATGATAGGCTGGCTCTGGCATAAAGCATCGATATTGGTGGACAGAAGTATTCGTTGAAGACCATTAGAGCAGTAGATTACACTGCTGAGGAATGTCATTATATCTCTTCCAATGATTGTATTTCTATTTCAGTGTTTGTTTTGGAGGTTTGTAATGGATGAAATGTAGTGCTTCAATGGGAAGAGATATCGTTCTAGTGAAAGGAAGGTTCTCCCTAGTTCTGTAGACCCAAGTTTCATTTACGTCCTTAAGAATCTTAGTTATTTCACACAAATTCAATTGTATTTTTGTATTTTATTTTTCTTTACCAAAGAAGTTAATTCTATCTTGGCTTATCCATTCCCGTTAAGCCCGTTAGCCTATTATATTTTGCTGGTTATCCCGTGTTCTTGGCAATGACTTCCACTAGTCAGTTCCTGCATTCTGTATAAGTTCATTTTAATTGGAGCCTTTTATTGGAAAGGAAAATGCACGTTGCACATCATGCATCTCTCTCATCACCTCAGCCTTTTAATTACTAATCAGAAATCACATGTTGGGAATCTTTTATGTATATAGTGTTTTTATTATTATTATTATTAACAAATGCTGGTCCTAATTGTTAGTTTATTTTATCAGATTTGAATTTTTGACTTCCCCTCCTCTCTTCTCCCTTAACTTTTCTCTCTTTTTCAACCAATACAATTCCAGAAAATTTTGTATATGTGAGATGATCTTGGGTAACATTATCTAAAATATCAACATTATTAACATTCAATGGCTTGATCATTTCCTAAGTTACTAAATTTTCTCTCATCGTCTTTACTTAGTCCGACATGTCGTGCCATGGTTACGGAATTAGACGAGTGTCATTTAAGTTTCCAAGAAAGGTAAAATTGAGAAAGATTCTTTTCTCAAAAAATGTAGGTATGGTTGAGCTTCATTTAAGCTTTATTTAGACTTGTTTCAATATTTTTTTTTGGGATTTTATTGTTTTTCGAAAAATGTTTCTTTTGAAAACTAAAGATGGTATTAAAAATATATGATCATAATAAAAGTAATAAAAGTATTTTTTCCATAACAAAGCTGAAGTACATCAGAAAAAAACGCTACATGCATCGTGTTGACGTGTTATATATATTTAAATGCCGTTTCACTTAATATCCAGCGAAGGCGATTCTGCCAAGTATCAACTATGCTCACTCTTTTGTGAACAGAATTATGGAGTCCAGTATTTGCACATGTCAAAGAAAAAGAGAAACGTATTTGCACATGTCTGTCTACTGCCTCCTCAATTTTTCCATAATTTTGATCTCTAGCAGTTTGTTTTGCTTTGCGAGCCAATCACCAAAGATGGGGTTGAAATTGAATCCACTTTTGCGGGTTTTGTTGGATTATTTGAACTGATTACGGAAGCTAAAAAGAATAGACATAATTCAATTAGAAGCTAAATTGCGGTCACAATCGCAATTTATGACATTACAGGAAAGTTAAGAACGAATGTGATTAATGTGACTGCAATTGCAGTCATGGAGAGCACAAAAGCTTTGATTTTTTGTTTTAGTAACAACACTTTTATTCCCAACAAATTGAATAAACAGAGCAATGCGCCTTGCTGTAACATTTCTCTAGTCAGCTAATGAGGAATTGGATTCCTGGTAGTGAACAAATTATCAATATTATTGTTATATTGCTATTTGATTGATTCGAAAAGCACATGCTTAATTAACGGATATATTTATTAGACGAAAACCTCAAAAGAAGAGGGAAACAGCGTACAAGATCTGACAAAAACAGTGCGTATTTAGGAATAAGGCTTTTTGTGTAGTATAAGCTGCTGAGAATCTTTAGAAACTTATAACTCGGTTTGTGTTGTCTACCAGATTTTCTGATCCGAATGAAAAAGAAAAAAAATTTAAAAAGGTTGATAGGTTTGCATGTTGGTTTGAAGCTATTAACTATTAAGCCATTCCTTGCTCTACATTGAGGAAAACTCACCTTGCTTTAATTCTTTTAAATATTTCACAAAAAAAAAAAAAAAAAAACATTATACCAAACAAGACATCTATGTTGCTGCTTTAATTTCCCTTCTTTTTCTCTTACCTTGTACATTGCTTAAACAGAAGGGTCTTCTGACATTTCTATTTTCGTTTATAAACATTCGTTGCCCTTTATAAATTATTAGGAACTAGGTAGCGAAAGCTGTAATGTGTTTTTGATGTTTATTCATTCTTTTTGTATTATAGAATAGATAATCTAGCTGAATTAGTTTCTGTCTAGTGCCTGTAAACTTTGGCTTTCTATAATAATCTGCTTCTTCAACCCCTTGTGGCCTAGAAGAATCAAATAAGACGGTTGTCACGGTGTATAGCAATTTAGAAATGATGGTGGCAAGTGAGTTACATGGATTTTCGATGTCTCTGGGATTAAAGAAGCCATCCTTCCACTGTGACAAGAATCTGTCTTCCTCATTCTGTGGCAGCAGAGTCTTGCTTCATTCAAAGAATTTAGCATCTGGTTTTCCTCTAGGAAAATTCTTTAGTGTTAATCAGAGGAATACAACCAGAAGATTTTTGGCTACTTCTACTCTTGCAGATGTTGCAAATGACTTTATGGTATAACTTATCTTTCATTTTGCTTCCTGAATGATGTCTTAGTTTGTGTTAATCTTATGATATGCACATTCCTTGGCCATTAACAATTTCTGCCCCAATGAAAGCCTTGGACTGGCTTTATCCTGATCTTGACTTTGAATTTGATCACCTACTATTGACTTAGTTTTTACCTGGTTCCTTAGGTACAAAAAGTATTCATAGTCATGGACAGCTATCATTATTAAGTTATATTCTTTGAGTACCCCTCCCTTTTTTTGACATTAATTTGACCTCCCTTGATCTATATAACTACATAAGAAATCAAAAGACATCTGTGTTAACTGGAAGGATATATGATGTTATATTATGTTGGAAGTCTCACGTCGTCTAGAGATATAATCTATTGCATGTATATAAGTGGGGAACAATTCTCACCTAACAAGCCAGTTTTGTAAGACTGAGTTAAGCCCATAACCCACATTTAACTTGTATGCCCATAATCCACATTTCTAATTGATGATATAACCCCATCAATACTTGAGATGGTACGAGGATAAATCTTCCATCAATATTTAAAATATACTTATGTAAGTTAAGGTAGGTTTGTGTAAGTCAAAAGAGGAAGGGGTATCAAAATATTTTGTTAAACATGAGGAGATGCCGCATTTCAGGCTCTTCAATCACCAGTACTTACTGGAAGAGAAGCCAATCCAAAGACTGTTGCATCGATCATATTAGGTGGTGGAGCCGGAACTCGTCTATTCCCTCTTACTCAAAGAAGGGCTAAACCTGCTGTAAGTTATTAATTTCACTTTCACTAGTCTGTGTTTATCTTTTTATGTTATTCTTGGCCTAGGCTTAAATTCATTCATCTATGTGTGTCTTTTTATGTTCTGCATGTCATTGTCATGTGATGCTCAGGTGCCATTTGGAGGATGCTATCGGCTAGTGGACATTCCAATGAGTAATTGTATTAACAGTGGAATTAACAAAATTTACGTCCTTACACAATTTAATTCTCAGTCCCTAAACCGCCACATTGCTCGAACGTATAATTTGGGAGGTTGCATCAACTTTGGAGGTGGTTTTGTTGAGGTACTCAGTCTTGTATTATTATTTTTTACCTTCCATTAAGTTATTCTTAGGGTAGACACTGAACTGACATGGTATGTTATATACAAACTAAAATTTTGTTATGATAGGTATTGGCAGCAACTCAAACACCCGGGGAATCAGGAAAGAAGTGGTTTCAGGGTACAGCTGATGCTGTAAGACAATTTCTTTGGTTGTTTGAGGTATTGTATAATCCTTTTTCCTATTCATAAAATTGTAGACTTGGCAGAATAGTCCATTGCTTTATTTTTCAACAAGCACTGATAGGATTACCACAAATGCAAGTGTTTAAAATGGATTTATGATATACATTTAAAAACAAAACTGATTTTATGGGGCTTGAATAGGATGCTGATCATAAAAATATAGAGAACATTCTGATATTGTGTGGTGATCAGCTTTATCGAATGGATTACATGGAAATTGTGAAGGTTGGTATCAGCTGTTAACTTGGTTTTTTCTTATTCAGTTACTGTGAATATTTCACATAATAACTGATCTCATTCCTGCAGAAGCACATAAATTCATGTGCTGATATATCAGTATCTTGTCTCCCAGTGGATGGCAGGTATTCTATGTAAAATTTCCTCTATCTCATTTTACATATTTGGTTTCTGAAGTAATTATATCTTCTTCTTTATCTTTAGTCGGGCCTCTGATTTTGGATTAGTGAAGGTTGATGAAAGAGGACGGATATGCCAGTTCCTGGAAAAACCCAAGGGCGACTTGTTAAGATCTATGGTTGTTACTTTTCCAATTTCTTCTTAAAAGAATGAATAATAATTCACTGCAGTTGTCTATGTCACCTGTCTCTGATTGAAGTACTTGTTCTCATAGCATGTAGATACCAGTATTTTTGGCCTATCAGCTCAAGAAGCAAGGAAATTTCCATACATTGCATCAATGGGTATATATGTGTTTAAAATAGATGTTCTGCTAAAAGTTCTCAGGTAATTAATTTACTTTTCTTTGCTTTGTATTTTCCCTGTTACTAGGCAATGTTGGTTATTCTACTTGAATTCAACCGTGAAATTATGCTCTATGCAAGAAAAACTTAATATGAGCAATTAACTTGTGGTCGATGCTTTTACTATTGGTTGGCTTTTCATTGTTTCACGAGTTACACTGTCAATTGTACAAAGCTTTGGATAAACATAGGACAATTTTATTTTATTTTAATTCTTTTAACTCAAATAAACAATTAAATATTGTCTGATTCTCATTTATCTTTGATGACAAATTCGTAGGGGCTGTTATCCTAATGCAAATGATTTCGGATCTGAGGTGATTCCAAAGGCTGCAAAAGATTTTAATGTCCAGGTAATTGCTCAAAGTAGAAATTACTCAAGGTATACAAATTGTTCTAGATGAAGGATTTTACCAAATATTTTGTGAATGTAGTTTCTGATGAATACATTGCACCATCATATTCTGTTTTTATTACAAGTAATCAAGGTTGGCTCTTGTATTTCATCGCAGGCTTGTCTTTTCAATGGTTATTGGGAAGATATTGGGACTATTAAATCTTTCTTTGATGCAAACTTGGCTCTTATGGATCAGGTAGGTTTCTAGTGTTTAAAAGTTATAGGTCTAAATCAGAAAACGGAATCCACTAAAATTTTATACAAGCTGCAATTAATTGTTATTCCATGTTGAAGCCACCGAAGTTTCAATTGTATGATCAGTCCAAGCCTATTTTTACGTGTCCTCGGTTCCTGCCACCAACTAAAATGGAGAAATGTGAGGTAAAACTGTAAAATAAATTTAGTCCATGTAACTGAGTTGTGTGATTCTAACAGACCCTAATGAGATTGTGCAATAACTTCAATTGTAGGTAATTAACTCTTTGATTTCAGATGGTTGCTTTTTAAAAGAATGCAAAGTTGAACATTCCATTGTGGGAATTCGCTCAAGACTTGAGTCTGGAGTGCAGCTAAAGGTAACCATTCTTTTTGGAATGCAAATCACCATTGTATCAGTATTTTTGTTTTTTTTTCAAATGTATGGGAATGAGTGTTTTGTAGTGAGTTTATGTTAGAAATCTTGCTTCGCCTAGAGATAGGGTCTACTGTATGCATATAAGTGAGGAGCAGTCCTCACCTTACAAGCCAGTTTGTAGGATTGAGTTAAGCTCTATCACTTGCTTGCATTTCTAACATGGTACCAGAGTCTATGATCCTCTGCACCCTGTTGTCGGAACCCTTTGCACTGGTTTGTAAGGTTGAGTTAGACTCTACCACCCGTATTTCTAACACTCTTAACCTGATATGAAGCCATATTAGTGATGTTTAGTATCACTTCACAGGATACCATGATGATGGGTGCTGACTATTACCAAACAGAGGCAGAAATTGCTTCTCTTTTAGCAGCAGGAAATGTTCCAATAGGCATTGGGAAAAATACCAAAATTGTGTAAGAATCCTCAAAACTCAAATTGTTGTCATATTTTCACATTATACAGCATAATGTATCAACAAATTTCCATCTCTCCTGTTATGTCTATATTTCACATTACATGCTAGTCTATATTTTATGACTCTTGTACAAACCTTATATGCAGGAATTGTATAATTGACAAAAACGCTAGAATTGGAAACAATGTAATTATTGCAAACAAAGACGTAAGTAATGGCTTAGTTGTCCAAGTTCTCTACTTTCTCCAGCCATTTTCTTTTGAAACTTGTTTTTTTCTTCATTTTCTTCTAGTTCTCAAAACTGGGGGCAAATGCTTTCTTTCTTCATTTTGCCAAGGAGGTGTTAGTTGTGATTTTTTGAATAGATTTATGCCACACAAAGATCAGTGGACATATATGTAGCTATTCTATTAAGGTATTATACTTAACGGAATTTGTGATTAATTAATTATATAAAATATTTGGAAGATTGTTTTTCTCATAATTAAAAAGGTGAGATTGTAGTTAAAAAATATCTGGTAGATAACTGCAATATGTAGACAATCAGTTATAAGACATGAAGAGAAAATATGTATATGTTCTGTGAATGAGTTAACTGGGTTGACTTCGTATTATAGTTGTCCGTAAAATATAGTTGTTAATAGTTAGAGTTAAGTGACAATTGTACTTGGGTTGCAGAATGTGCAGGAAGCAGATAGAGCATCGGAGGGGTTATACATTCGATCAGGAATCACTGTGGTGTTAAAAGACTCTGTAATAGGCGATGGCACAGTCATTTAATCAAAGCTCCAAGGTGCTGCCAAATTACAGCATCACATCACTTCAATTTTTCGCTCTACGGTCCTTCAAATAAGGGCTCAGGCATATCAATTTTTGAAGCTTCAATCATGGGAATCAAGAGCCTAATCAAAATACAATCAAATAAAATATGGGAATCAAGAAATTACACGTTTTGACACAACATCTTTTGTTGGTTAATTCAACAGAGTTGGCTATAAAATTGTGCGGCCAATCAAATTCTTTTCATAGCTTTATTATTCATATCGCTGTTATGAGCCCAAATAAATGATTCAAAATTAGTTGAGATTATTTGCAAGATTGAATATTACTTTTGGAATAAGAGAAGGCAACATTTATCCTCCTGAAATTTTTTCAGTAAAAAGCATCTGCCACCTTCCTTAATTTCTTCTCGCTACATTTATCCCATAATTATTGCTCCTTCTTACTTGTATCCATTAATTTGTGATAAAATGCAATGTTCTCATCATCCACTTGCAGCCACTTTATTTTACTTTTTTGCCTTATTATGCGTTGAATTAATAGCTCACTTCTGTTACCAAATTTGTTGATTAAGGGTCCATTTGTTTTGAATTTTGATAGAATTGGTTTTTGTAGCATATTTATTTTAAGAAAACTAATGTATTCTAGTATGACATATCAAAAATGGATTGAAGAGACTTGATTTTATTTTGGTTGGTAAAGTAAAATTGTTTTGGAGTATAAAGAAGACATATACATATGTATTCTCTTTAACATCTCACATTCTCTCTTTTACATATGTATCCATATAAATGCTAAGTGACTCATGAAAGATAATTTATTATAAAATCAACTTTTTTTTCAATTTTAAGAAACTCAATCAACATGTAACACGGATACATAATTATTTCATTTGCTCACACCACACGGTATTTTCCTATACGTAGTGCTGTTGTTTGTGATGGAAATATACACAAGAAACAAAGTTGGTTACATATTTAAATTACATGTGAGCTAGGCAAATTCAATCAATGCTTCGTTACTAAGAAATACTTGACATTTTGTGGGATTGCTGGTCTATAATTGTGGTAGTTGAAGGACTCTCTTGGAAGATAATCTCATAACCATCACGTAAACCATCCATTCCTTGAGCCATGAGTTGCCAAAAAAGGCCACCAGCACAGGGTCCCCCACTACTAGCACAATTGTATATGGCACTGTACAATTTGCTTATGTAACTGTCCCTTTCAACCACACTATACCCTGATGACTTGGAAGACTTTCCAAACTCACCAATAACAATAGGTTTTCTCAGAACATTTTTGGCGTCTTCAATATGTGATTCTATCCATTTGTCAACAAATGCAACCTGAGCACCTTCGCTTGACCCTGGCAACCTGTACACGCACCCATGTATAAAAATTGAGTATTATTTTGCAGCGAATTCTACTAAGTAATCATCTAACTAATTAGAATATATTATATATTTTTCTTTTTTCATATTTTATAACTAGTTACCGCGTATTAGAGTTGTCTACCAATTATTTCTTTCTCATAAAAATTTATCTCTGAACATACTTTTCTTAATTAATTATGTTTGCCTATGGTAATTAATAGTTATAAGTGGAAAAAATTATATATACTCATACCATTGATCAGGATATAAATGAATGGTGGCAAAATCAATCTGGTGAACCAGGTTGTTAGAAATGAAATCGGTACCAATTAGTTGGTAACCAGGATTAATTTGTTTTTTCTGTGGCACTGTTTCACCATAGAACCCTTCTAGTCCTATTTCTAGCAAATGATTGCTATCAATGGATTTGACGTAGGCAGCCATCTCGATCACCCATTCCTGAAAAAAAAAAATAATACATATATTAACATTATCGTCTATATCTATATTGCAACATTAACGACCAAGCTTAATTTTATGAGATTTAATGATTTATAATGTCCACATCATAGTGATAGTATTGCTTTTGGGTCAATTCTAAAATTCGAAGGTCTATTTATTTTAGGAATCTTAAATTGACAAGGGTAATAATATATGCAATGGTGTCAAATTCTCAAGAAAGAAGGAGAAAAAAAATCACTTAATTGTGTGTGTTGCGTGTGGGGGCAGTTATGTATATGATGTTTGGTAAATACTATCTAAATAAATGAATTAAAGTAGGTGGTAGTGTTAGAGAATGGACCTGAATAATTTTTTCTTCGTGTTGGGAACGAGGTTCATTCATAAGTTCCCATGCAAATATGGCAGGATCATCCTTATATGCTACTCCAGTTATGGTGTTTTTTCTTGTCAACACAGCCTGTATATATAGACCACAGAAAATTATTTACGTACCAACGTTTTAATTTGTGAATTTTGATCAAGGAAAGTATAATATCAGTAATGAAAATACTAATATTGATTTCAGCTTGTTACATTTATCACATTATCATTAAGAGAGAAAGTATTATTAAATGTTTAAAAATTGTTATATTGTTTTAATAATTAAAGAATCGTGTAAAGGAAGAAGAATTTGTAGCATATAAAGTTCTTATTATTTTTAATATATTTAAAATAAGAGTATACATATCTAGATTTTTGCTAGCGCACATCCTATTCCTGCATAAAAAAATTCTATCTCTTATTTCCACACACAGTTGAAATAAAATTTAATATTTTTATGGTGAAAACATCTTTACTTGAATATATAAATCACAACTATGCGTAGAGTTATATATATCATAGCATGCATGTTGAATAGAAATTATCGACCAGTGTAGAATTCATACGTCAAATCTTGTAAAATAATATAGTTAAATCATAAAATATAATCGTTATTCAAACATCTATAAATATGCAAGTAAATAAACAATAAATACACTAGTAAAGTGAGGTGTTGACATCTAAAATTCTCAATTATTTTTTTAATTATGTAATATCTCGTGGAGTTAATTCATGAGAACTTCAAATTTAATAATACGATTGATAAAAATTGTTTGTGATAAAAATAAATAAATAAAAGTGTCACATTTGCAAAGGAATAAAGTACACGCAAACTTAATTAGGTGGTCGAAGAGGTGAATATTTGTTGATGGTGGAGCATGGTTGCATTGGGTAGCTCACCTTAATATGGTTTTTGTAGTATTGCTTAGCAACAGGATGTGTAAAGAAATCATCTTCATCCTTCACGTACTCACCATGTTTCTTTACCCATTCAACATACTGATTCTTCCCACCAAAATCTTTCCAATTATTCACCAAACTCAGTATCAAACGCACCCCATTTTTTCCTGCTTCTGATACTACAAAGTCCAATCCCTACATGCAGTTCATCACCCATAAAAAAAACCACCTAGCATGTAAACTTTATATAATCATACAATCACAATCATTGCATGTCTATTGTTCCCATAAAATTTTACATGAAATTTTTTAGTTAAGGAAAAAAAAGTTAAAAAAACTCAATTACGTGTCACTTAACAAATTTTATAAGCACAGAGTAAAGCATCCAATAATTTGTATTAAAAAAAAAATAACTTTTTTTTAGATTCTAATCATATGTGCAACAGGCAGACAACACAATCGGTCATGATAGAGAAATACATTCGTGTATATAAAAAAGTTAGCTGATTTATTACTTATTGTAATTAAATGTGAATAGTATTGTTAAGAAAAATATATTTTTAGATATGGTAATAAAAAGACAATTAAAATAAATATATACCCTGAAAACTTTCTCGTCGTAGGAACCAGGAGAAAGTTGAAGGGCTCTATAAGCTCCATCACTGAAAGCCCAAGTTCTAGCAACAGTTAAACCATGGTTGGAAGCTTCTTGCAAAATGGTAGTGACCTTGGTCCTTGTTGCTGGGTCAGAAGCCATCATCATTAACCAATACGCGTTGAATCCATTGAAGTAAAAACGCTTGTTGTTCACTATGAAATTGGTGCCACTTCGTTGAACGAATCCACCATTCTGGAATTGTGACTCATGAATAATATCATCACTCTCTTCACATTTCACAGGTTTAAGTTCAACAACAACCATAAAAGCAATTATGATCACCATGTTTTTGAGGCATCCATTCCAACCCATATCGCTTCTTGCTGCTGAGAACAACATGAAATATATCACTACCAAATACTGCGAACCATGTCTTCTATATATACTATTTTCACAAGTAACTATACTTGTATTAATTAATTTATGGAAATGATATTTTAACCAACCACTTAGAGAATAATGGTTAAAATTGGTCCTTAATTATTGTTGTAAAATATCAAATACCAAAGACATAAGATAAGTTCTTGTCATGTTATTTATTATACTCGCCAATTATGAGAGAATATTCTTATTAGACGCGCCAATTAATTTTTACCTCAAACATATAATTCAGCTTCTCAATCTCATTTTAAGTTTGAGTTCTACATGAAAATATAGTAACTTTCCTTTTTTTAAGGAAAATAACAACATATAAAGACATAGAGTGATCTCAAACAGGTTGGCATGCACCGTGACTACTCATCAAAATATTGAAACATCCGATAATTTTTTTTTAACAGTGTAAAACCACAACAAAATAATTTAACCAATAACAATAATAATAATATTCATAAAATAAATACTGATATTTTTTCTCTATTTTTCACCATCATATACTACGTACCTTTCTTATTATAAATCAATTTCTATTCTTTTCTATCGCTGTCTCTTATATATAATTTGTTTAAAAAATGGGATGTATAAAATAACATCAAATTAATTGAAATAGTGACACTACTTCACTAAAAACAGTGACTACCAATGACACATTGATAAAATTAAAAAGTAATAAATAACGAGAGTGTCGTACCAAACAGGAAGATATAGTAAACGAAAAAAAAAAAATAGAAGAGACGACGGAGAGAGGGACTAGTTAGGACGGCAGAGCATATGCTTTTTTGAGTAAGGAGGGTGAAAGAGTTTGTGCAAAAATGGCTCATTCTTGTGGCTTTATATAGTAATAGAGACACCAAATGATTGATTATACTTAAGATATGCATTGCAATAGTTTTTAATTTTAATAGATTACTTACAAGTTATTATTTTATGATTTCAAGCTTCACTTAACAACTTACTTCTGTTTATGTTTCAACCCTTTTATTTCGGAATTTAAACAATGTTTTTTGTGTTTTTCTAGTTTTAGTATTTTGTTTTTGTCTTGTATGTTGGATATATATATATATATATATATATATATATATATATATATATATATATATATATATATATATATTCCATTATTTATGTGTTCCAATTCATGCAATATCCGAATATATTGGTTCAAATAGTTGTACTGAGTAGGACAAACATTTTTGAAAATTTGACAATAGAAATTAAAACTAAAACTTTTAAAATTATAGGGAATCAAGAACACTGATCTTTAAAGATAAAAAATCAAAATCAAAATAAATTATAAGAACAAAAAGTGCATATTTTAGATGTTAATAGGATTTGAAACATCTAATTGAGTCTTCTACAAACATTAGTATTGTGATTTGGGTTCGATTATCAAATTTTTTCTACTGATAGACAGTTTATAAATTCTCTTGGAGGTTGGTGATCTTCACTTGTTTTATAAGTGACATGTCTTCCTCTAGTATAGATTATTTCCCTAAAAAAATCATTTTATTAGATATAAATGTTATATTCACTAGTTTAATACACTCAATCGTGTGCATTGTGTTTAAATTTACATATTTGGATAAAAAATTTCATGAGTACTTATGAGTAAAGAAAAAAAAATCAAATAAATTATTTTATAAGTTACAATTAGCATAGGAATAAATTAAAAATAAGCTTTTACATAAACTAATATTTTAGTTTATAAAAAATCTGATTTCCCTTTCTTATTTCATCCGATGAATCTCATAAAAAAAACAACATGCGATTCAGGATTTAGATCAAAGCAGTAGTACCCTATGCATGCTAAATTCTAAGAGTTATCAATTTATCCTTTGAATTGCCCACCTTCATAGAGAAGCGAGGAGTTGAATTTATAGCCAAGTTTTCTAATTGTTTCTTTAGATTAATTAAAGATTACGTATTGAGAGTTTTAAAATAATTTTACATAATTATTTAATCATATTTCAAGTTTTAAATGGAGTATGTGTTCTTGAGTGAAAAAGAAAGAGAAAGTGGGGGAAAAGGTTAAATATGATAAATGATGTAAAATAAAGATAAAATGAGTATAAAAAAATTAGAATTATTAATTTTCATGTCTATCCAAACTATATATAATCACACATCGATACATCATTTATACTTATCCTTATATCCATTGCAAAAGAATCTCTTTAATTTCTCTGTCTTTGTCAAATAATTTGATATTTTGTATAGAAAAAAAAAAAGAACAAATGTGTGAGAGAGATAAACACCTTTCCTAAACCGTAATCGAAATGCCTTTTTCTAATTATGTCCTTTGGAGTGAAAAAAAAGAAAGAAAAAAAAAAAAAACATAACATAACATATGCAGGTTGTAAACAGCTGGAATAATTTGGTCCCACATGTGAATGGACGATATCCTTAACAGAGGGACAACAGAGAATGGGGATAGACCTGGTTATCTAATTCTAATGAATCTCATTCATTACTTACTTTTTTTTTTCTTTTTTTAAAATCTTCATAAGTGAGATTTTGTGCTGTGTACGTAAAATGCAGTATGGGAATAGATCACGTTTGATGATATTCAAGGAATTTAGGAATGCATCGAGTTCAATCGTATTTCATTGTTGAAAATGATGTACAATATTGTGATAGCTACACAATTAAAAGAAGAAAAAAAATATGTCCCTCACATATCTCTTATGGATAATGCTAATCAGTTATGAGTGTGTCCTTAAAGTATTGATTAAAAATTAAAAATGAAAATATTTGTTATTTTAAAAATATAAAATTATTTAATACTTGTTGATTAAATAATTAAAAGTATTTCATAAACTATGTAAAAAATTTATTTGTGAATTTAATTTTTTATGTTGACACGTTAATGATTTGATATTAGAAAATGGTGAAAATATATGAGATAGTAATTAAATCCACACACTCCTACAAGCAAGTTAAATACTAGAGTGTGTATCACAACAACCTAAATTTTAATTAAAAAAATTACCAACAAACTAAAATTGCACAATCATAATTCCTGTTATTGAAATTTATGGACCAACATTTAACTGTGCCATTGTAATTTTTTGGGACCTAATTTGTGCAATTAGAATATGGAGATCAAAATTGTATGGTTGAGATACTTGGATAACTTTAAAAATAATATGATTAATATTTATGATTTGTAGAGACTTGCTGATTAGAGTTTTGTAAATTTTAGAAAACGGGTGTTCCTACAAATAAATTATACTTCTTTTCATATATACCAGTATACTTCTCTTTTCTTTCTTTTTTTGTCTTTATCCATTTTTCTAGCTTGGAGCCACTGCTCAAAATTTGTAGCATAACAATGTAATGTAAAAGTGAAGCAAGAAGAAAAAGAAAAAAAGAAAAAAAAGACGTAGCTTGATAAATTCTCATTTAAATATGGCAAATTAATTAGCTTTGCATACAAATTTAGAAGGAAATTTGCCGAAAACTTTTGATTTGTCTGTTCAACGTGTCTTTTCGGCAAACATTGATTGGTCTATTTAACAACATCGGCCATTAGTTCATTATTATCCTCTTCAACGAAAAACGAAGTGATGGTTATCCATTTCTTTTCAGCTAAAGAAAGATATGTATTAGATAGGGGTGTAAAGGATACCTACCCTATCCCTTAGACAAAATTTAACCTATCATGTATCTCTATAAACTCTTCAACCACACAAAAATATTTGTTAAGCACTCAGAAATGGATAGCAAAAGCTTTTCACTCTAGCACTCAAATATCAAAATCTAAATTTAATCAATTCACACGCATATTTACTATTAGCCATTTCATAGAAATGATACTGTTTTTAGAAATGAAGTAGCCGTTATTATCCTTAAGAGATAACGTTGAGAAGTCATTTCTAAAAATAATTTCAATAATCATCTATCAACAAACAAAACTGGTCCCAGCAAATTAAAAAATTTATTAATTATTTGTGCTAAACTTAATTTTTTTGAATATATATATATGACATGTCTCCTACAAATACTTAAAAAACAAAATAATAATATATTGAATTATTGTATATTTTTATTTTTTTGTAATATTATTAGATGATAATAACTATAATAATTTAATATCTGTGTATATGCATTGTTAATGTAAATCATTTTACACTTTAAACCAATAAAAATATAGACACCGATGATCTTAAAATAATTATTAATGTAAAATTCAACAATATATTTTTAAGAACAATAATATATGTGTGTGTGTGTGTATAAAGCATACTATTCGTTTGGATAAGAACTGAATTTTCACACCACATATAAAGGAAGGGAATGTTACTTCCTTTAAGGGCATAATAGTTCTCATAATTAAGTTTGTTTATCATCAATTAAGAAACTCAACTACACTAGTTTCAATTAATGTTTTCTTCGTATTTATATTTTTAACAGAGACAAATATGTTCAAAATACTCCTCGAATTTTCTTTTAAAAAAATTTAAACCTTAATTTATCGTGTCATGAAAGATTAATAATCTCTCTTGTTAGACTATGCTCTCGTAAAAGTTTAATTAAAGTTTTGATGATTGGTATCATTATCAAGTACATAATTGTTATTTATTCAACAACTATGTATTGCACTTTACCTTGTGAAGTGTACCTTCATGCAAGTTCTGTGCTGTAGTAAGATTCTCCGAAGAAATAACTTGCTAAATATTCTACACAGAGTTGCTGGTTGTGGGCCTTTTGTATTTGGGCTTTAGTACTTGTCAACAATCTTTCAGGTTTTATTTACAGCCCTCTTCCCTCCCCAAAGAAAAAGAAAGAACTCATGTGCACGAGAAGAAAATCCAGAGAATATTGTTAAGAGAAAATTAAAGAAACAAGTAGACTTAGATGCCTTAAGAGGAAGAAGTGCATGCTTGAAAACGTCTAAATTGAAAGAAAGTGTTATTTATTTTTGAAAAATTCTCTTAATGAATTAATCATACATAGATGAAATAAAATTATGTTATGCATAACACACCCTATACATATGGAAATAGGTATGGCTTGAGAGGTGGGGTGTGAATGTGCTGGATTGGTTTCATTTGAATTGGAATGTAGGCACCATTACATTAATTAATATAGCTACATTCTGTCTTTTTCTTATGAATTTCTGCTTTAGCCTCGTATATGCAATAATTTAGCTTAACTTTACCAATTTTCTGGTGGTGATTTGAACTTTGCTAGAAACTGAAAGGATTTACATTGAGTCAATCATGAGCAGGTTTGCCTAAGCTTAACCGAATTTTGGTTCTTTAATTACCCCTCTTGCCTTCAATGGTAACGAACTTGTCTCAATTACGTCACGTGATTAAGTTGCATTAAGCACATGAATTTTATGATATCTAATTGTTGTTAGGTCCTATTGTTAGAATTTCAACCAATTATGATGGAATCTCCTATGATTATTTAGAGACTGAATCTGAATTCAACTAATCACAGATAGCCCGTCAACCCAAGGATAACATTAATAAAAGAATTCGCTCAACTGGATGATAAAAATAAGAATTAAGATGAAAGAAATCAAATCGTACCAAAAACCAACATAAAGTGGCTTTTTAGATCAATTTTTACTTTTTAGTATGACTGAGAAAAAGTTTTCGATACGAGTTTATTAGCTGCAGTGATAAATAATCTTACTTCACTAATAACTGCAATTGGCAGCCAACCAGTCAACTCACTCATATAATATATAAGTATTTTTCTCTTTTCACATTATATATATATATATTTCTCCATCTTCACATTTTATAACTAATTGTTTAATTATTTGCGTATTTCAGTTGTCTACTAAATCATTTTCGGTGATAAAACCCTTTCTTCCAACATAAACACTATGTCAGTGGCACGAGGGTGTGTGTGAGGTGGGTTTCGCCCACCAACTTTGAAGTATATTCTTGAAAAAAAAAGGCCCAATATGTTTAAGCCCTGAAATATTTTTCTATGTTGGCTGCAGCGACTACTTACCCAATTGTGTTGTTGATAACTGAAGCCTTGGTTAGCCCAGAATCAAAGAAATCTTGCCTCCTCCTTCACACCTCCATGCATCATGCGCATAACATTGGTGCATAATTTTGGGGTTAAATAAGTTTTTTATTCTTTTAACTATTTCATATTTCAGCTTTTAATATCTATGATTATGTTGATATTTTTAGTTTATCTAAATACTAATGTGTCTATGTATAAAAAGATCACATGTCACAAATATATTAGTACTTAATGATTCTAACTTAAAAAGACAGAGACCGAAAACATAGAAAATAAAAGAATAGCTGCAAAAAAAATGTTTTAGAATGATCAAAATCCAAAATCTGAAATAGATACGATAAAGGAAACTTAATTAACACATTATCTTAACATAAATAAGAAAGGAAAGAGAACGATGTCGAAAGTTGAAATGGATGTATCTGTATATCTTTACCCAAGGATGGAAAAGCAACAAATAGATCTTGAAGTGCATCAGGATCAGAAGAGAAGGCAATGGACACGACACTGTTGATGATTACCAAAATTGCTAATATGTAATTTGTTGGAGACATGTTTGTGAATGAAGATAATTATGACAAGGATAAGAACAAATCGTTTAAAGATGAGAGGATCTAATTTGGAGGAATATATGTTGAGTTGGGTGGTGTTGCTTTGTATGTATATAAATAAATGCAATTTTTAACATGGAAGAAGAAGATTACACGCAGAGTTGATGGTTAAGCATTAGTAAATCAAATTGAGCCCTTTCAACTTAAATTCAAAGCAGTTGCAAATAAGGCATCCTTGTAGTTGAAACAAAAATAAAATACTCATCTGTTAGTTAAACAAACATACTGAGTTTAGTGTCGAATAAAAGAACGTGAATCAGTCAAACAGGACATAATTGTTGAGATTTATTAGAAATATTATGTCCATGAGAAATAATATGAATACTCCCTGGTCTTTAATATACTCTTTTTAATTATCATCCCTGGTCAACAGTTTCGTTCTAAACTTTTTTGAAATAGATACCAAATAAAAAAACAATAATATTTTCCATATAAAACACTGATTTATTAGACTTGAACTTTGGATTGTTTTTAACAAAATTAGGTTTTAACTTTTAAGTGAAATTTTTAAGGAAAATCAAGTAAAAGAAATTCCCTTGACAAAAGGATAATAAAGAAAGAAAAAAAAAAAGCTCCCATTTCAAAATATTTCAGAGCCTAATTTTGATTTCTAAAATCATTTTACTTCTAGCCCAAAATTGTTACATTATCAAGGCAACATGCAAATTAGGCACCTAGCCAAAAATTAAAAGAGTCTTTAAAATAAATTATAAAATTATTATCCAGATGATCTCCAAATCCTTCCCTCCAACGAAACCACCATAACAGAAACATCATCATGATATTTACGCCTATCACCATTAGGAATATCCAGCAATTCATGAAAATCCATTCCTACATAAAAATGAAGGCAACTTATATCAATGTGGATTATACCATGATAATTAATAATGGCATAATGCAGAGTGGAGTTAGAAACACCAAACATCTATGATCTATCCCACATGTATTGCTCTACCATCACTTTTTCTTTTTTTATAAAGGAATATGAAAAAGTAGCTAACAATTCAAATGTATTGTTCCACCATCAACATAGTGCATCAATCCAAGTAAAAAAATAAAGGAACTCAATTAAGAAAAGTTTGCTTATAAACTTGAATGAGCCAAGCTGCTTGGACATACAAGGGAATCATTTGGTTTCTCACATGTAACTGCATCTTAGCATTTGAAGAAGTTAAGATGAGAAGAACTTCTATTAAAGTTAAGTGCACAAGTTGATTTTATCTGAAGGAAGAAGCTCAATTCATTTTACCTTCTTATTTTCTTCTAAATATTTATGAAAAAGTTTATTCATACAGAACCTATCTCTCAATCAAATTCACAACTTGCACTTCCTTTTTTGTTTATCCCTTTTCATAATATGGCCAGTGTTTTCTATCTAACTTTATCATCAAATGCCATGATAATATCAGAGGGATTAGGAAGGTAAAACTGACCATTCTTTTTAGCTGCGCGGAAGAGAAGCTCTGCGATGAGGTATTGTGCAGGGTCACCTTCGGGAACATTTTCCATGAACCATGTAACGTGTGCTACTACCTCTTCATTGCTGAAATATTGGTAAAGCCCATCAGAGGATAGTACCAGGAACCGATCACTTGAGGAAAGTCGGTGATGAAGAACAGATGACGCGCAACTTAGGTAAGGAGCATGGCCCACATAATCAACGCGAAACATCTTCAGTAGCGGTTCATTAAAAGATGGCTAAATCATACAATTTAAGTTAGAAAAGGTCTGAAATATCACAATAATAGGAGGTATTATTGATTATTGTCTTCATAAAAAATTAGTAGAGCAGCATTGTATAAATAAATACGCTCCTCAAAGCTACCTATGGACATGTACATATTTACCAAGCGTCCAAGGCTTTCTATAATGCTATTAGATTGAAGGAGGAAAGAAAAAATAGCAGTGAGAAGTTATCATCCATTTTAGCGTAAAAAACTGTTTGCTGAAACTAATTTGGAAATTCATTGCATACACCAAAAGTGCATAATATCATAATAGGTTTCCTACTGATCCTAACTGCAACACACTCTAAAACAAACATTGGTTAGAGTATCCCATATACAAAAGAAGATGCAGTAGCATGCCAAAGATACTTCCATGAATCAACTTCTATTCTTCTGCATAATTCATAATTCAGTCATGATTAGACTTCTGCATAATTCCTAATTCAGTCATGAATTAGCTTCTGTTTATTTTTTCATTGATGGATGGTCATTGATGATAAATGTCAAATATTAATAGAAGAAGAGAAGGGAGGAAGTTAGTTCAGTAACAAATAACAACGAAGAATGTCCATTTTAAATAACAGGGAACTTATATAGCCAATTATTAAAATCATTTATAATAATTGTTGACAATGAAATTGTTTGAAGTTGTATTGTTTTGGTCTGTAATTCGACTCCAAATCCTCAAGCATTTTTCACTGCTTGATTCTAAATGATAGCACCAGGTACTTTCAAAATCCACTTACGATTCTGCTAAGCCAATGGTGTTTGGCTTTCAGTTGAATGGCATGTACATAAATAACAGTCTTAATTTTTTTGTTTGTTTTGATTATGACCTTGTTTTTCAATCAATATATAACCACTTTCGAATTGGTTATCAGACAATTGAAAGCAACGAAGCAAACAACTTTGCAATGTTGAATAAGTATGAATCCTTGCAAACAAAGCATCTATTCAAGTACCCCTTTATGTAAATCAAATTACATGTCAAAATTGATCAAATTGACAGACTTGCACGTTTAAGGAAAATTATTAGCTATATAGATTAGTGGCATGATCAAACAAACACAAGAAATATTCAAATCCAGTCACGCACAACATGCATAAAGCAAATGAATGCACAGTATAACTACTAATTCAACATGCTACCTCCTTTTGTGGACCAATCTGGCACTGGCCACCCGTAAAAAACTATACTAAAAGTATAAAGTGCAAAGTGAAGCTCCAAGAATGTTTTTTTTTTCTCAAACATGATTTATCTCCTATTAAAAGTATATTAGATCTAAGAAGTCAAAATATAACAAATTTACAGTTAACTACATCTGTTTTATTCACCGCTCATGTTATTAGTGAAAATTTTGATAATTAAATGAGAGAAAATCAGAGTATGACGGGATTGCCAGCGAACAGGAACCCTCTTAATGCTTCGGTTGTAGGCACTCATTCTTGCAAGAGAAATGTTTGTAAATTTTTCTTTCAAGGATACACATGCATACACAAAGGGATACAGAATGAAATTCAAAATATGCACATTTTTAGGCCAAAAATCTGAAATGTAATGAACAACCTGCCACATTCACAGTTTATGATATTTTATATACCTTTTTCCTTAAATTTTCCATGCTACGAATAAAAAGGAAAGAGAAATGTGAACACAAGTAGAATCCCACCTATAAACTATGGACAAAAGGACTGGAGCAAACTAAAATTCAGATAGCCAAAGTCAGAAGATCAACTGACCCTCTTCAGGAATCCAGCACCAAATGCTCTGGTCACTTTTAATTGTCCTTTCACTCGATCATTAAAAACGGCCTGATTATCATCGGGGTGTTCTGCTCTTATTCTAAAAACTTCCTGCAAGCAAAATTGAAAGATATTGGGTAAAACACTATTTTAACAAATACAATCAAGTTTTCTTCACACTTTGTTAAAAGCTAGTGAATAAAGGAAAAAAAAAAAAAAGACCGCTCAGCAAATGCCCAATAACACTTTGTCTATTGTACTCGGTAATGTACTCATAAAATTGTGTATATTGCAATTTTGGTAAATGAATGTACTAATCAATATTCCAAAAGCATGAATTAAATGGGCATAAAATTCAAATTTCAGCATCCTCAGTTAAAAACACATGCAGAAACAAGATAAATCAACACATACATGATTACATGCAATCACCAAGAAGTAGAACACAATTCAACAATCCATGTGAGCCTAGCTTATCACATATAAGAACTTGAACATTTGTCTATAAGGTATCAACTTAAAGTTCGCCAATCCACAAAAAAAAAAGGAGGAAACACACCTCTTCAATACTTGTGCTGTGATCTGTGGAAAGCTGAACAGCCCTCATTTTCAATCTGCACATGGATATCTCTCTGTTTTTGTTTATCTTGTTAACATGTTTGTTTATATTGTGCACTGGGGACTCCTCCGAAATTCTATCCAGCTCCATGCCCACTAATGACTCTCTAGATCGATTCCTATGCCTCATGTCATCTTTGATGACACATGGATTGGGATAACGATCATGTGGTCGTTCTTGAGCCAAAATTGCACGACTATCTCCAAGGTTCATAACATAAACATCTTGATCCTTCATCAGCATCACTAAAACACATGATCCCATTAAGGCAAGCTCTGGATTTCTGTCCATATCATTCTCCACCATCTTCAGGTATTCCTCTTCTGTTTTTTCAAGAGCCTGAGCCATTGCTCTTAAAACTGCATTATGATCTACTCCAGACTTGCATATTCTTATGGGTCCTGAGGACTCCACAAATTTCTTGTCAACAAAAGTTTCCTCCCTATGCCAATCATAACTCCAAGGAAAAAGTTTCTTACGTAAGGACTTCTGTTTCCTGTACATTCTTTTTATTTTTGTACCAATAAATGACTTCCTTGTATTCTGCCTTTGTCCTGAAACAGAAAAAGGAGCTATTGGCTCCTGGTTGGTCGAATTAAACCCGATACCTCCATTTCCCCCTGAAGTGGTGGGACCTTCATCCTGTTGTCTAGATCCGACCTCTTTACCCTCCGGTGAGCAAAATCTCATCTGCCTCTCCTGTGTTATTTCCCCAAGAACTACAGAATCCTTGTCTTGTTCTGACACTTGTTCATTCCAAGATTCCATCTGAAGTAGCTCATAAAGTCGCACACTTCTTCTGCCTTGACCACTCAATTGTCCAATTGGAACAGATGCAGGTACAGTATGAACAACATTAGGACTTCCACCATTTTTCTGTTCAACATTTACATTAACATCCACATTTACCTCCACTATCTCACTGTTAGATGATTGATCCTTGACCATTACTGGACAAGAAGATCCTACACAGCAAGAACTTTCTTCATTTGAAATGGCATGGGCATCTGAGCTTTCCTCCCTACCACATTCTAGAGGAACTACATCATTTCCATTATCAAGACCTTCAGGTTTAAGTGGATCAACAGGATTATCCTCATAATCCCAAAGCAACCCTTCTAATTCCTTGTCTATAAACTTATAAAGATGACTCATCAGAAAATCAGGTGCATCTGGTCCACTAAAACCATCATAAATCCCAATAAATAACCACCCTTGTTCTTCAGAAAGCACAACATGGACCCTATCTTCACCAGCCTTACCATGAGCCCACTGCAAATTCTGTGTATGTTTATACTCCAATTCTGATGATCCAACCTCAGCCAAGTTTCTAGAAACTTCAGGTCGAAATTTTGCCTCCTTGGAATTCCAAGCTAGCTGAGACACTGGATGAAGGAACAACCGCTGCACCCAACTGCCACCCATGGAATGCTTCGAAAAAGTCCGAGAAAGAGTGTTTCTCATAGGTCCACTGACACTTCTCATAAGCCGTTGGAGGTGTGGCCTTCGGCGACCACGAGCAAGTGGTGCTGAAAAATTAGACTTGTCAGTGGCATCAAGAGGACCAGACATAACTCCCTTCTCTATAGGCCCAGACATGAAACCACCACCCTTATCCAATGGACCCGAAGCAAATCTCTCCAAAGGTCCTGACATGAAACCATTCAAAGGTCCAGAACCACGGGGAACAGGCTGCAAAGGGATTGCAGAAAATGATGATGTTCCCTCAAATGATGCAGCAGGCTCTAGAACATCACTAGCAAGTAGTGCATTCTGATTACCAGTCCTAGCAGTGGAAACATTGGCACTGACTGAAGCACCAGATATGGTTTTAAAAGTGGTTTCGGCAACATTCTTGCCAGGTCTATCTTCAATGCTCTCGTGCCTAAATGAACCACTCAATGTCTCAGAATCAAGGGTGCTAGAATCAACAGTAAACCTCTCAGAATTTGATGGGGTAATGGCTGGAGATTCAAAAATAGTTGGTCTCACATAACAAAAAGAATGGCCTAAACCTTCATCTAATGACTCTAGAAACTCCAAATCAACCCCACTTTTGCCATTAAATGGCACTAAACATCCAACAACACGAGAAGTGCCGTTGCCCATTATTGCAACAAATGCAAACACCCCTGACACAGAGATGCCAACACCAACACCACAAGGTTTCTGAAACTAAGCACCATTACCAGATATACAAATACAGACCATTCAAAAACCTAATACACCCCTAATTATTAACAACCCCATGATTGATATAACACAT
The DNA here is from genome assembly GCA_026586105.1 of Hylodesmum podocarpum. Lineage (NCBI taxonomy): Eukaryota > Viridiplantae > Streptophyta > Magnoliopsida > Fabales > Fabaceae > Hylodesmum > Hylodesmum podocarpum. The sequence continues at coordinate 1,727,156 of JALJEV010001298.1, read as the reverse complement.
GTCAACACCATGCACCATCATCGTCATCATCGAATTCTGAAGCTGAAAGCGATGCGACCCATTTACTGTTTCGGGCAAAAGTACCATAAAAAGAGGTCAAAACACAATCTTGCAAAGTGGGTGTGAATCAAAAAATAAAAACAAAAACACCCCTCAAACAGCGCCAAAGGGGAGAAGTAACAAACGCGGTTTTGGAGGGAAAATGTTGCGATCTAACCTCGTGGACAGTGCTTAAGAAACAGATCTAAGAGCACCAAACGCGGTGCAGTGAAAGGCACATCACAGAGAAATAGAAAAGACTGGTTTTAGAAAAGGGGAGTTTTTTTTCTTCTTCTGCGAGGAATCTGGAAAATGAACATGGAGAAAAGCGAGGGCGAATAGAAACATTGACGAAAGGGGTGGCGGAGAAGATGAGTGAGGTGAGAGGAGAATTGAGAAGAGGTGTGAAATAGAGTGTGTGTTTGACTAAAGAGGGAGCTGAAGGAGAAGACAAGAAAGAAAGAAAAGAGATGAGAGAGTGTGGGGTTTTGCTTTGTTTTGTTTTGCTACCGAATTTTAGATGCAAAAAACTATATTTGCTGTTTTTAGTGTTTTAGTTTCGTTTCGCTAACCTAAACATTAATTTAAAGCATTAATAGGTCGGTGTGAATTACTCATCTACTCACTTATAATTAAATTATTTAATGATTATTCAGAAAATAAAAGTAAATATAATCAATTTTAAGATAATTAAAAAAAAATAAGCTTATTGTATTTAATTTTATATATTTTAACGTTCAGTTATTTTTATATTAACTTTATTAAATTTATATCAAATAAAAGTCTTTCAATATAAATTCTCAATCAAATAAAAATAAAAATTAAAAGTTATATCATCAAATAGAAGAAAAAAGTAGTTAAAGTTTGTTTATATTTGACTTTACTAAATTTTTTTTTTTTGTAATTAAGTCTAGGGTCATGCTAACTAACACTATTAAAAAACTAAAAAGTGTTTGAAATGTAAATTATGAGTAAATTTAAAATAAAATATTAAACAATATAATTCTATATATTTTAATAAGAAAAATTCTATAAATTTTTTAACTGATATTCTCATGGCACTAATAAAATTACCGGGTTAACGTTTTCTGTAAATTTACTTTTTAAGAGACAATTTTAATTAAAGTATTAAATATAATCACCTATTGTCCCCCAAATATAGTGTTATTAATATAAAATTCAAATAATTAATTAAAAAGTGACTTTATTATTAATTGAACATATATAGTAATTAAATTTAATCATCTTATGCTAGTGATGTATATTGTTTATTTTAATTTTGTTTAGTTTTAAATATTAAAGTATCATGTTATTAATAATTAATCTTTAATATTTAAATTTTGTAGTGAATTCCTTGGCAGGATAGAAAAAAAATATGTAGCATTTTATTTATAAATCATGTGAATGATAAGTTATTTTATTTATATAATAAATATCGCAAAAATGATATTTATAATAATTTTTCTTATTTCACAGTGTAATATGTAAAAACGAGCTTTATTTAAATTTTATGATATTTAGTTTCTTTAAACGACTTTATAAAAACAATATTTATTATTAATTTAAAAAGGAGTCTAGTAAACGAGTATATCTAGTATAAATGTTGATATATTATCATAAAATTAAATTTTTTTCATATATTCTAAAATGATTATTGCTAAAGTTAATAAACTTACATATATGCATGAATGTTATTAAAGTAAAGTTTTTCTATCAAATTTTATAAATTTTATCAAATCTTGACTTAACAATACTTATAGGATTAAATTTAAGATTAGTAATGAAGTTAGAATAACATGTTTTATGGAGCTTAGAAGATAGACATACCTTATTGGAAAGAAAAGAAAAGAAAAAAAGTTGGATGAACCCTTCTTAATTACTTTTCATAAATGAGACTATTTAATAATAAAACACGTTTATTTTTGTCAAACAGTGCATAAATTAGTAGGAAAAAGTGTTATAATTTAATAAAAAAAATATTAAATTTGATATTGAAGAAAAGTAATAATGAATAATTTTTTATGTCCTGACTGTAAACTGAAAAAGTTTGGGATTTGGTTTGACTAGGAAGAAATAAGAATCAAATATTAATATGAGCTGAATAAATATTAAATAGGGTCACTTTCTTTGGCTGGGTTTCAAAATGGTTGGAGAGGTGAATAGAAATTTAAAATAAAAATAAAATAATAGCGTTGAAAATTAGAGAGAGCACAGAGTGTGAGGTGTTGTATAATGGGTTTGGTCCTTTTCTTCTTTGATTATATAATATAATGTTTCCCTATAATATATAATATATATATTTCCCTACGAATGATTGCTAGTTTTTGGTGCTGTTCAAGTCAATAAATTAGCTATGTCCCATCATCACTCTCATCAATGAATTTAGATGGGTGGGAATCCTGTGTGGCGTGTCCCTATAAATTTTTAAGATCGGTTTATTTTCTTATATTCTTTACAGTAATTTTTGAATATTCATTAAAAGAATTACAGTAAAAATTTATGTTTAATATTTTAAGTATACTTTATATTCTCTCACTTAAAAATTACCAGGGGTTTTGATAGTTTAGAAAAACATATGTATGTTTTATAAGACAGTTTTTTTTTATAAGAAAGCTTAAATATAATGTTCTTTGCTCGTAATCGTATCTGTCAGTTTAATTTTAATGAAATTGTTAATTAATGTTTTCAGAGGTACACAAAAATGAATTGAAAGTAAAAAGTTTTAAATATATTTATTTATTTATTCATTAACCAATGAAATGTAGGGTACTATTTCCTAATTTTAAATTATAAATATTTAATTTTATACAGATAATTCGCTGAGTAGTTTTAGACTTTCAGTTATATTATTGAGTTAAAAATATTTTGCAAACACATTCAATATTTTTCCATTCACATTTATATTTAAAATAAAGACAGAGAATATGAAAATTAACAAGACATAAAAATAGAATTATATTTAATTTTAAAAACAAATATATAAAAGTAAAAGATTGAGTTTTAAAAATAAATCTAAACACAATATCATCATAATTCACTTTGAAACTTAATCATATTTAAAATTCATTACTTTTTTATAAAAATTAAACACGTATCTCTTAAAATATATATACCCCATTTAATTACACTCCAACATTTTGTAACAAGATTCAATAATTATAATTTGTTTGAACATTCTAAACACCTAGTTAACAAGAACAACTTAGGCTTAGTCTTAATGATTAGTCATAGGTTGATTTGAGGTATAGTTATATATGTACGAGTGCTGTATTTTTCAAAGGTTGACATAATTCCAACACAGTTCCCCAATTACGGACATCAACCAATCAATCCGAAGACCTTTTAAACAAAATGTAATCATACACTTCATTTTCTATTTCTTTGACTTGTGCCTTCATATAATTGACAAAGGAGATAAACATATAACTTGCTTTATGCTCCACACTAGTATCTTCAATTCGATTTGAATTTAAATGTTAACAATGCATCCTCAATATTATTTAATTATAATTTAATTTAAAAGTTTTGTTATTAAAATTAATAAATTTTTCATATAAAACGCATTGTAATTGATTGTGAGAAAAAATTATATTAGAGTGTATGTATCCGTTTCTCATTTAAATAAATAAAAAAATTTCTTTCATTACTAATTTTTTCTTATTTTGATATTTCGTCAAATACTCAATCTCATTTGAATTTTTTTACCCATATAAGTGTTAGCCATTAATTATGAGGCCCCAGTGTCGGGACTACAGTTTGTCTCGTATATAAGGTGAAAACAAAGTCTTCAAGATGCAACCATGTATACTCCTTGCATTGCATTTTCTTCAACTGACAAAATTGAATATACATATATATATATATATATATATATATATATATATATATATATTGAAATTGACGAATAAACTGTGTATTTATATTTATTTTCTAATATATTATAAATATTAAACAATGAAATTTAAAAATTCAAAATTATATAGGTAATACACATGGCTTATTTAAAAGTTTAAATTTAAAATCATGTACCTCTTTAAAAAATAATTTGTCAAAAGATGTAATTAATCGCTTCTATTCTGTTTAAAGGTGCAGTTGACTATGATGTTTTATGTTACGACTTTAGCCAACATCAAATAGACATCCTAACATGTGACTATGTCCGTAATTGTGACACCTTTTAATAAAACAACATCACAATTATAATAAATTTGAAATCAATCCTATTTTCATAATTATTTTTTTAAAATAAGACTAGTTTGATCGTCTTGGACATACACAGCTATATCCAACCGGTGTATATCAAGTGCATGCGTTCTTCCCTTCCCTCTCTTATTATACCCATGCATGTAACACTCATTCGGAGCAATTCCTTTTTATATTGATTATTTATTAGTTATATCCTTATAGTAACTGCATGACTCAACCCCATGACACAATTCAAATTCTAAAATTCTAATCACAAGACGGATTACTGATTAGAGTTATTGGAGAATTTGAAATTGTTGGTGCATGTAGGCACGCTGAGTGGAAGTGAAATGTCTAGTTGTGTTTGTTTTTCATTAATGGAAGCAAAAGGAAAGGTGAATTATGAGGTACAAGTACTACATATATAACCAATTTATTTTCCTGAGGGTTATTTGGATAAACATAATTGGTGTGCCGTCCAGAATTTAGTACAACACACGTGAATCTAAATCGGCGCAGATTTCCCACTACTCCATCCAACACGGAACACACACGCTGCATTCTCATTGGACTTTACAGCAATTATTTTTGTACTCAGTTCACTGCAATTTCAAATGCAAAATACTACTTTTACTCAAGCTTTGAGTGATTGAATCTACAAAGTTAGATATATAGATAAGTTAAAGTATTTAAATGCGTAATTTTTTATGAAACTGTTTCTAATTCTATTTACTCTTTTTAGTACGTGAAAATCAGGATTTATTCGAGAAATTTGTGATTTAAGATGAATATATCTTCTTTTTTATCATTATTATATGGTGAAAGGTTGGTTACCAAGTGACACTGTTATAGTGTAAATAAAAAAGTTAACTTAGTTACCAAGTGATATAAGAGATGAAAGTCGAATTTTTAAAAGATGATCGAACGTGTTAAGATAATATATTAATTCTTGTATCGGATTCAACGAGTAAAAATACTAGTAATATTTTGATCTTCTATCCTTTGTAGATTGAAGATTTCAGACAAATCGAGATAATCAAATATTATCAATACTTCACGTTAATACCATAATAAATAAATAAATACATAAAAGAAATTATACTACAAAACAAGTGAATTCAACTTATATACAAATAACAAGTTTAATAAATATTTTCATTTTCAAGTTTTGAATAAAAATATATTAGTCTTAAGATGTTATTTGCTAAAAAAAAGGATAAAAAAAGTTTTTAATCCGTCTCAAATTTTAATTTGTAATCTTTATAAAATTTCTTATCAATTTTTAATTTTTTATTCATTTTCAATAAACATTTATAATCTAAAGTCGAATTAAACTATTAAATACGGATAAGAAAGCATCAACTAAAATAAAAATAGAAAAATAAAAATCGACAAAAATATTTAGAAGAACTAAAACACCAAAAGAAAAATTAATGAAAGAAACCCTAATTAAGCTGTAAAATTATGTTAGAAACACTTATATAATGTATATAAAATAATTTTATTCTGCAGACAACTGTAATAAACAGTCAATCAGTCAATTTACTCACAAAATATGTATATATTTTATAACTAATTATTTAATTGTCTAATAAATATTTTTTAAATAAAATAAAAAGTTAAAATCGAAAATAATGGTGAGAGAAGAAGAGAAGAGAAAACATGGTACGGACATAAAATAGAAAAGTGGTGGAAAACTGATTCCCAAAGAGCTGCGGCACCAAGTTGTCCACAATGACGACTAACCAAACCCACTAGGCAATTACCATGACCCAAACTCAGTGGACTCCCTTTCTTTATCTTTTCTCACAACTATTATTTGACAAAAGCTCAAATAAAATATATAGCGCTGACTTCAGCCATATCTTATATAAAACTTCTCAAGATTTGGATGCGGAATATTACAGATCTTGTGCAGATGTTTATGCATCACAGGGTAGACACAAAGGAAGCATTTTAGGTGAATATATTAATTTGAAATTTTTATTAATGTTATATGTTAATGTTAAACCGCCTATTTTTATTATTTTTAATTATTCATGACCAATTCCATTTATTTAATGGTGAAGAGCTTTTAAGATCAACTAGATTAACATAAGTTGAATCAGCTTATCGGTCTGATTTTAATAATACCATTTTTTTAGTGTTTTGTTTTTCCTATGGTCGAATCAGTGAATTACAGCTACGCAATCAATCTAAGGTTTATATATATATATATATATAAAATAAATAGATGGATAGGGAGAAAATCACCTAAATATACTCAACTTTTACCTCTTTTTTTTTTCTCTATTTCTCTTTCAAGAATTTAAAAAAGAAATAGGTACAGGAAAAAAAAGAATTAGAAGGATAATGTTCTTTTAGTCAACTTACATCTCTGGCATTTTTATTTTTTGTAAATAAAGGTGTACAAATAATTTTCATTTTCGTGTAAATGAAAAAGTCAATGATCTGTGGGGAAAAAAAATGAGGCAAAGATAAAATGAACGAGACAGAGCTAAATAAAGGAATCAAGTCTTAGAACAGATTTGCAGTGAATTGAGCCTGTAGTTTCTATTTTGGTTGTCAAATTGATGTGATTTGTTCATAAAAGTTTATCGATTATTTGTTATTAAGCAGAGAGACAATTAGTAAGATAAACAAATGTTCTAATGGTCGATAATAGTAGCAATTTAAAAATTTAAACTTTTTCTAATTTTGTTTTGTGTTGAAGGTAAAATAAATACAAGAGTAGTTATTATTTTAGAAAATAACGTTCGCATTCATCCTATTTTCATTAAAATTAAAATCTTAGTAAGACTGGAGCTATGCTACTAAGTAAATATTAACCTCAATACCAAATGTTGTGAAAATTTTACATTGAATTTTTTTTCCTGTTAATACAAAATTTCGACATATGAATAGAAAATAGTAATTAAATATTTTCTAACAAACATGTTAAATTTTATCCCAACGAATACACTAATAAAAAGCTGACAGTAGCAAAAACACTAATCAAAGTAGTTGGATGAAACAATCTACGTCATAATCCAACAAGGTTTCAAGTTTCATTTGTTTGTTTTATGCGAGAAGTGACCTTAAATAAAATTGATTCTAATGCTATGTTACGTGTGAGTGTGACTACTGTGTCAGGAGGACTTTGTTTGGATCCAAGCCTTTAATTCTCATTTTATTTTCTTAAAATCCTTTAAATAAACAAAATTCTTCGCTAAAAAACACACATTTTCAAAATAAAGACTTTTTCACTTGTTTAATTAATTTCTATTTCATATGAAATTAATTACAGGACCCAGTTCTGCAGATCTTGACTACTATTTTCGGAGCCTCTGCATACAAATTAAAATAATCTAATTAAAATGAAAGATAATTATATTACAATTTTTTTAACCGATTAAATTGCATTATTATAAACTATGAATTTCTATTATATTAGCAATAATTTTATACAAAAACGTTTTTCTATAGTTTTAATTGTTGAATTATAATTATAAATTGGGCAAAAGTTGATTAAATCGCCGAGGCTATAATGAAAGCCTGGCCCATTTTGATGGGCTGAAATTCCTTGTTCCTACAAAGGAAACCCTGACCAAGAAAAAACCAAAAATCCCGTCGAACCATTTTTTTTAGTTTTCTTATATATATATATATATATATATATATATATATATATTGCTGATTAAATAAATGGATTACTTGTTAGACATACCAACCCATTTCTCTTTGACATTTGACATTTTAAATTTAGGATTTTGACTGAGAAATCGATGTTAGTCCAATTCGTAGTGGGAGGGGGACCAGCCACTAGAAAGCAAAACAATAAATTGCTATTCATCTTATATCTTATCATATATAATAATAATTAATAAAATCAAAGTGCAATAATTATTCAGAAAAATAGCAAGTATTTATGCGCACTGTAATGGATATTTCTAATCACAAGCAAAATATTTTAAAAAATACTAAGAATGAAAATTATATTTTTCATAATTAATGCAATAGATAGTAGATAATTTGTTTTTACAATAAAAATATTCATTAAAAATATAAAAACACACATACTTAAAAACCCTTTTATCTCGAAACCTCTTTTTCAGGTTTTGTGTTTTCTCTTGTTCATTGTAATCAACACAACACAACACAGTGTAAGAGAAGCTTTTATTTGAGAGTGTACGGATATGGCGTCTTCATTTTCAGCTCAATTAGTTCAATGTCAGAACTCACTTGCACCTCTTCAGGTTACTTCCCTCTCTGTTTAAGAATCATGCTTTACTTTCAAGTTTCATTCAACGATGAAAAAAATTAAATGGCATTATTTTTAGTTGCACTGTTTTGACTTTGCTTATTGCAAGCACCCCAAATCGCTTATTTTCAATATAAGTATGAAAGGGATGATTTTTCTTACCTTTGCTCATATGGGGTTTTTGGGTTTCAAAAGTACCAATTGTTTGTGTATGTTCGAAACGGTTTAAGTTTGCTACCATTTTTCAGGGTAATTTTGATGTTTCTAAGGTTCAAATGCCACGTGTGGTCTCTTGTGGTACCAGATCATCTTTTGTTTATGGTAAAGCATTGGCATCAAGATCACATAATGCCCTGAGGTTTTCTGTCACGCAACAATCTGAAGCAAAGTCAGTAAGATATAGGAGAATGACATGTGTCAATGCAGCAGACAATGTAAGTTTTTCATTTGAAGTTTTTGGTTTGGGAATATATTTATAGAAGAATAATAGGAAGCCAATGTAAGACAGTTGAGAAGTTAAAGATATCACCTTCAGGATCTCTAACTTCTACTCTAAGAACATGGTTTTCACCGCTTTATTTAACAAGTTTTTGAAAATAAGAAACAAAGTGAAAACACGGTGATACTTTTGTGATTATGAAAAAGTAGAAAATAATACAAGATGAAGTTTTCTTAAAGCAAACAGACCCTGGACGATTCTTAAAATTTAGAGAATTTGTTGGTGTAGAATCATTCAGAATTTGGATTGTTGATTGTTACAAGTTACAACTCTATGTCTGGGATCATATGCATTGGTTTAACCTGAAAATGTCTTGGCAATGCTCAATAATCTATTCTTCTGTGATTAAGATGATTATCTTACATGGTTTTGTTACCTTTAGGTTGTAGAGCTTCAAGCCAAAGTGACAACCAAATGTTTCTTTGATATTGAAGTTGGAGGTGAACCTCTGGGCAGGGTTGTTTTGGGCCTATTTGGAGAGGTTGTTCCTAAAACCGTTGAGAATTTCCGTGCTTTGTGCACAGGCAAGCAATCAAGTTTTTCTGCTGCATTTTTCTTGTTATAGTTGGATTGCTATTCTGAAGTGTATTGATTGTGTAACATTTAATTTTATAGATTAAGCTGAATAATCTTATTACAGGTGAGAAAGGATATGGTTACAAAGGAAGTTCCTTCCATCGTATAATCAAAGATTTCATGATTCAGGGAGGAGACTTTACAGAAGGAAATGTGAGCTCTATTATATTTGTTTGTATGCTGCAGATATATACTGATGAGTGCATTTACTTTCACACTGCCATGCCATGTGATGGTGATAATGTTTCTTGTCACTTAAATTGTGCTTTTATTGGATGCAGGGAACTGGTGGAACTAGTATCTACGGTCCTCGTTTTAAAGATGAGAGTTTTTCCTGTATATCTCTTTTACTTGCTGGATAGTAATATTTAGTTATAAACTTTTAGTAGTGATTGGTATTTGAAATTCAGCTTTGGATCTATTTAAAATTGTTGTTAATCTTCTGAAATTTCTCGTCTCAACAATTTCTGGCAGTGAAGCATATTGGACCTGGTGTTTTGAGCATGGCAAATGCTGGTCCTAATACCAATGGTAGTCAATTTTTCATCTGCACTGTAAAGGTGAGAGACATGTACTGTCCTCCAGATGTTTACAAGTTACTAATATATAAACTTCAATGGAAGTAAAGTCAAAATTTTGGTCAGGCCTAAAAGGCTAAAATTAATATCCACTGATTGGTTGTTTACATTATTTTGCTCACTAGTCAGTAGTTACCGGGGAATATTAATATTTATTAAGTTTGTTTTTAGATATAAGATTACGTTTTCTTCTAATAGACTGGACCATTTTGCTGTGGATGTTATTTCTCATACTCAAGCGCTCAATTTTTAACTAAAACCATCCAAATCTTCAAAATTCCGACTTTTATACACTTTATTTAGTGTCTTGATTGTTTGGTGCAGACTCCATGGCTAGATGACCGTCACGTTGTGTTTGGACATGTCATTGATGGAATGGATGTTGTGAAGACACTTGAATCCCAGGAGACAAGTAGGTTAGATATCCCTCGGAAGCCTTGCAGAATTGTTAACTGTGGAGAACTGCCTATAGATGGTTGATCCTTACGTGGAAGTACATCACTTTTCTTCTGATTTTCAGTTCAGTTTCCAATGTTTTAATTGTCCCTTATTAAAGATGTTAATGTGTTTGAATCATCATTAGTGGTTACCAAGTTGGTTGATTTCTGGAGACACAATGGAGACACCACACCCATATTTTGTATGACTTGGACTCATTTTTAAGCCTTATAACATAGTATTCTCTTTTACATTTCTTAATATCTGCTTTTGTTATTTGCGTTTATATGCTCCCAACAACATGATTTACATTTTAAAGCATCACCATTGTGTGGAGACAACTGCAATGGACCATGCTAGGGATTACTTGGTATGTTGAATTTATTTTTGATCTAAGCAAAATCTATGCAAGGACCATTGTTTCAACTGCTGGGGATTGGATCATTTGCTGTTGGTCTCCCTCAACCTCCCATATTTCAGGTAATGCTTCTTTGATATTATGAATGCAGTTCAGTGCGTAGTCGGCGCCAGGCGCCAAATCTGAGCGTCCCACCTGCCACCAGAATTTTAATTTGCATTAAATATGTGCATAAATTATGGAGCCATATAATTTCTTAAATTTCCCAATAAGATGCATTAAGTCAAATTATAGCTTACAATAACTGTGTGAAGTCCAGCAGCTTTCCCGCTTGCAATGTTTCTAGCACTGTCATCAAAAAACAACTGCATAGGATGGAATAGACGAAAAGAACTGTATAAGTTGATTTCAAGACTAAATGAGTAAATATATAAATAAACATACACATGCATAAATTCCATGTCACTTGCATTGTGTTTCTGTCAAAAAAAATAAAAAAATTTTGCAAAGTATGTTTGCTTTTGCATTAAAAATGTGAGTGTATCAAATCCGCTAATAGGTTAAAATGATGTAGAAGCTACTTGTATATGCTTCAGGTGACGCATGTTCATTTCAACACAACGCTAAACCAAACACCCATGTAATAGGTTTTACCGTTTTCCGTGGATCTATGTTAGCAATCTGAATAGCAGCTTCAATAGCTTCCACAGAGGGTTTGCAGAGTATCTGTGTCTTGGACTTGAAACATCCACTCTTTATTTGGTCACAGGCTTTGTTAAACGAATTAGTCCATGTTAGCATGTGATTATTAGTAGGTACTACATCCTTGTAATTAGGAGGGTTAAGCGTTTCAAAGCATATGATGCCTTCAAAACAATCTTCTAAGCCTAATCTGTTGAGAACTTGGTGTGCATGTGCTTGATCTGCATTAGTGAATACCTGTGATGACCATTTCCAAATCTTAGAATTTACGTGGAATGCTCTCCTCCGAAGAAACTAATATAAAAGCTTTACGTACTATTTTACGCTGAGGCATGGAAAGCAGAAGGTTCCTTAACACTGGATCTTGCTTCAATTTCTCATAAGGTAATCTTCCATGCACATAGGCATGAAATTCATCATTGTCAAACTCATAACCAAACACCTGAAATTGGTATTTTCATAAGGAAAGAATGATGAAGAGAAAATCAAGATTAATTCCATATTTTTATACCTTTAATCCTGCCATAGTTGTCCCATATTCCCTGTACAAATCTAGGCAAATCTTTGGTACTTCACTTTCTTCCATATGCAAGTGTTTCAACATATATTCTGCAAACAAAATTGGTTAACGAAAGTACTTATTTTGTATTTTATCTTAACACTAGAGGCAGTGTAATTTTAGTAATTTTCATGGTTAATATTTGCACCTTCTATGTTCTTGCGACATGCCAAATTGAGACCTGAGCTCAATGGGTAGAGAGTATCATCCATATCTGTGGAAAAGATTGGAGCCATAAATAAATAACACTATCATTTTCCTCTTCAAACACTTAGAAGCAAAATTGTGCAACTCTTGAAATATATAAGAGTGTACTAATAGAGTAGAACCAATCATACCAAAAAGCAAGCAATCATACTTGAATCCAGCAATCCTGCGAGAAGTATCCATCTTAAAGAAATTTTAATCTGCACCAGCATTCAATAAATTTGTTAGTTCTAATGGTTACGAAAACCCTGCTCATAATAACAAACCAATGTTTCCTTATTATATTTGCTTTTGGCATGTAAGTCTTAAATGCAAGTTTGATTTTTTATCATAAAGTAATTGAAACAGAAATACTACCACTACAACTACTATATAACAAACCAGTTTCAAATGCTACTACTACTATGCAGATGAACAGAACATTGAATTGAGGAACAGAGAAAGAAAGTTAGACAATTAGCAAAGGAAAGAAAAAACACTTGTAGTCGTGTGCTGCGGTGTTCAAGTGTAGCACGAACAATTAAGTAGTGGTTCATGGAACCTATTTATATGTGTACAAAAGAATCTATTTATATTTACATGTGCGAGGTGACGCATGAATGATTGAAAATTTCAAATCTTTGAGGTGGAGAAAAACGATATTTTTCTATTGGATTGGCAGATTCCCACTTATAGTAATTTTATTGCAGGGTGGTTCTTCACATAGATCAAGTCCACAAATTTGGATGTAGGTTTTATTATTATTTAATTGTAATAATAACTTTATGCTCAAATGCATGTTGTCCATGTGTGTGATGTGTGTGTTTGTGCTAGCTCTACAACACCACTTGAAGAAAAGCAGAAATTGGAGAGGAATCAAATCAATGTTGTCCATATAAATTGGTGATATGAATAGGATAAGCATTTGCTTAGTTTGGAATCTCAACGCCAAGGTAAAAACGGAGGCATAATTTAGAGATGGGATGGTTAAGATGAGGTTTATTCTTTTCTATGCAAGGAATATTATAAGCATCAACTTTGTTATCTGTAATTCTAATAAACCTTATCAACATCAAAATGCTTGTTACTCATTGTTCTTTGCACATGAATCAGATACCAAAAGGCTAGTTACGGGAGACCAACTTTGTCCAAATACATCGAATTTTTCATATTTTAATTCTTGTTCTCATTTATTAGTGTAGCATACTCCTTCCCACTTAGAACTTAGAAGGAATAAGAAATAACACGATTAGGTGAAATCCCATCCATTATAGTTTATGCATCAAGCTTTAGGCAGTGATTGAGCCACGAATTTTATTCCTACAATCACTTACAAACCAATAAGATAATATTAATCGCAACGAAAATTTTCGTGTTTAACAACGTTACTAAATTTTAAGAATCTAAAATTATTTTAATTTTAGATTGTTAACAGACGTTATTCTTCATTTTCACTATTTTGTCATGTTTGCTTTTGTTATGCTTTTTGCAATGGAAAATATAAGTCCATAGATTGGCCCTAGCCCATTAGGCTTTTTTATAAGTGGGCTTTTTGGCCAATGAGTTTTTTAGCCCTAACGCCAAGGCCAAGTCCTGTGAGTTGGATCAAAATTGACAGCTCTAGAATTTAAGTAGAAGGGAACCTCAACTTTAACTACTTGCCTACTCACATGCAAATAATTTGCAAAAGATACAAAGGGTATCTTTATTTATCTAATTTTATCCGCGGCTTAGCCCTTTTCACATTCTGAATTTTAATTTTCAAATTATTTATGTAAATATTGTCAACATTTTCAAGACTTACCGTTAACAAAATTGCCTCTGAGAATTATTTTTGGGAAAAGGGTATTATGAGAAAGAAAAAAGAAAAAAATTGTAAAATGGGGATTTCATTTAACAATTGGGGAGATTGGATATGCAAGTCGAGAGGATAAGATCCTGTGGACCGAACCCATATCAACTTAAAGACCTTCTTTTCCAATGTTCTCTTCTTTATTTACAGCCACATCCACGTAAAAATGCTTGATACCGTAATTTTCTTTCTACATCCTCTAAATATATTTCAAAATAAGTATTTTAGAATGTATTTAGAGAATGGAAAAGAAACCATTCACGGCATTTTTTAATTATAATATCAATACGAAGCGCGTAATTTATTGTTGTTAAAAATATATAAATTTTTGTTTTAATATAATTTATTTCATACAGTTGGTTAATGAATAGTAAGTGTGCTGGTCATTGGCAATCATGTTAGTAACAGTTGCATGTGAATTCAACCACCAATTTTCATGCTAGGCCAAGTTTAGGCTCAATCACAACGTAAAACCTACCATTAAACTCCAAAATTACCAAATCATCGTGCCTTATACAAACAACGGCAAAATAGGATTCAAGTCTGTGACGGCAAATTTTTGGGGTCACAGAAAACTCTATGTAGAGCAAAAAATATTTGATAGACAACAGCAATACACAAATAACCAGTTATAAAATGTAAATATATATATATATATATATATATATATAAAATTAAAAAAAGAGAAATATATATATTGATTGACTGCCTGTTACAGTTATTAATCAGTTATTAATCAGTTATTAATAAAGTAAAGTTAATCGAGACCTTAAGTGTAATGATAATTAATACTGTACAATATTATGGCCTTATATCCCATTATTAATTATAATATATTTGGTTTTCAAAAAGATAAAAGACCTTATCTAGCTAAGGAAAGTAAGATTTTCACTTGCAATAAATTAAACATAAAATAATACATAAGTACTTGTCTTACGATTGATTTAAAATTAGTTTGGGACACGATAAAAATAAGGAAATAGCATTGGACAACATTTATAATTTTTGTTAGACAATCTTTTGTACTATAACAAATTAAAATGTTTAAATTATTTCCCTTACTCGTTTGTACACTTGTAAGTTATGTCACTATTTCGATAATTGCACACAACCACATTCCAAATATTCTAACTGACGATAGCTTTGTTCACGTTAAAAGCATTGTCAGAGTTTATTCATTCTAACCTTTTAACTAGTTTGTACGATAATATATTAGAACTTGATGTTATATATATTCATACATTACTATAATGTAATATAACTCTATAAATATATAATTAGAATGTAAGAATAACTTAATTAAAAAATTAAAAATCAAATCTCTCAAAATATTATTGTTAGAATAATATTTCCCCTTTAATAGTCAATCAGTTAAAAGTTAACTCTTGCATAAAATCAAAGTTCAAATATTCAAAGTTGTAACAGTTATTGACTGGAGCAGGAACTAAATGGTCCTTTGGAAAGAATCCACAGACGAATAAAACCTTGGTGAAAAATGCCTAAAATAGTCATAAAAGATTTGTTTAATAATATTTTTACTATTTAAATAAAATAGTAATAACACCAAAATCAACTATTCTGCCATTATTCTCGGTAACATAGCATAAAAGGAGTTATTAATTTGATTTCCCAACGTTAAAAAAACACAGAAAAGAAGAAGAGATAGATAAAGTAATTATGATAGGGACAAATATACTTAACGACAAGACAAATGTAGTACTTATCGAGGCACATCGAAAACAAAAAAAAGAACCGACAGTGGCACAGTAAAGAGTGTTGCAACTGACACACGAGCTACATACATGTCCGATTCCGTTTTCTCCGCAATCCTATATATTTTTATAGTAACTTTAGAAATAAAAAGTTATATTTTGAAATAAAAAAGATCTACCATCCTCTTCTCTAGAACCAAGATTCTCTCTCTCTCTCTCTCTATATATATATATATAAAACTGAAAACAAAAAGAGAGTGAGTGAACTGGACGAGTGATTAAGCTTAAAGAGGTAGTTTTGTCGTGAGTTTGTTGATTCATTGTGTGAGAATCAGAAATGAGAATGAAGGTGATTCTAATGGCGTTTGCTTTTGTAACTGTGGTTATGAAAGAAGCTAGATCTGAGTTTTTGTTAGAAAACGATGTCGTTTCACTTGCAGGAACGGCTGGACCTCCACCTCTTATGGTCCCTCTCACTCTCATTCAAGGAGCTGCTTCCAAAGGAGCAGGTTTTTTTCTCTCTCTCTCTCTCAATCAATCAAATTACTTTTAGCATTTTAATTTGCCTCATTCTTTGTTAAAGTTATCTTTTTTGTAATGATTTCAATGCTGCCTGGCTTCACCGTTAAGCCACTGTGTAATTACTATCATCCGTACTAACATTGCCTTTTCCCTTTCTGCCCTTCAAATGCTCTTTTTTTTGTGGTGTTGTATGTAATTAGATCATTGTATGTGAATGTGTTTATGGTCTGACATTGTACTTGTAGGAGTACTGTGGACAACATAATTTGTGTGTGCTCGTGTAGGTTAGTTTAGGTCTTGAATCTTGTTCTTCATAATTGATGGTAGATTGTAGTTTGTTGAAAAGTAAAAAAATGTCTCAAATGCATGGCATGGATCTCTCACTCCATTTCAAATGAGTTGTTATTAAGATTTTTATTTTGGTTTTGTCTTGTGTTGGCAGTGTGTTTGGATGGAACATTACCTGGTTACCACATTCATCCTGGATTTGGATCTGGGGCAAACAGTTGGCTTATTCAATTGGAGGTATCACAATCGATCTGAATACCAAATTGAAAATACTTTCAAAATTTTACAGTTTCTTCAAATTTGAAGTCTTTATGCTACTTTGATATCTTGTAGGCATGGTATTAGATTATATTGTATTCATCTTTGAATACTTGGCTACCTGACTTGTTTGGTTAAACTTTAATGCAGGGAGGAGGATGGTGCAATACCATCAGAAATTGTGTCTTTAGGAAAACTACTCGGCGTGGTTCCTCAAATTATATGGAAAAGCAACTACCGTTCACGGGGATATTGAGTAATAAAGCTGAAGAAAACCCTGGTATGATTGCTTTATTTGCTTCTGGAGATTACAAGTTATGCTTACTCAAGTGTTGTGTGTTATTGATCTGGTGGATGTTATCTTGTGTGCACAGATTTCTTTAACTGGAACAGAGTTAAAGTACGGTACTGTGATGGGGCATCTTTCAGTGGAGATAGTCAAAATGAGGTTAGTGAGAGTATGATGATATAATAGTATATAATTTTTTTCCCTTTATCATTTATGTAGTTATTGGTATTCAATTAGCAGTCACTTAGAAGTAGAGAAGCAGAGTTTTGCTATCTATTTGACATGTTGTCTGGCACATCAACGGTGACGAAGCAGAGTTTTGTGTCTTTGTGGCGAGGAGAGTTAAAACTATGGTCCTAGTACTACTCCATTCTCTTACTATATATGCTATGTTCGTATCTCTTGCAGGCAACTTTTGTGACACAATTTCACAATTTCAAAATATATATGATTCTATGACAGAAAGTAGACATACTTTAATGTCTATTTGGTCAAAAGTAGATATTTTTCCTGTGGCAGGAATATTTAAAAACTAAAATTCAACAGAAACTATCTTGTCTTGTAAAATTATTGAAAACATGAAATCAAAATATCTACTTGCTTTTATGAATCCATGCTGTTTGGAGTATATATCTTTTCTAATGAACATGTTCTTCTGATATCTTTTAGTGCTGATAAGTTGGTTGTATATGAGAGGGTTCTTCGGTTTCTGAATTTATCGGTGTATTGGCATGTAAATTTGTTTCAGGCTGCAAATCTTCAATTCCGAGGACAAAAAATATGGCAAGCTGCAATGGAGGAATTATTATCCCGGGGAATGCAGAGGGCTAACCAGGTTTCCCATTTCTCTACGTTGTAATTTATTAATCAGTTTTCAATATGCATGGATGCTGATTAACAAAATTGTATATCAGGCTCTTTTGTCTGGATGTTCTGCGGGTGGTCTGGCATCTATAATACACTGTGATGAGTTCCGTAGTTTGTTACCTACATCTACCAAAGTGAAATGTTTGAGTGATGCAGGGTTTTTCTTAGATGCGTAAGTTTTGTTTTATATGACTTCTATTAGCCGGTATCATATGCCTAGAAACTAGATATAACTGATTATCTGTTCAATCATGTAGAGTTGATGTATCGGGGGGTCGCACACTGAGGAATCTGTTTGGAGGTGTAGTTAACTTACAGGTATTATTTAATGTTGTAAAAAAATTAATAAATAAATATAATGTTGGAATTTTGAAGGGTCATTTAGTTGAAGCTTGAAATAAACTTTCTTGTTAGTAGTTTTAGTTCTCTGATATAAGGTTTAGAAGATTTGCATAAATATGCCTTATCTTTGATATTGTTGAAACTGTAGGAAGTGGGAAAAAATCTGCCAAGAAGTTGTGTCAACCAACTGGACCCAACTTCGGTAATTTTTGAATTCTGGATGTCATTCTGTTGATAAATTGAAATTGCTGAACTTGCAAATTTTAAAGATATAAACTTTCTTTTGTGCAGTGCTTTTTTCCTCAGAATTTGATCAACCATGTTCAGACTCCATTGTTTCTACTCAATGCAGCTTATGATGCATGGCAGGTAATATTAGTTGATACAATGCTTCTCTCGTAGTTTTATGTTGGTTATGTGCATAATTTTATTCCGTCAAGCTTGTGTCCCTTTATTTGTTCCCAAGTGTTACATATGGATGGCATGGTTTCTTGTTCGAATAATTTGTTGTTTACGATTTTCCTTTGTTTCGAATGGTTCTAGTAGTAATTTTTTCTACTTCTCTCTTTCCTTTTGTACAAGAAGAATAAATTTAATTTGAACTTTTAATAACACCCAATCCACCTTAAAAGTCTTGATCCAGCAGTTACATTTAATGCATCCATCGTTTAGTAAGTTAGTTTCGAAAGTTAATGATTTTATGTCTAAGCAAACGTCCCTGGGGCAAGCAAATCAGTAAGCATATTCACTATGATTATGGATGCTGATCCCATTTATAGCTGCTGCAACCTGATTTCCACTGAATTCTTTATGATATGGACTAAATATCTCTTATTTGTTTTCTTTAGCTCCAAGAAAGTTTGGCTCCACCTTCAGCAGATCCCCGTGGCTCTTGGAACGATTGTAAATCAAATCATGCACGCTGTAACGCATCTCAAATTCAGTTCCTCCAAGGTGACTTTGATCTCTACTATAGCATTTGATGTGTATCTACAATCATCTAATTCCTTTGTGATACAATTTCTCTCTTCTTTGAATCAGACTTCAGAAATCAAATGCTATATGACGTGAAAAGCTTCTCAGCGGCATCTCAATCTGGATTATTCATAAATTCTTGTTTTGCTCATTGCCAGTCTGAGAGACAAGATACATGGTTTGCTGATGACTCTCCACTTATTAGGAACACGGTATGTATGATTTAGATTTCTATCCTTCTAAAATTGTGCAGGTGGAATGTAACTTTAGACTATGTTTTTCTTGTAATTGGGAGAATTGAAAATACTTAGTGAGCAATAATAGATGAAGATTTCAAAAGTATTCTTAAAAATCTTCGTTATGATGAAAGATCTTTAGAGGAATAACGTGGCATCGCCTTGCAGCAACCATTTCTCTATAGAATAAAAAGTATGTAATGATGAAAGATGTCGAGTTATATGCAGAGAAATCTTCTGGGATGCTAGGATGATTGACTAATTGCTGTATCAGTACAATATTGTTGAAATGTTGGACAACATAAACCTGTTTAATTTACTATCTCTGTGTTTCAAAGTTTCAAACTTAACCCTTTCATGAAAAGGAAAACAGCCTTTCAAAAAATACTTAGCCTTCATTCTATTGCTTGCTAAGGTCTAAAACAAAGTGACATTAATTCCTTGGGTGAAATTAGCCACTTATTTATTGTTCTCAGAAAAGAGTCATCTGATATGCTGATATATCTTATTCTGCAGCCAATTGCAATTGCTGTTGGAGACTGGTATTTCGATCGGAAAATCGTCAAAGCTATTGACTGTGCTTACCCTTGTGACAATACCTGCCATAATCTGGTCTTCAAGTGAGTGAAAGTTTATCAATATCATCCATTGTATGGGCTATTTGAGTATATAACATTCACTAGTTGTAATGAAAATATCATTCTTGGCTGAGGTTGCAATTCATTGCATCATAAGATGTATCTGTTCTCTACTTAGTCATGAATAAAATTTCTTGGGTTTGAAAGTCCAAAATTAACAGTTGAGTTTGTGCTTCTGCTGCACCTTTTTTTTTTTATTATATATTTTTTAACTTTTTTAAAGGCAAATGTTAGTTGTTAATAATTGTTAATGGGAGGGTTGGAACCTACGACCCTTCCCTTCCCCTTCTTAAGTCCCTTCTTCCAACCTTATAACTCTCATTTTTGTTAACAGGAGGGTTTGAATCTGTAACCTTTTCCTTCCCCTTCCTTGAGTCCCTTTCTGGAACCACTAGACTAACCTTATAATCCCTCTGCTGCCAGCTTTTTATGCTTGAAGATATATTATCACAAACTAATATTTGGCAAGGACCCCAAACGCCTTAAGGGTGCTGCTCTTTTTCAATTAATCACGCCACCTTTGAAGGTTTCTAGAAAAATGATAGATTAGCATTTGAGAAAAAAAAGAAGATTAAAACATGCAACAACAACAAAGCAGGTCTGCTACATGGATCACATGCCGCCATTCAACTCAGTTAAAAACTAAAGCTTTAAAAACATGCAGATTGAAGCGTGATTCCTGAAAATATATTCATACATAGAACTTGCCCATGAAAAGGTACCACCTGAAGGGGTCCTGACTTGATTTCTAACATTTTTCTTTACTAACAGGATTCTATGTATGATAAACTTCGATAATAGGCCTTATATTGATCATCTCATTTTAGAACTTAAGTAAAATGGAATATAGTTCAGTTGCTCTCTCTCTACCTTTCTATCTCTCTATCGATTCCCATGTCTTGTGCATTTCCCTGTTGTAAGCTCTGAATCCCTTGAAGATCATGACCAGTGCAGTATTTTGTTTAGAGCCCCAGAGTAACCCTCTGTTAAGTCCTTTCCATCACTACCTAGGTGATGTAGATAGCACTGATAAAAAAAGGGGTAGTTTGAGAGTTTAAGTTGGCGTGGCATGATATTTCACCGAAATTTTCCAACTAAGAAGAACAACAACCTTTCTCGTTGTCTTCCTATGTTGTCCCTTTCAAGTATAACAAAAATTGCATCCTTTGTCTTTTCTTCAATTCCACTGTGACAACGAGATTGACATTTTCCTGCTTTGCAGTGTTGGTAGATCTGCTGTGGTGGACTATCAGTCCACAAGGTTGACTTTTATTTCACGCTCTATTCCTTTCTGAATGCCATCTTTGCAGTTCCTAAGTGAGACTGAAATTCTCATATTTTCCCTTTGCAGTGATGATGACACATCTCCCACGACCATGATATATTCCCACTCCACGAGGCTGACTTTTAGTACCGGCCTATATATGCTAAGTGTTTTGTTGCCAATTACTTGTTCCTAGTGTACTATGTACAGTTTTAGCCAGAAAAACCAAATGAACTATGAGCAGGTTTGTTTGTCATTGTTCAATCTTCCATTCTAGTCAGCTATTAATCACACGTTAAGACATGGAGTCAGCAATAGATGTTTTAGGACTCTATGAACCAATTTGGTTGAGGAACAACTTGTAACTAGGTAGGTACCTCCTCTAATCTAAATACTTATAGTCAATTGAACAGTTCACTCTGCAATATCAAGTCTGCTGTAAAGGAATGTAAGAAAGGAGTCATTGAAATTTGAACCACTCAAGGTGTTATATAAAAAACACAAGCTGCTCAAAATGAAGCGGTTGTTGGCATATGCAAGTTGTTGCTTGATCTAGACTTTAGCCAAAGTGTCTACAGAAGACATAACAATGTCACATCCAAGGGAAGCAGGGGAAACATGTGTTGAGGCACTGTGAAAGACTTCTCTTAGGTGCGCTTTCAAAGTTAATCTAACAAATGTGTTTTTATGTTATTGAAGTTTGAATAACATCAGGAGGGTGTGTATATGCAGGTATATATAAACACGGGTTTTATAAAAGGGATACGAAATGGATTTAAACTAATCCAATACATGGTTAAGTTAATGTGAAGTTGTTTTAACTTAACCAGTGATTTTGAGTTAGAGTTTTGAATTTGAAATTACATTGAATATTTGGAGGGAGAGTTTTATTACCTATAATTATTCTACTTGATCCAAGCAAATATTCTACAGTTCAGACCAAACCACAGATACTAAACAAAGGTAGATTTTAATCATGTTCTCGTGATTTAGTTCATTTATATAATATTTGGTCGAAGGGAGATGAAGAAGAGGTGGGTGTGAAGCAAAATCCCTAGTTCAGTCTCGAAATGTTTTGTTAGTGAAAATTAGAGGCACAAAATCACAAATCCCTCACTTCTTAACTTTTGTTTCCCTCTAATAGATAATACGAATACTTTTCGTTTTTTCCTCTTTATTAAAACATCTGGTCTCTTTTTTGGGTTAAACCAAATTGTCAAAGGGTGTAAAAGTTGGAGTTATGACCACAATTAAGTTTATGAGAAAAACATCATGTATTATGAAATATGAAGTTAATCAACGAGATTGAGTGTAGGGAAAAAAAAAAAAACACAAGTACCTCGTAACATAGTGAATTAAGGATAGAATATTTGCACACACACAAATTAATTTATATTAGTATCCAACTATACCTCAAACAAAATTGTCTCTCCAAAAGAATACTTGCGCAAATAAAATATATGAAGTTAAAGTATAATTTATTTCCAACAACATACTTTCACTTCAAAGAATAAGAGGGTCAATTCTATGTGATGGAATCCACACTAGGTGAAAGAAGTATAGTTACATTTGATGAACTCAAGGTCCTTCACAAAATTAATCAAATCCAAAAGAGGGGTCGATCCTCTTGTCTCTGTCGATGGCTAGGCTAATTGATCCCAACCGCTTATAAGGGGAGTTGAGTAGTGCACCTATCCACCTTACACTTTCCGCGAATCCTGGATCCGAATCATGGTTCTTTTCCATATCATGGACCACAGGCAAGGTCCAATGTGCATGTTCATTAAATCTGTGTCATATGTTTTAAAGAAAACACCACCTATAGTTTTTTTTTTTTTTTCTATATAACTATCATTTATTTAAAAATTATTTACTTATTGATTTTTATATATATATATATAATATATATATATATATATATATATATATATATATAACATAATATAACTAACAAGAAGAAGAAATGGGAATTGTGAGAGTTAATAGATAGCATCAAAATGTAAATAAATAAATGAATAAAAAATAAGGAGGATTTTTAACCAAAAATTTTGTCTTTAATAGAAAAATAATATACTTAAAGATTATCTTACTTTCAAGAGTATTGATAAATTTAATCACTCCATAAAGTATATATACTTTATCAACCACATAAATGATATATTTATTTTTTTAAGAAAAAAAGAAAAAGAAAAATGAAGTTGGAAAGGTAAGTGATGTTTTTCTAATGGCATTAAATCCCTTCATGGGTAGTATGTTGAATTTTGAGGAAAAGGCTTGTTAACATGGCTGTATAATCGCTGGCTACTTGTTAACATCAAACAAATGAACCGTCATAAATTTTCTATTCTATTATATAGACTTGTCGTACAACTTGATATCATTATCACCCATTAAAGCTTCCATACGCAGTGCTAAAATATTTTCTATTTTTCAGAATTTTTGGATACACATATCAAACTTCAAGTTTATGACACATATTAGAGGAGCATGTGTGCAAATACAAGTCTAACGTGTTTATATGGGTTTGGTTTCAAGTTCAGCTTATGGTCCATGGATAACACAACACAACTCATATTTAGTGGGTTTAGAACTATACAAACAATTGCTCAGTGTAGATTTGAATTTAAGTCACTGATACCAACATTATGGTTGTGTATTAAAAATAGGAAAATAAAACAAAGGATAAAAAATTGTAGTTTAGTCTTTTATACACGATGTATCTAAAAGAAAATAAAACTTTTAAATACCCTAATTTTTGGTCTGAAAAATATAATCAGCTTCATTTTGATATTTTGTTTATATATGTACAAATTATATTATCAACTAATTAGATAGTATTTTAAGTATGACTTTTAAAATAATTATGATCAATATATTATTGATCTTAATGGATCAAACTAAGTTTAAATCTTTTAAGAGAAGTCTAGAGTTTGAACTTTATAAATAGAAAAAATGCAATTCAGAGAAGATCCTTCATTAAAAATGGTCAATTAAATTTTGCATAAAATATATTTTTAATCAGTCTAAAATGTCTTAAGTTTATAATTAGTCTTTCGAGATACTTTTATTTTATTAATTTAGTTGGTTTAAATTCAAAGCCTATATATCATAATTCATCCAATTGACTATCTTTGTGAGATACGATTCTTACATCACAAACGAAAAACAAACATCAATTATACATAATACAAAAGAGGAGTTAGTAAAAAAATTAAAAGGACTGATTTTAAACTTCAATAATTTTTAGAATTGCTAAAAAATATATTTTACTCTTGAACTTCTCGTAAAAAATCATTCATGCACAAATTCAGTTGATACTTTACACCTATATCATGTTATATCATGTTAATCCAAAATATTATAATTAATTTCAGATATAATTTTAACACATGCACAATTTTAAATAATAATTTACAGTAGAGTAAATTTATAATTTGGTTCTTAAAAGTTTCATTTTATGTTTAAATTTTTATTTTACATAATTCAATTCCTGAATATTTAAATTTTATTATTGTTATTTAAATCAAACTTTTAACATCTACCGGTTTAAGAAAACATTTTACTTACGTGTAGGATTAACTAACTATATATAGTTAAGTGTGATATTTTACATGTGTAAAGTTGAATACAAATTTTAGACGGGCTATTAAAAATTTTGCTTCCTCTAATTTGATAATTTTAATTTTTCCAATTTCACCTCAAAGGAAATAAGTTTTTTAAAAGAATTGAATTTCTAGTAATCTTTAAAATTTATAACCTCTTTTATCATATAAGGTATCATTTAACAGCATATATGTGGTTAGTCATTTGCAAACAACTAAATAATAATAATAATAATTAAATATCAAGAATTAAATTAAACAAAATGAAACTAAATTTTATTCTTTATGGTACTAGTAAAAAATCACTTACCCGGTTATCCCCACTCCCTCTAATAATAATTTATTTTGCCGACAAGGTAATAAAATGGATATAAATTTTTTTAATTCAAATTAAAATTTCTTTTCTTACAGGAATTTTCTTTAAATATTTAGACAGTTATTATTCATGGAAGTTTGAAAATAATCACACTGTATTTATTTTCTTTTGAAAAATAAAAAATAAATATTTTTTAAAATAATAATAATTTATTTCATTTTTCTCATTGACAAGAGAAAAATATTTTTAGAATCGCTAGAGAATGTATGTGAAATGAAATATACTGAAGATTTATGTATCAAATTTACTCATTTTAGTAAATTAAAAAAAAATTACTAAAATTATACTATCACTATTGGAGATTATACTCCCTTGATGTTATATTTCATCATTGCGCAGATAATCTAATTAAGGACTCTCTAATGTCATTTAGGGCATATTTAATTTTTGCGGTCAAAAATTAAGACTCGATTTAGGCGAGAATTTCTGTTATAAATTTTATTTGAATTATAATTGTGAGGTTTACTGAAAACAGCGATTGATAATTGACTATTTGTCTGTTTGTTTTACCTGCAAAGACTTTTCAAATGGACGTTTGATCTTTCTTCGATTAAGTATCCCATGTTTTTACAAGAATCCAAAATTCCCACAATAATTCCACCATTTTTTTCTTCCTTTGGCCATTCACATTAATTTGTACTACATATTTTCATTAGCTATTCACACACTACTTTCTCCGATCACGTCCTTTTTTATCTTATTCAAAAACTACTCCTGTACAGAGGAAAAGTGACCATCACTCAAAAAGGAACTTCAACCTGAAAACACAACACTCCTAGCTCTTGGGAAAAAAAGGAGACCATGAACAAAAACCTAAATCCTACAACAAAATCATAGTGGGAAGGCAAAAAAACTTATATTATAATACACTATTATATATATTGTCTCAATCGCACAAAAAGATTGTGTTCAGGCACCACTTAGTAGAAAATCATATTCATGTGGCGTATTTTGAGGTAGATACTAGTGCCACCGCTTGTGCCCATACTTTGAGCCTAGCCTTCACATCTCTCGGATCATCACCTAAAACCACAAAATTTGAAAACAAAACATCTTTAATCACACCAATAACAAACCACTAATCATACCAATAACATCCAATTACCAAACCAAACACGAAATCAATGTTTCACAGTGTAAATGTAACATAGTTGTACACAAAAGACAAAACATACAATTTCCCAAGATGTTTAATCATATTGGTCTAGTGGGTCTAATAAAAATTAGAGCTTTAGGAGTAAGAGAAAATGTATATATATACCTGGAGAAGAGATACGCCAATTTGCAATAGGAGAATTGCTACCACTACTAATGGGAATCTCAAGCATTTTTTCATGTTCTAACTCAAATCCAAGATCTCTACAAGCCTTAACTTCTTCCAAATCCATACAAAGTGCCCTATTGCCACCTTTGGGTCTAGTTATAAGCATAACCCCACTATGATCACTCTCTCCACTAAACCCCTGAACAACCTTCTCTTGTCGATCAAACTCCCTCTTCCACCGATCACTTCGCAGCGATCTCCTCCGTCTCCGTGGCGGCGCATCATCCTTCTTCACAGTTCCATGATGTCCACCATTATCACTCGCATAGTCCTTCACTCTATTCCTTCTTCTTGGCGGCGTAGAAGGCAAAGAGTAACTTCCCAATTCAGTTTCGGAGTCAGAAGACAACCTCGTTGGTAACTCCTTAGCATCCTCAGATAACTCACCATCTGCTTCAAAACCTTCTATGGACAAACGTGACACAAGATTATCTACATCATCATCATAATCCTCGTCAACGCCAAAGGTGCTGCTTGTACACACCGAAAGCCTAGACAAGTTGTGTGGATGATGATGCTCATGATCATGATGATGATGTTGGTCATCAAAACCATCCACCCCAACATCATTATCATCATCAAAATCCTCTTGTAATGAAGAATGAAAAGATGACATGGTTTCACTCAAAGCCATAGTGAGTGACACAAGAAAAAAAAAAAAAGAAAAAAAGAGCTAGAAAAAAGTATAGAGCTACTTTTAGTGTTGGCTAATGTGAATCATTCGTTTCTCGTTTTTATGATAAGGTCGAGAGGCAGAGAAGGGTAGTAGAAGAGAACCTTCAATCAACCACCCTATTTATGCCAAAAACTTTATACACAATGCATTTTTATTTTTATTTTTTGCATTTTTATAAAAAAAATTATTTCGTGTTGAATAAAATAAAATTAAACGTTATTTGTCTCATTCTGATCCTATCTTAGTATTATTTTGGTGATATTGTGGCAGTCAAAGAATGGATGAAAAGTGAGAGAGAATGGGGTTAGTTAAAGGGAAAGTTATAATTGACTAGTTGATTAACAGTATGAGTGTGTGGCACGAAGTTTCCGGCATCAACTTTAAGTCATTCAATCTCATTGGTTATTCATTCATTTATTATATGTTCTTTTATAACTATAGTTTGTAATTTACCATTGATCTTGCTACGGGTATTTTTCCCCCTTTTTTTTTCTAGTTTCAAGAACGCGCAATTTACGCGGAGATTGTTGATGAAGCTGACAGTTATTCGAGGTTAGTTAATTAACTTTAGATTATGTTATGTAATCGACATACAATGTTATTTAATTCGAAAAGCTTTTGACATATGTTATTCCGAACCAAGGGGAAGGCATAAAGAAAGGAAAAGTGTAGTAGTATTTCTTATCCAGTATCCTCACTAGTGTAACTAACATTTAACCTTTTCAATTTGAATTTTAAAAAAATAACATTTAGCCTTTATATATTATTATTGTAATTAAGAGTTTAAATGAATCAAATTACCATCACACAAGAGTTAAAATGAATAAATAATACCAAATTATTCATAAATTTATGTAACATTTTCAAAATATAATTAAGTTAAACATAATTTGTGTTATAAACTAACATGGGTATTGGGTAGGATAGAAAAGGGATAAGAATGAGGAATATGAAGTGATGACTGTTTGGTTTGAAGCCACAATCATTCAACCAAAAAATAGAGAAAAAAAAATAGTACACACTGGAAATTTTGTGGTGCCCGTTGGGATTGGGCACTACCTTACCTTTGCCTAGGGGTTTTAATTATAATTAAATATTTAAAACGTAACCCAAAGAGAAGATAAAGAAAGCTAATTTTTCTCCACGTGCAACTGTGATGATGTAATTTTCGACCTTTCTGTGTTTTGTTTTAATGCTATTTGAGACACCTGTCCACGTTTTATTACGCTTTTCATTTTCACTATTGGTTTTAAATTATTTATACGATGAATATGAACAATTGGGCCCACTCTGAGGAAGAAAAAGGAGTAGAGATATATACTCATTCACCGTGGATAACGAAGTTAACACTGTCCCAGAAAAAAACAGACCAAGCATATATCCATGTCTGCTTCTTTCAGACTCTGAACCACGTGGCTTTTAATTGCTGCATCCAACGCTTAATCATTATCATTCATTCACGAGGCAAAGCAAGATCAACAAATTATTGCATACTATATAGTCTCATGTTTGGTGACTGCTTATAATTAAAAATTTTGTGAAATTAGTTATAATTACAATTAGATTTTAAATAATGTAATTTATCTCAGTTTTTTAGCTGAATTTGGAATATTTGTTCTTAAACAAGTTAAATGATCTTGTTTAAGAGAAAATTTTTTAAAATTGTTTCTACTCAAAATAAAATCTTAGTTTGTCATAGATACTTTTATTATGTGTATTTGATTTTTACACGTAAAAAGCATTGATTACTATGTAAATGTCTCTCTAGAAGAGGTCAATTTTTACTTAATATATAATTAAAATTTTCAATTTTTTTTAAAAAAAATCTTGAGGAAGATGGAGTGATGGAGAAAGTGGGTCCATGGAATTCAGTATTGTTGGTGTACAGTTGCACAAGGCAAAACCTGCAGGCCATAAGACTATGGATATTCAATTTTTAACGTTTTCTTGAGCCACCCATTTCTTCTTCATATAATTTTAAGAGAAATTGTCATTGTCCATTGTGGGTTGAATTTGCCATTCCAAGTTCAAACTCTTCCTAAGAAAATAATATTAATAATAATAATAATAATAAAATTGATATTCAAAGTTTAATTTTGTGATAATTAAATGAATAGTTGAAGGCATTTCAATGGGTTTTGGTGAGATCAACGCAAGGACGCTCACCGACCCTTGATAAACCATGCTTAATTTTTGAAGAGAGTTTGGACGGTTGGAACGCATTTAATCAACCATTAGATTGTTTACACGTCATAATTTATACACATTTTCACCTCTAATTGATCAATGTTATGCAACTACATTCAATTTTTTTAATAATATCAAAAGTCTCTCTTTATTGTCTTTAAATCAACTACTGCCAGTACCTAAATAGTTGCGGCATTTGTGGGTTGTCATAGTTAATTGCAATCAAGTGAACTATAGAATCTTTTCAAATTACACTAACTCTCAAATATGGTAATTTATATAAAATGTGCTAGTAATTTTTGTTGCTATAACTGTTAAGTTCTATATATAATTAGATCTTATCTTTATTGTTTGTACTAAATTCAAAGTTAAATAAGTTTTAGAATGTAATTAAATTATTTTTATTTCTATATATTCAAAATTATATAATTCTTCATTTAATGTCTATCATTAAAGTATTACCTTTTAAATTGATAACATTTTGTAAGTATTATTTATATGATTGGAACTGAAACCCTTCAATGCATAGTAAATTTAGCGATAAATTAGATAATATAATAGTTTATATAACTTAAAAATTTATCCTAAAAATATGTATTTAATAGAAAAGAAACTAAAGAGTGATAAAACTAAATAGATTTTTGTAAGAAAAATAATATCCAAGAGTGTTAGTCTATATGTAAATATTTATAAGTATATATAAACTATATATATATATATATATATATATATATATAATAAAAGACTCGAAATATTATTGAAAACTTTGAATAAAAAATATATTAAATATAAACTTTTGCATATTTATAAGATTCATCAACCATGCAGTATTTTAATTATATTTTTAGCAATATTATTATCTAATTTACTCGTGTTATTAGAAAAAGAACTTGTACCCAGAGAAATTAACTTTTAAATTGTGTTTAGATGTGGAAAATCATGGGCTCATCTGTAATAAATATTTTGAATCTACTACTTATTTTTAATGTACATTAGTTCGCCAAAAAAATAGTCAATTTAGTGGGTGATTTATTATTCATAAATTTTAATTAAATTATATGTTATTATAAATTAAAATAAATTATTATATAATAAATTTATATTTAATAATATTTATATCATTTTTAAGCTTTTAAATTTTTAGTTTATATAACTTTTATCCTATGATAATTTTTATAATTTAAAATTTATTACAAGATTTATCTTTCTAATTTAGTATGAATATAATAATGTATTTCAAATTTAAAACTTATATTTATAATTTACTGTTAAACTCGACAAAAATTATATTCATCTCATTAATTATTTTCTTTAAAAACAGCGGGGCGGGTCATAAATTTTTTATATATAAAATATTTAAAAATAAAAGTAAAATAAAAACAAAGTAGTAATCAATAACGTACGAAGTTGAGTTTGGTTTATTAGAGTGTAGCAATCACGTTGGAAATGTGTGGTGATAAAAAGGTCGTTGAAATTTATGCTCTTTTGACGGGACATGATGGACATGTTGGGGCCCTAGCCGTTCGATCATTCTGAGTTGTTGTCTGTC
This sequence comes from Hylodesmum podocarpum, assembly GCA_026586105.1. Lineage (NCBI taxonomy): Eukaryota > Viridiplantae > Streptophyta > Magnoliopsida > Fabales > Fabaceae > Hylodesmum > Hylodesmum podocarpum. Next base: position 1,695,839 of record JALJEV010001298.1, on the reverse strand, counting down.
AATAAGACGTGATAAATTCGTATTCATCACTACTAAGTAACACCAAATGAGTTCACGACACGTGTCATGAACAAAGAAGGTTTCTTTCGGAGTGTGTGCGTGGATCGAGGAGAAAGCATTATAGAAGAATAAAATAGAACGAGAAAATAAAATAGAATAAAATTCACATAAATTATTTGAATAGAATGAAATAGAGTAAAATGGAACAAAATATTATTCAAATGTACACACATACATATATATATATATATATATATATATATAATTTAATGAAAAACTAATTAAAAATAAGTGAGTTAATAAATTTTATTTTTACCTATTTTCATCTTTCTTATCTAGTCGATTAAATTTTTTTATATAAGAAAAAATTAATTGATTAAACATTTGTATATTAAAAATTTTAATCAATTAAACTTTTTAATCGATTAAATTTTACACAAAATTAATATTTTTTGCTGCGCAATCAATTAGTAATGCTTCAACACTTTTTTACCTTCTTTCTTGCCTATGTGGAGTAGAAACATGTAAAGTGGGATAAGGTATAAACATTTTAAACATCTCTATTTTAACATGTCATGTATTTTATGTACTCAAACACACCCTGAGGAAAAAGGATACAACTTATTGAAATTTTTCTCTTAAGTTGGTACCTTGGAGTTTGGACCTATTTGAGTGTAGGTATTAAATAAAATTGATATTAAATGAATAAAATAACTAATTTACGCTCCAATTACCCTAATTAATCTGCAGAATATTTACAATTTACAAAAATATTTCACAAATTATTTTTTTTTCTATCAAGATTGATACTTTTGTGTTTCTGCATTGAGAGGGTTCCTTTTTAAAAGAATATTCTTTGACTGTTGATATAATATTAATAAAGCTCTTGTGGCAAAGTTTATATGAAATATATATAGTGCCAAATATAAGATAAATAAGAATTTATGTGTACATATTGATAACATTCAACTTTGGATAAATAAATATAATTACTTATGCGATCAAATATATAGTAATTTTAACACTGATGCGAAAGATACATGCAAAATCTAAGAAATAATCACAGGAATTCAACTGAAAAAATAGTAATATACTATTTACACTCACTCCAAATCTGAAGTGCAGTGAGAAATTGACGTGCAAGGAGGAAACATATAGCCATATAGGTATTGTCATCACGAAACAAAGTCCTCTGTTTATGTCATATGCATTTCTTTGAGATTTTGACTTTGGTCACTTGCTTTTGGCATCATATTTTCTTTGTCCACAACAGCCAGAAAATAAATGGCACTTGATTTCGGACCATTCAATTAAAGTATGTAAAAATTGTGTTGTTTATCTGTTTATGTGTTTCACTGTTTTTACATCTAAAGAAAAATTCAGAGATCGAAAATGATATCCCTTCCCTCCCTTTAACGGATGAGGTGATTCATAAAGCACTTGTCATTTTCGTTATAATAAACACAAATTTGGAGCTATCAAGAGAAAGTTACTAATATAAAAGACTATATATGTATTCATTCTTATAATTATAGGTATTTGTATATGCCGTGGAAAATAATTGCTAGTTGATATAGAAAACTATTCTTATTTCCAATTTCATTAGCAGAATCAATATTTAAGCATATTCCCATCTTCGGAAGCAATGATAAGAAAGCTGGAGCAACAGAATTCAGAAATAAAGTCAATTAATAGAGACTGAATTGTCTGAGTTGATGAAACCCATCAGAATTGTGATCAGTAGCTAGCGACCAAAAATTTTGTGGTGTGTTTTTGGTAACTTGTATATCCAGGGAAAGCTACGTTCCTATGAAACACATCAAGCCATTCATCAAATGGGTCCCTGGTATGCAGTTTCTTATGAATCTGTGTCCATGACAACAATGTATAACAACGAAATTTCAAGTCATGCCTACAATATTCATTCATAAATATGGTATTTGTTCACACTATAGCTAGGTTTGTACACAATAGCTACCTGGCCATATATTATATTGAATAGTATAAATTGTATCAAATTAATGATGCACTTGTTTTATTTTAGGATTTGGTTATTTTAAAATGATGTGTATTTTAGAATATAAAGTGCACTTTTAATTATTAATTGAAATTGAGGTTTATAATAAAATTAAAATTAATACTATTATTAATTATTTCTAAATTAATAGTTGAGAATGTATTTTATTATTCTTTAAAGTGTCATCCCTAAGCCAAATTTTTCATTAAGATAAGAAAATATGAAAAACTTGAATTTGACTTCGAAATGTATTTAACTATTTATATATCAATTCCCAATTCAACTTTTAGTGGTAAATAAATTTAGTTCACAAACAGAAAAAAATTATCTTAGCCTTGGTGGTTATTTTTAAACCGAAAAAAATTATCTGTAAGATGTTGCTTTCTTTTTGCTTCAGGTTTTCTTTTGTATATATGATAAAACATTGAAACTAGATTTAACTTTTTATGTTATGAAATTGAACTTACATTGTTAATCAATTCAAAATAATATTACATATGACATTTAAATTAAATTATTATTATAAAAGTTAATAAATTTTTCACATGTAATAATAAATATATTTAAGTTCTTAAGAATATAATAAAAAGATTTTAATGCTGAGAAAGTGGTTAGGCTCACCACGAATTTTCTTCGATCTCCAGTACCATTATAAGTTAGAGAAAGTGCGTAATTTCATCCATTAATTAATAATCAACCCTAAGTTTAAGGCTTTTGAACTTCATGGAAATAAAACATTATAAAAATTTAAGGACGGTGAAAGAAAAGTGCAAAATCATTGAAGATTTCAACTCTGATCTTAAAATCAGATTACAACAGTTTTCTTTGGAAAAATATTATACAGGGTGATAGTGATAGGTGAATTTAAAATTACAAAAAAAATCACTTTATGTTTATTTTATTTCTTATTTTTAAAAAATTTATTTAGAAAACATATTTCTTTATGTCGTATATAATTTTTAAAAATGAAAAATATTTCTATGGTTAAAATAAGATAAAAATAAAATATTGTCTCAGTGGTTGCTGAGATATTTTATGTTATTATTATCATTATATAATAATAATATAAGAATACTCCTATTTTCTTTTTCTATATCACTTATAACTTCTTTCTTTTTTTAATTTTTTTTTGTCATGTTTATAGATTTTTAAAACTAATCCGTTCATGGTATTGGGGATTGTTACTAGTTCAACAAATTTTCACATATAATAAAAATTGAACAAAATTTTCCCTCTGAATAATGTATAAATATAAAACCACTACATTCATGTGCGTCCATTTCATTTCTCTTTATTTATCAATCATCGTGCATAATCCATTACATTACATTACATTAATCACTATTTTTTTCCTTTTATTTTTTATTGTATCTCTCACTTTCCCTCATTCATATAATAAAAATTGGGTGTATGTTTTATCCATTTCCTTTTACACTACTGATTCCGAGTATCTACATATATGAAGAAAAGTCTTTCGCTAATTTGTTTTACTTTCACCCTTCTACGAATCAAATTAATTGCTTTTCTTTTTCTCTTATGTTTTTAATAATCATAGTGACATTTGATTCTTTCTCTAAATTGGTGATTAAATATTTTGGTATTAAAACTAGTAATAATTTTTTTTTATAAGAAGTACTTTAAGTGGTAATACAAATTTTTCGAGTTTGTAATAATTTTTGTATGATTATTTACTTGTCATTCGAAATATAATTTACAAATACATGTATATATTCTGAAATTTAATAAAAATATCTATTTCTCAGCTTCTTCTTTTATTATGGCGATAATTTTAGTCTTAGATAGAATTTAGCATTAGAATTTTATATGTGGGTCATGACCAAGAATATGGAAGAGTGTAGTGTATGGGCTTTCAACTAAACTAGTCTCTAGTTACAAAATAAAAAAAATAAAAGAAACAACTCTCTTTGTCTAAAATTGTAGTTGGTTTATTAACAAAGGTCAAATAATATATACTAGTAGCATAGTAACTATAAATTAAATTTGGTAAGATTTTTAGACATTTTATTATTAAAATTAACAAAAATACATTATAAACGATATGTTTGAATTAATTAATTATTTAAAATACTTTACACTAATAATATACGACCACTTTTCTCTTACTAATATTAGTATTGATTTTTCTACTTCAGTGACGTGAAACTTTTTTTTTCAAATCTAATTAGATCTAAGAATAAATTATAATAATATTCCTTGAAAATCAATGAAACTACACAAACATCTATTATTATGTTAATCTTTACACTAAACTATTTAATTATTTAAATAAAATTAGAATGAAATTTATTATAACTAAACTGACCTTCTTAATTATTTAAAAATATTTTACTGTAATTGCTATAAAAAAATTATGGTAGACGTTAAAAAAAATATTTATATAATTTTACTAAACACATTTTGTTCAACGATGAGGCACCATCTGATTTGGGCCTGCATGGAATCGATCCAGATTAATGAGATGGGTTTTTCCATTGTTACAGAAACAAGCCCTTCACGAGCCCAAAATGAAACAAGAATCAAGAAATGCGGAATCTTTACATCACGGCGAATCGACACGTTGACCAAAATTAGAAAACACGGGAATTCAGAGTCAACAATTGGTTTGATGCTTGGATTCTCTTTGACGAAACATGAAAGCATTCCATACATCATGGAACTTACAGTCCACACGTAACCATTTCTTTTCAGTCTCTTTCTCCAATGATTTCTCATTCGTTAGAAGCTTTAAGAGTTATCTAATGTCTTTGTCCGGTTTAAGATGCACAATTGCCGAAAATGTCAGAAATCTTTCGTCACTAAGGGAAAGGGTCCTATGAATGTATACAAATGAGGAATAATCTTCATCATGCTAGCTTGTTTTTGTAGGGTTGAGTTAGACCCATCATCTAAATTTAATATAGTATTAGAGTCTATTTTAGGACTTTTTGCACTCTGGAGTCGGGAATTCTTCTTTCTGTGTAACTCCGATATGTATATAAGTGAAGAATAGTCTATACCTTATAAACTGATTTTGTAGGATTGAGTTAGATTCCTTAACCAAGTTTAATAACAATTACTAACTAGTACCTGCATGCCTTTTATTGTTACCCAAGTTTTCTAGTGGGTCCATCACAACCAAAATAGTAGGTTGTTCTCTAAGTTTAACATGTTTAAGGTAACTTGAGGTAATGATTAATTATTGGATGTTACACACACCTGTTTGTACCTTTGCTTACGTTACCAGGAAAGTCAAATGTTGTTTACCCTGTTTGCATTAACTTTTTAACAGTTATGTTTTTCATATATCCTGGCTAGTGTGTACAGATGCATTTGTTGAGGATGGCTTATAACTCACTCAAATGAAACCATTTGGGAGCCTCGTACTCGACACAAAGTACAGATTATGGTACTGAGTGGAATATAATTTAGTTCTTGGATTATTAATATCCAAGTGTTCGGTAAAGAAATTTGGATATAGCCTCCAGTAATTTAATACTTAAGGTAAAATAAGGTTTTAACTAGGTAAACTCACAGCTAGAATGAAGGTTTACTGCATATCTATTATCTACTTGAACAAAGTTTACACCCTTTCCTAGATAAAACACATTTTAAGACAAATTATCTTAAAGTTAAACATTGCAGGACACCTAATTATGTTGATGGTGCCACCAATATGCAAGTATTATGCTGGTAGAGCATCTGCGAAATGCCCTTGAAGTAGTGTTGGTGGTGATTGCGGTTATGGGTGTTAATCATTGCGGGAATTTTGATGCTGTTATTCATATTTGCAGGATAAATTCACCTACATATAATTTATCCGCATTTCACATAAATCACTCTCAACAATTTTGATTTTACTCTTTTGATAGCATAGACTTCAATGACTTCATTGAAATATTTTGTGATTTCATATCTCAGATATTATTTCGTGATTTTATTTTTTTGAGAAATATTTTGACTTCAACACTTCAACGAAGTTATTTTATAATTTTGGATTTTAGATTTTTTCATATTTTATAATTTCATATAGTATATTATTTATTCAAATATATTTAAATGTAAGTTCTTCTGTGTATAAATGAAAAAATGACTTCAATTGTCGCACTCGTATATTAGAATGGGAGAATACATGAATTATATTCGATGGAACGAGAAAATTAACCAAATTATATATGGTATGACATTTGATACTTTTAAAAAGGATGATTCGTCAAAACTAAGGTTAGAACAAAACGAAATTTATATGCATCACATATGTCACCACCAACACTACATCAAATGCAGGCCACGAGACTAAATATCTTACATTCTACCTTAATGCTGTTTACATTCTACCTTAATGCTGTTGTTTGATTTAAAGAATTGTTTTCTATTTTTATTTTTAATTCTTATTTTTTTAAAAATATTTTCTAAAAACGGTATAAACGAAAGTTGAAATGCTTCCTTATTTTTTATCTAAATTTATCTAATTTTAAAAATATTTTTTTAAAATATTTTCAAAAAAATTATCTTAAATCAAAATAAAAACATTTAACAATCGAATCAAATATTAACTAAATATCTCCGCAATTCGCTTTACCACTCCCATGTATAAACAGCCACCCAAACTAAAATTGAAATAAACACGATAATTTTCTCTCTCTCTTTTTTTTTTAAAAAATGACCCCAATTTAATCAATTTTTCCATATTTGTTTTAGTTTTTCATAAAGATATCTGTATCTAAATTTAGAAAATCATATCTCACTTTTCTTTAGAAAAACGAAAAGCACATGTTTTGATGTAAATATATGGTTCACATTAGTTCAAGGACCTCTCTCAATCACAAAAAAATTCTATTTCAAAATCACTGAAAATTACTTTTGCCATAATTTCTTACACCTTTATTATCTTAATCTTGTCTCTGTTTTAATTTTTTTCTTTTTTTATTTATTTTTTAAATTATATGTATTATTAATAGAAATATAAGAAATATGATCGATTAAACGTATACAAGTACATAATTTTCACTAAACTTGTTGTATGACGATAAATTAGACCATTTAACCCACTTGAGTTAGATCCTTTGAAAAGAAAAGTTACTTAGAAGTAGAAATAATACTAAGATATAAACTATTATATTGCTATTACTTTAATAAGCACAAATTTTGATACTGTTGAATGTAATAATACATCATCAATGTACAGGAATTAGAAGGTGTGGGGTGAATTAGCACACGAGACCCAAAGGGATATTGATGTTGCCACCTGTGGCGAGGATCTAGTTAGCCACAAATAATTTATGAAAGAAGCTTGGAATTAAGTTGTAGCGCCGCTATGAATTGGAAGTTTCTCACTTGCGAAGGGTTGTTTAAGATAATGTTTCAAATGTGTTCAAAGAGCTAAAATACAAGGCCATACACATAAGGTGCTTATTAACTTAGTAGTCCATGTCACATTGTACGGACCGTAACTAAGTTAGCAACTTTCAATTTCAATTCATAAGTGGTGCCACTCTACTACTTAACGCGCACATGATCCTGTTATAGTCTTCTCGTGCGTCAATGACTTGTGATTGGGAGAACCCAACTTGGTCTTATAAAATAAACAAAACCTTACAAATGTCAAAGATTATCAAAGGGTATCTTTTTCTGAATTTAATCTTTGCTCCTGTCCCTTTCTTTGTGATTAAAAATAATTATTCATAGAGAGAACAATACTAGCAGCCTCAAGGTTCAAGTAAAATTAAAACTTGCTTAGATGGGAAAGTTTCAAGGACTTAGGCTATTATGGAATTGAGATTCTAAAATAACGTATTCTTCTGTCAAGAAAATGATGGGCAATCCTTAGAATATTATTGGATAGGGTAAAGTTTTGGCTGCACAAGTTTTCTGTCATTTTGAGTGCTCTGGAAGATAGTGTGGTGAGAGAAGATTTTAGATCATAACAGATCAAAAAAATGAAAGAGATTCGGTAAATTGTGTGTAGCTAAAGTAACTAAAAGTGTGTCCCCATCCTAGCCAAGGCATTGAAAAGAAAAGTGATACTTCCCGTGCATTAACAAACATCTGTGATGGCATAGATATGGAAATTAATGCACCATTGCAATGCTCTTAACAGTGTAGCAAAGAAAAAAGAGTCTAAGGAACAAATCATAGCAAAACAACCCTTAATTATTCTTCAATTCTATTCCAACACACCCGAGAAAATAAAAGAAAAATTATTTGGCTCACAAAATGAAATGCTTCTGTGACAGATCTGAACTATATACAAGAGCAAAATTAATCTGTGTTCATTTCACACACCTGTACTATAACATAAATCATCCCTTGAAGCCCCTCTAAAATTTTTCATTATGTCAAAGCCTGATGCTATATATGTCCAAAGGCTGCTGTTAGCTTCTGGATGTCTTTGGAGAAGATTGTAGAAGTTTGTGACTGTTGTTGTTCCTTTGAATCAGGCAATATGGCCCCTGAGGTATTACTATTATTATCATGTACCGAATGTGTGGCAGGCCTTATTTGGTTGAACAATGATTCAGGAGCTGCTAGCATTAACAATGGATTGTGGAGATACTCGGACCACTTGGCTTCTTCTGTCAATCCCCAAGAAGAGAGCACACTGTTCTTGACACTTGTCAATTCTCTGCTACCATCACTTGTGTTGCTTCCATTGCTGTTATTGGAGGCACTGGCTTCCCAGTAATTGGTTCCATTCATAGCAAAAGAGGTTGTTGAAATATCTTCAGCAAGTGATGATGGCTTGTAGCAAAAAGAAGTAGTAGGGAGGAATGAAGTTGTTGTAGGTGGAAGAATGGACATAACATTGGAAGAAGTAATTGTGTACTCAGAGTTTATGTCAAAGGGTCTTGCAGTCGGTGTGAACCAATGGCAAGAGTTTGAATTTGTTGGGAGAGTGTCAGTGATCTGAAGAGGGTAATTTCCCATCAAATCTGAGGGTGAGCAACTAGAGGTGTAACTGTCTAGGAACATGTCTTTGTTGGAACAATTGGCTATCAAGTTGGTGTCATTTTTGGTGTTAATCTTTGAGCTGCAAGAACCTTCCATTTCATAGGCTTTTGGGGCAATTGAAGATGCTCTCTGCTCATATGACCCTTCATCTGACTTGATACTCTCTGAATTCAGAAGATTCAATTCATTGGATAATTCTTGGCTCCTTGTTTTCTCCTCCTTTCCATTCTCAACCTCTGAGAGTGGCTTATGTGTCACAGGATCTATTCCTCTTTGTCTCAGTTTCTTCTTTAGGCAAGAATTCCACAGATTCTTTATTTCATTGTCAGTCCTCCCTGGCAATTGTGCTGCAATTTGAGACCATCTGAGAAAGGAAAGAATATCCATGTCAAGATATTTAGAATGACACAACCACAAGAAAAATGGAAGAGTTTTCTTCTTTTGGTGCTTGATGTTTGTGACACTTCAGACAAGAGAAGTGTCCGTTTTTCATAGACCACAAAGAAAATTGAAGTTTTTTTTAATCATGAGAAAAGAAGGATCAGATTTACCTGTTTCCTAACACTGCATGAAGTTCAATGATGAGATTTTCCTCCTCTTGTGAAAATGTACCTCTCTTCAAATCAGGCCTTAAGTAATTGATCCACCTAAGTCTGCAGCTCTTGCCACATCTCTGCAAACCTGCCAATAAACGACATTGAGAATTTCATCCTTGATTTTTTGGTAAATGAGGTCTTAAGAGTGTTAGAGTACCTGCTTGCTTAGGAACTGAGCTCCAACATCCATGACCATACTTAGTAATATGCCTCAGAAGTTTTTCATCCTCCTCTGGTGACCAAAGACCCTTTCTAAGTTTCTGCTTGTAACAACAAGAGTGTCTTCCCATTTGTATTGTGAATTTTCCCCCCTCACCCCAAATGAGGGGTTAACCCTTATCCAATTAACTGATGGCCTGTTGAATTGAACTTGTAGGTGAAATATCAGCAGTGAGTGGCACTGATAGGGAGAATATGAGAGCGAGAGAGATTATGTGAATTGAAGACAGGAAAATGAAGTGGCAGCTAAGAAAAGGAGTTGAATTAATATAAGAGGGAGGCCCCATCAGAGATATGTCACAGTCAGTACTCAGTAGTAAGGTTCCTTCTATTTCTTTCTTTTTTCTCTTAAAATATGTGTACGTATGGAATGGTTTTGGTGTGAGGGGAGGTTCATTTTATCTAAGGTGAGAAAACCAGAAAAATGGGGCTAATCAACAGTGTACCATGTAATAATGTGATGTTGTATGTGTGACAGATAATTATGTCTTTTAAGTACGTAACAAAAGTTCGATTCCTAATTTTGTGTATATAAAGATATGTCTTAAAAGAGGTTAATTCCTTAAATAAAATTTAATATCTCGAAAGATTAGTCTAATAGATATCCTAAATACACTAGAAAAACAGTATACAATGTCTTATTATAAGTATGATTTGTGTGTGAACGTTGATGTATCTTGTAAGAATGGTGGGGCAATTTCACTTGTATTATTATGCAATTTCACTTGTATTATTATGGAGGGAAAGACTTATCCTACTATAATCCATGCTTGTAAATGAAGCATGAAAATTGATACTCCAAGAGTTATAAGAGGAAGGAACCAAATGAAGTGGCAGGGTTTATTTTAAATTTGAATACAAGTTATCTTGGTACAAAATACAAACACTGTGACTATTAACTAATCCTATTACATGGGCCCCTCCTCAAGAAAAAGAATGCAATTCTAATAATTGTAACAATTAAAAGAAACTATGACAAATTTCCTCGCCAATTGATTCGTGCATTGTAATATGAAGTTAGTTATTGACTTATATTTTAAGAAAATAATATTCATTTAAGTTATTTTGCTTAATTACCTAGTGTCCAGTTTGAGAGAATATAGTTTGATCTTACTTAAGTTTAATCTCAATTAGATCCGCAGATTATTAAAAAAAAAATAAACTCGAATTTAAGAACAAATTTGAGTCTGAATAATTAGTCTCATAATTTGAAAATTGAAAATTAAGAGCTGGAAAACTTGGGTGTGACAAAATGAATAAATAAAATAAAATAGGATTCTGTCTGTTCTTTATGCTTCGAGCTTTATGTGTAATTCATCCAATCTCATGATTTTTTTGAAAAGTTCAATCAATACGTGGAGAGAACAAATTTTTTTTTATTAGAAATAATGCATGCTACCCCTTTATATGTAGAAATCCACCGAGTGTTGTCAAATAATTCCTTATGATCATGGTTTCCTTTTTCAACTATATATTTCTCTCAGTTCTACTTTGTTGAACTCATTTAAAATATGTCACTTTATGGAGTAATTGACTATAAAAAAGAAAACTAGAGTGAAAGAAGAAGAAGATTAAATTAAATTAAATTCTGTACAGCGATGTTGGTCACGTAGTAGCAGATAGCAATGAAATTTGGAAAATCTTCTATTAGAATGTTGATTATATGCTAATTAAGCATTTTGAATATAGCATTTGTATTTAATAAAGTATATACATCTATATATTTTTCTGAATGATTAGGTGGCCACTTTTGAACAAAGCTTTAATTATAGACAACTAACATTTGGGCGCATTGAGTTGATAATAATTTGTCAATGGATTTATTAAAATGTTCTTTAACTCCACAACCATCCCACCGGCATCTATGGTCATCATTACATGTGCAATATTTCTCTCAACAAATTATATGGAACTTGTTTTATTTTACTTTTATGCTTTTACTAGGTCCAATAAAATATTAATTTTGTTTTTGTAAAACATAGTTATTCTTCATCATAGTTGAGATTTAATTTTTGACTCAATTACGTATTTGAGATTTAAATTTATTCAGATAATTGATTAAAATGGAATAATGTTATATCAATTAATTCATCCACTAGTGATTAAGTGATTGAATTTGTATTTAAATAATAGCTCAAGCATAACGTAAAAGCAATTCTACTGTTAAAAGTTAAAACATCATTTTACTTAATCTTATATTTTCTAAATGAAAAAAAAATATATAAAAAAACTAATTTATTTCCATTAGATATTTTCAAAAAATATTTAAAAATGAAAATTCTGAGAAAATATATCTTCATTTTTATTATATATTTCTTTCAAATCTAAATATATACAACAAAAAATAATAATTTTGGAGCAATATATAAGTAAATATTAATTACTTTTATTCTATTTAATGATAGTATTCGTACAATACCTTTATTTAATTAATGTTATATTTTTAATGATCCATTTTTATTACAATTAAAATTAATTAAAAAAAAATGATATAAACTAGCTTTTGAAAAACGGTATATATAAATTGTTTAATTTTGAGTAACGAATATTACTAAATTATTTCGTATCCAAATCCAAAGGAGTTGTTCATCCGAACAATCAAGCAACACCATGACACTGATTAAGTATTTTGAGAATTCTTTATAACACTCATCTTCATATTAGTCAAAATTATTAAAACATATAAAATCCGAAAAGATAATTACTAAATAATTAAAGAGATAAAAAAAATCCAAAAAAATATGATTTTAAAGAATTTCAACCAATTATGAAGAATGGGTTGAAAATAGTGTTAGATAATATGTTGCTAGCAATTTTTTAAATATTTTTGGTTATTTCCTAGAAAAAAAAACTATGAGTTTGTGTGAAAAAAACTAAATAGTAAATAAAAATTTGTAATTACAGTATTTGGTTCTTTGTTAACTGAGGGATCAATCTATACTCTTATTTTCCTTTTTCTATGAATACAGTTATAATAGTTAAATTAGAATTTAAAATTTTATACACAATTTTTAGGATTTTACTCTAAAGTAGGATAATATATTTTAAAAAAACAAAATGTATTCTGAACCATTAATTTTAAAATTAGTCACTGAAATTTGTAATAAAATTACATATATGTATAAAAAAATCTAAAATTAATAATAAAATTAATTATTAAATTTTAAATCAATAGTAGAGTGCAGTTTACATTTAAAGTACATTCCCATAAATTTCAATATTTTACTTCTCATAACTAAATTAATCTCAATGAATTGAGGTATATATAAATGGCACTGCTCCATTTGATAACTAGTTATAAGCAAATATATTCGTTTGGATTAAATTATTATTTTGAATAATCAAAAGCTAAAAAGAAAACAGAAAAGAGAAAGAACAAAGCATGATACTTTAAGTTCATTCTTGTAATAATGTACACATTCAGAAATACACAAAAGCATAGTTCTTCCTCTTTCTTGTTCATGTTCTATTCTTTCTTTTTCTTTATAGCTTAAGACCTTCTTATTCTTGCTTTCTACATCTTTTAATATAATTACATCTTTATCAGAAACTCGATTAAGGATAAGAATTCAGAAGCATCTGTACATAAAAGTGGAAATAATACTCTGCAACACATACTCATCAACATAACAAATTTTATGCTAAAATTTTAAAAAGAGAAGCACATATATAAAATTACTAAAAAGAAAAAGAAAAGGAGAAGCATTCTGAATTATTGCTTATCATTAGCTGTCGAATCTGTGGCCCTCATCGAACTGTAAAACCTTTGAGAATCACAAAAATAAAAGAAAAAAAATATGAGATCATGAATAGTGAATACAAATAATTATATATCACTATATCAGTGATATTTGCCCACCAAAAAATAAAATAAGATAAAATTATGAGTGATACTTTATACATTTTAGGAACATAGATCAATCTCTACAATCAGTTTGCCTTAATTAGAAACTGAATTTGCCCACGTTGCTGCTTCTGGACTACTACATTGTGCTTAATTGGATGTCAATATTGTGGTCCCCAAAATTTAACTTAAAAAATAGTTTAACAATAGTTAGAGATACCTTAGTTATATAGTTTATCAATAGTTAGAGATACCTTAGTTACTATCCAATACATAAATAAATTTAGCACATGTTTTTTTCCTAAAGTACAGGATTTTCAAATTTCTGTAGTAAAAAACTTGGTTCATTTTCAATTTATTTCACATTTTAGATATCTTATGGTCATTAAAAAATCACGTCTAAATTGGAAAAAAACAACTTTTGTATAGAAGAAGAAAAAGAGAGAGAAAAACAAACAATGTGACATATCCCGTGATGCTTATTATAGATGAAAATATTATTTTTATTTGAGTTGTGATTAGATAATTGAAAAGTTAATAGGGATCAAAAAATATTTTTTGATGTTGAAGTTGAAAGTTGTTAAGTTAACTTCTTAAATTTAAACTATTGGATAAAATTACTTGTTAAATGAGCTGATAAAAAAATGAGATAAAATAATATATTTATATATGTTTTTTTATTTTATAGACACAACATATTTTTAGGTAGCTATAGTTTTATATTTTAGTTAATTGTTTTAGCATTTCTGTTTAAAGATTAAATGCTTCTTTAATCATTAAAAATAAATTGTATAAATTATATAATAATTAAAAGATATATTATGTGAGAAATTTTTATCAAAGTATTAATTAAGAATAAGCGTAATAAACTACGAATTATAGTTGAAATAGCACAATATATAGTGTGTAACAAAAGTTATAAATTAATAAATGAGTTTATTAGTCACGTATTGTTAACATAAACATTTTCTATCATTAATTAGTTAAAAATATGTTTTGTATAATTTTAAAAATAATTATTATAAAATTATTATATTTATCATTCATTTGTGATTGAATGAAAATATAAAATGCATTTAAGCTATTTATGCATATATATATATATATATCCTATTTTCTTAAATAAAATAAATATACATGACTAATCTTACATATTTTTAACCTAACTAACTTAGAAAATAATTAAATAAATTATAAATGAATTAAAATAACTTCTCAAACATATTTTTAATTTTACCCTCCAATTCAGCTCATGACAAAAATTGATCTTCAATAGGCAATCTAGTTAGAATCCCCCTAGTTACTGTGAATTTGTGATACTTTTGCATGTTTTATTTTTGTCTAAAAAACCACAAAAAAAAATAGATAACATAAAAGAAAACAGTTAAAAGTAAAATTAAGAGTTAATTAAGATTTTATCTTTCATCTTCTTTATAATTCTGTTTTTAGTCTGTAAAATAATTTTTTATTTCAATTTTCATGAAATTATTATTATTATTTCGTTAACCGATTAAATAAAAACAGTTTTATAACGATTTTTCACCACCTAAAAATTATGTTAATTGCCACAAAATAGTTTTTATTTAATTATTTAATAAAAAATTTAATTAGATGGACAAAAAATAATGACAACAAAATTCATGAGAATTAAAATAAAAAATTAAATAACTAAAAGAGAATTTTACAAAAGATACTTAAAACTAATTAATCCAATTTTTAAGTGGTTTCATTCATCACATCTCTTTTATCATGTCCTCACTGTTCAACCATAGGAAAGGATTGATGTGTAGGTTTTCTTGGTGGGCCCTATACCGTCTTTTCGCTATTACAATTATTAGTTAACGGCGATGGAAGAATACGACTCTATCTCTCCCTTTTTCTTTATATATATACCAAAATGTGTAAAGAATGTTAACAATTACATACGTTTACAATCAAAATAAAATTTTAAATTATATCCAATTAAATATTTCAAAAACTAAGTATTAATATTTTTCATTTTCTGCTATATACAATTCATTGTTTAAATAGATTAGCATCACGTGTTTTATACAGAAAATTTGACAACCACTCAAAATATTCTTTATTTATATAAGGAAATAGTGAAATGGTTACCGACAGAGGGGAATGAGAAAAATAAGAAAAACATGTGGAAAGAAACCTTGCAAATTCATTAATATATTGAGTATTTGATAATATTAGAGAGATTTTTTCATTTCTCGTAAAAATAAATTTTGACGTATCTTTTATTTTCTGAAAGATATCTTAGTTAAATAATCCAATATCTTTTCATAAATCCTTTTTTACTTATAAAATAAAAAATTAAATGTATTTACATTTATTGAATAAAACCTAGTAACATTTCAATTAATATTTATTTTTGTAAGATATTAAAAAATTAAGAAGAGAATATTATAAATTAACAAGTATAACTATGTGTTATGTTAAATTATATATGTTTATTTCAGTTTAATAGATGATTTTAATATTGAATATGTAATTATATATTAACATTATGTTTAGTGTGGGAGAAGAGAAAGGGATAGAGAGGGAATTAGAGGAAGAGTGTGGAAGAAGAAAACTTTGTCATGAGTGCATGCTTAGTTGAAAAAAAAAAAAAACTAGAGCCAGAGAGAAAAAGACTTAAGTTGCATTTTATCAGGGGTATTTAAAGACCTATTAAATACATAACTTTAGCATTTAGAGAATCAAATTACATTTAATAAGGTTTTGAATCTCCATTAACAATAGAAGTGGCACTTAATCAATATTTTGTCATAAGTTGATGGAATTGGACAAATTGATGTCAATTGTAATTTGTATTTCTTTTTTCATTATTTGAAACAGATCATCATAGTGTTACATAAATTTTGTTAGGTTGCTCAAGATCACTTAAATTGATATCCACGTATTATTAGATATACTTTTAATTATCGATTCATACTATTACATCTTCCAAAGACAATATCACTAATTAGTATTAAAAATTGTATCTAATTCTTTACATCTCAACAATCGACACTCACACGTACATTCTATTTTTATCAATTATTTTAAAAATATTTTAGTGATTGATACTTCTTTTATATATTACACTCACACTTTTAATTTTAAAATATTATATTAACTTTTAATAATACTTGAAAACACCAAAATATGAAATACAATAGATGCAAGTATAATATAAGTGACGAATGTGACATATCTTAAAAGGTGGAATCTAACATAGGAAACTATGTTAAGTATGTGGGAGTGCGAAAAGAAAAACGGTGGTTCAATTAAAATATATAGTTAGATGGTGATAGAAGGAGAAAACAGGTACCACATCTTCGCTATTTCAAGTGCTTTTACTTTTAGCTTTTACATGCGCCTATTCATAATCCAATCTCTATCCTACTTTATCTTTTATCCATATTTGTTTTCACTCTTTTATACTCAAACTGACAATATAAATGCATTAATTTTTCTTAAGAAAATAAATATTTCTTAAAATTTATAACATCAGATTCACCATAACATGTGTTAATTTAATTAATGAAACATAAAAAGGTCATTTATATTTTATACTTAACATATATGTGTGTGGAATATAATATTAAATTATATACTTTAAAGAATTAGTTTTAGTTAATGGCTAATTTTTATATTTTTCTATTATTTAAATTAATTTGAATGTTAACATATCTAATAATTATAGAACAATTTTAAGCATATTTTTAAAAAATAAATTTTATTTTAATTTAATGATTATTTTTTGACTTTATATATATATATATATATAATTTATAATTTAGGACCAATTTTATAAGCATAAATTAATATGCAAAGAGGTTAATTTAATTTAACATATTGTTTATTTAGACAGGAATCAAATGATAAAACAATATTACTTACACCAGCTAGTATATCACTAATAATTTGGTATAGAATATAACTTTCGTTAATCTATTCGCTAAACATAATAACATAGTATATTTATTATTTGTGTCAAATTTCAGAAAAATTGAACAAAATATTACCAAAAAAATAAAAATATTTTATATTTTAATATATTTTCATGAAAAGTATATATAATGTCAATTTTGATCGATATAAATGAGCTATAAATAATTCTAGATTGATATAAATTTTTTATATATGATATATACTAAAAGAACTTTTATTCCAAATGGTAGGTGTTGTGATAAAATTATTTAACTAATAGCTATTTAAATAATGTAATAGTTAAATAAGTTATACAAATGTTATTTAAATGCCATCATGTATACTGATATCAATATATTATCATGAGTTATATCTTAAATGCGAACTCTTATCATGAATTATATGGTAAACAATAGTGAAAATAATATTAATCATAAAAAATGACATTTAATTTCTCCAATATTATAATGATATTATTCAATTAGATTCTTGATTAATTTATATACATTAATCTCTATTGACATGCAAAAAAGTGAAATCAAAGGAGTATATGCATGACCTATAAGTAGATAACTTACGTTATTTATTCACAATAGTAGAATTAAAACAGTATAGCCATGTTAAAAAGTTAAAAACTTAACTCATTTTTTGTGCTCCGTTGTTTTGTACTTATGTTGTGTTGTACTTTGAAGGATATTTATGAAATATAATTGAGTCAAATTCGTATGTAACACAACTCAAGTTATTAATCAAACAAATTCTCATGGAATGAATACTCACACAGTCACACCAAGTAGTATAACAGCTTGAAATCTCTGCAATATGAAAAGGATTAGTCAGCAGAGGAAGATTAATTAGCAAGGGCATACAGCCCCCCAGGCCCACAACATGCATGTCAACATTAATTTAATGAGGACCATTGCAAGACTTGGATGGATGAATGTGGCTGCGTGACCTTTCAATGATGTCTATATGCATTGCTTAATCACATCACACGAATGTGCTTTGTGACCCATCTCCTCCTTTCAATTCTAAATTTTGCTATTCTCCTACACTTTTCCTTGTCCTCTCTCAATTATACAATGAAGCTGACTTGTATCGCATTTCATATTAGTTTTTTGCCTACACACTGTCCTTATATGCGGATTTTACACACAACAAAAACATATCCTATTCTGCATATTACTTCTGAATCCTTGAGTATTTATAACATAATTGCATAGATATCTTGTTCTTTTGGTGTGTGTGTGTGAAACTATTTAAATTAGAGTTTCCCCATACAAAGGAACACCGAGTGTGAATAAATTAATGTAAAATTATTTTATTTTTATTATTAACCATTTTAAATATGATTAGAAGTATTTCTTTACCTATAACAATTTTATTTAATTTAAACAAAGTTATTAATAAAAAATATCATCATCACATATATTAATTATTTCAGTGATGTAAATATTTCATATATATATATATTCAACTTTATTTTATAGTTAACAATTCTAATACGTGATAATTAACCAACTCATTTATAAAATACATTTATTAATTTTTTCTTCATCTTCCTCCACGTCTTATACATCTTATAAGTAGTAATTATCTGTATATTTAATTGTTTATTAAATATTTTTAGTTTCACGATGAATAAAATCATGTGTCTTGATTTATATAATTAGGGTGGTTTCCCTTAAATAATTGGGTGCCCAAAAAGGACCAAATGATCATTCCCCGGGCAACGGCAATGTAATGCCAAAAAGGAAAAGCTAGATCCCCAAATAACTGGTAACTACCGAGTGTCAATTCAAACAATATTTGATGAATTAATTAAAGAGAGACAACTTCATTACGCTATTCTATTCCCTTTAAACTTCAAACTCCTTTTGTATGGTTCGATGCAATAACTACGTCTCATGATGATGAGTCCTAAAGCCTCACCCACTCTATTTCTCTAGTGTATTAGTTGTTGACTATTCAGTTAATGCTGCTATGCAAATCAAATCATTTCTGGTTCTAGAAAAAAAAAAAAAAAAAACCCTTTGACACTTATATGATATATATAGTTTCCATATGACTTGCGAGTTAAAAATTGAAAAGTTAATATAATTTATTATTTTATTCATTTATATATATAAAATATTATATTTATGTATATAGAATATTATATTTATAGTATTACAAATTAATGACGAGATAATGAAAAGATAAGGAAAAAGATAAAATCTTATCTAATTAGATAGAAAAAGATAAAATCTTATTTAATCAAATAATCTCTCTCTAACTATATCTGATTATGCGATATTCTCTGTATCTTGACTAATCAGATAATATTTATAATTTTAACTAATAAGATATTCTCTTTTTTTAAAAAAAATTAATTATAATTTTTTTATATAGTAAAACCTAATAAATCTTAAAAGAAAAAACATTCATGTTATAAAAAGGTATAAATTTATGAATTTGAATTGTTTAAAATGAAAGTCATATTTCTTAACATTCATCATGATAATTGAAAAAAAGTGCATTTTGTACTAGTGATTTTGAAAGAGATAGAGAGCTGACACACATAGTCATCACTTATATATAATCTAGAGAAATAATTAATCTTAGGTGGAAAGTGGTTGTAAGTTGTAACGTTACTCTTATTTAGCAATTCAGTTATTTATATCTTTTATTGACTAAGTACATAAGGAAGAGAAGCTAAGAGAGGCAATACAAGGTAATGTCACGATCTTCAGGAAGAGTACACACATGTGCAATGTGATCCTTTTTCAAAAGAGGATAAGTTGCAAAGAGGCAGCACCAGCTGAACCATAAGCCATACATGCAACAAATGGTACCCAAACCTTTTCAATATTCAATTATTGGACCTTAAATGGATGAAGAAATTTGCACTGGCAGGGAAAAAGGCTTAGCTCATGCATGACCCCATGTCATTAAAACACACATTAGAAAACTCTATGCATGCATGGGGCCAATTGATTCTTTCCTTCTATCCATGGGACCCTCATTAATGATGCATATATAGGCTGATGAGACCCTACAACTACTATATATATGTATAGCATACCCATCATTGCTATCCAATGGAACAGAATATACTACTTATTCTGCACATTCACACCTCCATGTATTTAAATCATATATGATATAATTTTACAAATTTTTATATATTTTTTTCTAATATCTTTCTTCGTTACATCAACTGTTTTATCACGTATAATCAAGATACATTTTTTTACTATTTAATTAATTACAATTAATATCATGAAAGTTTTTATGTATGATCATCAAGTGACAGTTTACATTATAAGTCAAAGTCCTTGTTGTGATCATTGTTTTGTTCGATTCTTTTACAATTTGAAGTGACTTGATGTGAATATAGTATTTCTTTTTTCTTTTTTACAGCTGATGTGAACATAGTCAATTACCGTTGATGTCTTGCCCCTGATTAGAAATTCAATGTACACAAAGGTTGTCGGCAAATCCGTTTTAACTTTTAACCCATTTGTTAATTAATTTATTTACCGTTAGTGACGGATTGATGTGAGACCAAGGCTTTATGAATTTACATTTGCACTTCCTGTCTGCCATTGTTTTATCTTAATAATAAGATTAATAATCCAACCGTACCTAGTACTGTACATAGTCAAGAACCGTAGCTATTTTAAGATTGTTTTAAATTGTGATTTATAACTGCAATTATGATCACAATATTTCAGTGTTTGGGTTCTCGCAAATTGCAATCATATTATGACTATAACCGGTGATCATCACTTCAAATTATATTTATGTCTTTTTTTTTCTTCAAGAGATCGATGATAGCTATTGTTTTTGGGTTACGTTATTAACGCAATTGATTTGTAATCGAAATTACTATTAGATCAGAATAATCTCTTATCAATTAACTTATGCATCTGGTGATATATTTATATGTAATTTCTTGCATTATCAAAAGATTTTAATATTATTGTGATTTTTTATTATTTTAAAATTAACTTTAAAGTGAGATATTCTTAACTTTAACATCAATTAATTATTAAGATTGGATAGAAGAATCTAGTCACTCTTAAAATTCTTTATTACATGTGGTCCATTGTCTGTAAATTCAACGTGTTTTATTAATCGAATTATATTTAATAGATGGTTATTTACTACGTTTAAAGAATACTAGTATTGTCTATTTTATTTTATTTTTTAAAATAAGAGAACATCATACAACTCTTCTTCCTGGTATTCATTGAATTTTCTTTTAATTAATTTTTTTATTATCTAAAAGACTTGAACTCACATTAACTGCATAGTGGTGAAACATAATATCAACGAATATGCTTATTCTAAACATGATTTTTAAAATAATTATACAAATAACAATACAATAATTATCGCTTGACTTGTAGTGTAATATTTGTATCCTCTTCATGCCTCTTAATTAGTATTTAAGAATTTTTTTCTTCTGAGTAAAGGTTTAACAAAAATTAGAAAGACATTGACTTTTCTATGGTATCCATGAATTATTAAAGTTGTGATGAGATGTTTACCTCGGGTGCAATGAATAAATCACAAAGAAGTTTCCATTTCTTTCGCCCTCAATTTGTAATTGTAATTTTTCATATTCCGACCCATGAAGGGTCTCTAAATTATATATTCCACTTTGGTGCCAAGCCATTCTTAGAAGAAGAGAAAAGAAAATTTCTCCAATTTAGGTACTGATTGGATTAGGTTATTGTCCGGGGGCTACAAAATCTCTAACTTTGTAGATTCTAATTTATTGGGGAAAAAATCAAAATCACTTGTGGATAAGAGAGAAGGAAATATTGAAGGGTTAATTAAGTTTTTTGTTTCTAAATTAATTCTTATTTTGGATTTTTGTTTTTTTTTTAAAATAACTTTTAATCCTTTATTTTTTTTAGCATTTTTATTTTTAATTACATATTGTTAAATTAGGAGTGTTAAATATTAACATAATCACATAAAAAGAACTTAGATAACACTTCTATATTAATATTTAATCATTTAATTTAAAATTTAACAAAAAATAAAAAGTTAACTATAATTTTAAAGTGACTTAACATTTAAAATAAATTTTATATTTTAAACTAACTTTAAGAATTAAGTTAAACACCATCCTAAATTTATAAAATGATATATCAGAGTTTCATTTTAATTTTGTTTCTTAAGAAAAGTACTGGCAATTTCATGAATTGAGGCCTAATAATATTAGACATGAAGGGTGGATTGAAATATAAAAATAAAAGTAAAGAAGGGACCATTATTAACGTGTCTTTGAATTAAGAAGAGAGGGGTTCCTACATTTGCCTGGTTTCATTATCTTTAACCCATCTCTTTCTTAGAAAGATGACAACCAATTGACAAGAAACATCAACCATCACCTTGAGATAATGGGATTAGACATTGTGCTAAGCTCTTATTAATTCTATTAATAATTCACACATGTCATTACCTTATTGGACATTTTTACATCGCCCAAGCCTCTGGCTACTATGGACTCCCTTGATGTTAACATCCAATAGATCAACATCTAATTCTCTCAAATCCCACTATTTATTTTAGGAAACATCCCATGTTCTTGCATGCTAATAAGCTCCACCACTGAGATGAGTCAATTCAATACTTTTTTAGAAAAATAAGTATTTAATAATTAATTTTAAAAAATAAATGAAATAAATGCATATATATATATATATATTTAAATAACTGTAATAATAATACGTAAATATCCAAACAATAAATTTTAAAAAATGAAGAAAAAAAAATATATACGAGTAAGTTGATTAATTGTATTGGAGTTAGTTGAAGTAAAGTTGTCTCTTTTAAATTCTAAATATTCTTTTCATATTTTATTATATAAGAGATTATTATTAGGTTTTAATCATGTTCTTCATTTAATATTTAATCTTTGTTTCCTTATACACATAAACTTTGAAAATAAATTTATAATTTTATGTTTTAATTAAGGATTTTGAACTTTTGTATCTTGGTTATAACTCGTTAATGAAGACCCATTATATTGTAGTGTTAAAGGTAATCTTGCTTATGCATATGCCACTGATATTGTCTAATTTATCTTTGCTGCAATATGCTTATAGTACAAAACATATATAATTGACAACTAAGCAAGAGATAAAGAAATCCCTGGTCATATTCAATGCATCAAATCTTAAAGGGATTAATTATCAGCCAAATAGACTCAATTACAACCATAATTAGTGACATACAGACGATTACTGTTTTTGTCATAATGATGCTATCTCTTACAATCTTGTCAAAAATTTCTTTTCCCACGTCTGATTTTGATTTACTACAGTAAGATATGTTAGAAATAAGGGAGAATTTTTGGGTTTTAAAGGATAAAAAGGCACGTCACTTTTCATGATGTACCATTTTTTTTCACGATCAAGTCAAGTTTGATGGGGAAATGAAAATTAGAAGAGAAAAGATAGAAAACAATGCAAGAGGGAGAATAGAACGCAGTGATTATTACAAAATGACTTTAATTTGAAGGAAGAAAGCTATATAAATAAAGATGGAACTAATGGAGCATATTTAAGTATTCCTATTAAGAACACACTTTTTGTCTTAAAAAAAAATTGGCCACATTAATTTTTATAATATATTTGGTTGAAGTGAAAATAAGAGAAAAACTTTTTACAATGCTTTTTCTTTAATTAATTCAAGAAAATACATATATTAAATTAATTTACATAATTTTAATTTTTTCTCTCATTGAAATTTAAAATTTTTCTTTTCTCTTAGATGGATTATGATGTATAGAAAGGAAAATAGAAGAAAATAATTTTTTTAAAAAAATTTATGAGTGTCACCACTCTACACTTTATTTTAATTTAAATATTTCTACATTCTATTTCATTTCCTTTCACTTTATCATTCATTTCATTCTGATGTCTAAAGTTTTACTTCAACCATATAATTTTTTTATTTTTATTAGTAGTGAGAAATGATAGTCAACTTGCATCAACATGACATCACTTATATCAATTTTGAAGATGAAGTGTTAATTTCCTGCTCAAGGTTTTGTCTCATCAACTCATGATTTATTGCATAATGTGCATCACCATCTCACTGTGGAGAAAGAATATGGAAATAGGAATACCACCCACGGCTTACGGAACTCAAATTTAATTTATTTTTACCTGTTTGAAAAATAAATTAGTTATAAGTTTATTTTAAAATATTCCAACAAGTAAAGTAAGCCCTAAATCTTTTAATAAAGTATATAATCTTACCCTATAACCTATAATATATATATATATATATATATATATATATATATATTTACTTTTTGCAATATTTAAAGTCCTTAAGATATATGCTTTTAAATACATGTTGGGAATAAATTTTATATATATTTATAAGGGTCGATTAAAATTTTCATCCGTTATTACTTTTTTTCTATAGTTTTGCACAAGAAATTTGATGTGAATGTTATAAGAATAACAAAAATTCATCATCTATCACAAGAATATAACTTTTTGAAAAACAATTAGTTTTTGAGCACACAGTGTGGGCTTGTAAAACGCTCATTCTACTATTTATATTGTATATCGATCAATGCCATTCTATATCTTTTCAGTGTGGGCTTGGGCTTATGAAAAATCTGACTATCTTTTTTTCTTGAGAGGAATGAAAAATATCAACAAATTTATATAGCCTTTTAAATTAGATAGATTTTTAATTAAAATATGAAAAGAATAAATTAAAAAAAGAGAAAGTAGACGGTGTGAAGAGTATAACCTTTTAAGTTTTAATAAAAGACATAAATTAAAGAATAAAAACACAATGATTTACAATTTTTAAAATTTTAAAAAAATGGCAAAATATAATAAAATATTTTGAATAACGATTTTTGAAGAACAATTTATTATTCGTTCAAGTAGGATTGAGCAATACGAGAAAGGGTTTAAGAAAATGAGGAAAAGGAAATGATTTTGGAAGATGGATTCAGTTTCGAATGTGAATGTTGCGAATGTTAGGGATTTCATAGCAAAGGAAGTTGCTGATTGGGACGATGAAGTGATTTCAAATGCTCGATTCAAAGCGTTTTCCGGTCAAAGATGCGATTGGGAACCCTCTTTCTTATTCTGGAAACATTTGATCATCAAAATCGCCACCCATTTTCGCATCCTCCTCATTCGACCCTCCCAGGTAAAGTAACTAAGTACGAGGTACTAGGGTTTCCCAGTGTCAATTTCCCTCCATTTTTCCCCTTACCTTAAATTTGTCTTTTTTAGGTGAAGAATGATTGGTTTAATCGAGGAGGGTTAACCCCTTTATGCCTTGACGATGTTCTGGTGAGTATGTATGAGTTATAGTGTTATGGTATCCAAAACCAGTTGTTTGTTTGTTTTTGTGTTTACATATTTTCATTTTCCAGTCTCTGATGTATAATGAAGGTGACATCACAAGAACTGTGGATCTTGCTGATCCAATCGGTGGCCGATTCTCCCAACTAGTTAGGAGAGTGAGTAATTTGATAACCAGACCAGCAACTCCTGATATTATGGCTGAACAACGAGTTATCGTATCGGCTATGCTTAAGGTTACCAACAACCTTTTCATTTCAAGAGCTTTTGGTTCATTTCCATGGTGTTTGACATCTCTTGTCTGTGACTGTTATGTTTGCTACATTACAATGCTAGTGCTAGCTAGTCAATTAAGTTAAGGTTAAGTAAGTTTTTAGCCCCTCAACTTTTCAAATTTCAATTTTTAGTTCCTCTAATTTTGTTTCTTCAATATTTTTAGTCACCAATTTTAAATGTTAAACATTGACATGAAAGAGTCATGTAACCCTTTCCTGTGTAACCACGTTAGTACTTAACAGTTTCAATTTAACAGCAGGAATTGAAAAGACTGACAAAAAGTAAATAAAGAACTAATAGTTGAGGAACGAAAAACTTAATTAATCCATTAAGTTATGCAGGAGATGGATTAAGTTTTCTGTTGTTTGATTATGCTAGATGTTTCTATTACTATAACTCAATTGTAGTTCTGTTTCTTCATATATAGGATAAGGCTGCTGAGGTTGTCAAACATCTATCTGAAAGTCACTGGAATTCATCTTGTATTGTCACAATGAAGAAATTTCAGGACGTATGTGGAGGGCCAGATGAAGCATCTGTAATATTGAGGTATATGTTTGGGTGTAGAACAGCACAGTATCTGTCAGTAAACAAGAAAGAAATTGTAGAGGTACAAAACCCTTAGTGAGTCTCTTCCAATCAGAAAAATGGAACTCATAAAATCTTGTTATTATTAATTACTGGCCAAGATTGTTCTGTTGCCTGATTTCATTTATGTCCGAAATACTTGTCTTATTTCATGTTTTTTATTTTACAGGGGGTAAAAGTTTCTCTGTCAGCAGGAGCATTATCTAGTATCTCTAATTTAGATTATGATGTACTGCACTTGATTTCGACAATTGAGAAGCTTCAGCAGCAACTGGATGTGACTGACAGGCGTTATGAATTGTTAGTTTGTTCTTTATACTTGCATATGTATCCTGAAGGAACTTCTCATTAAACAAAGCTTCAAGAGAAAATAAAAGAAAGCCTCAAACTGAAATATTTTCCCTTTCTTGTTTCAAAGTAACTTATTATATTTTATCATACTGCATGGTTGGTTTTGTTTTACTTTTTGAAAATAATTGTTTGTTTGTTTCTTTTGTTAAAATCTCTCAAGTTGTCTTTAACACAATAAGCCAATCCAAACACATTGACAAAATCACATTGTTGATAAGCAGGATATGATAATCTTTGTGTTTCATCCTTGAATTCTCGTTCATGTTATGTTCTACTCTTTTACTTTTGATGTGTGACTACCTACAGACTTTTTCGCCTCATTGATTTTGGATATCTTGTGATAATTGTGTGTTTTCCATTCAAATAGAAGTATGATTTTAACAATAAAAAATCAAATGTTGCAGTGATTTTCACATTATACATCATCTTTGTCTTCCCTTCCCAGTTATGCAGCATCAATGTGGGGATGTTTGCTCAAAAATGTTTAGTTACCTCACAGATTGATTTTTTTAGGTTGAGAAAATCAGCATTGGCTGCTATACATTCTGGAAACAAAAAATTGGCCCTTAACTATGCAAGGGAGATGAAATTAGTCACCCAGAGTAGAGAAAAATGTTCATCCCTTTTGAGCAGAGTAGAGGAAGTGCTTGGTGTTATTGCTGATGCCGAGTCAACGAAAAAGGTGCAACTTGTAAAAAAAAACGATCAGTTTATACCATAATCTAAAGATTGTTTTGAGCTGCAGATTGTCTTTGTTACATATGGTGATCTGTTGTGGGTTAGCAGGTTTCTGAAGCTATGCAGATTGGAGCCCGGGCTATTAAAGAAAATAAGATCAGTGTGGAAGATGTTGATCTTTGTTTAAGAGATATCCAAGAGAGCATTGATTCACAGAAGGAAGTTGAAAAGGCTCTAGGTATATTTTGTCATCTGTTGTGGCATGCATTTGAATTGTGTTTTGCAGTTTCAGGAAGGTTGTCAATGTTTTGTGTCTGATATCAATAATTAAATATTTGAATTTTTTTTGAGCATTGCTTTCTGGTGACTGCAGAACAAACACCATCATTTGTGGATGTCGAGGATGAAGATATTGAAGAGGAATTCAAGATGTTGGAGCAGACTGTTGGGAAAGAGGAACAAGTTCTGGTTCCGGAGAAGACGACTAGTAGTGCAGAAAAAAGAACAGCTTCGGAAGACAATGAGTTTATTAGCGATGCTTTCTCAAACCTCAAGCTTTCGGACGGTCCAGCTAAGAATTTAAGAATCACCGAGTCGTTGTCAGAGGGAAAGAACACAACAAAAAAGTTAGAAATGGAAGCTGTGTAAGTTTTATAATGAAAAATATGGCTTTGCTTTATTTCGGGCAAAATGACCTGTTTTGTTTTGTGAGGTGTACATATCCATTTCAGGTGTTGTACAGTTAATGTTGTGGATAAATATCCAATCATTTGTATTTTGAAAGACTAAAATAAAAATCTTTTTCGAGTAATTAGTACAGATTCTTAACCTGTCGTAATGCATGTCGTTTTTTTTAAAAAACAAATGTATGCTTCTTTTTCTATGACTACACAAAAGTTTGACATGTGTAAGGTCAAGTATTATTGACAAGTCCGAAACCGTGATGTGTGGCGTAATTACAAAGTGAGCTTTTACATGGCTAAACCCCATATCAGTCTTTCAGACTAACCATCAGTGTAGTAAAAGAATGTCCCATTTCTTTGCAAGGTTTCTTCCTAAGAAGAGGGCCGTGTGAAATGAAGAACGGAAAAAAAATAAAAAAGGTGAAAACTATAGAACTTGATACAATTGTTGAAGATGTTTGTGATGCAGAGGGTCCCTTAGAAGGTTTATATAAGGAAGGATTTAGCCCAATGGAAAAGGTTGTCAATGCATTGGTTGGCTTTATTTATTGATTATAGGACTGACAGCTTAATGAGCTGAGCTGACTACTGAATGAAACTTGACCTCACAAAATTAATTAGTCTACTTTCTTGTGCTCAACAAATCTTGATACACACCAAATCTTACACCTAATTATTTAGATACGATGAACTAATTACTGGTTAACAATGTGCTTTGATTGATTAAGGAACTCACAATATGTTTTTAGTACCTCAAATATATTAATTCATGATGAGTTAATTAACTTTTAGTGGTATGTGTGGATTGATTAGTTAAATCACTTTAAACAATGTTCTTAGTCATTAGCCAACCGATGCAAGTTGTTAATAAACAAGTGAGTTGTAATCGAGTGATTTAGTTAACATGTAATAATGTGTAGTTATTTTAAGAATATTCTTCATTGACTCATGTTCAACATAGTCCATTTTAGAGGATGAGAAGTCCTATTAGATTACTGTGTGCTATCCTTTAGAAATAAATAGACTTAAAATCAAAATATCTTTTAAATTTCTGTGAATTTTATATTAAATAATTACTCTTGGGCTTATACACCATTGAATAATATCGATTTATCTTAAATATAGATTTACTCCTGGACTTCTCCATTATTTATCTACCTTGCTTGAGTGATTGATTTATTTGATTCCTATGTTAACTTTACGTATTCTATACTTTTCCAGCATTTTGTATGATGAATTTAGATTACTAATTTTTAGAACAAGTTTAGATACTTGAACTACAAATATTTTGTTAATTCCAGTGAAATGAAGCTCAAATCCATCTAGTAGTTTTAACATTATTTTTAAAACACAGATGCATTGTATTATTATTTCTATTTCTTTTTCAGTTTTCTAACATATTTTAATCCATAAAATCAAAGAAATAGCTTTTATTGTTCTAATGTTCTGTTTAAAACATTTTCTAAATCATAACAGATGCAACATATATGATTTGCCATGCAATATTTATCATTCACCATTTGACCGTATGGTAGTAAATGAAACATTTCCTAAGAGTAATTTAATGATCGCCATGTTAAATAAAGTACCTTATAACTTTAATGTATTAATAATAAATATATTTTTACTTTTTTTATTGACCGATATAATCCTCGTGCTTTGGGTTTGTGTGATATTAATATATGAAAAGATAGTTTAAACCATAAAAATATCTTAGGAAAGTATTTTTTTTATTCACTTGTAATTTATTACAAATGGTTCAAACAAATTCTAATGAGAATGTGTACATAAAATTATTTCAATTTAATTGTTTAATTAATAATATGTTTGAATTTGATATGCACAAAACAGTTTAAATATATGTAGATTATTTATAAATGACAGAAGACTTTGATTAAAAAACTTAGATTGAATTTTATTTGTCAGCTTTGATCATATCATTTGAATATTAATTTTGATATGTAAAAAAGTTATGTAGAATTTACTTTGACACCAATAAAAACGAATTACTTTTAAATAAATATTTTTAATTTATCTAAAACTCCTTTATTTTACTCTTAAAAGGATCAATTCTAATTTATTATACTTATTACTAAAAATAGTTAATTAATTCTTAAGAATAAATTAAACTAAATGTGACCTTTTAATACGTTTGGTTTACAATAATAATTAAGTTCCAACACATTTTAATATCAATTTATTGCTAAAATTGATTTAGATACACACTTAATTAAATAATGTTCTTTTCATTTAAAATGAATTTTATCATAATCTAAATTAGAGTTATTTATTGTTTTGAACTAATCTACTAAATCCAAAAATTCAATCAAAACCAATCAAATCAATTGAATCCAATTTAAACCAAACCAATTGGATTCATAGTTTACAAAGTGAACTAAACCAATCATCTATATTATCTATTATATTATTTTTAATAGTGTTTTATGAAATAATCATGTATTTTTTCTTATTATATGATTTATGTGAGTATTTTATAATAAAATGTATTATTTGTATCTATCTGATGATAAAAATTTTATGTGAGAATTTTATTAAAAATAATAATTTTTCTTTAAAAAATAATAAAACTGTGCATTTATAAAATATTTTAAATTAAATTAAATCGATCAAAACTAACACATTCTTTGTTTAGTTGGTTTGGTTTAGATTTTGGAAACAAAAATCTGAAAACCTAAAAATTGAACAACCAAATGGCCCTCATCTATGGATCATCTTCATTGTCCGTGCATGGGAGCAGTATAAGGCTGAAAGCATGAAACTATCAAGTGTCAGATTCTGCTGGTGATATTTTATGATCACAAAATATACACCACGTTTCTGAAAAGGCTAAACCATAAACTAACTTTACACTCGCTTTTAGTAAACATCTCTAATCTAATTTCATTCATAACTCTACTTTTGAGGAAAATATAATACACACTAAACCATGTATATTCTCCTTTTTCCCTCTACTTTTGTTGAAAAATGAAAGGGGTAGTATCTAGTGGAGGAGTACTACTACCATTGCTGTGGTGTGGAAAAACAACCTGATTCAGCACTTGCTCTGTTGCAACATTTTCATGAGGATCCACATTGTAGGGGACTGAATTAGAAACGTTCTTGGTAGGTGTGATGGTTGTAGGCCATTGTGGTTGTGTGGCAGAATTTGGAATGATGTTGAAGAAAGGGGCATGGGGCATTGGCATTGGTGGCATTTGGTTTTGGAAACCAAACATGTTATGTCTGTTATCTGTCATAACAGAAAGTGGTGAAATAGGTAACTGTGGTGGTGCTCTGAATCCCATTCCAGCTCCTACTAAGTGTGGTAAATGTGGTCCATTCATATGATGTGCTGCAGCAGCTGGTAGCATCATTAGTGGCCATAATCCATTTCCCATTGACATTATCTGCATCATATGATAGCACTATGCTTAGTTTAGACAAGGATTCAAATTTCAATGTTTATAAATTAAGTCTAGGAAAACATAATTTATACGACAGAAATGGAATTGGAATTTTACCTGTAGCTGAAACTTCAGAGTCTTGAGATAGTCTATGGCATCGTCAAGCATTGATGCTTTGTCCACCTTGAAACATGTACAAGACACAAATTAGAGAATTGAAACAAGTGCAACAAGCTCTAACTAGAAAAATTTAATATACTTCTAGACAAAATTAGGGGCAAGAAATTATTAGACAATCTCATACCACATTTTTTTTTTTTATATATATTTACTCAAATTTTTAAACTAATGAGATTAGTTAGAACCATGATATTTGTAGACTATGTAATAATTTCTTGCCGAGAACACTCACACTCACACTCACTACTCAAACACACACACACCTTATTGCAATTGGGTATGAGCTCTTTCAATGTGCGCATCTTCCTGTTAATTTTTTCTCTTCGCTTCTGCAAACATATCCACAACTACATATTAGTGTCATGAAATTAATGAACAAATATACAAGCTCTTCATCTTCTTTTTTTTCTCAATATACTTTTGGGGTTGTAATTAAATCATGGGATCTACTTTTATCATCATCTCCAAAAAAGTTTTCCTCACCTTTTCAGACAAGTTATGAACCACAGCATTTCTGCTTCTCTTGATTCTGTTACCCTCTCTCTCTGAGGTTTGCTTCTCTATATCTTCAGGCTCTTCTTCATTCTACATCAAACAAATCCAAGTGCCTTAGAATGATGCTAGCAAACACCAAGGAGTAAAGGAGCTAAAAATATTATATATTTATAGCTTAGGGTTCCACTTACATCACTTAAATATGTTGAGTCATCAGTGTCCTCATGTTTTCTGATACCAAAGTTTGGGTCATTAGAGGCTCCAAGCGAGCACACAGAAGAAGAAGCTATCCTCGGTTCATGACACGTGTTTGTGTTTGTGTTAGCTTTTCCCTTGGCTCTTACTGCTTCTGAGCTTAAGGTTTGGTCCCAACGTTGTTGACTTTGGGATCTGTGAGTATTAATGTTGCGACCAACATTTTCAGAGTGTTCATCAACAGGTGGTGGTGGTGGTGGTTTTGTGCTTCTTTCAACAGTTAAAGATGTTTGCTTTTGAATTCCATGTGATTCTTTCGTTGATTTGTTCTCCTCCACTACTCTTTCTTGAGACGATGCATCATTTTTTTTCTGTTGAGTTGCACTGTTTCCTTGGCATGTTGTAGATTTGAGAAACACTGCTGGTATAGAAAAGTTGGAGAAGTTAACTTTTCTGGTTCTCTGATCCAAACCAGAATTTCGTGTGTTTGTTGTTTCCGCTGGTGTTTGAGTTGAATCTGTCTTTTGTTTCTTCAGTGGAGATGAAGGTAAACACTGTTGTTGTAAGTTTGCAGAGTCATTTACTGGTTTTAACAAGTTTGCAAATTCTTCTTGAAGCTTGCAGGAATTCTTGCTTTGCAAGGATTGACAAGAATATTGAACATTGCTTTTCTGTGATGAAGAGCTCATGTCAGACTCCCTTTGAAGTGGGTATAATGTGTTAAACCTTGTTCTTTTTATAATGCTGTCATCTTCATGTTCTCTTTCCTCATTACTCCTTGTTCTATTTGATGAACTTCCTCGTACACCAATCTCTCCATTTTCCCATACTAGTTCAAGGAAATCGTTGTCATAACTGAAAAAACAAAATAAAATAAAATCACTCACTTAGATTAAAGTTATATAATGAAAAAAAATTATGATAAGCCATGTACAACTAATTAATATATACTTACATGGAGGCAACATGGGAGGAGGTTTTTGTCATCCCCGAGCGTGTGGAATCAAACATCTTCTGAATCATTTTGATTGTGTGAAATGAAATAAATTAACACTTGATGTTGTTTCTGAATTGCACACACTTGATGGTGTATATATATATAAATGGCAGGTAAATAGTCTTTCTCTTTCCCTTCTTTGCTTGCTTTCTGAGGCTCAAATAATAACGCATGTATGTGAAGCTAACAAATTATAATTAAGCTGTGATCATCACGAGTTATATAATTTGAGGAAGCCAGCAGATGTCACACACTTGGTGCAAAGTATTACTCAAATAATGGATCCCAGTGGTTCTTGTACGAAACAAAAATCTTGTGCAGTGATGTATGGTTCTACGAAAATGAATGGGTAAAATTACGTTAACAATTACAATAAGCAGCCAATCAGTCATCCTATTCATAGAATATTTACGTATTTCTCTTTCTTCACATTTTATATGTATACGTATTTCTCTTTCTTTATATTTTATAACTGGTTGTCTGTGTATTGGAGATGTCTATAAAACATTTTTTTTAAAACTAAGTAGTCTTTCGGGTCTTCTTTCTGATGGCAAACTTGTCATTTCACAATTTAATTCCTAGTACTCAGCGAAATAAATATTTGGGGATTCTCTCAAAGGTGTCCACAAATTTCATGCAGTGTTCTCTTTTGTCAATCTTATGCTATGGTTAGGTATCAAGCAAGAGAAAGTGGACCAGCACCATATCCTCCTTTGCCAATGCTCCACACTTTTATTCCACATTTTTTCTAATGATATATGATATATCAAACAAATTACTTGTTTGTATTTCTCTCTGAAAATGACTGACCCAAATCAAAAGCAGATATTTAAATACACACATTATTTATTTCTCTCTCAGATTTTTTTTTTTAAAAGAAAAAAGTAACTTGTATGTTTCTTTTTTAAACAAACTGAATCCAGCATGCACAGACAAGTTATCTAGAATTTATTCTACGCGCCACGCCGACTCAAATCACCTCTTTCTTGTTTCTTGTCCTTCTTGCTTATCTTCCAATGATCTTTGTAGTTAAAAACATCATTCTGTCCTCTTCTAGTTTTCTTAAATTTTTTTTTAACTATAATGCTATTTGTTTAATTAGGAAACATAATCGGGGCAAGTGATTAGGTTCCTCCTCAACTCCTCCTCGAGTATATATTATGGTAAGATATCGGGAACAATTCCTTGTTTTACAAATTAATTTTATAAGGTTGAATTAGACTCATCATCTATATTTTAAATTAAAGTTATAATCTAGTATAATCCCGTTAATATAATATAATTATGGTCTGGTGTAACTCTATCAATATGGTATAACCTACCGGTACAAATCTTCCATAAAAAATTTAAAATTTTACATGATATTAGAGTCTATCTAATGCTGAGTCACCCCTTGTCATGTCTAGCCACTCATTTTAATAGTCTCAACGCACGATTCTAAATCTCAGGTGTGAGGGGTACGTCCATGCACTAGTCAAACCTCGGCAGAAGTCTCATATCATCTACAAACATGACTTTTGCATATAAATAAGTAAGGAACAATCCTCACCTTACATACTAATTTTGTAGAATTAAGTTAGACTCATCACCCACAATTCCATCAATATAGTATAATCTACTAGCACAAACCTTCCATAAAAAAATTCACAATTATTATTTTTTATAGTTAAATATTAGTGTTTTTTCTTTTTTAAACGGGAGAGTTCACCATATTTTCTAACTTTCTTCTTCACACTTTACCTTAACATGATAATTTTATCATTTATAGACATATATTGTTGTGATTTTTATTAAGATGACTGTGTATTTCTGTTAACTGTATTTTTTAATTTACCGATTGTAATTATAGCTGCATTAGTCTCATTTACTTACAATTTCTCAAGAGATGAAATTATATAACTAAGGATAAGATCTATAGAATCCGGACATGACTAAATTTGGAGAGATGAGGTAGGAGAGACACGTCAAAGGGATGATGGATGATAATAGTAACATGAACATGGAAAGAGAACCCCACACTAAATGGAATCTAAGGTATTGGTGGAGTGTGGGGCTAATGGTGGGGTTTGTTGAGTGTTGCTTGGAGGACCCTCTACCACAAGCATCTAACCTAAGTCTAAGTGGTGGGGCGGGTTGGGGGGCCAAAGGGTACACAAAGAGGCACACCCTCCCTCGTGTATTACGTCCAATTTTCAGTCTTAGCAAGAGAAAATGTTCCACTGGTCTACCACTTTCACGTGATACTCACATTGGTTTCACGAGCCATGGTGTACCCTTGTCGGTACTTTTCGTATTCATCACCATTTATTCTTAATTAGAATTTATTTGATACACTTAGGAAATTTTGGCGAGGACGATGCACCACCACACACCGAAAATGACACACAAAGTTCCCGACACCATAACACTTACCTTGTGGGGCTTCTCACGATAGCATAATACGCATATCCATTGAACGACAATTTTTTCTTAAAATTGTTGGACACATCACTATACTTTCTACTTTCTTATTACATGAAATGAGACTTTTTTTAACATACAAATATAATTTTCAACAGTTCCAAACAAAAATCTCTATTGATAACTATTATTTCTCGGCAGAAATCCAACAGCTTTAAGCTTTTTCAGGGAAGTTGGCCTGCTAGTATTTAAGTCCAATGAACCTCAAAACGCACACCATTCTCATTCTCCATTTTTTGACGCAATATTTGTAGGAATAAATATCTGTGAGTAATTTAATTATAGATAGATCTAATATTATCTTAAAATGTTAAGTTACGTGCTTAACTCAAGTTTAGAAAATTAACATGTGACATTATAATTAATTATTTCTACTACGTGACGTGAGATATCTAATAAAATAATTTTTAATTATGAAACAATTTTATTTGTTAACCAAAGAATAAGATGATAAAATGAGCCAATATTTCAAGCATTGTCCCGCCAAAAAGTCAGTGGTCACTTTGTTTTTTAGAAAAGGGTCGGAAGCATCAACCCAACTCATTTTAAGATGAATTTCCACGTTTACTTGCCTAAACAAGAAAACACACGCAAAAAAAGAAAAAAGTTCTTATAAACACATTTGTGTTTAAACTTTAAAGCAAAGGATAGGATTTGTGGGTTTGAAAGGTGTAGAGCATATCTAAGTGGAACTAGTCAAGAAGATTGATTGAGAGGCAAAGATGATACAATGGAGCAGGTAAGCATGTGATGCAATGGCTTTAAATTTGATGGAGATGTGGTGGAGCTTGTCAAGAATAATTGTGGTGCAACCTTGTGGTTTTGATGTTTGATCCAATTGTTGAGAGACTAAAAGAAAAGATCTCAAGGCTTGTGACTCAGGGTTACAGAAAGACAAAGGAACCAAGAGTAGTGAAGATAAAAAAGTTGTGGCATTTATCATCTGATTTCACTATTTTTAGTTATAAAATTAATTAAAGTGCATGAAATTCAACCTAATTCAATTCATTTTAGAATTTAGGTTAAGTTTGATTGATTGAGTAATGGTTTTTAATCCTAACGATTTTCATTTATTTTTATCAAAATTAGTTAGTTAGGTGAGTTTACTCGACTTGACAAGATCAACTTATTATATCATAAGAAAAAAATATGAAATATACATGAATTAATTACTCGTAAACTTTTTTGAATAATATGAAATTTTAGTTTTATCATCTTAAATCAATATAGTGATTTTCTAACAATCTTTTAATATCCTTAGATTTGAGCATGGTTTTGTAGCTTTTCCTCAGTTTCATGTTGTCACTCGTCCAAAACTTTCTACGTTCACTCAACTCTTGCCATTGTGAAAGTGATGTGGATGTTATCTCTAGGTGATTTTTTTTTTTTTTTACAAACTCCTTAACTTAACATTTTCATCGTGTCACTTTGGAAATTGAAATCGTTACTGAGCTCTTTGTTGGCATTTTACATGACATGTAAACACTATTTTACTTAACAAGTTGAAATTTTGACATGAAATATAAATGGTGCACAGGCCTCATAGATTTTGTATGGTGATTTCAGATCTTTATTTGATTTTATTTTTGTTTATATATAGTTAGATTGTGGCGCAGTTCTGTTCCCGTAAGAGCTAAGAACCACTTTCGCTACACTTTTTTTCTCCATATCAACCTTTTCCACCCATCTATTTTGTCATGTTCTGGTAGGAGTTTCTATCCACATTTTTCTGGACCCAGGAAAAAAAATCTAATTTTTGGCCAATTAAGTTTCCCATCAAATTAATTGATTTTTAACCTTATAAATAAAGATGTTTTGTGGTCTCCTAGAAGAATATATCAAATAAATACTCTTGCTACCATCTTATATAAAAACATAGAACAATTAAGTGGTCCAAAACTTTTTGGATTTTTTTATTTCTTAATTTCCAGGCACGTTTCTTTGTTTACATGGTACTAAGAATATTAGTGGCAAGCTAGACTTTTCACGGCTGCTCATTATCTTGGTGATTATTTTATAGCAATTATTTATATAAGCCACTAAAAACTAAGGGTTTGTCGAGGTGAAAACAAGTTTTTCATCTTTTGGTTTTTAAATACAATGGTAAAATTGGAGTAAATTTGACTTTATGTCATTTAGTAAATACTTTTACATTTAATTTAAATAAAAAGAGATTTTATGATTTTAGTTTATACTTTTTTAAAATATAATACTTTTTATATTATCTTTTTCACCATTATTATTAATATTAACATCATTATTATTTTAAGTATTATCATCACCAATAAGTTATTGTTATTATAATTATCACTAATATTATCATTACAACGAGGATTGTTATTATATATCATATTTATCATTATTATTGTAGAAGTCTCTTACAATATTGTTTGTGTAACATTATGATATAAAAACATTTTAAAATTAATTTTAATAGGATAAAGATGTTTTAAAATAAATAAATTCAAGAAAAAATTAAAACTAAATTTAAAAAATTAGTCAACTAGTTTTTATTTTTAAAATTTTCAAAAAACTTGCAACTACTGGCTACACCTAGAATTCATATTAATTTGTCTCGTTCCTAAACTTTTGGGCCCAAGCAAAGGAGAGGACTTTGTCACCTAACATTCAAGCAAAGCCCATTAGTTTATAACAGATCATTCACATTCCATAGCACATGTTATTTATGACTACTAAGAACTAGTGACATTCAGCACTTATTTCCTTTCTTCATCATTTTTTAGATAATTTTTCAATGCAACTAAAGAAATAAACATTATGCCGATAAATTCACAATTGGACACAGATTTCATGCGAAGGTTGTTCAAGTTAACTATACTGCCCATGAATTGTGAAGGAAATTACATCCACCATGCCAACTCATGAAATTTTTTTTAGTTCAGTTAAAATTTTTAAATATTAAAATAAATCTGATTACGTAGCAAGACAAATTAGAAACATAGGAAGAAGAATGAATAGTCTCACTCACCTTGAAAACTCCTAAAAATAATATATAGAATTTTTTTTTTATAATATTTAGTTTGGTCTAAATTACTCTCTATTTAGAGAGTCAGAGCTTGATATTTGAACCAATTATAATTAGATTTCATCGTATTAAACCTAAATAAAATAAAAATAAAATATAATTTAAATTAGCTATTTATTTTGAATTGTGAAATTTATTAAATTGATTCCACCGTTTCATGTCCTATCCCAAGCCTAATGTCTACTGAGAATTTGTCACAATCAAAATAAATTTATTAATGCTTTTAAGAAAACACATCTGACGTCATAATTCTAAAGATCAAGAATTAAGCCTTAAACATGCCATGAGAAGACATGTACGTAATTTGTAACAATCAAATAAATTTAATATAATTCATTTAACAATAAAGTTTGATCTATGTATGTATACATTTAATATAGTATAAACACTTTTAAAAATCATCAATTTTTTAAAATAAATTATTAAAAAATAGAAAATGATCTATAAAATGTAAAAAAGAATTATATTGTTATCTAATAAAAATCATTATATAAAATAAGTTATTGGATTTAAAAAAATTACTTAAAAATCATATCTATTTTGATTTATAATGGTGGATATTATTGTAGAAATTGTGGGTTAGGCCTGATTCAACTCCACAAAATCAGTTTCTGAAGTGAGGTTTGTCCCCCACTTATGTATATACAACAAGTCTCATCACTAGATGATGTGTGATTTCACATTCTTCCAATATTGGACTTTCAACACATCTCTCCCACGGCGAGGATTGAACTTCTCGAGTGTGGAAACTATCCGACGCCGAGGACTGAATTTCTCGAACAAGGAAACTATAAGCTGGGGTGTTTCAATACAACCCGATATTCTACGGATAGTCCAATATTGGTCCAACGGGTGGCCCAACATCTTCATTGACAGTTAGGATAGACTTTGATACCATGTAAACATTTAGGTTGAGCCTAACTTAATCCCACAAAACCGGCTACTTATAGTTTCTACACTCGAGAAGTGCAGTCCTCGGCGTGGGAGAGGTGTGTTGAAAGTCCAATATTGGAGAGGTGTGAAGTCCCACATCATCTAGTGATGGGACCTGTTACATAAAATCTCACTTCACAGGCCAGTTTTATAAGGTTGAGTTAGGCCTAACCCATAATTTCTACAATTATTATGTAATTTTAAATATTCAATATGTAATCGTTAAATTAAAAAAAAAATGTTCATAAGAATGTTGTTGGATGTATAAATAGATTGATATTTTACTTATTAACGAGATTTAATTATCTTCATCAAATAAAGTAAATAAGGTATGTGAATGGTTGTACCAGATGAAAAACTTGATATTCTGATTTAGTTAAAAGTTCTGAATTTTGTTGTTCATAAAAGTGTAGCAGTTTTACCCAATTTGATTTACACTAACTGGATCTTCCATGTTGACGTTTATAAGGAAATTTTACAATAGTTGTGGTGAGAGATTTCTCGAGGCAAATAAGGAAAGAAAATTAGAAATTTATTGAGAAGTTGCCACGTAGCTGTTATTATTCAACTTCTAGATTTTGTACGAGAGACTATGAGCTGGAACTCAAATACTAAAGTCTAAAGTGGTATAACGATGACAGCAGAGACGCCAAACATTAAAAAAGTCAAGAAATAAAACGATTTGGTTTTTAATTGTCCTTAAAAACATCGTGAGACACATTTACTTCTACTATTATGTAGGTTACATGCTGCTTTTCTAAGGTTCAACTCCAAAGACTGTGCTGCAGAGTGCAGACCAAATGACAATTTGATGGCTTATGAAAGCAACCTCATGCAGTTATGGTTGGGGTGGCGGGGAACATTTTAACTTTTCTTCTTTCTTCTTTTACTGCTACTATGTTAATAACTCATTTACAGATATAAATTAAATCATTCAAAAATAAAACATATAACACACTTACTAATCAATATCCTAATGAATTGGTTAAAAAAATTTAAAAAAATATTATTTAATGTATAAACTATAATGGTTTCAATAAAATATTCTTTTATTTATAATAAATATTTTAAGATAAATTTTGCTTCACACAATTATAATATATACCTAATCAACTAACTCACTTGTATAATATATATATATATATATATATATATTATTTTTCTTTTTTTCACATTTTATACATATACTTATTTTTTTATATATTTTATAACTAATTTTTTATCAAAATATATATGTATTTTTCTCTTCTCATATTTTCTCTGCAAATCCATATAATTTGATTTTCCGGCTTGAATATTTATTGTTGTGAAAAACCCTCTCAATTGGCTAGATTTAGCATTCACAGTTTCTTTAGATCCAAGCATACATGCAAGTTCTTGTTCCCTCTTTATATTGTTGTTCTTAATTCTTGTTGGTTGTGAACCAACCAACAAAAAAATAAACATGTGAGTAGGGAGATGAAAATGCATTGGATGCATGAAACAGTACACGTGGGGGCGAGGTGTTGAATGGAGAAGAATGGAAGAACACAGAAGAAGGTGAGGTGTGGTTGTTTTATGTGTTAAATTAAGAAAGAAAAATAAGATTGATTTTGTGTCCCCAAGACAGGAGCGCGGTATCATTTGAGCATTTAAAAAAGTCATTAGTAGATTCACACTTGTCACGTTTTCCCACAATTCTGATTTTTTCTTGTTATCGCTTGCTCCCTCCCATTGATAACATCTTTTTTCCACCATGTCACTGTGCTCCCTCTTTGTTACTTCTCCCCAATCTATAATATCTATCCTTCTAGGATGTTACCATTAATGTTAAATAATTTTAAATAAATTGAAATAATTTTAAATAAATTGAAATAATTTTAAATAAATTGAAATAATTTTTTTCTATGTTTTATATTAAAAAATGATATTGAGTGAAAAAACTTATGCTTGTTGTATAAAGATTATTTTATTTTCAAAATGAAAATTCATATTTATAATATAAAGAAAGATGACTTTTATATGTTTTAAGGTAAATCAGTGTGAGGTAGACAAGAAAGCAAGGCATGCATGAATTTTGTGTAGTACAGCCGTTTTCTTTATTCCTCACTTTATTACAAGGAGAAAGGAATATTTGGAGAGTTTTGTCACACAGCAGCATCTTCATTGATGAATTATATAATTTTTATTACTTTTTAATAGTCTCTCCTTCGTATATAGGATTTAAGGACATAAATCAATTTTAACTCTAATATTTTAAGATTTTATTTTTTAAATTTGAGTAAGTTTACAATTTATCTTATTTTAATAATTTTATATTTCCATTCCTACACGAGATTGTATTGAAATATGTTTTTCTACTCGAGATTGTGTTGATTTTTTTTTTTGTATGAAATATGATATCTGGATTGTTCCATTTTATTTTTCATTTTTAGTTGAAATAATATAATTTATCTTTTTTAGTTGAAATCACTAACCTCCAAGAAAAATGAAAGAAGGGTAATATTAAGAAACACGTTGAAAATCTTAATTGAGGATATTTGTATATGAATATTTTCAATTATTTAAAAAGTTAATATTTATATTCTGATCCGAACAAATAAATGCAACATCATTTTAATATTTAATTTTCTAAAAATAATTTAGATAATATTTTAAAATATTATTTAATTTATCATGAAAATTTATTAAATTTTAAAGATAAAAAATTAAAATATTCATCTAAAAAAATAAAATAAGATATCACCTTCGATTTAGAGATATCTATGGGAGGGTTTAAATTAATTTTGATAAAAAATATAAAATTTAAACTTATCAATTTTCATTTTAGTTTGGTTTAGGTTTTCAATATATTTTTTAAAAATTCGAAACAAATCAAATCAACCGATCAATAATAGGTGGGTTGATTTTTGATTCGGTTGCGTTGGATATAAGATATTTTATAAATATAAAATTTTATTATTTTTTAAGAAAAATATATTATTCTCAAAAAAATATTAAATCTTTATCACTAAAAAATATAGATAATATGTTTTTCATAACATATTTCCATAAATCAAATAATAAAAAGATATAATTGAATTCCATTATTTATAATAAAATAATAAATAATATATATTTAAGTTGATTCAACTTGATTAAGATTTATTATCCACAAATTTAATGCTCATTATTTTACTCGTATTAATGTAATTAACTAAAAAATTTCAAATCAACTTAAATGATTTAGTGGGAAACTTGAGAGTTAATTAAATTGTACGAAAGCAATAAACAGAGTTTGTGCGTGTTACTGTAACACTGTTACATATACTCGAATATAATTTTGACTAATAATTGCTTGAAACATCCCACAACTTTATTTTCCATAAAAGAAAAGAAAATGATAAGAAGTTGTGGAAAGTTGAAAAGGAAAGGAGAGGAGAGTTGTCTGGAAGTAAGTTTGAATTAGTGTAGAGGCAATGAATGCGCACAAACTCTATTCATAAGTATGTTGTAATGTCGTTGATGGTTTTTGTTTTGTTGATAGAGCGTTTCAAGGAAGTACATCAATATGTTTCTGAGCACACAACAGTTTATGTAGCATCACCAGTTCCAATGACTTTATATATTTTTGTCTCTCCAATCAAGGTCCCTCATGCGCAACACGATGATTATATCCATTGAACATTAATTAATGGTTATTACATGTATGTACAAGGTTTCAGATATCAATGTTCTCTTGTCCACCCCATTCTGCCCCAGTGTCTATGTTCATTCCCTCTACCTCTAACCACATTTCTTTTTACAACTATATTCCACCCTTCCCTACACACCTTGACCTTGTCACCATGTTAAGTTTTTTTACAAAGTTTTCTTAACAACACTCTTACTAATACTAACACTATTCATAAATTAAAATGAAAGCTATGATTAAATCCTAGCAAGTAAAACATTTAGAATTAATCTCAAATGAAATTAATTCATCTATAAATATGTGAGACATGAAAATAATTAATTAAAATGTGATATGGATATAAGAAGAGAAGAGAGGTAAAAGGAAAATGAAAATTGGAAATGAATAAACACACGTCAGTTGATCGATGCCAAGTTGGATTTTGGTTAACGACACGTGTAGTTGTCGGGTAGCACGACAACATTTGAGGTGGAAAAAAGAAAAAGTGGCCGGGGAAGTGGCGCTGGAGCAGAGAAGTGTTTGATTCTACGAATAGGACCATCATCCATTTATTTATTTAAGGTGGCGGCTTCCATTGCTGTCTCTTCATCATTATCATCATCTTCTTAGTTTTGTTTCTTCATTCTACAATGGGCAAAACCGCTAGTTCTTCTTCTTCTTCTATTAGCAGCACCACCAACCGTCATAACTTCCTCATTTCAACTGCTTCTTCTCTCACACAAGAACTTCCCACTGATCTTAGCCTTGGTCTCACTGTTTCCCCTACTCAACATGTTGGTTCTTCTTTTTCAAGGTTTCTACTAACTTGTGCTTATTGAATATGAAAACTTATGGACATTAGTTAATTGAAGACTTATGTGAATTGATTTGATGTTGTAGGGGGCAGTGGCAACCACCCCACCAATTTGTGAACACTTCACAAGCTGCTGAAGTTAATGATTGCAATGATCATAGCAGCTTCTTTGTCAAGGTCTACATGGAAGGCATTCCAATTGGAAGAAAACT
Source organism: Hylodesmum podocarpum (assembly GCA_026586105.1). Classification (NCBI taxonomy): domain Eukaryota; kingdom Viridiplantae; phylum Streptophyta; class Magnoliopsida; order Fabales; family Fabaceae; genus Hylodesmum; species Hylodesmum podocarpum. Next base: position 1,651,009 of record JALJEV010001298.1, on the reverse strand, counting down.
CAATATTCTAGCTCATGGTGGATACTATGAGTTAGTCAAGACACTTGAACACATGTTTGACACTACCATTCTTTGTAATGTCTTTTCCCATGCTCTCAACTTCAATAAATTTAAGCTCATAATAGAGACTATATTCAAATGAATATTTTCAAGAGACAATAATGAAATAATGTTGTGGTGTGTTAACAGGGGGAACAGAGATGAATGGAGTGCAACCCGAGAGATGCCATGTGCTAACTTATGAAGATGAAGAAGGGGATTTGGTCATGGTTGGAGATGTACCTTGGGAGTATGTTAATTGAATCTTTTTTTGTCTCTTGAGAAACAAACGCATTATAATATTTTTATGCATTAATGTGCTTGGTGTCTTGATGATGCAGGATGTTCTTATCCACTGTTAAGAGATTGAAGATCGCAAGGGTAGACACATTCGGGTGTTGAGTGTAGACGACACTGCCTATTACTCCCACCAGTGGTTACAAATTTTGTCCTCTAGAGTGAGACTCACTACTGTGGTCACTCATCAGAAAATTTAGATAATCTTAGTTAGTGAAGTATGCACAAATAGATGTATATGCATAGCTCACTCTACTCTTTCTTTGAAGATAATGGATGAGAATAATGTTGTAAATTCTACCTTTTGCTGACTTAATTTCCTTCAATTTTTAAGACTGGCGCAATGGAAAGAAAAATCAATGTCTTGAGCAAATGAAAATATGTAGTACTATGCAAGATTCTCTCTGTTTTTGTCCTGCAATTACAGCAATTTTTAATATTTCTTATAATTACTGAATTGTAGATTTTACTAAAGTCTAGAAAATTTTCTGATTATTTAGAGTGGTACACTTGATGCATTACCGTCCCTGGTCACACAGGTAAGAGTAGGATTTCAAAATATATATATATATATATATTTAACAAATATCATAGATGCTCTTAGCATATAATTTTAATATCAATCAAATACTTCAAATCCTTAGGCATCTTCTATGAATTTCAACACAAAGATCAGTATCATTATTCACTGGTCTCAAGCCTCGAACAAGTGTGCTGTCAAATACCATAAGCCTTTAAATTCAATCGTTGTAAGATTTAGGTAATTTGTTTAATTATGTTAATCACCACTTTAATTCTATTTTAAAAACTTAATCTTAGACAAATTAAATTAAAAATTTTGTAACTCTAGATTACTCCAATTAAGAAACACTAACCTCAGAACACTTTCAACCCAAGCACACTAATATTCCAGCACGAATGCAACAAGGGCAGAAATCTTACCTTGATGAACAATATTTTAGTTCATCATTCTTGCATACTCATTAACTTGTGTGACTTACTAGGAAACGAAACGTTATTTCACCTCCTTTGCCACGTGTATGATAGAAGGAAATGAATTTTGAAATTCTTTGATTAAGAGCTGTTCTATTTGCGAAATGAAAAATATTCCGTAAATAACGAGAATGCCTGGACGATGAAATGTGGATATTTCGTAAATAACGAGAATGCGTAGACGATGAGATGTGGACATGAAGAGAAATATTTATACGTATAAGAGAAAAATATATATATATATATATATATATATATATATATATTTCATTAACAAATGTATTAATTAATTACGCATTACAAATTAACTGTCAAGAAAAATTATTTTAAAAATATCATGAAAGTCACTCATCCTAGTCAACCACTGACAGAGGGAGAGGTCACATGGACGGGCACGACCAACTATCAAAACAAATTGATAGAGTCAAATGTTAACCAACGAAAAGATTAAAGTACTTAATTTCAAAAACAAGAGAAAATAATACTGGTAGTTAAAACAGGACATTTCACAGTTTAAAAATTATAGAAGACTAAAAATATAGTTAAGAAAAAAAGTGGTAGCAAGATATATCCATATAATTGGATGAATCAATTTAACACATACAATAACATCGGAAATAAATAATGAAGAAGGACATCAACAGTTCCATTTATTTATATTTTTCTGCTATTGGGTCGATAAGCTTTGAGAATTAGTCTTCTGTAATTATTCAAACTCAAACGCTTCTGTAACATTATTCAAACACTTGTTTTGTATTTTCTCTTGTACAAAACGTATAAATTTATTTTACAATTAACATTATCATCTGAGAACGGGTATATTAACCTCCAGCAACGGAGGCACAACAAAACCAACAAAGAAAAATTCAAACTTTTTGTTGTCATCTTCTGATAGAGTACACAGAAAAATCCATGAAGCAGGTTTGAATACATTATTAAAGTCTTGTGACAGAAATGTTAAAAGGAAAAGAAACACAGAAAACAGAAGATGAGAAGAAGAGTTAAAAGTGTTGCTGATATGCACAATCCAAGTTAGGTCCAGTGTCAACTTTGAGCAAGTTCGTATATCTCTGAAAAAACCCAATCCGATCGTTGACTCTTGCATCACCAGGAATCCCACACTCCAATCCACCGTTGATTATGTTAGTAACCAAGCCATAACCAGCCGTTCGATTGGCTGCTATGTCAGCTTGTGTTGGCACATATTTTCCCACCATCACATCGTGGCAAGAAGGTTTCGGATTTTGCTCTGTCATCCAAAACCACAAAGCAGTTTTGAACGCTATCACTGAATTGTTCGCCACAATCTCCGGGTTCTTCAGCCCATCAAATCCCAACGCTGCCCCTGCTGGTCCATAGTTGTAGTTCCTGCACAAAATTTCATCTTTTTCATTAAATTACTCAACTTCTTCTTTCATACATGAAAAAGTGCAAGTTTGTGTTGGAATACAACCAAAGCTCCATACCACAGAACAAGGAATGGATCATAGGTTTATAAATATATGCAAATGCTTATGTGGGTAAGAAACCTTTTGGACCATAACCAAAACAAATTCACGAGGTTTTATGCTTAAAGCTGAGCTGAAAATATCTCACCAACCGAGAAACATTTGCATGAATTTTCTCTAGTGCAAAACAATTTAAGTTTCTTCTATATATATATAATATGGTTTGAAGGGGTGATTTAGAATGAAAAAGCAATGATGATACCAAGAAAGTTGGATGGGTCCTCTTCCTTGGTAAGTTTTGCCAGGGAAGCAAGGCCATTGGGTATTAGTAGAATCACAGTAATTACTCTGAGGACTTATTTCTTCTTTGAAGCATAAGCCCCAAGCAAATGGGCCATCAGGTGCAGTGGCCCAGCCACCAGTGGTTTCATGTGAAATCTGTGCAAGAAAAGCAGCAATCTCACGCTTGCGTGTGGCTAGACAACCGGTGTTACCAAAGGCAGGGAAGAATTTGGATGCACGAATGAAGGAGTCGTAGGGGTAGAAGTCTTTGGCAGGACATGCAGTGTCATCTTTATGTAGGAAAAATGTATCATAAAGTGTTGAGTTGATGAGAAAAGAGATGGGTATGTTGGGCTTGGTCCATCCTGCTTCAGCTCCAGTAGCTTGTGAGTGGAGAAGAGCAATAGAGGAAATGAATAAGGTTGAGAGGAAGAATAATGAGGTTGTCATTGTCAACGCTGTGATTAAATGTTAGTTACCAAAACCAAAGAATGAGTCTTTGTTTAAGTATATTAGGAGCAGAGGAAGCCACAAGACTTTTATAGGCAGATCTGAAAAGGGAATTATTATTAAAATAATAATAATAATAACAATAACTTGCTCTTAAATATAAGACTTTTATAAGTGCTGTTTTCCAACCTGATCAAGACAGGCTGTATATATAAACCCAACTTGCAGAGCATGGAAAAATGTACAAACCATACTCAACATAAACAAAATATTTCGATCAACTTGACGAACAAATTTAGTCAAACTCGACTCGTGTACGCTCCTAATACACCGTAATAGAAATATTTGAAAAATAGATAACTGTAATACACATAAAATTAAATAACTAATTATAAAAGAATATGAAGAAATACTTATATATATTATATAAAAAAATCATCTGATTGATTATTTGTTTGGCTGCCAATTAAACCTGTATATGTTTGATATAAAATTAACTTCAAACATGTATAATCTAATTTACACCTAAAATTATTATTAAGATTTGGTGTAAGAGGAAAAAATTCTAAATTTGAACATACTCGATTAAAAAATTAATAACTAAGAAGTTAATAAAACAGTTAATATTAATTTATTTCGTTACTCATTACTGAATAACAGATGGGAAATTGAATATACATAGAATAAAAAAAATAACATCAAAATTTTAATATTCGAATCGGTGGATTCCGTATTCTACGAAAGGTTATTAAGTACGCAAGTGCAAAATTTTGATACATCAATTGATCTTATCCACATGTGTGTATGAAAATGGATCAATACTTATTCAAGAATAAAACTAGATAAAGTTAAGCCATTTAATAGCTCAATATACATGTTTTATTAATTCAATCATTTTGATATTAAGTCAATTAAAGATCATGCATGGCAAATGCTAGATGAATCAGACATTCGTGATCATATAAGCTTATGATAATCATTTACTTTTTTAATAACTTAAAAGTCTAGAATTCGAATTTTAAAAAGCTGATTAATCAGAATCTGATCGCACCAGTGAAAGACCCGCAAAAGTGCACATGCAAAGGTGTGTGAAAATGATTTGGTAAACAATTAAAATATATAAATAATTAATTATAAAATATAAAGAAAAAAATATATATAAATTTTATGAGTGAATTAACTAATTTATAATTGATTGTAAAGTAAAACTTTTAGCATTCATTGTCATGTTTACTTAAGAAAAATATGTCATAAAGTGTTTTGTTAATGAGATAAGAGACGGGTACCTTGGGCGTGGGGTAGACCCATGTTGCTTCAGCTTCAGAAGGTGCTAAGTAGACAAGACTAATAAACCAAACCAATAAGGTAGAGAGGAAGGATATTGAGGGTCTCATTTTTTGTGTCATAATTAAAAAGGTTGTTGCCAAATACTCTTTGTTCAAGTTTTTGGAACAAGACTTGTATAGCATAACCCAGAAGGACGAATTTAGCGGATCTGAATCACATGCAATAATAAGTGTTATTTATCATTCATTAACTCAACTGGACATTTTGTGACTCCATTAATGTCACCATTCTTATTTTTTTCTTATTCTTCTTTTCGATTTCAGTACATGAATGCTAAAAAAATTGCGATAGAAATAATCGATATTATTACACAATTTTATGATAAACACAGTGCATCCTATTTTTACAAGGCCCAAGTTATAAATGTACTTGAAAAGTCTCATGCATTAATTCTTCTTAATAAAAATATTCTTTATTTAACTTATTTCTCTTTGTTAATTAGGCAGTGAAGTGTGAAAGAATAATGTGACAATTAAAGAAATATAGAGATAATTTTAAGACAAATTTAAGTTCTTAATCAGTTTAATCTTGATAAAATAATTAATTTTTTTCGGGAATATGTAAGTTCTATTTTCATATTTAATATTTTATATTTTATGAGAAATTACTCTTTTCTTTGTTAGAGCATCAATAACGTTGTTATTTATCTCGTTTTTAAAGCAAATGTTACGCATGACAACTTTTGCTTATACAACATGGAATCTATCTGGAGTTTGAAAACTATTTACTTTTCCATTAACTTGCTACAAATAAGTTAGTTTAGACATGCTAATCCACTTTGGCACGTGGGTCAGAAGCATAGTTTTTCTTTTAATGTAAACTAGTTAACATTATAATATTTATAGCTAAATTCTAAAATTAAGGTCATTTAGTATTAAGTATTTTAATTATAAATATAATTTAGAGACAGTAGGAGCAATAAAAATATGCAAAAATAAGTGAAATACTATTGTTAAATTCCATTTGAAATCCAAAATTTGAATAAAAAATTAAATAACTAATTTTTAGTTTAATCCGACGAATCGATTCTTTCTCTGCCATCGTCAGCCCATTTTTGAAAGGGCTGGAACAGGGATGGGTGGCGGAAATCCAAAACTATGATTGTTTTATTGACTATAGTGTTTGATATTATGTTGAAATATGATTTCTACTTTTAAATTCAAGTCCCACTGAAATGATAAAAGTAGTTTTTACATCAATATTAATTTGAGTTATGTTATTACTGTATTTTCTTAATTACATTCAAATTATTTTATTAATAACATGTTTAAAATCAATTTTAATTACAAACTTTTAAACAACATTGTATGTTAAAATTAATTTTTTTTAAGATGTATCATTTAAACCAATTAAATTATATTATTACAAATTTACATTTACTCATTATACAATAGTTTTGTTGAATCGATCATTCTTGACTGCGTTAAAGAAGCACTTGTTAACGTAGAAGTGGAGTGCTGATATAAGCCGAAAGACACACGAATTCGAATACAATTATCAACCCTCCAGGCTTTTGGCCACTACCTACTACTACTGACATAAATTGAATAAAATGCTCAATAGTTTTCTAGTTTATATACATATAAGGAGGTGAACAAGACAAAAAGTGGAAAAAATTAATAGCTCTGATTCGTTCTCTATTTGTCATACAAAACATGCATTTTATACAAATAAATTGTTGTAAATATTTTATAATGTATAGCTTTATACATAGATATACTAACTAAATGCACATAAATTGTAGAATGATGGAGTGATGAAGACGAGTGGAAGGAACATTGGAACGCATTAAAGGCGTATTTGGGGTGGTGAATGACTCAGTGCCATGTCCACCACCAATTGAAGAAGGGTTGACTTGACTTGACTTGAGAAAATGATAACACGATTATGCATCCACCAACATCAACTTTTATTCTTCTGCGTCCATTTTAATTTATGAGCTGTGGCTGCTAAATAATCACCCTAGAAGCCACCGCCAAAGCCATTGATGCAAGTTAACATTAAGATCTTAATTTTTTTGGACAAACTCATCTACCTAAGAAAGATAATGGAATTAGCTTTTTCTATATTTAAGTTAACTTATGTGGGGAACATCCTGTTTGATCCTCACACAATACATTCTTACGGAAAAGTAAAGAATCTTAAACGTGACTAAGTCTCATGAGTGATTACAATATTCTTAATTAAAAAAAGTTCTACAAACTTCTAAGTTTGTTATTTATTTATGATACTATTGTACATATAGTTCAAATTTATATTTCTCTCACGCGCATTCATTATTTTTTTTTTGGGATTTAAAACTAGTTATCTGCCAGGGCAATAGCTCATAGCCCATTCCTCCATATATTAAGCCCAAATTATTCAATATCCAAAAGATCCTGTATTTTCTTAGGCCCATTTGCTTGAACTTTGAAGGCGTTCAACTCATTCTGTCCTTGTACATACATGAAAACCTGATGCTATTCAGCAAGCTTTAATGACATTTATACAATCAATTAAACCTCTGAATTGTATAATACTATTCTGACCATAATCTTCCCCACCATTTATCATTCAAACAAAATGTTTTACGCTTTCAGAATTGGAGGTTCCGTGTTCACTAGTGATATCACAAAAATTAATGCATATAAGTGAGGTTCGCCCTCAATTTACACGTACTTCATTTTCTTGTAGTGAATATTTTTGCAAGTCGCAATAAACCAAGCGGACAATTGTGTATTCAAGAGGGTATATTGTCATCTCATCGTTAAGAGTGTGAATTTATAATTAAATCTTTAAAAACCGAAAAATGGGGAAAAAATTATAAAAGTATAATATATATAAATGATTAAATTTAAAATGATAATAAATATCTTTCTAAAATAAATTTATTATTTTCAATGTTAAAAAAGAACTAAATTATCCATGAACATGATTACACTTTTCATAAACTAAAATAATAGTTTACATTTATTTAAAACCAAGATGATGCCACTTTTGAAGAGAGAAAAAAAGTAGTCTAGATAGTTGAAAATTGGGACTACCCTATGGTGCTTAATCTCTTTGTCTTTCTCCTTGTATACATATGAGGTCGCACCCTTTTCCAAATGCTTAAGATGGGTTGGCCTCCCTATGGATGTGTGACTCTTGCATGGTCCAACGCGAACCATCACTTTTTAGGTTTAAAAGTCGCCGCCCTATTTGCTATGTAGAGCCATACAAGATACAAAAATTGGGCAAAAGATATGAAATTTGATTAATCAAACTTATATTTTAATTACAATGAAAAGCATCTCTTTGTCGGTTTTTTATGACTATGAAGATAGTTCTAGCTTGCAATTGCAACTACTCCTACGTACGTGTCTCGCTATTTTCGCTAATCCATAAATTTTGTCCTATCAATTAACTTTTCTGCTAATCCATATATTATTTCAACTTGATCAATAACTAGTTATACAACTTAATATTTTATATATTAAAAATTTCTTTTTAGGTATCAAATTATTTATTAGGAGCCAAATTCTTAGTAAAAGCCAACTAACAGAGAAGTGTTGTCTTCAATTATTTGCGGTGCTAGTACTAATTAAACCTAGATAATGCTTGATAATAAAAGATTAAGAGTCAATTACTGTATTATAACAATAATAATAATAATGGAGGCGTGAATTAATTAACAAGGAAGGAAAATAACAGCTACGTGAAGTTTGGTTTGGACTTGAACGCCCTTTGATTGAACGTGCGGGCGCGGTAAAGTTGGAGCATTCTGTGCGCTGAGGGAGACATGTCAAGAAATAAATTTTAAATAAATATTAAACTGAGAAAAATATAAATATAATTTATGGTATGATTAAAAATAAAAAATAAAAACTAAATATATCAATTTAGTGTTTAGAATTTGTGGATGTTTATATACAACACTCGTGAATTTATTCATAACTGTCTTTATTTGTTATATATTTACCTTTGTCTTTTTTCCCTTTCTCTGATGTGGATTTTTATTTTTTTTAATCAATATGATAAAAACTAAAAAAAGTTTGAGTTATTAGTGGAGTGTTTATGGACTAATTTATTGAATTAAAATTGTTAGTTATAAATATAAAATGATATAAAATATATATATTTACTTTGACTAGGGAGCAACAACTTGTTTTGCATTGGTCATGCACAACAAGTTTGTTTACTTTGACTAGGCCATGGTATTTGGTCTCATGGTCGCCATCCCTAACCTAATTAGAATTTATTAACACTTTTTTGGATGTACAAACAGAGAAGGAAAAAACTTTCTCATTATCAAATACTGCTACTCCATATGTCAACTAAAAGAAACCATTTTCAATTTTGGCTTATTCAGCAGATATTTGAGAGTAAAATCAGTGAATTTTTACTGTAAAATCTTATTTGAATAATCAGAATTAAAATACAAAGTCATATAACAATTATTGTTGAAACATGCTACAAAGTTCTATAATATATCTTGCAAATTATAAAATTTAAGAAGAACGCCAAAGTTACAATAGTGTTGGGAAGGGTACGTATTCATTCAAACACATGAAATGGTCCACGCCTTTTCCTACTCTAGCCATGATATTGATACGAACACAGACTTTAGCATCTGTAGGAGTCAAGTCCAACTAGAAATACATTCTTGGAAAATATATCTTACTAAGCTCCAATGTGTCATCAATTACATAACAATGTCAACTAATATATATACATGTGTGTGCACCAACTGGGAAACCCTTCACGAACCTCTAGAGTTTCAAATACGCCTGCCAATTTATCTAAAACAAATTAGAAAGGGTAATAACACACTTTTTTCTTTAGATATATTCTCTGAGATTGGTTGAAGTTGATTAAAAATCATATACTTTTTAAAATTTTTTGGATCGTCTTTATTTGATTTTTAATGATGATCTTGCTCCAAGCAGAAAATTCCTTAGCACTGGATCGACCTTCACATTAATTTTTACACATTAATTGTAGAAAACCTTGAAGGACTAAAGCCTCCACAACTGACGTATGTGGGAAGAAATTAAAAAGGTACAATAGAACACGCTAATTAAGCTTGCTTTGCTTAATAAGGCCAAATTAAAATCTTGCAGGTTCCACAAACCCAAGTATCCCAAACTTTTTGGGTGTGTTTGTTTGTTCCAAATGGCCCGATATGCATTTTCAAGGTTCTGACCCCACCAAATTTTGGCCATAACTGGATTTATCTCATAACAGAATTGAAAGATTTGGAAATTAAAGTCTGAAACACCCACCCCATCATGTAAGTTGGGATAGCAAGTACCAATTAAAGGGGAACTGCCTTTAACAAAATTTCCTCTCTTCGTTCAATCTCGTAAGATATAGATGTAGTTTGACAAGTACAGTTAATATTTTCTAAGCAAAACAAGGAAATTTATATGTACCTAGTTAATATAGGTTTTGAAACGTTTCTTAACTGGACCAAGAAATAGAATATTTTTTTGCCATAATATCTCTATAAATATTTAGTGAAATTTAATTATAAAATCTAAATTTTATTTTAAAAAATACACATAAATCAAAGGTGAATCCTCCTTCGTTCAAAAAAAAGAGAGTAAAATTTACCACTAATCTAACCCACAGTTATAAATAAATAAAGACACTTAAAAATGCATATTACTTTGTTTACTTATATATTTTTTATGTAATTTTTTATTCATATTTATTTATTCAATTAAATTAACTATTCATTTATTTGAATAATAATTCGTTAATACACTTATTGATTTATTAACTCATTAAACTGATGTATATTCTTATTTTGGAATGAATTATTTTTGTTTCTACCTTCCGTTGTTTCCCTCTCTGCTACTTGTCAACTTCAGTCTCTTGGGTCAGCACAAATTAGCAAGAGAAAAGGGAAAAGGGTCCCCTTCCCTCAGCTTTCTCTCTAAATCAATAAAACTTTTCAATAAGAAAATAATCAGAATTTTGATTTATAATCAGGATATTTTTTTTGCCTTACCTCTCAATAAAAAATATAGGTATATGTCCATATAACTCTTGTAAGATGAAAAAAGTTGTACGTAATTTATCAGAAAAATACAAGAAAGTGATGTCAATTTTCAAGGATGCAAAACACATAAAATACCATTGGTTCAACTTATATATGTAAGACTACACTTGCATATTCCTAAACACAATTAATGAACCCACTAGCTGGAAACCACGACGTGCATATATGATGATCAGTTATACATTAAATTCTAGTCTACGAGAGCCAAATTTGTCAAAGTTGAATACAAAGAAAGAGGAATATAATAGAAATTATGTAACCTAGCATTGACTTGAAGATATGCATAAAACTTTGTACATCTTAGTCACATGGAAAGAGAAATATGGCTTAATTTCTTAAGTCAGGTAAGGACAATAGATTAATTCTCTGGTATCGTTGAACATTATTAGTTTTTCTATATGATTATTTACTACTCCACGAGGAGAAGAATGTCCATAGAAAAGCCAGACGGATATTTAAATCAGATCAAGTGGCACATCCCGATTCCATAACCATTTAGTCATTGACCAATTAAACTCATCAAATTTTATATTTTCATGTAATTATAAGATCTGCATCAATTAAACATAACAAATTAATTCTCATTTATTGAATAACAAAATAACAATTGACATATTTCTTTGTTGACTAGTACTTTCAAATATGTAATGAAATCGGTAAATCTTGTTCAGATGAAACAATCTATCTGTAAATATCATCAATTTTTTTGGAAAAATAATTAATCTTCATGAATAATTAATCTGCACTTAAAAAATTAGAGCGAAAAAATTGCTATCCGATGGAAAAATATATCTTTCTTCTTCGTTGTGTGCATGGTTTGGAACAGGTGAAAATGAGTGTATGTATATCAATTTATACATTTTTTTTTAAAACTTTTACATAATTATAATCAAGAAAAAGATTTTTTTAATGTTTTTTACTTTTTACTAAATAATTTAGAAACCTATCTCCTTTTTTATTTATTTATTTCCTTGAATTTTCCCCTCTAAACTATAAAAAGCATAAGGTTTGTCCTAGAAAAATGAGAAAGTAATAGAAGATTGTCCTAAAAAAAAGAGGAAGGGGAATAGATGGTTGGGGTGTTCAATAAACCTCGATTGAAATGGACGGTTGATCCCAATGACGTCGTGATTGCCTTCAAAGTCAGTGGGATTAGGTTTCTCAATCCTGTGGGCCCCACTCACTCCCAACTACCGTCCCACACAGAGAGCCGTGCCGTCAACTGAGTTGACCTTACGGGACTACCCCACGTGGATCCATTGCCCGACCGTACCCTTTCTCCCATCCCTACACCCCGTTATTCTTAACGCCGTTCCCTAATCCCCATAATTTTCTCTTTTCTTTTCTCCTTTTTCATTTCCTAATAACACCACCATTTTTTACTCATAAAACTTTTAACAATTATTATAACTAATAAAATACTACTCTTTATTCATTAACTATAATTTAATTTTCATATATATTAAATATATGGATTGAATTTAACTCTTTGGTCAATTAGAAAATTCATTTATTAAATATATGGATTGAAATCTCTCTTAACTATTTTTATCACTTGTTCAATCAAAAACTAGTAGAACATTTTGTTTTACACTGGTAACATGAAAACATAGCGAATGGTGACGTCAATTATGGCGAAAAAACGGCTGGTCCAGCTAGTAGCCTTGAACTTTTTCGTGGACCTCTTAATCTTATACTCACATAAAAACACATAACTTTTTTTCCATATTAAATTAAATTTAATGTGGGACCCCTAGCTCAAGGTCCAAGGAGCGAGGGAGGGGTTGCAGTGCAATATTACCACATTTAAACCATTGCGTTGAATACGCTCAATGCAAACCCAAATCCAAATACCACTTCATTACTACTTTCTCTCTTCTCTCTCTCTCCGTGTGTCTCTGCATCTCACTAAATACATGGATAACCCACACCACCACCGTGAATTGACCTTCTTAGACTCCGACCACCACTTCATCAACCACCGTATAGATCCAACGGCTCACAACACAGATCCTCCTATCAAAGAAATGGATTTCTTCTCATCTGCACCAGGTAACACTATAAATAACAATACCACCCAAGATAATCATCACCAACAACACACTCATCAACCTCCAAACATCACCAACCATGGATCTCCAACACACCTCACTCGTCACCATGTAAACGTGAGACTTTTTTTATTTTGAGGAGTATCAAGAATTTACAATAATTCAACTCGCACGACTTTAAATATGAATTTTTCTAGTCATATTTCACTGTATATTCAATGCAATAAATTTTATTTTTTATAATATATGCAGACCGGGCTGAATTTAACGTGTGCAAGTGCTGGAGTAGTGTCAAAAACGGAGAATGGTGTAAATCCTGAAACTGAGGTTTGTATCATAGCCATAGGAAAATCAAGGTAGTGTTGGATTTATTTATTTTTTGTCATTAATTTATGTTTTGGGTTTTAGGTGAGTTATCTTGAAAGTGAATTGCGGAGACTACAAGAAGAGAATCTCAAGTTAAGAACTGTTCTGGACCAGATTAACAAAAGTTATACACAATTACAAGCACAACTCTTCATCGCTTTGCAGAAACAAAAACTTCCTCAGGTGGATTTATATATACTTACAACATTTTTATGTGACCCTTTAAATGATTGATTCATTTTTCATCTTCAGAAGTAGAATTTATCTAAATTAAAGGATATTTTGATATTTTCATTGTTCATCAGATAAATTTTCCCTGCTGCTTTGATGGTTAAAAATTATTTGTTTATTTTATCTTTTTCAACTAAAACAAAACGATTTGTTTGTTCTATATGCTCCTTTTTCTATGTTTCTTCGTCAGTGAAGAAACAGGGTAGCGTGCCTCACTTAAATTAGAAAGCGTGCTATCTTCATTAACTGTCGTTTTTTCAAACTCTTACTACTAAGCATATATAAAAAATATATATTCTTTCAAACAAATTATGATATCAGTCTTACTATCTGGTTTTTTCCAAACAGCTGTTACAAACTATTTAATATATTAATCATTTTATTTATCTATTTCTTGGTTTCTAATTTAATTAATATTTTATTAAATATTTCTTGTTTATTTAATGACATGAAAATAACCCATAACAAATCGCATACTATTTTTCTTCCCTCTGAAAGCAACACTATTCAGACTATGAAATACCTATTTTAACTAAGAGACATTTAATACTGACAAGTACTTCTAGATAAAATTGACTTGACCTTTGGCATGAGGAAGAAAAATCTCATCTAACTGAAGATAACTGCAAAAATTCACATACACCACATGCACATACCGACAGTTAAAATCCAAACTATCAATACTCACACACGTACTTGTTAGTACCAAACAGTTAAAAATTAAAATGAATATCCATATCCGTAGTATGGTATTATTTACTGAATAGAAAAAAGTGAAACAGAATACGGAATCAAAAGGAATGGTGTCAGGACAAAAAAAAGTGGAGCCGCGAGGATGCAACAAGTTAGAGGTGAATGATGCATCGGTTTGTGATGGTGAAGTATCGATAGGTTTGTCGAAGACACATGATGAGGATGAGGGAGCTCAATTGACTAAACTGAATCTTGGAAAGCAGGCTTGTCGTAATGCTGCAGAAGATGTTGTTGAGAGGTCTTGTTCATTAGAAGAACAGCATAAAACTGATGAACAAGTTTCTGCTGCTGATCAGATTCCCCTCAGAAAACCCAGGGTTTCTGTACGTGCTAGATCAGAAGCTCCCCTCGTAAGTAACTAATCAATTTTATAAAGCCATCATGTAACATATTTCGCATTGTGTACAATAAAATAAATCAAGAGAATAAGGATGATGGATATATAGGAAAGAGTTTAATGATAATTTATTGAATTTGGTAATAAATTTTTTAAAAATGTTACTATAATTAAGTAAAAAAACATTGCAGGAGAATATAATGTCTCTAATGAAAGTAAAATGTAATTTAACTACTTTAATAGCAAAAAGGATGCATATATATTTATGGAAGTTATGTAATTTAATGAAAAACAAATGTTGGATAATGGGGCGTTTTCAGATCAGTGATGGATGTCAGTGGAGAAAATATGGACAAAAAATGGCGAAGGGTAACCCTTGCCCTCGTGCTTACTATCGTTGCACTATGGCTGTGGGATGTCCAGTTCGCAAACAGGTAATTAATTGTTATTTATTTCTCTGAAATTTAACAATTTTATTTTTAATACTTCTAAATTTTTATGTTATTTTAGTTTTTTAATTTAAAAATATATCATTTTTTAGTTTCTAAAATAATTTAGATACCACTGTATATTTTGTTTTTGTAATTTTGTTTATGTTACTTGAAAATATTTGTGGAACAGGTTCAAAGATGTGCAGAGGATAAATCAGTGTTGATAACAACTTATGAAGGTAATCACAACCACCCTCTGCCACCAGCTGCCACTGCCATGGCAAATACAACATCAGCAGCTGCAGCCATGTTACTATCAGGTTCTTCAACTTCAACACCAAGCAAGGAACAAGTGTTAACAAACTCTGCAGGGTATTATTCTTCAATTCCCTATGCTTCAATGCCAACCCTATCAGCCTCAGCACCATTCCCAACCATCACCCTTGACTTAACCCAACAAACCTCCAACACCATGCAACTGCACCGATTTCAAAATCATGCCACCACGTTCCCTCTACCACTTCATGCATCTGGTGGTCATCCACACCTTCTAGGGCACCCCTTGTTCTTCTCACAGAAGCTAACTCCCCCTTCATTGCCTCTACTTCAACGACAACCTTCTTCTACTGTTGAAACGGTGAGCGCAGCCATTGCTTCTGATCCAAATTTCACTGCAGCTTTGGCGGCGGCAATATCGTCAATTATTGGAGTACCAAGAAACGGTGATGGTAATGGTAACAACAACGGAAGTTCTGCTATTCCTGGATCTCCGCAACTTCCTCAGTCATGCACTACTTTCTCCACAACATGATTCTAAAGTGACAAAGGAGTTAAGTTATTGTCTTTAAAAATGAGAAATATATAATTTTAACGAGAAACCAAAAACACTTCGGTATCTGAATTTTGAGAAACTCTACTTAATTTCCCTATGTATATATACACAAAAAAGAGAAGATTAGGCATGCGCGTTGTTCACTGTTTTTATTATTTATATGTAAAAGTGAACCATATTAAGAGTCACTTCAATCTGGTTCAATAAACAAATGGTTTTAACCTCACCCTTAGCATGCATGCATGTTGATATTTTTGATACAGTGCAAATTATGCGAGTGTTGAGGTCGGTGCATGGAAGATTTTGATCAAAGTCGATCTGTACAAATAGTAGTCTAGATGTAACTTATTTGATATACCAGACTTTTAGTTTAATATATACTGTATCTTTTTTTTTTAGTATTTATAGATAGAAATTAGTTTGTGATTCTCCGAGTATCGTTTTTATGTCAACAAAAAGAAATAGGATGTTAAAAAACGTTGCAGGCACAATAATAAATTGAAAATAAGAATGTAATTGTGGAAATGTAAATTTATTTTTTAATTTAAAATCACCATTAATTTTGGACGATTGACCATATAATAATATATGTCAAATCAAATAAAACTTATTGAAATCCGTCTAAAATTTTAAATGTATTATTATACCTGAATAATACTTCTCATCCTAAATTAATAGGTGCCACCATGATTACTGAATAATTTTTAAAAGAAAATCATTAAAGGAGCTGTTTCTAATATATATTCTTTTGACCAAGTTTTTAAGGTGTTTGCTGCAGTAGTACTTACTGTTTTAATTTTTGAATAATTGTTTTATAGACATAATTTATTTAAAATATAAAAAATATACATAATTATTAATATATAATTAATTTCAGACATTAATGGTAACATACTATCAATTTAAAAATGACACCATAAAACTTATCATATTTTAAACAGCATAAATAAAATATTTTCCTTGTTCTTTGTTTCTTTATAAACCATGGGTATTTTTTTCCTTAAAAATAATATTATTCTTGTTAGCATAAGAGAATATTACTGATAAAAACCTTTTTTTATATATTTAACGGAATTATTCAAACTCAAGATAACTGATTTACATTACAGGCTAGATGATTTATTATTCTACGCCTTTTGAAACCATAGCTAGGGAACATGCAGCGGTGCACGTTCAATCATTCAAGGATGTGTACAAATTTTGAAGATCCCGAAAGCATATGGTGCATTTATGCGTGGGTCTGATAACATAACAAAACTTTGTGACAGTACTCAATCAAGAAACAACTGTTACAAATTAGTTCAGACTATCGATACTATTTTGCACGTACATATTAAAAATTAAAAATTGGTGTAGAAATCCGAGACATTGGATCTGGAGACCGCAATTAGATCCTAGCTTTCCCTCGGTACCTACGCCTGTAATTACAACATATAGTATAGATTAGAGTTTAAGAGCTGTCGTATATGCAGCCAAGTTCATTAATTGAACATGTACGACAGTTTGTTATGTCATAGTATATAATATTTTATAAGTTAACAATGCAAATTATTTCATGTTTTCATTTAAAAATATTAATCTCATATAATATTAACTGGTATAGTTAATAACATTTTGAAAACAATTAACTTGATAACTGTAAATGAACCTGGTTAAAATTTTTGGCGAATCCGATGAACTTGGTCATAGTTAAAATTTCAGTATGAACTTGGTCTTGTCTGGAATTTGATGTTGAATTTTTGGCGGAATTAGGCAGCAGAAACTCCTACTTCTATCTAGTTATCGCTGTTATCCTTAAAAATTGAAAAGGATAAGATCATATCTCAGATATCCCATGATTACAAAATATAGAGTCTAGGTAAGTTAGTTACACGAAATTGATCTCCTACAGATATGGAGAAATCTTCAGACAACATATTTTAGTTCGATTCACATTCAAGAAAGAAATAAAAAGTTTGATTCACTTAATAAAAAAAGTTTTTTTTCTTTAACTAATTTAACTTATATTTTATTATTATTATTTAAGTTGAAGGATGAAGAAATCATAAAATGGGTTCTGTTGGATTTCTTAACCAACTTTTAAGTATTTCCAAAAAAAATTGAGTCAACCTTCTATCCGTCCCTTTTATTGACAGGTTTGTAGGTGGAGGGAGTGGACTGCCACTTCTAAATTTACAACCAAGTGTCAACTCTCAATTTTATCAATGTTTGAATTTTAAACAACAGAAATTTTCTGTTGACTAACCAATAAGGACCAAATATCTACACAGATATTGGATAATTACAATTATATATATATATAAACTGATTCATTTTATCTTCCCATATTTACTTCTCATAAATAAGAGATATTATATTATTAAAATAATTATTTCAAAGATATCAAATAAGGTGGTTCGGGTTAAAATTATTTTAAATAATTTGACTCACAATATCTTTGTTATATTAAAAGCTTTCTTCTTATATATGTAATCATATATAGATATAAAAAGAAAAATTTGTTTATTGAAAAATTAAAGTATAAACGCATAACATAGGGTTGTATAATATTTTATTTGGTAAAAGTTAAGATCTAACTATAATTATTAGTAACTATAGATGAATTAATTTCTCTTTCATTACCTGATGAAAGAAGAACCAATTTATATCGACTATAGACCACATTTAGAATGTAAAATATCAAGCAATTGGTGGAATAATTGTGTTGGGAAAAGGAACTACCAAACATTCTTTTAATCATTTTCGTCCTGTTTTCCTCACCAGCAAAGTCTCTTCTGAGAATGAACTGTGTTCCAGCTACCTCACAGCGTTACGGTAGATTTAAATATGTTTTTAAATAAATTTCGTAATATAAATAAAGGGTGTTGGTAGAAATTAAAATGGTGTGGAAAAAAGAAACGCCAGTGGAAGATTCAGTTTCGCAAAAGCATTAGCCCATAGCGTTGACGAATGCAAAGGAAATGTGGGATCAGGCCCAGGATCACTTCGAAGGTTTTCAAGCCCAATATCCACATTTTGTAGCTCACCAACAGTTTCTCAAGCATAATTGCATCTCGAGAACATAGTTATAGTTCATGGAAGCAATTTTGACTTGGAAGTTAAATGGTGTATATTGGAACTTGTGACACATTTAAAGGAAGGTAACTGTAAGTGTATATTTGATTCTACAAGGGTGTTCCTTATATGATAATAAATTATTAAAAAATAATTTTTTACCTCTCTTTAGTCCTATATATAAGAAATAAGTTTGATTTAGGTACTTTAAGTTAAGGTGGAGGTCATATACACTTTCATGGAAAATAAGTGGTTGTCTCGTTAATAGACTATGTGATAAATTAAGGATATAGAAGGAAATTAGTGATTAATGTACTTAATACTAAAAGTGGGTATTTGTTATTTTTAATTAGGATCATAAAAATACTCTTTTCATTTCTTATACATAAATAAATTTTTGACTGATTTTTGTTTTTTTTTTTGTTTAATCAAAATCAATGAACTTCATATATATTGAGCCATGTGCCACCATAGGCTGGTAGGCACAGGTTTCATCTAGAGAAAACAGTTTTCTTTCTAGATTACATGTGCACCTAGATGTTCTAATTTTTCTGTCCAGGTACGATCCTGATCATTAGACCCTAGCTATGTACCAGCCTAAAAGAGAAATGAAAACAAGCACCAAATAGTAACTAACCCTATTCAAGTATTCATGTAATGAGTGCAAAAGATAGGCATGTAACTGAGAAATTCCACCTTTTCTAGGCATGCATATTCAAGTTTATAATTCAAGTATTCATATAATACGTGCACAAACATTGCATGCGGCACCTGCCTCGTACTAGTGCAAAATCTCCTATGTCCGATAACAATTTTGGTAAAAGGGAATTATGTCAGAGTAACCATATCTCACCTCTATCAACAGCCAAAGACATTCTTTCCCTTAGAATCAATAGAAACACAAAACTTTGCAATTTTCTTTTCCAAAGCCATATGTAGCTAGAAAAGGAAACAAATGAAATTATCCAACTTGCTATTTTCTGATAAATCACTCAATTATTTGTTACTGCACACAAGTTACAAAAAGCAATCATTTCTTGGTATGTTTCTGCAGATGGACAATCACAGTTGTGCAACTCCACTCAACCTCTTATGTCACCTGAAGTTTGTCCTGCTGAAAAAATGCACCAATCAAATTTCAGCTATAAAGTGAGCTTTGGTAGCATAATAATGCTATAAACTCCACAATTTACCAAGACATAAACCAAGCACCTCTATTTTGACTATTCGAACTCTGTAGGTGATTTGACAAATTGTAACAATCTGAACAATGTTCAGGGAATATTCTCTCCTTGAGAGGCTCACAAGCTTCTGGCAGAACCAAGTCAGAGTATCCTTTAACATAGGAGCAGTTCCATGGATAGTTTGAAGTCACATTAAGATTGATGTTTGATAGGCAAATGTCCACAAAATTGTCACCTTTTATACCCTCTATAAGACCTGCCTTTGTGATGTTTTCTCCTACCACATCCTTGACTGTAATCTTTTCTATTACAGGTAGAGCATTTGGATCAAAATTATCATCTGGATGATCACCATATAAACCAGTGAACCTAATAGCAATATCTACATGAGCCAAGGTCATATTAGAGACATAGATGTTTCTAACATAACCACCTCTGCCAGGAGAAGTCTTTATTCTGATGGCTGTATATGAATCATAAAAGTGAATATCTTCTGCATGAACTTCAGATACACCACCAGACATCTCACTTCCTATTGCAATTCCGGCACTTGTTCGAGTTCTACCAATGAGCCTGTGGATGATAATGTTTTTGCTGGGACGACCGTATGCAATGCCATATTCATCCCACCCACTCTTGATGGCAATCAGATCATCACCAGTGCTTATATAACAGTCTTCAATGCAAACATTGTCAGAAGAATCTGGACACATTTTAAAGGAGTATGTGTGAGGATCTAATAAATCTTCTGAAAGAAAATAATTGTGAGGATGTTAACATTGCTTAAGAGGTACATTGATTTAAAGTTGGATATTCTTACCCCTTCCATGATACACCATTGCATAAATTTATATATTATACCTTCATTTAGCTCAAATGAAATTTATAATTTAAAACATTTTATTCTCACCAAAACAACATCAAACAGTGGAATTTTTTTTAAGGTAGAATATTTGGCATTTGTAAATTACACAACAGTATGACATTATGGCCTAAAGGGAGAAATTTCACCTGGATCAATCCCATCCGTGTTTGGTGAATCAAGAGGAGCAAGGATCACGACATTCTGAACTGTAACTTGGCTGTTCATCCAGAAAAATAGTCTCAATTCTCCCCCCTAAGCATGAAAGCTCCACTATTGCACAGTTTTAAACAGGCAATGGAAGTACTTGAACTACGGAAAATAAGGAATAAAATATAAACTCAATCCTTCAGTGGGGGACAAACCTGCAATATACAGGATGAATTGTCCAAAATGGAGAATCCAAGAAGGTTAAATTTGAAATGAGAAGCCCTGTTGAGTTCATCAATTCTACCAAATGTGGACGTGTATAATCCAGAGTTTTGTTCCTAAAGCTGCTCCACCAGATACTCCCTTGACCATCAATAGTTCCATTATTACCTTCATTGAGACATTAATAGCATCAATATACCAATATGTATTGAGAAAATAACAATTTTGTTGAATGTCACTAACCTGTTATGATAACATCAGTCAAATTGTTCCCATAAATGAGGCTCTTATGCCTTCCACCTGGCAACTCTCTTCCTCTCCCATAGGACGGTAGAGGATCAACAACTGGCCAATCTTCAGGGTTCTGTAACAAGCAGAACATACATATCATAATTGAAACTGCAATGTAAGAGCTCATAAGACTATCAAGTTTGTAGGAGTTAAGCGAATAAATTAAAGTCCAAGTCAACCAAATTTAGAAGTCAAAATACAATCCTTGCATTCATTGGCAATTGATTAACTTAAATAGACCACTGCCTAGTAAGAATAAGAAAACTGCTCAAAGTGATCTTCTAGTTTGGAAAAACTGCAGTCAAGGCAGTGAAGAAACTGTACTAAACTTCCACTCTTGTCCTATTGTTTATAAAGAGTGTCTTACTGTCGATCCAAGAATTACTGCATCCTTGTCCAACCACAACGTTAGATGACTGATGAGATCAAAACTACCAGTTAACCACCGACCAGCCGGGACAAAAAGCTTTGCTCCACCTTTGTCTGCAAAGGAATTTAGGTAGAATATGGCATTCTGAAATGCTTTTGTGTTGAGAGTGACCCCATCTCCAACTGCACCAAATTCGGTGATGCTGACACTGTGAGGTCGAACATCCTCCAGGTTTGTCTGTTTGCACAGTGTGTTGCTCCTCACTATCCATGGGCTACAACTTAACAATGCAAGCACCAGAAGCAATTCCACAAGCTGCAAGAGAAATTTTCACCATCAGTTACTGCTACTAGTGAAAATGTAAGCAACTTTCCCATTTTATGAATTTTACTATGCCATGAACAACAGCAATTCACATGCTTCTTCAGAGAGGAGCGAAAAATCATGAAATTCAAGTAGGATCTAGATTGAGTAACACAGGATTCAACTTCGAAGAGTTGAAAATCTACTCAGATCATCATCAGCTACATTTGCTCTACATAGTAAACAGTGCAAGAAGAGGTTTAAATTGAAACACAAAAAACAAACCAAAAGTGGAAAACCAATCACCACCCAGTGACACAAATTACAAAACAAGGTGAAAAATGGATGATTCAGCTATTTATGTTCTTCATAAGTTCAGAAAAGAACTCCCTTTTAGATCTTAATCCATCCACTTCCAAGCTTGAGAGCTGAAAAAAGTGAGATTGGGAGCTCGAATGCAGAAAAAGAGAGAGAAAGCAGTGATGAAAGAGAACTCACTGTTGAACTTGAATGTCTCCTCATATGAGTGAGATCCGGGTTTCCCTTTATGAGCTAACTCCAATTCAAAGTCCAAGTGATGAAAAAGACTCAGAGAGAAAGTTTGTAAGGTGAAGAAGAAGAAGAAGAGAGGGTTTGGTTCATTGATTAAAATCCCCACCCCAGCAATAAGCAAGTGTGATATTGATTAGGGTGGGTCATTGAAATGAGAGAGTCACCACCCAAGTAAAAATCATTGACATTTGACAGAGACTGTTACTGCCCTCAAAACAATAATCAGTAGGACCCCTTTTGCTTCTTCAATTCAATCTTCCTCCAAACTCTCTCCTCAAGAGAGAGAAACTGAAATGATTTTGAAGATGGGACACTGCTGATCAAATGAACTCATGAAAACAGAGAAGTGCTATCTCATTAACCGTTTCTATTGCTAAAGCGGAAACACTGACTTGCAATACACAGAGAGAGAGAAACACAGACACAGACACAGACAAGTTCAGACTAAGTTAACAGCTTTTCTCATAATTTAGTTTAGCTTTGCATGTAGCATTTGTAGCTTCACACTTTAATGTTTCTGTTTCACTTCAGACTTCGCTCACTCTCTGTGTGTGTTTCTCGTGACAATACATTCATCCCAACCCGTTTCGTAAACTCCGTCAACTCAACATTCTTAATCATACTATGTTTTAACTTTAACGACTTCATACTTCTAATCATTTGTTCTGTCTATGTTTTTCTTATTTCAGTCAACATAAGAATATAACCTTAATTACCTCTTTCATTTTTATATATCTACGTAATCTTTTTATTTCAGTCTCTTTTTTTTGGTAAAAAAAAATATTTTAGTCTACTTTCTAATAGTTACTCATTTTTCTAAATCTATTTTAGACAGCAAATTAGTGGTTAAACCGTGATAAAATATAGCATTTATATTATCGATGATTTATTTGAAAAACTATAAAATACATAATTTTATACTATCAAACAATTATTTATCATTATTTATACAATTTTTAAGATAATTAATATAAAAGATGAAAGGAAGAATGAGAGGATAAAACGAGAAAGGGGTCTGGTTGTGTCAATGTCACTCAACCATAAGCTTGTAACATAATAATACAAATTCGTCTCAATCATGCAAAAAAATAATAATACAAATTAGTTTCCACAAAATAATAATAATAATAATAATAATAATAATAATAATAAAATAATAATAATAATAATAATAATATTAGAAAATAGAGTTCACGTTGGCAAGTGATTGCTGAATCCAAGTTGTACAGCTGGGATTTCGTCTGTTTCTTCTTAGCTATCTCGATTCAAGAGTGATTCCTGTCATTTTCATTTTGGAGAACAATGCTTCTGTTTTTTTTTTTTTTTTTTTTTTTTTTTTTTTTTTCCACTGGTATTTCTTGATATATTAGATTAAAGATTCATTTTACTTACAATGTTATTGATCTGAAAAGGTTTTAAGAGATTCTTTTGCAAAATAAATTATAAAGAATATGATATCTAATTATTAGATCAACGCGTGGAATTATGTTTCTGTTTCTATGTGACTTTCTATTCATAATTTTTAAAATAATTATAATCTTTGTACTTTCCTCGGTAAATATTGAATCTGTCATATATTTTTAAGATATTAAATATTTTTTTATTCAATACTTTTACCATGAAAAGATATAGCATTAGAGATTATTATATGTTATTGATTTTTATACATTCAAAAACTAATTTTAAAAAATAAAGTGAATAGTTTCATTTTTTTAATTAAAATATTAGTGAAGAACCTATTAGGTCTCTAACTTTATAAAACACTGTCATATTAATCTTTGATATTAACCAATAAGTTTTTATCTTTAATTTTCTTAGTCATTTTAGATATTATAATGATAATAAATTTATATATGGCTCGAGGCTTAAAATAAAAAAAATTATAAAAATTGAGGATTATAATTTATTTATGTTTTTTAAATTTAATGGTCAAATTAGTAGTCACTCATTAAAAAATAACTAATATTTTATACACCTAAGTTAATTTTAATTTGTAAATTATCATAGTAAATTTTAGCTTTTGAGCGAATATAATGTGTTTAATAACTAACAGATATTTTTATTTATTTTACAGCATTACGTTATATTTTTATATCTCTTTTGTTGTAGTTCTTATTTTTTACTCTTTAATCTCTGTTACATTTTGTCTTTTTTTTCATCTCTCACTGAGTAGGCGTAGTCATGCAAATGTAACTTTTTACTTTATTTTCTGCAAATAGTAAAAAAAAAGTATAAAAATGTTATTTTTACATAACAACACAGTAATATAAAATTGTGTTATAAAAAAATAGTAATATAAAATTGGGTTTTGTGATGTGATTGGACCGAAATAAAGTTCGTCGTTTATTGGCCAAATGAAAAATGAAAAATAAAAAATGAATCCATGAGAGGTGTTGCCTCATGCATCTAATCTTGTCCTTTTTATTTGTTTATTTTGTGTAACAACTTTAAGCTTCACACAAGGAAACAAGTAAACTAAACCCTCTCCAACCAGCAAATAAATAATCTTTGGATGGAAAAAGAAAAATTTACATTGAACTATTTCTTCAACGAATGGTAGATTTTGATCAATTTATTAAAAATATATATGTCTAGAAAGAGGGGGACAGGGTTCCTAGAACAGACAATAACAGAGACACAAAGGTCTAAGTTTCATCCTCTGCCATGAAAAGTTAAGGTTTCCAAAGTCAGGTATCCTATGCACGATAAACCAAACCGTAACTAAATTTATAACATTATATTTTATTCCACACACCTAAGAATATTATCCTAAAATATGTATGAAAATTAACAAACATCTTGTAATGCTGAAAATATCGTTTTCACTAACTAGAGCTCGAGTTTTGAAAGTAACGCTTCTCACTTCAGGGAATTAAATACATTTTTCTTTTTATTCCCTTTTTAAGTTGTATTTTAAAAGTATTTTCAACATAGTTGACTAAAATAGTTCTTTGACAAGTTATAAGGCAGTAATTTCAGCGCAATTATTAAAATGCCAACTTGTATAAGGTTTTTGTTGTTGTCGAAACCTATTCTAGTTTTGTAAATGGTTTTATCCTTATTCCTTAATATATGATTTATAATGATGGTGGTTATGATCAAATAATAATATAATTTAATGAAACGTAGATAGTATTTGTCATAAAATGTGTACATATTTGACAAAAACAAAAAATGGGTTTTCCAATTATACTAGAGAATAATGCACCAAAATCTTTTTAAGTAATTGGTTGTAATGATTAACTCATTTATATAATGCAAATTATTGGCACATTTTTTTTCATTAATAAATGTTAATTATTAATCTTTTTATTAGTGGGATCGATCGATATGTATCTCTTTAGAATCTCCATAGACCAATCTTATTACTCTATTATATACATTATATAATTTCTGATGATGTATATATAAATTAATATAATGTATATATTAGGTGTTAGACTATTAATCATATAGCAAGAGACTATAATAGAGGAGCTATAGAGCAAGGTCACATAATTTAGTGTTATTTTATCCTTTGATTCATTATACATGAACTTTTCCGTACAAAGCTTGCTGTGGTTATATGTTGCAAAGAAAAATTATATTAAACATGCTTTATGTAGCATCATTAACCTTAGTACGTACTAGTGTTTATGCTTTGCGTAATTTGTGACTTAGATTTGAATGAGGTGCACATTACATGTGTTGTTACTCTAATTAATGACAGAATTGATCAACACCCGACACATTCCGAACATGCCTGAAATCAAATGCGTGGGTTTTCGCAACATAGATAATTAGATATCTTGAAATCATAAGAGAACGTGAATTAGTCTTAGGATTCTAATAATTAAGGATGATGATAAATCATCAACTTCTCTTCAAATGGGAATACAGCCAGAATATTTTATTTTACTAATTCTGGCTGTACGCTGATTAAAAAATCACACACAATTTTGACTTAAATAAATAAATAAAAATTCTATCTAAACCTTCATTCGTTTAGAGTAATTAAAAATACAATTTTGACAAAATGAAAATATTTTGGGGTGATATCATTATATAGAATGAAAATAGTTAAGAATATATATATATATATATATATATATATATATATATTCTTAAGACTATTTTGGTTATCTACCATGTACGCTTGACGGGTAAGAATGAGTTAGAAAATAGTTTTGTTGAATGAATGTGAGGGCAGATGCAACTGGCAAAGTACTTCAAAAATATTTGATATATAATTGATAGACAATTAATTATACCATTTATAAAGATGAGAGAATTATCTATGATTAACAACCGATCTTCTACAATAAAGAATATAATTTTTAAATAATTTTTTTATTGAAATTCATTAAAATTGAAACAATGAAAAATAATTATTTATTTTATATTAAAAATAAAAAGAAATAAAATTAAAAGAATGAGATTACTGTGCGACTAAAAAATAATTTAAAAACTCTAATTTTATTCTTAACACTAAAAAAGATAGAAATATTCTTAATATATGAAGTGATATTATGTTACCCATCAATAATTTATAAACCAAAAACGATTTTAATAATAAAGTTGCTCTTATATTTCAGCACTCTTATGTTTCAACACATTTTCCTGACACGTGCTTTGTTGCTGCAACGAGCTCAACCAAAATTCCGGTGTCAAAATAAATGCTCACTAATAAAAAAAGATAAACATAAATTATAGTCAACACTATAGCGATGCCCATCAGAAAATAGAGATTACAATTCTAGCTTTTCCACTACGAGAAAACCAAGAGACAATAACAACCAACAAGAACATATTCAGACAAATATACGCAATCAACCAATTAATACTATGGTCCCTTTTTTCCCCTTTCTAAAGATAATCAAGTATTTTTTTAATTAATATTCCTAAGGTAATGGGCCTAACGCCCAACAAATACGATACAACACTGGCAAATTTTATGAGGCCATATTAACTTTCTTTTTTCTATTTAAAAAAGTTTAGATTAGTTTAATCCTAAGAGTTCATTACAATTAAGAATTTAAGATAAACCTTAAAACTTTAGAAAGAATATTTACAAAACACTTAGATTAAGGTAGGTCTTGAGACTTAAAAGAATATTTACTGACATACTTATTATTAGTTAACAAAGTACTCAAATAAACTAAACTTGGTAAAATCATATTTGATTTTTTTTTTTATCAGTGAAGGGTTGTTTGTTATTTGTTAGTGATTGATATTCTTTATGTTGTCTTTAAACTCGCAATCTAATCTGTCTCCTTTTCTTACGGAGGCTTCTCTGGTCAATAAACTAATTTTATTACTTTCCACCATATTAGACTATTAGTTCTTACAGTGTTCGGATACAATTTACATCTTAATTAGTTTTTGCTTAAAAGCAATAGTAGAGTTACTTTTACTTTTTTGCATTAGAAGGTGGGAAAATCACGTTATTGAATGTCGTTTGAGTTGAAAAATTAATATTAAATCATTCATTTTATGTTGGAGATGTTCAGTTTCTCTGGCTCAGAAGAATGTATTAAAATTATATGTACTGTAACAACCTAATTTATAAAGCGATTTTGTAGGTTAAGTCACGACACATGTTAATTTGAACATGTATCGTAACATATTCCGTTATAGTTGGAAAGAAAACGCTGCAAAGTTTGCTTCTATTTTTGTTGAACGCTGCAAAAACCAATACTTAAATTTTTTATAGCAGCCTCAGTTATTGCTTTCTTAAATTGGTTGAACTGCATTAAATTTTCCTTCATTTTTTTTGTTTTTTAGGATAAAACTGGAGAATTGAATTAATTTTCCTGTGTAGAGAGGGACCAAGTTAGGAACGCATGAAAACGAACGAATTTATTGCCCATATAATGCAAGCACTGTTCCGTTAACTGAACTACTGAAGTAATAAATGTCTTCTTTCGGAGAGACATTATTCCTGTCCCACGTTATTCAAACTGTACTTGTAGCTTCTAATTGTAACCCCAAATGGCTGACAAAACAAATGCTAAATTTGGATTTACAAGGAAAGTGCTCTGGAAATTTGATAGAAATAATAAAGTGGGTTCATCAAAATTTGTTGAGTTGAAAATTGTCACCATTGGATTGGTGTCCTAACCTCTTCCTAGATTCATTAATTTTGCTCATTGGGGAAAAAATACAATAAACCTCCTTAGTAAATAGTGTGATTCGCTGACTGTCATGTTTAACCTGCAGCTTGTGTGGATGTGAAATCAGTGAGCATTAGCTGATATAAATGTCGGTTTATACAGAATGATGTATTTAGTATCTCAGGTTAAACTAGTTTAATTCACACGTTTGCACATCAACTCGTTTAACCCTCTTAACATGTATCAAGAAAGAACTAGTTAAATGTATATGAAAGTATAATTGAGACCTTTAACTTGCAACTATTTGACGTTTGAGACAATTTCATGGTAGTTGTAGTCACATGTATGTGCACTTCAACCCATGTACTTGTGGTTTGTTTATAGCGGTTCTTTATATTTAGATAGTACAATTTCGTGTTATATATTCTTTTATTGTTAGATTTATATTGAAACATACATACACAACTGCTCTTTTAAAATTAGTTAAATTAATGGACCGGAAAATTTAGTTGAATTTAACGTCGGGAAAGTAGGTTTGACCAGTTTCATTGCCAACCAATATAAAACGAACAAGGCTAACAGGCTTGTTTTTTCAAAATTGGATTTAAAAGGCATGCGCATGCCTATTCTATTTTGTGAATTGTGACCGACAGGCTGGTCAACCTCCTAAACAATGTAGGGTTGTTGACCAAGAAAAAGAACCTCCTAAACATGATTTCTTTTTTTTTTTAAAAAAAAAATGCATCTAAAATTTTTAAAAAATAACGGAAGGTGAGATCAATATGTAAACGAAAGTAAATTTGAAAAAGAACATAGAACAGTATAAAATAAAAAACGAACGAGTAAAGGCTAGGAACTTGGGATTAAAAATTAAGAATTAAGAAAAATAAAAACCCACCAGGTCAATTTGTTCCCTCCTCAACGGATTGGTGAGCTAATATAACCTAGATCAGATCCTTTCTAAAAACTTAACCAATCAAGAATAAAATATGCTTAAATTATCAAAAGAATGCAGCTCAATTAGTTCAACAGCATCCAGCACAATAGTTAAACACAATAACTAAATTTTATAAACATCCTAGTAAGGCAAAAAAATAATGGCCGAAAAATAGAGCATGAGATGTATCCACCCCAAAAATTTAGCAGCTCACAGTGTAATTGATCAAACATACCAGATATATACGAGCGAATGAACCGACTATAAAAATCTGCATTTGCCAAGTTCTTAAAATCATTCATTCATTTAATCAAAGAATTGAGCATACATGAACACATTTTTATAAAATATAAATTTCAGTTTTGCACTTCTAATTTATCTCAAAACTTGTCTGATTTAATCGGTATTGACCGTAACTTTTAAAGATAACATGAACAACAAAAACCTCAACGTCACCAATGACAACCTAGTATTCTGAAGCAGGAAGAAAATCTAGGACTGTCAATACTCAGCACAATTCCAGGCCACCACTTCACTTATATAACCTAACAATTTAACTAGATGAACAGAAAAGTTAAATTAAGGAAGGTATACTAGGAAGACAATAATAATTCTTCGAGACAATATATCCATGTAGAAAGAATAGGCATTCACATGCATGTACTTTAAATATTTTCATAGAATAAAAGAGTTTGTTAAAACTCATTAAAAGTTCAACATTCGATAGACTTTCTTCCTCCATATTATATTATTATATATAAACTACATTACATTGGATCATTCAATCAAAGTTCCACTCCATTTCATATCTTGCATCCATTTAAACCTGCAGTAAATAACGAGTTCACTTGAGCGTAATTTTATGCTAAACAATTGGATCATCGCAACCAAGTGTCTAATATGCTCCAAACAATAATTGGACGCCAAAACGTAATACTCATCTTTTAAACCAAAATTACTGTTGTACCATACAAAAGTAAAAGTAAAACTATTTCAGTTGAAAAAGATAGCCAAGAAAAGAAAACTAATATCTGTGTGATCAACAAATTCGTACAAGGTACCATTAAATACCAAACTAGCTCCAGAAAATACCACAATCCACAGCCAGTAGTCTAGTAACTTCTGCCCCAGTATGTCCACTTTGTTGCAGGCTTTCCTGACGCAAAGCACTTGGTCCCTGTATAGCAACCAATATAAGAAACACCAATATTAACGGTAATGTTTTTTTTGGAGAAAATTAATGGTGATGTTATTCACTCACTACAGGGGGAAACATTAAACAATTAACATAAAATATTAGTAGATAGCAAGTTCATACAGAAGCAAAGGCCGCAAATAGATTTTTTATGTTTGTTGCATAAAAAGATAATAACTACACATGCACAAGATGGATTATACCTTCTGGGAGTTCTGGCTGAGCAAAGGGGCTGCAAAGAGTCTTAGCTGCTCCCATCTCACCCTTTGTCCTTGCTTTGACATCAGCCTCCACCTCCTGAAGCATTATATAGCAAAAATTATTACGCATAATACAGTTATGGAACGTAAAGCCCCATGGAAAAACATTACACAATGGAATTTCAGAAGTATAAAACCAACACCTTTTATCAAGTGGACATAATTGATAAGACAAGCAGTTCAGCTAGTTCTATTTAGATTCAATGACATTCTAAATAGCTAATGAAGTGCAAACTAGAAGGAAAAAAATATAAAATGTAAATTCTTTAGGGTTGGCCCAGTCAAATGCTTTGTATTTCGTTAATCCTAGGATGACAAAAGGATGTTCTACAGGAGCATTGAAATTTTGAAATAGAAAGTATTAGTTTACATTCTTCTGTATAATTAGGCAACATAAAAAAATGCATCCTAGCTAAAAACATTATGACTGAGCTCATTCAATGATTGACATTATTTAAACTCAAACAAGGAAAATGCCTTAAAGATCAAAATACATCAAGACACCGGGAATATTAAATTTGAACAAAAATGCACAATTCATACCTCCTCATCACACCAAGGAGCTAAGATCATCTTTCTTTGGTTCAAAGCTTGCACAAATTCATCCCAAGTGTGTATGATCTGAATGCATTCATCTCGTTTTTGTTTTGCAACATCAAACAAGTTTTGTTGAATATTATCTAGTAACTTCTTAATTTCCACAACCAAATCAGCATTAGCAATGTCAATCTTTGCTCCATTATCACGTCGAACAGCACGAACCTATGCAAAATCCAAAGAGATTTATTTGATGTTCACAGAAACCAACAGTGTGGAGAAAAGTGACAAATGAGAATTGATGCAACAGTTCAACAATGTTAATGACCTGTTTTTTTTCGAAATCCTTTGGCCCAATTTCAATTCTTAGAGGAACACCTTTCATTTCCCAGTTAGAATACTTCCATCCTGGAGAATAATTATCTCTCAAATCTGACTCAGCACGAATACCTGCTTCACACAATGTATTCACAGTTGCAGAAACGGCATCAAAAATTCCTTGAGTATCAGCGTCCTTGTAAGGCACAGGAATCACAATGACTTGTACTGATGCTACTTTAGGAGGCAGTACCAATCCCTTGTCATCACCATGAACCATCACCATGACCCCAATCTGTCAAAAAAACACAAGAAATATAGATGTAATATGGTGTAGAGAAATCTTCCAATGCATGTTATTCAAGAAATCAAAGCTTACAGTTCGAGTACTATAGGCCCAAGAGTTCTGCCAGACCATAGATTTCTCTCCCTTTTCATTTTCAAAGTTTATCTCAAACATTTTAGCAAAATTTTGGCCCAGACAGTGGGAAGTCGCACCTTGAATACCACGACCAGTGTTGGGAATAAATGCCTAGCAAAATTGAACACCAAAATTTAATAAACAGCTTTCAACTTCAAAATAACATATCAGGGTTTTATGCAAGAATGTCAGACATATACCTCAACACTGGTAGTGTAAAGTCCACCAGCAAACTTCTCAAGCTCACTTTTCTTACCCTTTATGACAGGAACTGCCAAGTACTCTTCATATATACGCCTATATAATTCCAGAATCTCAAGAACCTGAAACCATAATGGTTTAGAATATTTTGAAAACAATTTTGAAAAAATAGGAAATCTGTGTGGTTGGGTGGAAAATACAAAGTAATATGCAAATAGTATGCACCAGAAACAAAAAGGAAGTTCATAATTAATTTAAGTACTACAGAACCCCAAGAAAAGGAACATAGTAGCATCTTATATTTTCCTTCAAAAAAAGGTGTTGTTTATAAAGAACCGAATGAGAGAAGGTCCATAAAAAGTCTTCATTAAAAATGCAAAGACAGAAGAAGACAAAATCGAGGAAGGTTATGCAAATAAAACCAAAACAGAAAATCCTTAAATAACTATTTGGTGCAATACCTCTGCATCTGCTTCCTCCTTCGTAGCAAAAGCAGTGTGCCCTTCTTGCCAAAGAAACTCACGGCTCCTGCAATCAAAACTTGTATAAGCACCACACAATTGAATAGAAAGAAGTACCATAATGTAAATTAAATTGCATGACAGCAACAGTATCAGAACCATATTAATAATTTGATATTGAATTTGGGAAACCTAGTGCATAAGGCTCCCACCTGGTGTAGTCTGGGGAGGATAGATATAGATAGCATTACCCCTGCAAGCAGAGAGGTTGCTTCCAGGACTCGAACACATGACCTCTAGGTCACAAGGCCAAGGCCCACCCTCTATGTATTAATAATGAGATATTTAACATGTCACCATTATTATTTCTTGTAATTTTAAGACAAAAAAATTAAAATTAAAAGCCTGCTTCACAATGAAAATTCACCATGATCACCAGTGGAGGAATATTCATTCATAAATCTAACAAGCATAATTTTAAGGCAAATATTCCAAAATCAAAGCCTCTTATTTAAGTTTGAAATTGTTCATTGTGTAAACAGCAGCCAACAAATCATTATATAACATGACCAAAAAAAAAAACAAGGTGAAAGAAAAAACATCTCACTACCTGATGAAGGGTGTGGGATTACTGAACTCCCATCTAACAACATTGCACCACTGATTAAGTTTCAAAGGCAAGTCACGGTGTCCCCTTATCCACTTAGAGTAGTAGGGATACATGACTGTTTCACTAGTTGGACGAATAGCAATAGGAATTTCTAGTTCAGATTCCCCAGACTTGGTTACCCAAGCAACCTGAGGGTCAAAAAGACAATCAGAAAATTACAAACGTTTTCAACATTGCAAAACTAAAGAATTTGTGCACATCATAATCCAGCATAGCATGTCCCTTATAAAGAAAGCTCTAGACCACCGAACAAACAATTGATTTAAGCAAGTAATAACCTTCAAAACCTTACATCCAAGCCAATCTTCATAATATTAAGGGAAAATATTCTGTAGTCCAAAAAAAAAAAAAAAAAAAAAAAACTTAATCTAACTCATTCAACAGTCAACATTACCAACAAATCCACACTCTCTCACCTCAGGAGCGAATCCCTCAACGTGGTCCTTTTCCTTTTGCAAAACTCCAGGAGACACAAACAGAGGGAAGTAGCAGTTCTTGATTTTCATTTTCTTTATTTCTGGATCAAAAAACTCCTGCACATTGTTTCCAAAATTA
This sequence comes from Hylodesmum podocarpum, assembly GCA_026586105.1. NCBI lineage: Eukaryota > Viridiplantae > Streptophyta > Magnoliopsida > Fabales > Fabaceae > Hylodesmum > Hylodesmum podocarpum. The sequence continues at coordinate 1,616,492 of JALJEV010001298.1, read as the reverse complement.
AATCAATGCTTACCTATGTAAACATCAGAAATAATAAATCTGTAGTCCTGCACTCACAATCTCAAAATCCGATACTGACACATTAAAAGCGTATAGCAAATTGAGAGAAACTTGAGCATGAAACAATAGATACACAAATATATTCACTCAATTAACTAAAACAAAAGATAAATTAAGAAACTCACTTGCATGATCTCCCATATTGCCATTGACCAAGGCCTGAGAATATAGCAACCAGATATATCATAGTACTCAATCATTTCCGCATTGACAACAACCTATCAGATTAATCCAAAGGCAAAGTCAACCAACACATACACCAGTGAAATTGTGAATCAAATTCAGATCAGAATGCTTAAGAAACGTTGACCGAACACAGATCAGGTCAAAATGATTCAACAAGTGAGAATATACCTCGGAATACCACTCTCCAAAGTTCTCCGCCTTCCGATGCGTGAGACCTAAGCCAGTCTCCTTCTTCACTTCCTTCTTCTTTCCACCTGCGAGGCTTCGTTCGGTATTAGAAGAGCGAAAACACAGAAAAACACGAAACGCGAACGAAATTACACGAACGTGAAGTGAGTGAGTAATGTGAATAAATTACCGGATTGCTTAGCTGCAGGTTTTTTGGCTTCAGTTCCCGCCATCGTGAAAGACGAGCACCTGATACTGCCATGGCCAAAAGAGATAAGGATTCGAAGCAGAATCGTGTAGGGATTGAAATGGAAAGTGTGTTACCTGTTGCTGCAAAGATTACGAAGGCGAGTGAAACGCGCGAGAGCGATTTTAGCGTCACGTTTGACCCACCTAGGGTTTTCGCTTTCAGATAAACTGCGCCCTCACGTATCCTTTCACTGTGCAATGTTCACTCTTCGGTTACTCTATGTAAATGTAACGTGCGACTTAGGAGCATTATTTTTTCTTGCGTGCGAGAGCCACTCGGGTATAATTGTAGTAAATAATTAATTTACTTGAATAATTTGTTCGTAAAAAGAATAATAGATTTACGTGTTATTTATTCCATTATTCTATTTATTGTATCCGTTTAAAGTGTGAAAATCAATATTTTTCCTATTTTTTTTTTCTTTTCACATTTTTGGATTGAAATGACATTTGTAATTTTATATATTTTCAAGTTTGCTTTTGATTATAAACTATTTTAAAAAAAATCATAAATATCGTCTTTATTCAGAAAGAATTATTAAGAATAGGATCAATAAAACTTTCCTTCTGAACATTTAATATAATTTAGGATACGAATATAAAACTAAAAAAAATGGTTAGAATTTAGATAGATAGTTAAAAATTAACTATTCTAATAGAAATCTAGATGGTTTAAAAAGGGCAATCCTTATGTTCTTGTTAGAAATATTTTAATAATGTAGACCTACTAAACTATTGGAAGAACTCGAGAAGTGAATTGGTAAATTTCAGTGTTACTTTTTGTTTGTCTTGGATAAAACATTACGGGTGTCTCTGGGCATAGCTGTAACATGTGATTGTATAATATATTGGGGCCTGATCCAAAATGAATGACATTTCAAGATTTGATTGAAGCCTCTAATTATACGTCGAATGATGCAATTTTTGCAGGAGGCAAGATTCCCACAACTAAGGTCGTTGACATTCAGGCCGCAATATTTACTTTTAGTGCTACTTCATACTTGATTCAATTTATTGTATTCTATAATAATAACATTGTGTATCATTTTAACCTATTTAGTATTTCAATTAGGGAATTTTGTGCAAATTTTATTACCTTCATGCATTGGATTTTTCGCTCTTTTGTGAATAGATCAATAAAATATACGTAGACTATGCGTTATTTTCGTTCTTTCGTTCTTTATGGAAGATCTCAGTCTTGTCAAATAAGGAAGTAAGAAACAAAAAGACCAAGGACAGTCAACAAAATGAGTCTTTTAAACATGTTGACCACTTTGTGATCTTTACGCCTTCAAAAAATTAGAATCAATTTATATATATATATATATTTTCATTTCCTGTTTTCACTTTTTAATTGGAAAACTGTTAAACTATTTTCATTTTATTTTCTACTTTCAAAAGTTTATACAAGAAATAAAGAAAACAATATTTTTTTATTTTCTCTATTTCCTGTCTTTGTAAACAGGAAAGAAAATAAAAACAAAGGAACAATTTTATAATCAAAATGCAAAACAAAAATTAAAGAAAAATGTAAGTAAACGAGCTCTTAATCTCTCAATATCACACCGAATAATATCATATAATCCATGTCTATCAAAACACAATAAATAACCTAGCACTTATTTTACAAATTTTCAATCACTTAGTTATTAGTAAGTCAAATCAATTTTCTAACCATCCTCTAAGAGACTAGTACCACTTGATCAATCACCAAAATCAAGTCTCCACACTCAGACACACGTTGCAATACAAAATTTATAATTAACAAGCAGCTCATTCATGCTCAACAATTAAAATTAAATCAATTTTACAAAATTTAAAACAATCTGGCACCAGAAATGAGAGACTAAAGAAAAACATTGCAGAAAGAGGAGATAACACTTGGCAATCAACAAGTGCTTTAAATATAAATAACGACGAATCCTTTTATTGCTCTATGGTCACATCTTAACCGTAAATTGGGAAAATTTTCTTTGCCACAGTCATCTCTCACACCCCTCCCACCCCCCACCCCTAAAAGAAACATTTTTTTAGTAGCTTGCAATTTTTTGGACGTTTCTCTGACATGAACAAAATCAATGGTAGGAAGCACTAAAGAGAGAGCCTTGGGGACATCTGCAAGGTCTCATTGCTTTCCCCAAACCATGCAAACAAACTTGGCTTCACCAACTTAACACAGAATAACCAAAGGGTTGGAAGATGCAGGCATGCTGCAGCACCTAAGACCCTTCAGGTCTCCATCATCATCAGCTTGGTTGTGGTGGCACCACTTTCAAACTTCGCATCCATTCACAGAAACTAGGATCGTCAAAGTGTACAAAACTGGCTTTCAGCTTTGTCCGCTGTTCTGATGTCAACGACCTCAGTTGCGGGAATCTTGCCTCCTGCAAAAATTGCATCATTCAATATGAAATTAGAGGCTTGAAGCAATCTTTAAATGTCATTCACTTTGGACCAGGTCAAAATATATTATGCAGCAAACCAATGAGACATTAGCATGTGTACAAGGATATTGTAGCCAATGGTTAATGGAGACTAGTCCCTTTCAAGATGAACTGCTGAAGAAATCATTCCAAAATAAACATAGCCTCTTCCAAAAAAGTCATTTTCCAACAAAATATGTGGTTTACCTGCTCATAAGGAGGATCCTTGTGAGCTGGGATGAGACGTGAAACAAAATATCGCGCCTGGGAGCTACCCTCCTGTTTCAAATGTAAACTGTCAGTTATAGTTTATCTTATAAGCAGAAGATGAAACTTGATGTGATGTTAATTCTAAGGAAAATTAACCTTGAATGCAAGGATTCGAGGTGCTGGAAAACGATACTCAGTCAGTTCTTCAGCCAATGTCCTACATGCAGCTAGAGCAGCAGCACTTCTTCCTGCATCAGCTGCCAGTTCAGCACCCTAGGATCCATCCATTAATATTAGAAACCCTCAAAAGTATGTATCAGGAGAATGCAAACAGAACAAGAAATGAAAATTCTAAATAGGGAAAGAATCTGGAGACATGGCAAAAAAAGGGGTGGGTCTTCTCAATTTACAGCCCTCAGAGGCAAGAGACCAAAAGTTCAGTACCCTAAGATCCACTGATCATTAATTCTCCATGTCAGTAAAGACAGCAAAAAAGGGTCTCTCATTGTTAAATTTGACACCACATGAACAAAAGATGTTTAGCCATGCAAACAAAATGTAAATCAACAAAATTTGATAGGAGGCTTAATCACAGTGGGTTGAAAACCATATGGTTGGCATTTGTTATAGTTGAAATTGGGGAGACTAAAATTAAATTTTGGTAAAACTAGGGCCAAATGTATAATTTATACCTAAGTTCGAATAAAAATTTGTAAAAAGACTTTAAATATAAATTGTGTTTAAACAACAGCCCCATTCTGCCCTCAAATAATTTAAAAGATGAAAACTAACAGACCCAAGCCCTCAACTACCTCCATGGCTAAAAGGAAGCTCCCTACTATTACAGTACAAATAACTCAAACCTTAAATATGAGTGAGCAATGCTCCTCAGCACAAAAAGGCACGAGAAGATCCATAGTAATTTACCGCACAAAGCACATTTTTAATAAAACTAAAAACAGAAAGATGCAAACAGAACAACCAATTATATGATACAAAGAGTGCTAGTAACACATTCAATAACATACTACTTCTAACACTATCTCTATTATTAGTTAAAACTTATTCGAAACTACAAAATCACAAGTGAGACTAAATAAAAAACAGAACCCATACAAAATTCTGTAATTTCCAATAAATTTCAGCCAAAGTAGAAAGTTTGTCAAGAAAAGTACGTTAGAAAATGTATTGCTAATATTCCTCATTTAATAAGATGCACTCTGACTTAAAACAAGATGCTTAATTCCAACAATAAGACATAGTCCAAATGCTTTAAACATAAAAATGCAACATGAAGCACCTATCCTAAAAATTTCAAAGCCAGAAAGGTCAATGAAATACGAAGAAAAAATTTCAATAACTAGAAATCATTTAATATATATTAAAAGAAATCATTCAATAATTATCAACCAAATTCAAAACATTTATGAATCATCATCATAGTCAAGAGACTAAAAAATATTAAAAATAAGAAGTTACTTTTTCCTGAGTACAGGTTGCTAGTTGCAACACCCTGGGCCAGCCAACAGCCACAGCTGCTGTTAGCAACAGCAACCAATGGCCTGGTAGCAGAAAAGGCTGGAGACAAACAAGGCAGAAAAGGAGAAAGGAAGACAAAGAAGAAAAACATGGGACATGGGACAAAGCACATATGCTACGGACGTGGCTCAATGCAATTACACCATGGACTATTGCACATCATTCACAACTATGACCAGACACAATTTGGTTTCTGAATTTTATACCACAATCCATTACCGAGAAAGTTATCCTTTTATTTTCTTTGGTTATAAATAGCAGGAAGCTAATCTGAAAACAACATGAACAATCATTTTGGAAGAAAGGAAGTGCAGTAACAATAACCTATTGAGGTAAGTACCATTACCCCCCACCCCCTACAAGATAGAGAGTAGAGACTATAAGTAAATGATCCACATCTCTAACTAAGAATATGTCATGCTAGAACAAGTAATAGGAGGCATACCAACCAAATGAAGACATCAGTGCCATGGTCAAGTACAACAGCAGCATCAGATTGCATAGCAAGATCATATGCCGGTAGCTCCTCAAAAGTTCCCCCCTCCCTGTGCATTAGACAGCGAGGAGCTACCATTCTGAGTGATAGATCAAAGGATGCATTCAGAAACAAGTTCCTCAGCACAGACCTCTCATCTTCATGACCAATAATGCTTCCCAATAGTGGTCCTCTCCTGAGATGGAAAAGGAGCTCCGGTAGGAGAGAAAGCTCCTTTGGGAAGCTATGAAGTTTTGATTTAGGTAATTGGGACCCAAATTTTAGAGCAATATCCTTGATTCTTTCGTCTATTGTTGCTCGCATATCAATCGCATTGGAATGGTTTTTAGCTCGCAAAAGGGTTCTTTTTGCAATGAGTACAGCGGCCAAATCATCCTGGACACTCTCAAGATATGCAGAAATACTATCTACTGTTGGCAGTCTAACAGTAATGACCCTTGATACATCAGCTTGATACACATTTGAATACTGGATTGCAAATTGGAAGAAGACATAATCACTTTTGATATCACCTTCGGTTTCCATGGAGAGAGAGAAACTTTGTGTTTCTTCAACACTTAGCATTTGAATATAAAGAGCAGTGTCATTTTTAAATGTTTCATGGGTATCTACATGCGACTCTTCCCCAGGACCCACAACTTGAGTAATGAGAATATCATCTGATGTGCGCAATTCTAGCAAACCATGAGAGCCTGCTGATCTGGCGGATGCCCTTTGCAAATTAACTCCAAAGGCTTCCCCAAAATCATCATGGAGAACCAAAACTCCACCTGATGTTTTTGCAAGAGGATGTAAGATAGGAACTCTTACAGGGCATGTACCAGCACATAAAATATCAATTATAGTATTGTGTCGATGAGCCTCACGACCAAGATTCTCCATCCATTTAATTGCTGTCTTTTCCATGTAAGGATAATTAGGGTGACTAAAAGAATGAGGAACAGATCCAGGCCCAAAAGTGTTCGGTCCGCCAGCACAGACAATAATTCTACTATTTCCCCCTGACCTTTTGACCACCCCCCGGGACAGATCAGCAGATGGGCCCTGGATTATAGCTAGAGCAACCTCAACAGCAGTTCCTAGGCACCGATCTCGGGAAGCTTCTGGTATATTCAATTTGTATGGCCTTAGTGATGAAAATATGGAATGTGCTACAGCCAGCGAAGCATGCATTGGTGACAAGTATATACCAGTACCATAAATCAATGCTTTCAAAGATTCTTGAGTAGGTGATTTGTCACCAGGAAGCACATCGGCAGATGCCATAGACTCTTCTGAAAGATCATAAACTGATACAGTACGACCATATAGTACAATTCCTAATCTTGTTGTTGGCGGGAGAGAATCAACAAATGCGTGCAATGAGCTTTGTAGATGGTGTAGGTGAGGTTCATCTAAACATTCATCTATAACAAGAACAATTGGTGCAGACATTCTGGAATCTGAAACTGGGACAAAACCAGGTCTCTTGTTCCCAGTTTGAACATAGTCAAACATGGGCGTAGATAATTCCGGAAACCTGTGAAGATCTTCCTTGCTATGCGCAATGTACTCCCCATCACTTGCATTCAGTTTCCGACATATAACACACTGCCACTGGCCTGATCCAAGCAATATGTTGCAATATATATTTGCATAAGCACCACAGCTTTGGCAGCGATGAGGATCACGCTGTATTACCTGTGGGCCCATTGAAATCTCCCTCCCAGGTGAGACCAATGCCCCAAAGCCCAAACTCAGCACATTAGCTTGTTTCTTCTGTTTTAACACCTACTTAGCAAATGGAAGGGAAAACAAAAGTTTACATATTAAGAAATTGAGCATAAAGAATAGCAATTAGATGCAAAATTCTAGCCTTCATAATGAATTAAAACAAACCAGAATATACATATATGCACCTTATGAGCTGAAAAAAGAACAATGGATTCCCCACTGGGAACATTGCCCTCCATACTATCAGAAACTTGGTGCTGCAACTCTAACGATCCATTTGAAAATTGTGCCAGCGGCGATGATGTTGGCAAGGAAGAGCCTGAAGAGAATGCAATTGGCTGAGGCGATGCAGGCGAGGTTCGAAACGGAACGGCGGCTGGACGGACCGGCGAAGTGAAAACTGGGGGTCCAGGAGGGGTGCTGAGGTGAGGAACAGGACTGCCAGTGGTAACCCCATTGGAACGGGAAGAGGGTTGATCTTGCTGTAAATGCAATTTTGGTGGAGGAAAACCAGGTTGTGGTGCTACAAAACTAGGAGGGGGTGGAATTGGACTCTTCTTCTCAGGGTTTGGACTCTCTCTCTCAGGGGTGAACCCAACATTAGGTTGTGTTGGGTTAGCCATTGAAAATTACACCAAAACTCTCTCACAAACCCAATATTCAAGAACTAAACTTGACAAAATGTACTACTGTATTAAAAATGCAGAATTGAAGTGACAAAAAAAATCAAGACTACCAAGAAAACAAACAGACCCTAATCAAGATTCTTATTCCACTCAAAGGACAATAATAATTCTTCAACTAAATTGTACCTGACCTGTTCGGATACTCGATCAAAGATTAGCAAAGAAGAAGATCCCAATTCCCAAATTCAAGAAATGAGCTAGGGTTTGAAAAATGGAGATCAAGATTTGGTGGAATAGAAGTGATTATTAGAGGGAGTGTGAATTTTTTGCGTACCAGAGAGAGAGAAGGGGGTTGGGGGAATGAAAGAAGAAGGAACGATGAAAGGGGCAAGAATCGAAATTGTTGACTTTTAAGCACTCTTGTTGTTAATTCCGAGTCCCGCGAGTGGGATTAGGGAAAATGCTGTTCTTTGTTGCAATGTTATAATGTCATCATGTCCCCTTGCAATTGGATTTGTGGAGGTGCCTGTTAGAGTTTTTTTTTTCTTTTACACGCGAAACAAAAAATAAAAACACTCAGTGAAACCTCGGTTTTTCATCATCTTACGTGTGCCTTTCCTTGTTGGCACGTTGTTACTCGCTACCTGCGACAGCATGGACTTACTCACGTTACCATTTCATCAATAATTTTTATTATTATTATTATATCACTTATTATGTTTTATTTATTTTTTCTTTCATTTTATCTACCATAGAGTAGGATATACGTTAGTGTTCTAACATATAAACCAATCAAACATGACATTGCCATTGGTCCCTTTAAATCTAATGGCCAGGTTTTTATAAATATTTACATGCATTGAAGAGATTTTATTAAAAAAATAAATTTCAATTTTAATGATCTTCATTGAAAAAAATATATACTTAAAAATAAAAAAATGATATATAATTATATTAATATTTGCAAATTAGACTTACTTATTATAAATAATAAAATATCACTATTATAATATATTGACTTGTTGAGATCATAATGAGAAATTAGACAAATATAAGTTAGTTTATATTTCTTTCACACTTACTAATTCAGTCATGTGTTGAACTATTGAGCCACATGAGTCTTATTTGAAAATAAATAAAATAATAAAAATTATAAGTGTTTAATATACAAAAATTATTTTTTAAAATCAATATAATTATTTTTTAATGAAAACACACAATATTTTTATAACTAAGCTCGTTACGCAACGAAGAAGGAACAGAACTCATTGTTTTCTGCTACTCTCTCTTTTGCTTGTGTTTTGGGAATCCAAGTGTGAGTTTGATTTGGCAAAAGTTGAAGCCATGGACGAAAATCCGGATCGTCCTATCAGGATAATGAACTTCGTTTCCGAAGAGCAAGTAAAATAACTCTTACTCTCAAACTCGTGCTTCATTCTCGAATCCACGAATTAGGGTTTCGTTAGCGATTATTGATTCTTTGCATCGTTGTTCATTTCGCTCTGTTGGAACAGCTGGTAGAATCTAAAAGAGCAAGGGGTGAACGCGTTGACGACGGCACTGCCCAGAGGGATAGACCTCTCTTCGAGGTTTGCTTTCTCATTTGTTCTAATGCATAATTTGCATTGTAATCATTTTCAGGAATTAAGTCAGGGTTTTCTGAGAATGTTTGTAGAATTGATTATGAGGAAATTACTTACTGATGAAGCTTTTGACCGCAGATTCTAAAGGAGAATAAGGACAAAAAGGATGCGGAATTTAACGAAAGGTTCAAGCACAGTGAGTATTCAACTATCATTTTGCTACTGCATAACTATGATATTTTGCCTTCACCTTAAGATTCAGGAGTTTTTACAGTAATCAAATGCGATAGTGTGTAGGTAGCTTGTATGGCTGAAAATGTTAATTCTTTCATGTTTACTCGGAACTGGACCTTTTGAGACAAGACAGTTATTTTCCCACTTTCTACATGGTTGTTTTTTGTTGGTAATCTGGAATGAGTTTTGAACCGACTATGATTATCACAGGACCACCTAAAGCTTTAGACGAAGACGAGACTGAGTTTCTTGATAATTATGAAGCAGTGAGTTCTTGTTCTCCCTTTACATCTTATTGTTTCATGGAATTTTCTTGGATGGATCCTGGAAGTGTAAAGCATAGAGTTTTAGATCTTCTGCTTCAATGGTTGTACAGACTACAGACAAGGCAGCTATTTTGATTGTTTGGAAACAATTTGATGACATTTAACATTATAGCAAAGAAAAGAAATGCTCGAACAAATTGTTGATGTAAAGTTTATTCAAGTGCTTGTTCTTCTTTCTAATACTAACTTTATCCACTTTTCAGACAAGAAAGGAATACGAAAGACAAGTGGCAGATGAGGAAGCCCAACAACTCCGAAGCTTTCAAGTTAAGTCATGACAGTTACTGTATGATAAAACTGTTCTATGCAAATAAAAAATGAAAGCTCCTTGTACTTTTTATTTGATTTTCTCTTGGAGTATTTTGGGCTTGTGATTTCTGAAGTGTTAATATTGCTCTTGTATGTTGATTTCAGGCAGCGGTGGCAGCACAGTCCAACTTTGTGCATGAAGTTAAGGAAAGAACCCCTTTACCTATCGTCCAGGTCAGTTGGTGACTTCTATGTGTTGCTACCATTTTTGTGAGGGTTTTGATTTAATAATGTTTTTATTTCTTCACAATAATGTTGCAATTAATTTTCTGATTCCTACAAAATTTTTACATAATAGGCCAGTATTGAGGTCTATCATATGCTCAATAGGATGTTTGAATACTAGACTACTCAGAACGGGTTGGCCTCTGTCATCACTTTGACATCCATACCAACATGTGTCTATAGTTATTGTCCCTCCTGTAGCTCTCTTTTTTCTTAAATTTAAAGTTTATATGAGCAACTATTTTTGCTTGTTTTCAAATCTCATGGCTGAAGGCTGTCTTTTTATATTACCACTTCTATCCTCCATGGACTGCTCAATGATATTATTTATTGGTTTAATATAACTTGTCATCCCTCTAATTTAGACCTTGTGCAATTTTGGTCTCAAGTTTATTTTTTGTGAGCAAATGAAGTCCCTCTATTTTTAAAATTAAATAAGTTTAATTCTCTCATCATATTTCTTCTACATCCTATTTTATATCGAAATAGTTAGAAACTTATAATGGACTTGGGATTATGAAATTTAGATGAAATGGTATAAAATTTTAAAGAATTTAGTAAGGTAGTTTGATTAGGGTTTGAAGAGGAGGAAAAATTAGGATTTTCTTTTTTGATTTTGAATGAGTTTTGATATTTTGGTTGATGAGTTTTGAGTGAGAGAAAGTTTAAAATGGAGTAATCAATTCAACTTGTGAAAAGTTTGAGTAAAAAAAAAACATAATTTGAGTTTTTACAAAGGAAAAAAATATTAATGAAAGGACTTAATTGTAACAATTAAAGAAAATGACAGGCTAAATTTGCTTAAAATATTGTTGGGGGGAATAAAACTACACATTTAAAGTAGACTAAAAAGTACCGATGATCCTCATTTAATTTTGTTGATTTTACTGTTTTTGCTCTTCTCAAATGTTTAGAAGCCACAATTTGCAATTCTTCAATTGCCAATCTCTGAAGGGGTGTCTAATTTATTAGTTATAGCAACAGCATATGCAGTTTTAATTAAGAAAAAAAACCCGGTGTTGCATCTGTTGCTATTTTCATTCTTTTCACCACCTTGTTTTCTCCAGCAGGAACAGAAGTCTGTTGGAAAGAAGAATCCAGCCTCTCGCCCATTAAGCATGATTGTAAAAGTCAAGCCTCAAGCTAAAAAGGCCAAGGTGGATGAAGGAAGTGCCGGGGAAATTTCAAAAGCAGGAAACACTCCTGTAAATGATGACAGCAAGTCTTTAGAGCCAGTACAGTCATTGAATGGCAAAGCTGATAAGTCCAATGTAGTTGCCCTAACTGGCCTTGTTTCATACAGCGACGAAAGTGATGATGACTTGTAACTTGATAAATTAATTTATTGAGAAGTTTCTTGATTTCCATTACTTCTTTCATGCGGCCTTCATTTTCGTTTTTATAGCCCTCATTTACCTTTATGCATATATTCAGGATGGCAGAAACCACCCCGTTTAGAATGAATCTCCAAACAATTGTAAAACTGAAGTTTTTTGGGATGAACAAAGGGAAGAAATAGTAGGGTTATTGAGATTCATAATCAGTTAAGCTTGGGAAAAAAACCCGACTGCTATTCACGTCTATCTATTGCCGTTTTGTCTTACACTAAATATTATTTGGTACACGGAAAGGTGAAACACAAGATAAATGTTTTAAGTTGCAGAATAACCATGTATGTATATTATTGGTGAACAAGCAAATTCAAGTGAACAATGTTACAAAATCATTTGAGAAAGAATTTACTCCAAGAATCCGTTTTTGAGTTTACTCTCCATTCCCACCCTTTATTTTCTCAGTCTAACAGTTCTAAAGAATAATTTATATATGATTATTAGATCAAAAAACCAGTAAAGAATGAGAAAGGAAAATAAATTTTTTAAACTTATTTCTGAAATAAGTTGATCTCCGTTCTTTTTCTTTTATTTTTATATTAAAATTGTGATCCAAAATAAAAAATTTACAATTTCTTATGATACTATATTTTTCAAAAATTAAAACATAATATTGATATTATTTTTCCCATCATAACTCTATTTGTTGAGTTTGAATAAGGTTCTGAAAAACAAGAAACTCGATGTTCATTACACTTTATCTCCAACAAGTCATGTTTATGTACAATTTTGTCGTTTTTCACTCCTTGCCATCTTTTGATTTTTGGTCATTTCCATTATTAAGAAAGAAAAGGGAAGAAAGGGTGAAGAGCCCTTATATTAAACTCTCAAGACTAAAACAAGAAATATATTATGGTAAAAGAAGAAATATACTAGCATGTTTGGTATCGCATACTGGATGTACTTGAGTAAAAATCACATGAAAATAGAATAAATTATGCAGAAGCTATTGGCCTAATGGAAATCTAAACATGCAGAAGTCTGGCCTAATGGAAATCTAAACATGCACTATTAATTGCTATGATACTATCATGCTGTTGAAGAACTTGTATGAAGTTGGACCAAGGAAGCATAAAATCCACCCTCGATGTTAATGAGCGTCTCATGCCTTCCTTTCTCCACTATAACTCCATTTTTTACCACTGCAATCACATCTGCATTTTTTATCGTAGATAGACGATGAGCCACAACCACAGTGGTCCTGCTCACCATCACTTTGTCTAATGCATCTTGAACTACTTTCTCTGACTCAGCATCTAGTGCACTTGTGGCCTCATCTAGTAGCAATATCTTTGGACTTTTAATTATAGCACGTGCAATGGCCACCCTTTGCTTCTGCCCCCCTGATAGTTGGACTCCCCGTTCTCCCACTACTGTATCATACCCCTAAATAGGAAAAAAGACAAAACAACATGTTAATCACATTTGCTATATGAACAGTTTATTCAAGAAGACAGCACTTGAAATGAAACTCTTGCAAATAAGGCTAAAAAAATGCACATCAGTGATTTAGTTTTACCTGTTGTAAACCACTAATAAACCCATGGGCATTCGCCAGTTCTGCTGCAGTTATGATTTCTGCTTCGGTTGCATTGCCTTCCTTTCCATATGCAATATTGGCATGGATGGTGTCATTGAACAAGATTGGCTCTTGGCTTACAAGTCCCATCTGCTGCCTTAAATACTTGACTTGTAAATTCTGAATTTCTATCCCATCAAGAGTAATTTGGCCAGAGTCAGGATCATAAAATCTCTGTAACAAAGCAATCACTGTGGATTTCCCACTTCCACTTTCACCAACAAGGGCCACAGTCTGCAACATCATATATGATTGGAACCATTAGTTGCAACATGCATTTTCAGATGCTTACTTGGAGAGGCAAAATTTAGATTAGAATAACAATAAACAAACAAAATCCTTAAACATTACCTTGCCAGAATGGATAGTCAAGCTAAGGTCTCGAAAAATTTGTATATCTGGCCTAGATGGATACTTAAAGCTCACATGACGAATCTTTATTTCTCCCTCTACACTATCTAGTGTGATACCAGACTCATCACTTGGATCTATCTTTGATTTCCTATCAATTATTCTAAATATGGAAGCAGTGGCTATCTTGGCTTTGTTAGCATCGGGAGCAAGGGAGCTTGATTGGGAAATTCCAATAGATGCCATAGTTAAAGCAAAGAATACCTGCAAGACATTTTTAGAAGAAAATGTAATACTTCCTCACTTCCCCCACAAGTTGAGCACTAATGTTGGACAAGTATTAAAGAGTTAAATACCCGAAAAACATCTGAGATTTTTGCCTTGTCAGCTTCCACAAATCTGGCTCCAGCATAGAAAATGGTTGCATAAACACTGAAGAGCAAGAAAAATGAAACCCCAAATCCTATTCCACTTATCAAGCCTTGTCGAATTCCTTCTTTCATGGGACCTTCACATTTCTTCCTATATAGTTCCATAACTTTCTCCTCAGCGCAGAAAGAAGCTACTGTTCTTATGCTTCCTACTGCATCATTAGCAACTTGGCTAGCTTCCTCATACATCATCTGCATCAATTTATATTATAGTACTTAGAATCTGTTGCACAATCTAAATAATGCAGTAAGTTAAGTAGCATTGTATAGCAATGGAGAAGTAGCTCACCTTCGCATCTTCATCAGATCCCTGCATGAATTTCATTTCAATATAACCATTCATTCCGATGAGGGGGACTAAGGCAAGAACAACAAATGCCAACTCCCAGCTTGCAACAAAAGCAATAATCAAACCTGTCAATGCTGTTGCTATGTTTTGAACTAATAGTCCTAGTGCATCACCAACAAGGGCACGGATAGATGCGGCATCTGCTGAGAGCCTTGCACCAATTGCACCACTAGAGTGCTCAGGCTCATCAAACCAGCCAACCTCCATGTTGACCACCTTCTCAAAACAAATGAGCCTGATACGCTGAATTAACTTACTCCCTGCCATTGAGAAAAAGAAACTTCGGGCTGGAATTGCTAGTACTGATCCAAGTCCAAGGACCACAAACATGAGTGCCCAAAACTTGGAATCCTTTTTCATCTCAGGAAATGGTTTAAAGAATGTTTCGATAACACTGGAGAACAAGACGCCAAATATTGGAAATATGGTACCATTTGCTATGGCAGCTACACATCCAATCAGAAGCACTGGAATCTCTGGCTTGTTGAGGGAAGCAAGACGCCGGAGTGGAACTTCTGGTGATTTTTCGTCAGGCTGTGACTGTTTGTTTTCAAGTTCAGGATCATGGATGTTAACTCCTGTTGGTAAACCAAATGAAACTGAAAAGGAGTGGCGACTACTGCTTCCAACAGATGATCCTGATCTTCTAAGCCTCTGGTTCAACTGTCTAAAGGACTCCGAGGAAATTTCCCTTTTGTTTTGATTGTCTTTTGTTTCTTTTGATTCCTTGTTTCTTTCTTGTAAACGTATAAGTTGAGAGTAAGCTCCCTCAGGATCCATGGTTAATTCTACGTGTGTTCCTGATTAATAAACGCGAGTTATAGTGAGGTATATATAAACAAAAAGTGTGATAACTTGAATTCCAGTATCTATTTGTAGCCTGGTTATGTTATAGGATTAATGCCGTTAAAGAATGACAACAGTTCTTGATACTAAAGGATGAGTTATTTTTCTTTTATAACTAGAGTTAATCATGTCTCAAGTCGTCACTAATTTATTTGTTTCAATTTATATAGTGTTGATAATAATGATAATAATATATTAAGAGTAAAAAGAGTTTCAGAAAGACAGAAACTTGGGATCACTGATTTTAGTATGTGAAACTGTAAAAAGCACATATTTATGATCAACACTTGAAATATGAACGAAAGAAGCCAGGTCTTGGATTCACTTGTTGCATACCTTTCTCAACCATTTTCCCTTTATGAATTACAGCGATTGTATCAGCATTTCTCACAGTGCTCAGGCGATGTGCAACAACCACAGTAGTTCTGTTAACCATGATCCTGTCTAGAGCTTCTTGCACTATTCTTTCTGACTCTGCATCAAGCGCACTTGTTGCTTCATCTAGAAGTAAAATTCTTGGATCTTTGAGGATTGCTCTTGCAATGGCAATGCGCTGCTTCTGTCCACCGGATAGTTGAGTTCCATGCTCACCAACCATTGTGTCCAATCCCTGAATGCATAAGGTAAAAATGTTGAGGCTCATAATCCCACTTTTCCAAAACTTAAACCACTCTGTAATCCATGCTCACCAACCATTGTGTCCACGCATATGCATACAAAAGAAAAATCACAAGTTGGAGTATTGATTCACCCATATACATCCAAAGATTTAATTTAATAAGGTCCATATAGTCCATAGCAAAATCAAAGATCACAAAATACCTTCGAAATAATAAAAAAGGTTAGAAACTAAAACCTGTGGCAGTTTGTCAATGAATTTAGTAGCATTAGCAAGTTCAGATGCAGCTCTTATCTCTTCAATCGTTGCTCCCTCTTTTCCATATGCAATATTGTTCTTAATGCTTGATGCAAACAGCACTGGCTCCTGGCTGACAAGGCCAATTTTTCCTCTGATCCATCTAAGCTGAAATTCTTTCACATTAGTTCCATCAATAAGAACTTCACCTGCCTGTGGATCATAAAATCGTTCAATCAAACTGATAACTGTAGACTTCCCACTTCCACTTTGTCCTACTAAAGCTGCAGTGGTACCGCTCGATATATGAAGAGAGAATCCATTGAATATCAACTCCTCAGGTCTGGCTGGATAACTGAAATAAACATCCCTTAAATGGATTTCACCATGAATATCCTCTAGTTTTTTTCCATTTGAGTCATAAGCATCTATTTCTGGCTTTCTCTCAATTGTCTGAAACATTTTATATGCTGCTGCTTGACCTGCAGCAAACGCACTCATGCAAGGAGATGCCTGGCCAAGAGACCTAAGACATGCATACAGTACCCCAATCAAAATTTATGCAAACAAGTTGAAGTATTCATGTGTTCTATCTCTTGCCGTGTGTGGTTGTGTTGGTTTTAATATATTTCTTTAGCAGATGAAATAACTTGAACATACTTACATGGAAGCATTTAACACAGCAACAATCACACTGACCACCGCACCTGCACTATATCCTTTTTCCATTATCATCTTTGCACCAAACCATACAGCCAAAGCATAACCACAGAAAATAATAAACATAACTATTCCAAGACCCATTCCTGATGCGAAACCTTCATGAACTCCTGATTTGTAAGCATCTGCAAGAAATTTCTTGTAACTAGATATTGCTTGCTTTTCCCCAGTAAAGGATGCAACCTGGAAATATAAATGGTGAATGGAAATAATGAATATCATAGCACTGTCAAGATAAGCATCATGACAGACATACCGAGAAAGTTATAGAATTTCATAGAAAAACTTCAGGTTCAACAACATACAGTTCTTATTGAGCCTATTGTCTGTTCAACTAAATGTGAAGCTTTTTCATATGCACTTTGACCTCGGCTTGCCATCATTCCTATGATTAATGCCATCGCAGCGCCCGCTGCAGCAACAATCGGAAGAGAAGATAACATGACAACAGTAAGAAGCCACCCTTTGGTAAATGCTATCACAAAGCCCCCAATGAATGTTGCTATTAGCTGCAGAAATCTCCCAACCTGTTTAAGCAAGAAAGAGTTCAGTAAATGGACACTGTGGAAAAAGAACAATTACAAAAAAAAATTTAACAGGCTTTTGCTTCTAATTTGCATTCATGTCTTTAGTGCAACTGTTGCAACATATAGTAAAATAAGACTGTTAGTACCTTCTCACCCATGGCATCTTGTATGAGAACAGTGTCACCTGACATGCGTCCTACGACCTCTCCAGTGTTAGTTTCCTTATCAAAGAAAGCAATATCCTGTCTTATTATAGTTTTTAAATACAAACCCCTTATTCTTGCTGCCTGTCTTTCCCCTGTGACCATCCAGCAACTCACCTCTGAAAAATGAAAACTGTTTTTCTAACTTGGTGTCTATTTTTTATGTCAAAGAACTCTTACAAAATAAGAAACTGAGGTAACGAAAACTGCAATGATCTTAATTACAGAATATACTCACGGAGGAAAGCAGACACTCCAGTGCTTATTGCTAAGTACACAAATTTCAGACAGACCTGCAATTTTGACAAATAACCAAAGTCATGACATTATCATAGTAAAGTTATTTCACATGCATGTCTTTAAATTGCAAAACTATATGTCCATATGAGTTATGATTTCAAGACTCTTTTATCTCACAAATGCCATGAAATGAAGCCAAGTTTATTTATCTATACTATGCTCATTTAAATAGTAAGAACTAAGAAGTGTTGTATCTTCACTCTTTAGTTCGGTGATTTTACCTTGGAAACTTGTTTGACAACACTGGTGCCAAATTGGTTATAGCCAAAGCTATCAATCAGTTCCCCGAACAGCAATGTCATGATAGGCATCCCAAGACCATCTCCAATGGCCCCAATGGTGCCAACAACCATCAAAATGATGTCAGTGGAGTCTGCAAATGAGAACAGCCTATGATATGGAACTGTTTCAACCTTGTTTTTCTGTTTGCTCTTTTTTCTCTTCTCTCCGTTTGTGCTGCTCTCTGATGTTTTTCTGTCATCACGTTTAAGCTCTTCATCATGCAAGCCATTCTCAGTCCTAATCATATCAGACATCAGTGCCTTCTAAACTCTTCACCGGTGGAACAAAGTTGTGATACAAAAGATTAACAACACAAAGTATAGCCACCCCAAAAGTGTCCAATTAGACCTCCAATATTAACAAACTCAGAAATGTGTCATAAAAACTTGTAGAATAAGCTAAGATAAAACGCTCAGTGTAAAGATTTCCTCTACCAAATTCTAATGTGTATAATTCCTTTTAAAGCTACACAATCAAGCTCTGGGACCCAGTTGATATTTTATAACAGAATTACTAGACTGTTACTAAATAAGAAAAACTATTAACACTGAGAAGCGTAGAGCAAAAAAAAGCAACTAGAAAATTTGGAACACGTGTTTTTCGAAAGTGCCCTGAAAGTTGATGATTCATTCACACGACCATCCCATGAAAAATTGCAATGGCTTATCCCACAGGATTTCAAAACATGTCAATTTTTTTTTTAAAGAAAAACGTTTTGTTTTCATGAATTCGTATCAAACTATAGTCAACTTGAATAATTTATGCAAAGCAAGTTATTTCATTTTCTGACCATCCACCACAGAAAGAAAGAAAACAAAGGAAAAAAGGTAAACAGTTTATCATGGGATAAAACTAGATTAAGCATTATTTAATGATAGTTAGTTGAATCTGTTCATCATCTCATGTCAATCTTCAATAATAATAAATAAATACCATTCTTAGTAAGAATAACTCAATCAGAATACACTTACGGCGTAAAGATTTTTTTTCAATGTTATCTAGTAATAAACTTATCATTGATTATAGTATATAGTTTTTATGATAAATACTTGAGCAGTTATGTACTAATATTAAAAATTGATGTAAAATGATAGTGTATAAATGAAAATTAAACTCTTAATATACTAATCTTAATTACTAAGGATGAAAATGATGTCCTGAAAGGTAGAGATTTTGAAAATATTATTATCTATTGATGACACAGATTTTAAATACTAGCAACTCTGCATGTTATGACATCAACACAACCGTGTTAACATGAGCAATAACAAACCTGTGTACTAAAAAACCAAAGAGTAAGAGGGGTTGAGAAAAATTCATTCATTCAATCCAGAGAATGCAAAATGGAATGAGACAAATTAAAAATGATGATAGTTTTTTATTTTTTAATTGAAAATGGTAGAGGTTGAAAGAAACACTATACTGTGGGAATTGATTATTATAAAAATATATACAAAGTTATACAAATATAATGTCACTGTGCTCATTTTATGGCTTGTTGTGTTAGCATCTACTTTTTCCATGATAACTCAACGCTTCTAATATTCAGGAGAGTTTGTTTGTCTTTTTATAAATTTTAGTTTGATTTCATAAAGTTCTGAGAAAGTAATTAAACTTGTTTTCTATTTAGTTGCGTACACACTCAAATGTCATTAATTTTGCTCTTAAAATTAGAAAAAACCAATTTAGTTTCAAAATGACTTAACTATAACCATAATTGTTTAGTTGCGTACATACTCAAATCACCTAATTTTAATTTCTTTTTCTTCTTCTTTTGGAAGCAGTAATGAATGCATACTAGAATAACTTTGCAATTAATTTCATTAGGAAGACATATTTATGTACGAATTGAATTTTGATTTTAGTCAAGATCACCAACTCATGTGACGTTAGTTATTTTGTATTTTTTTTTTTTTTTTATCTTTATTAACTTTCATTCCACTTTGTTTTCTATTCTGAACAAACCATTAGCTTCAAGTTAACCATGGCTTCTCCTTTATCAATGAAAGTGGTATTCTGATAAAAGTGTATAATATTTCCTCTTTTTCTTTTTAGCATGTGCTAAATTTTAGATGAAGAATATTCGTAAATATGAAAAAAAAAAGGTACATTAGTATAAAATATTGAGAGAAAGGTTCCCTATACATTAAAGCGTTTTATATGTTCCATAAATTATAATTCATTAGGTATGGTAAGTTACTATATAAAAATATTAAAATTTAATTTATGATTATATAATTATGTAAAATTATTTTATATTGTTAGGGCTTAATTTTTAAACTTTAATATATTCACATCATCGCGTATAATTTTATAACTTTTGAAAATTAAAAAATACAATTAGTTATGAAACACATTAATCTTTTATGAGTATAATTTTGATACAATATCAACGTAAAGAATTTTATAATTATAAATAATTAAAAATTATTCTAAATATTGTTTTTAGAATAATCGGTTTATATATACAAAATTAGAAAACTTATCTTTGGCTAGAATGCTCTACTCTTCCTACCCCCTAATATTCATTGAAGTATTAAACTACACTATCTCCTCTTGCGATTGGAATTCTCTTTTTTTCCTATCTAAAAATTGTTTTATCATTTTTACCTTTTTTTAATTTTTTCAAAGTTTATTTATTTTATTTACTCGACTTCCTTTAAAATTAATAATAAACATATTTGTCTTTTTATATTAATTTTTATGAGAAAACATTTTTTGCATTTTTATTTTAATTATTATTAAATTAATGTTATCTCACAAAAACAATTTTCCAAGAAAATGAAGATGTTCTAAAAAAATATAAAATTTTACATATTTTTGTTTTGTTTTAAATATAAAACAATTGAGGGCTTTTGTTCCTGAATCCATACATGAATAGAATTTCTAAATTCCAGCAAACTTCACAAATTACAATTTATTTAAAATGGAACACATGATTGAATAAAAGGCAACAGAAAAATCAATTTCAGGTTCCTAATTTTTTTCTTGGAATGGAATTGTTAATAAAAGAGGCAAAGACTAGATAGAACGAATAATGTGTTTACATGATGAATTCCTGATTCATGATCCCATGCATGTGATGAAGGAAAGGAGCACGATGTGCCTCCTCCACGCACCACGTCATCAACCGAATCCCTTTGTTGGGAAGAGGCATGGACCCCACAATGGCCACAGGTATAATACTGGATCCTTGGATGGGAACCACGTGGACAGGTGGGCCCCACTTATAGTCCACGTGGTTGAATCCCAACCTTCCCCACTCAGAAATAAACAGAGTAGTGTATGTAAGTGGAGGCGCAAACGGGTCCACACCGTTTCTCAAATGCTCACCCTTCAAGTATTTATCAAACTCCGAATGTAACTTTGTTTTCGCTTCTTGAATAAGCTTCACCACACCAACCGTTGTTGAATCTCTAAGTAACTCACACGAAGCAGTGATTGTTACCGGGAAGAAGCAGTTTCCGTAGAAACCATTGGGCAGAGGAGGGTCCAAAAGATTACGACAATTTGCAAAGAAAACAAGCTTGAGTTCAGTGTTGGGCTCGAAATTAATGGACCTTGTTCGGGAGGCCCAACATGTTGCGGCTACAATCTCAAAGGCCGAGCAAGTGAGCCCAGTAGCTTGTTGAAATTGTTGCTTCACATTGTTGATTTGGTCCATGGGGATGTCTATGTTAGCATGTTGTAGATTGTAGTTTGGTATTTGAGGAATAGGTAGTGGTAGTGTTGATGGCAATGTGGTTTCTTGAGATGGAAAAAAATGCCTGTGCCACACAGGTTCAATGTTGGGTTTGTCATGACCCCTAGCTAGTTCCCCTATTGCATTTAGAAACTGTGCAGCACCAAGACCATCGCATATGCTGTGGCAGAATATGAGGCCTATCACAAAACCCCCACAACCAAATTCTGTCACCTGATCAAAAGGACACGTACAGAAAGACTTCTCAGTAAAACTTTGTAAGAAAAAAGAGAGACTATTTATGCTTTTCAGTTTTTTTTAGAGGAATTAAATTTGAAAATTTTGATTAGTGTGTAAATTAATTTATTTTTTTTCACAAAACTTTAGGTGATTTCGGCTTTATAGATTCAGTAGGGTCAGACAAATTTCAGTCTAAAGAACTCTTATATAGAAATAATTTTATTGATTTTGATTTATAAATAAAGCTTAATTTATCTCATAAAAGTTTTATTTTCTTATAATTATATATTGAAAAGTTTATTGGGGTGAGCATAGCACTAATTAAAAAAACTGTATTAAAATAAAATACTCTTTAAATAATTGCAATTTTAACTTTTATCAAAAAATTTAAAATGGTTGAGTGTTTAGAATTTAACGTAATATTAAAAAAAAAATCGAGTTTAAAGTCTTAAAGTATTGAGAATAAAGAAATAGTTTTATAAAATTATGTAATTATAAATTAGATTTTATATACTTTTAAGAATTTTATATAAAGTCAATAAACTTATCATGTCTAATGCATTATGATTTGTTGAACATATAAAATGCTTTTGCATTATTGATTTATAAATATATTTTTTTTTTCAATTTTGTATTCTTACCTAAATTATATCAATATTATTAAGTTCCGATTAGTGTGTGGTAAATAAAAATATATTATTTCGGAAGAGAATGATATTATTTTAATAAAATTGTTTGATTATTATAATTAATAATTTGTAGGTAGAAGTAGAAACCTTAAACTGCAATTATTTTATTTTTGTGACGAATAATTGTTGTGAAACATGAGCTATGTATAAATTTGTAACGTGAAGATATACCTGCATTTGCACGAGGGGGTCGATTTGTTGGTTCTGAGGAATAGCAAGAGGAAGAAGATGATCATAAGGAATAGAGTGAACATCATCAAAGAAGTTGACAGAGTGAAGTGTGGAATGAGAAGATGCCTCAACGTACCACACACCCTCACCTGAGCATTCAATTTGAAGGCACCCTGATTTTGATTTTGTGAGTCTTCCAGCAAGAGGGTAATAAGGAACCAATGCTTTGGACAAAGCCTCTCTTATGACCCTTGCAGCTTCAGGACCGTGTTTGAACACGTGTAAGGTTCTAGCGTTGCATCTTAGAACTGCTAGGTTATCGATTGCTGATAGGTCTAGTGTCGTCAAGGGAGTCTCCTTCAATGGCTTAACTAGGCCTTGTTTTGTTCTTGTCACAGACATTGCCATGATCCTGTACCACAATGTGAATTACGACAAAAATGTTTGGTAACAATCTGTATATCATGAATGATGAATTGTGAATAGAATGTGTTTTTATAAATGAATAAATTCATATTTTATGTTTTGTGCTCCTTCGCCTTTAAGTCTAAACTTTGTTTGGTGGGTGTGGATTCAAGAAATTGTACTGTTCCGCCAAGTATTGTGCCATTATTTATTATTTTATACTCTAAAGTAATAACATTTATGTATTCAAATCTTCACACTGCTTTTTTTGTTTATTATTTTATTTTCAAACGGAGATGGAAAGTGTATTAATGTGTTATTTTATGATGATGACATAGAGTAGTTTTAGTTTTTTTATTTTAAAAATTTATATTCTTTTTTATTTTTTGTCTGTAAATACTTTTATCAACTTATTTTTTTTTACAAAAAGTATTTGATAGATAAAATATGGAAAGGAAAAAAATACATATGTATATGTTCAATGAGTGAATTGACTACGTGTATATATATATATGTTTAGCGTATATATATATATATATGTTTAGTGAATTAATTTTTAATGCATATTTTCATTAAAACAAATTATAAAATATATATATATATATATATATAAATATATATATTTAATAAATGAATTGACTGCATATTACATATAATTGTAAAGTAAAATTATATTTTTTTTACCTGGAACACTTGAACTAAATTCTTCGTGGACATCTGACGAAAAACTCGGCAAAAACGAAATTCAATTGATAAAAATTAAATAGCGGTTGAGTTGGACGTGTTAATCCTTCTTACTTAATACGAGATAAAATAGCCGTTAGTAGCAGAATATTTTATCTCTTACGTAATAATAATTTGTTATTTAGATTTGAGTTATGATTCCTAACTTTTAGGTGGTTTATGATGATAAACCTTATCTCTATCATGATGCGACATAAGGCCTATATACTCACACATGTAAACCTTAAATGACATGAATAAAAAAGACATTTCTTTATAAACTTTTTTTCCTTTATCATGGTATCAAGCGGGTTAATTGTAATTTAGAGAAGAATAATGCCTCCACAATGTAACCCACCATCATGCTCTCTTCTTCATATTATCTAGGTCATCATATAAACCTGTAACACCATTAGTTGTGATTGCACTCATCGACCATCAAGCATGGTTGGGTCATGTGTAAAAAATGTTTACCACATGGCTAGTAAAATGAATTGGGTTTTAGACAACAGAGCATCACATTACATCACAGAGATCGAAATTTGTTTATGTTATCTAAATTTTCATTTTGATAAAAATAAATCACCGTATTGTAATGTTTGCCACCTCTCTGGACAATGTAAACAACCATTTCCTTTATCTATTAATAAGGCAGCAATACCTTTTGATCTTTGGGATAAATATGATGCAATGACTTTTAATAAGGCTTATTACTTTCTTAGGACAGTTGATGATGACTGCACATGATCTTTTGAGTATTAAAATTGGTTTTGAGATGCGTCTAAAATTAGTATTTTTTAAAATTTATATATAAATAAAAAATAATTTTTAAAATTTAAATATAAATGAAATTAACTAACTCAATTTTATTTTAATGTTCTTATTCTAAAAGTTTTTGTAAATTAATTTATTTTTTAATGTATGCATTATCTCCAATGAATATAATTAAGAATATTATACAGTTTAATTTTTATATAAAGTAACAAAATTAAATATATTTAATTATTTTTCTTAGATACTTTTATTTATACGCGTCCCAGAATTTAATGCCAAAGCCATTACTCAAACATTTTTTTTTTTTAAAAAAAAGCAAATGAAATGCATAATGTAACTCTCTAGTTCATATTTTGTGTGAAAGCCTCCGAACATGAAATTTTCTAACGTTCACTGCTCTCTGCTGAAGCTGGATTGGATTCTCAATATTCCACATTCTTACTCTTCATCATTGCTACATCAGTTTTTGTCTTTTATGCTTAAATTAAATCATAGCACGACACTAACTTAGCAACAAAGCGAATGTGATTGCCAAGATATCCCAACTGTGTTCTAAAGCTATACGCTGGAAAAACATATCCAAAACTGATTACATTATTAATTGAAAATTTTTAAAATCCAAATTTACTTTTTTTTTTATTATTATGTAAATGATGTTTGTTCTTGGGTCCTTGTCCTATTAAAAATTAAATTAAATCAAATAAACCATATTCACTGTACTGTCATTATAATTTTTTGGAAAAAAAAAAGAAAAAAGGAAAAGAAAAAATAACAATATGAGATGATAATATGTTTATTATTTTATATATTTTTATTTATATATTATAATTATAAAGTGTATCTCAAAAACAATATATTTTTAATAAGATTTTAATTAATTATATAAAAAAGTATAATATCAATGATATGATAAAATGATAAAAATGCGAAGGAAGTCCACGTATATTTACAATATATTTTATATTATTATTATGATTATTATCACTATGTTAAACAATCCTATTACTACTGTTAATGATAGAGCTGTCGTTATAAACCTTTAGATTATATCATATATAGCCTTGTCTCACATGTTACTTCACTTTTAACCTTCACTCCTAAAATCCATTTCCCACGCATTACACAAATAAAAAGTCTCAACGATAGACTTTAATAAAATTATGTAAAAATTAAGAGTAAAAAATAAAAAATAAAAAATATCCTCTAACCAAATTATAACTTGCAATGCCACGTGTATAATCCATTCAATGACAAATATCTGCTTGCAAAAGTGTAATAAAAACACACCGAAAATGAAATGTTTTAAACCATCAAACACTTCTTAAAGCAACTTACGAAGACTGCAATCTGAGTTGTTTATCTTGACTTTTGCACGAAATCGTCCAAAAAGTATACAAAAATTGGAAATGATATAGGTGAGTCACAACGTATTTTTATTATAAAATAATATAAATATCTACTCAATTTATTTCTATTATATCAATTATTTATCACATCAATCAATCTATCTATCATTTTCTTATTTTTTTCTTTTTTTCTACTCTCTTAATTTTCCTTTTCAACCCCATTTTGAGATACACCACTATCATGACATTTTTTCTATTACTAGAAATGGGAGAAACAGTAAGAAGTGATAAGTCAGTTTCCTAATTTTGCAAGCCACAATTATTGGACATAGTTTAATTAGCAAGTTGTGTTTACCTACTTGGTAATGTATATACTTGCTAAGTTCTACTGACTCAGCACGAAACCGATCTGTTTCATAAACAAATATCTACTTGTCTTCATATTGTGCTGCAGCACGTTAATATAAAATGACATTTTTAAAATAATTTAATTACAACAAGTAGAATATTTGTTTGAATTTTAATCGTATTATAAGTTGAGTTAACTTAAAAGAAATAGATAAATTATTAAATTAATTTTTAATTCACTCATATAATTAAAAATAATTAAGATTTTAATAGATAATTTTATTATAAAAAAGTTTTGTAAATTTTAAAATATTTTGTGAAAATACAATATATTTTTAAATATTTGTTTAATAAAATGTTTATGATCGTGATTTTGTAATTTAAATTTTATCAAATTTATATATTTATAAGATTTGAATTAAAGAGATATCATAAATTTAAAGAAAATATTCAATTTTTTTTTTAAATTTTTAAAAGTTAAACTCAATAAAAAATTATAATTAAAATTAAAATCTAATTAAAAAATTCCATTTTATTATCATTATCTACCGTGTTAATATTTCTATCTCTATGATCATCAACCTTACCTGGTAATTACTAATTTGATTGTTGTAGTATCTCTATTGTTATAGTTTTGATTGTTCAAATATAAAAATCTATCTGAAAAAATGGTACATCTATGTTAGGTCCTCCTAAATTCTTATTATTTTTTTTTTGTTTTAGTCTATATAATTGTTGTGATCACTGCATTCTCTTTATTTATTGTTATGGTTACTGCAATCCTTGACGAATCCCTGTATTTTCAATAATAGATTTCTTCACTAGCATCGTCATTGGTTGAATAGCTGCTGAAGAGCTAATCTAAGCATGAATCTTACAAGTAACTACCAAATTACTAGTAATCATACAGTCCTATACGCTAATTAATACATAGTAATATTATTAAATATTATAATAACTCCTGACACTTCAATTAAAATACTACATAATTTTTTTTAACATATTACAGGTGAAAATATTATTAAATTAATAAAATATTTATTTCTTCTTAGTGCACTAATGAACAAGTGAAAAATGATTGAAACCCCATGTGGTGTTAAATTACAGGAGTGTAGAGACTGTGAGGAAGGGCAGTCGCAGTCGCAGTCGCAGTAATCAGACGTGGTGCATAGGGCCCACTGGAACTGACGAGTATGTCTGGTTGCTGATTAATAAGGCAATAATTTGGCTTCATCAACCATTCTCAAACTCTCTCTAACATTAACATCCACACATACACCAATCTCATCCCTTTTTATTTCAATTTTCCTATGTTCTTCTCTTTTCTACTTTTCTCCTTTTCCATTCTCCCATGGAACACGACCCATTCCTCACCCAACGCGCCGATAACAATTTTCTCTTCCCATCTTCCAAGTCCTTCAACGACGTCACCACGCTCCCACGCGCCCGTGAAAACGAGATTCAATCCTCCACCACCAACCAACACCAACACCAACACCACCACCATCACCACTCTGAATTTCACCCAAAGAAGAAAAAACTGAGTCGCTGCAAAACCGCACCGGCCATGGTAACCATGCGAGACCTCAAACCTGAGACCCCACAAGTCCCAAAACCTCAATCAAGTTCCATAATCCGACAAGGCATTTGGTTACTCGCCATTTACCTCTGTATCGGTGTTGCAATATACTCTTTCAACAGAGACCGTTTTTCCGGCATCGAAACACACCCTGTGGTGGATGCTCTTTACTTTTGCATAGTCACCATGTGCACAATTGGTTATGGAGACATAGCGCCGTTAACTCCATTAACTAAAGTGTTTGCTTGTGTCTTTGTTTTGGTGGGGTTTGGGTTTATTGATATACTTCTCAGTGGGCTTGTGAACTTCGTTTTGGATGTTCAAGAGAATATGATTATAACCGGGTTTGAAGTGGGTTCGAGGGAGGGATTATTCTCTGCTAGAGACTACATCGTTGATGTGGCAAAAGGGAGGATGAGGATTAGGTTAAAGGTTGGTTTGGCACTTGGGGTTGTTGTCTTGTGTATTGGAATTGGGTGTTTTATGTTGTATTTTGTTGAAGGGTTGGGTTGGGTTGATTCTTTTTATTTGTCTGTTATGTCTGTTACAACGGTTGGGTATGGTGACAGAGCCTTTAAGACTCTTCCTGGGAGATTGTTTGCGGCGGTTTGGTTGTTGTTTTCTACTTTGATGGTTGCAAGGGCTTTTCTTTATTTGACTGAGGCTAGAATTGATAGAAGGCATCGCAGATTGGCCAAAAAGGTCTTGCAGAGGGAAATTACCGTTCAGGATTTGTTTGCTGCTGATATCAATCACACTGGTTTCATCAGGTATCAACATCATCATCATCACCTCTCTTCTTCTTGCTTATCACTTTCTTACCAATTGTTTCCCTCACTTTATTATTGTTATGTTAGGTAAGTAAAATTTAATATCAAATTCTACACCAATAGCATGATTGTAGAATTATTAAGACTAGTCTGGTATTTAGAAAATACAGGAAAATGGGTAGTTCCTAATGCCTTGGATGCGCCTCAATTATAATTAGCTTACATCATGTGTGGCCTATGATTCGTGAAATTTAGATGTGCAGTAAAATATTACTAACAAAAAAATGGTAGTCATGTGCGGACATAATTAAAAATTTGTTTAATTGAGCATTATTGTTTGGATGGGATCCCTGGTCTGACAGGGAAAATGTCACTTTCTAATAAAAATAATATTAACCGTGTCTGGATGTTTGATGCACCATGGGGAATGCACAGGTAGGGGCAGAGAGTGTGAGGTGTCGATGAATATTCGATTATTTTATCTAATTACTTTAAGGGTTGATTTTTTATTGGATTCTGTTCTTGCTAGAAATTTTTATCTGTCATTGCCCTTTCCCATTTGGCTATGTTTTCACTTTTCAGTAAATCAGAGTATATAATCTTCAAGCTGAAAGAGATGGGTAAAATACAGGAGAAAGATGTGTTGCAAATTTGTGAACAATTCAGCAAGCTTGATCCCTCTAATTGTGGGAAGATAACACTACCTCATATATTGGAGGGAAGATCATGACAGAGTAAAAGCAAATCAATGTATGTGTATATAACAGAAGCTGCTGGCAAAGCATTATTTTTGCTCACTCTGCAAATGTTGATAAATATTTAGGACTTAGTGAATGAATTATTTGGACCAATATTTTGTACAGAAATTACATCCATTATAGAGATGGTTGCAAATATTTAAGGACAAAGGAAGTTACTAGTAGAAAGGAAAAAAAGAATGAAAGAGACCCATCATTCTGAACAGATTCCAGAAGTATTATATCTATATTTCTCTTCAACTTGTTTTATTCTACATGGCACAAGTTTCGGAATTTCAAATAGTGATTTTTATTTTGATGCAGAAAAACATTTTTATTTGGTCAAAAATAATTTTAGTTTGATGATTCTGATTAAATGACAGCATAATTTTAATTTTTTACTTACATTGACAGAGAAGAGACACAATGTATAAATATTAAACTCCTAAATATATTACCAATAATTTCAATTGTGTAACTATAGTCGTTAAGGAAGTTTGGTGATTAAATAAAGAGATTAAATAACAAGAATAAAAAGTACAAGAAAGTATTATGAAAAAAAAAAAGTGTTATAGTATAAGGAATAAAGTTCATTTTATCGTTTATTCCAATATGCAGCCTAATGCCGTATATCTTTACAATTTAAGTTTCCTGGCTTAAATTTAAAATAAATAGGAAATATTTTAAAATTAATCAGTTTGAATTATATGTGATTAAAAAGGAAAAATAAAGTTAAGAATAAAAGTATCCGTAAAAGTTTTTATTCATTAAAGAATGAATAATTAAATGAAGTTATTTTATAAAAATAACAATGATTGACATAATACATTATGTTGGTCCATTTATTTTGTAATTAGAAGCAGCGGTAAAGTCACAGATGGTCCGTTTTATTAGTTATATGTTGAGCAACCTTACAACAATGACTTGTTACTAAGCTATAGTTGAGGACCACAAGATCATCACGAGTAAACCGCTGCGACCAAACTTGATTTGCCTCTGACCTCACATTTTCTTAACGTTACGTGTTTCATACGATCAAAGGTTCCTCTTTCGTCTTAACTTCCTTCATTTTATTCTTTTTTAAAAATAGATATTAAGTAAGTTTTTTTAAAAGTATTTTTTTGTAAGGAAGAGAATATGAATTTATTTGTTTAAAAATTAACATTAATATTTTATTAACTAATTCATACAAATTTTTATTTTAAATTTTTCAGAAAAGAAAGTGAGATTTTCTTTAAAATACTAAAAAAAGTTAAATGTAAAATTTTGAAGAAATAAATTTTATGTTTTTCGTTTTACTTTCTACTTTTACTCGATAAACATCCAAAACTTTCCCATAATATTCACTGATTTTATTAATGATTTTGTTCAACATTTCTTTTATTTATAAAACTTAAAATATTCTAGTTCAGATACACTCAGATTATATAAATGTTGATAACTTTTGACTACCGCTACCATTAGCTCAAAAGAATATTTTTAGTCAACTTTTCACAACCAGAGTTATCGTGAAGTTCATTAATAGTAATTAGAGTTAATTTTTTTGTTTGCATTCCGTCGTCGTTGATTCTTAATAGTCAGTCATGTTCTTATCCATAACATATAAATTGTTAGAGCATCTTTAATGGAATCACTTTATTGCTTAAAGTTTAAAATAGTTAATTTAAAGTCCCATAATTTTGAATATGCAGAAATAACATATTGGTTTCAGCATTTTGTTGTGTCAGTTAATGGAAGAGAATGTGTTGCACATGAAAAACAACAAATACAGGGGTCAAATAATTGATTTTCTTATGACTTTTGCAGTCTGCAGTACCTTGCAGAGACAAAAAAGTTTGGTATAAAGTCTTTTCTGTATTTAGGTGCGCTGGACCCCGAAATCAGCAATGTATTTTTTTGAATCTAAAATGTACTTGCCATGATAATTTGATATGGAAATCTAAAATCCAGTTTCTACTATTTTATAAATTAGTAAACTATATAAAATCATTTAAAACTGGAGTATATTAAGGGAGCTATATATAAAAAGTTATGAGAGATTTGTAGAAGATATTATAATCATGTAGCTATGTAATTAATTATGGAAATCAACTTAAATTATATAATTATAATTGTGATCCAGTATTGTATATATTTGTTTCCTTTTTTTTGGGGGGACAAGAATATATATAATTTTACTTGAGAATCAATATACACACAAGTTTTTCTCATCTTGAATTACTTCCCATCAGAGCTATCTCTGAATGATCTATTTTGACCATTGTTTTGACATCATCACCACTAAAGTACAGAGAAAAAGGAACACGGTGGTTAACTTGAGAGGTGGAGATAGGCAGAAAAAAGGTATTTTGGTTTATTAAATAATTATATTTAATTTTAAAATGATGCAACTTTATTAGATGTGTTTTTATAAAAGATTAAAAAAGTGTGAATTTTATTAATTTTATTTTGATTTTATATATAACGTGCTCATATTTTATTTTGTAATTCTTAAGTTCATAGTTTTAACATTTTAATTTTAAATATATTAAATTAATTATTTTATTAGTTAGTTTTTTATCATTTGGCAGTTGATTAGTGTAATTTTAATATTTTAAATATATCACAGTTTATTAAATAAATTATTTTATCCTGGTAATTAATTATTGTAACTATGAAAAACATTTCATAAAATTTAAGTTACTAATTATCTTATTATATAAAACTAAAACTCATAGATTATTGAATGATTAATTTGACTTGGCCCCATGTTTAACTGTTCCATTCCCAAGCTGCGGTTTTCGATTTGAGCTTTTCTAGTATCTAATTATATTTCATCGATTATAGGTTAACTTGTGAGATATTTTAAAAAAATTACTTGTATATTTCTAAATAAACGATACAAGTAATACGTAAATAATAAATAAAAATATTAAAATATCAAATGTTAAAAATCAAATAAAATTTATAATTAAATATGTATTTTACGTGTTATTTCATTATTAAAATAATTAATTTATACACCAGGTTAATTTGAGAGCAGATTTGAAGAGGATAATAATTCTGGATTAAGATTAACAAATACTTATGACTATGAATAAAGTAATTACCTTTTAAATTAAAAAATCATATATTAATCTTTAATTATCTCACTTTTTTTTTGTCTTATCTTATATATATATATATATGATTATTACGTTTACTATGGTATTTAACAATATCATTCTACTACTACTATTATTATAATAATTATTGTCACCAGCGAAATTATATTTTTAAAAAATTGCCATTGTTTCCTGACTTATCAATTAAGTTTAATGTATGATAAGATGTGAAGGGATTCTTTCCAATGGAATTTAACACAAGAGAGTACAGTGATGTTGTTACGTGACACTTGCATAGTTCGCATATTATTCTTTTGTAATAATATATAATTGATACAACTGATAATAATATCATTGGTAATTGATGTTAAATCTGAAGAAAGTGAAATCGTTAGTAAAATTCCACGTAAAATGATGTAAGCTAGGTGAGATTGTAAACGTAAAATGACCATGTAAACTGCAACTATAATTAGAGGCTCTGTAGTGTACTAGTGTGCTAGTCCAATGAGGCAGAGGGAACAACCCGTGGGAATGGGAATGATAATAGATAATCAGTTACACACTTTGTTTGTGTTCGTGTCATGCACTCTCTTGTTTCTCCATAACCAAAAACTATGTTTCTGCGGTTGGAGACCCTGGAATGCAGAGAAATGAACTTAGGGTGGCCTTTGAAGCATGGAATTCTTGCAATGAAGTTGGCCAAGAAGCTCCTCTCATGGGTAGCCCCAGAGCTGCTGATTGTTTAGATCCTTCAAGTGAGCCAAATCACATAACATTCTAGTTCTTTAATATAGATTCTTTCTGATTTATTCGAAGTGTTTATGTATGGAACTATGGATATGATGCACAGGTTCAGGTTCACTTAATCACAAGGTCACAGAAGCTGATAACAAACTTGGGATGGGGAAACCATTTCCTGGTCTGGAACCAAGAGATACAAATAACACTGATCTTTATGCAGTTCAAAAGGAACTGTATCTGGGGTCCTTATGTCAAGTTAAAGACACTCGAAAGTTGGCAGTTTTGGATGGTAATACTGAAAAATGGAAACTATGATACAAACTCTGGTTTATGCCCCAAGAACGGGACAAAGGTACTACCATTGTTAGATCAAGATGATTAACACATCTAAGATTTTGATTTTTACAAGACAGACGAAATTTTCTCAGATGGAACATCAGCAAGCAAGTCAGACGAATCAAACACAGACGAAAGATGACTCCTCAGACTGAAGTCATTCGTCTGTCTCAAGTTAAAGTCGTCAGACGATAGGATAAGACGAAACCTTTCAAAGACTAAAGAAGTATATCGTCTGTCCAAGAAGTGAAGCAAAGTTGAGTCACTCGCGCCAAGATTTCAAATCTTAAGAAGTACTCATTAGAAGCATCGAAGATCAGTATAGGGATTCGTGCTTACACATGCAACTCAAAAAGGTCTTCACCTTTTTGTCAAAGTCTCTGTACAAGTCAGAAAAGGTACTGCACACGTAATCTAAATCCGCTGCACACGCTATCAATCACTTAAGTACTATCTGACACCTTTTGGAAAGCTCTCAAGAAAATATTCAACGACACTCTCTCATGTGTCTAACGGTCATTTGAAGATGGTGCCTATTTAAAGACTTCACTTCATCAGAATTCAGTTGGCGAAAACGCTTCTATTATTCTATCTTCTGTGATTTCGCTCATACATCTGATTGTACTTTATTGTAAAACCCTCTCTGCGAAGATGAATCTTTCTGTTGTTAAAACATCTTTTTAAAATCCACTTGTGTGGTAGTTTAGCCTGAGGAGGCTGATTGTTCAAAGAATACCTTTGTTGTTTAGCCTGCGAAGGCTGTGTTCAAAGAATATCTTGTTATAGCCAAAAGTGGCTGGGTGCAAATAATACTTGTAACCATTTCACGGTTGGTAGTGAAAACTCAGTGGTTGCTGGGTAACTGGACGTAGTCTTATATAGACGAACCAGTATAAAAATAGTTGTGTACTTATCTTCTTATTTGTTTGACTAACGGGGATAATCAAGCTATAACGTATCTTACTTAAAAACAATCCTTGAAGATTAAGTAATACTTCGTCTGAACATATTTAAAGTCCACAGACGAAAGGAAATTTTTTTATATATAACACAATTCAACTCCCCTTCTTGTGTTCTATCTTTTACAGTTTGGTATCAGAGCTCATCCTCTAAGGGTTGAGCGCTTTACAGCTGCTAGAGGAAAAGATCCTGGATGAAGTCCTCAAGGACCTTCGTTCTTATCCGGAGGGTCATCCATGAACAAGCCATCGGCGTTCTCTGGTGATGACTACCCTTGCTGGGCGGATCGGATGAGGATGTACATCAAATCCACACAGTACAGACTGTGGAACATCATAACTCAAGGAAACATCCCTATTGTCAAACCTGAGGTTGAATGGGAAATGAAGAATTCTCGCTTATGGAACTCAACAACAAAGCCAGAATGCTATCATGTGTGCATTATCTAGGACAGAATACAACATATACTGTGCATACAAAACAGCTAAATAACTCTAGGATGCCCTCAAAATTTCCTATGAAGGAACTAAGGATGTGCGAATGAGGAAAGCTGCTACTCTTCAAAGAGAATATGAGATGTTCTCAATGAAGAAAGGAGAATCTATCGATATGATGTTTGGTAGTTTCCAAACGATATTGAATGGACTCACTGCGCTGGATATTACCTTCACCGAAGCTCAAAACAACATGAAGATATTGGATAATCTTCCTCCTCCATGGGAAGCTATGTCCACTGCCATCTCAGTCGGGCGTGATATGAAGACATTAACTCTTGACGAGTTAATAGGAGCTTTGAGAGTTCATGAGGTACTCTTGTGCAAAAGAGACAAGATCAAGGTTCAAGAACCAATAGCTCTTCCGTCTGTCAGCAACACAACAAAGGAGGAAACTCCTAAGAAAGAAAGAAAGAAGAAACACAAAGTTTTAAAAGCTGACACCACTGAATCTGACTCGTCTGATCAATCGTCTGATGATGAGATTTCTCTCATGGCCAGACGCTTTAAGAAGATGATGATGATGAAAAAGGGGAGAGGTCAACGCTTCTCTAAGAAAAAGGAAATAAAGCTCCCTGAAAAATCATCAAACAAGGAGGAGAGCTCGAAGTTATCTTGTTATGAATGCAGAAAACCTGGACACATGAGATCAGAGTGTCCAATACTAAAGAAAAGATGGAATCCTCGCAAAGACAAGGGTAAGAAAAGTCTAGTGACTTGGGAAGAACTTGATAGTGAAAGCTCAGAGGAATCCACCGAAGAAGAAGAAACTGCGAATATCTGCCTCTTGGCTGGAGACATCGTCTCATCAGAGGTAATTGAATCTGAAACTTCTTCATCCTCCTCATCTGAGTCTGAGTCAGAATCAGAAGAAATTTCATACGATACACTTTTGGCCAACTCACATTTTATTGCTAAGCAATACAAAGTATGCAAAGCCAAGTTAAAACAAACTTTGGAAGAAAATGCTACTTTGAGAACTGAAAATGAGTTACTGCAAAAAGAGGTATGAAATGAAAAATCATCTGAGTCTGAAAAGGATAATTTTATTTCTGAAATTGAAAGATTGAAGAAAGAAAATGAATCCTTACTCAAAGACTTCACAAAATTCACTAAGGGATCCTCCATGCTAGAAAACATTTTAAAAAATGGGAGATCTCCATCTGATAAGAGTGGACTTGGTTATGTTGAAGAGTCAGACAAAATGAAAAACAATTTTGTTTCGTCTGCTCATAAAAATAAGATTAAATATTATAATAAGGTTCCAAATAATTATAGAAAAGATAAAAGAACCTTAAACAAGAAGAAATTTTCTTTCACTAATAAAGAAGGACCCAAAAAGATTTGGGTACCAAAGTCACTCATTATTCCTGTTGCAGATATCTTTAATAGAAAAAAAAGAGGACTTCAAACTGGTACCTGGACAGTGGGTGCTCACGACACATGACGGGAGACCTGTCTATGTTCCAAGATCTCAGACCAAGTAAAGGATCTGTATCATATGGTTCAGGGAAAGGTAAAATCTTAGGCATTGGGACTGTTGGTAAGACACCCAATCCTCTTATCCAAAATGTGTCTTATGCTAAAGGTCTTAACTTCAATCTACTTAGCATAAGTCAATTTTGTGACAGTGGATATGAAGTAGCTTTTAACTCAGATGAATGTATAGTAAAAAATAAAGACAAATCCATTCTATTTATTGGGAAAAGAAGGAATAATCTTTATGAGGTTTGCATTTCTGACCTTAGTGATCAGAATGTGACATGTTTGATTTCAGCAGATGATGAACGAGATATTTGGCACAAAAAGCTTGGACATTTAAGTCTCAAGTATATTTAAAAAATTTCTAAAAAGGGTCTTGTAAAAGGTTTGCCGAAAATATCTTGAAAATCCAATCGTATGTGTGAATCTTGTTAGCATGGGAAACAACTCAAAGCTTCTTTTAAATCAAAAAATGTTGTTTCCACGACAAGACCGCTAGAACTGTTACATATTGATCTCTTTGGACCTACTCAGACTGAAAGTCTTTGAGGAAAGAGATATGGATTTGTAATTATAGATGATTATACTAGATTCACATGGGTATACTTCCTAGCACATAAACATGAGTCATTTAGTGTTTTTGAAATATTCTGCAAACGTGTTAAAAAAGAAAAAGGAATATGTATTAAATCATAAGAGCGATCATGGAAAATTTTGAAAATTCTAGAGTTCAATGCCTTTTGTTTTGAAAATGATATCTTTCACAATTTTTCATCTCCAAGAACTCCTCAGCAAAATGGAGTTGTGGAAAGGAAAAATCGTACCTTACAAGAAATGGCTAGAACTTTGTTGCATGAAAGCTCTCTTCCAAAATATTATTCGACAGAAGCAATTAACACTTCCTGTTATATTCAAAACAGAATATTGATAAGACCAATATTGAATAAGACTCCATATGAACTATGGAAAGGAAGAAGACCCAACATTTCTTACTTCCATCTTTTTGGATGTGAATGTTTCATCTTAAACACCAAAGATCAACTTGGAAAATTTGATTCAAAAGTGGTGAAGGGATTCTTATTTGGATATTCCAATACGTCTAAGGCCTATAGAGTATTTGACTCTAAGACGCAAGTTGTAGAGGAATCAATTCATGTAAAATTCCAAGATAACTCAAAAGCTGATAAGGAAATATCAGACCTAGAAAATTTATTTGATAATCTGCAGATTAATCCTTCTGATCAAAGATCAAGTCCAAATGATCAACCTGAGTCAGACGAAAGAACAAACACAAGAGCAGATGATAAAAGCACATACAAACCCTCTTCGTCTGATACTCATCAACATGAAGATCAAGCCCCTGTGAGAACATGGAAGTTTGTATCAAACCACACTAAAGATCTTATCATTGGAGATAGACATCAAGGTGTTCAAACTAGATACAAACTAAAAGAATTGTCTCGTATCAAATATAGAGCCCAAGAATATTGAGGAAGCTCTACAAGATAATGACTGGATTTTAGTTATGGAAGAAGAGCTAAACCAGTTTACCAGAAATGATGTTTGAATTTTGGTAGAGAAACCAAGAAGCAAAAGTATCATTGGAACCAAATGGGTATTCAGAAATAAACTTGATGAAGACGGAAAAGTGGTAAGAAACAAAGCAAGATTAGTAGTTCAAGGCTATAATCAACAAGAAGGTATAGATTTCACTGAAACTTTTGCTCCTGTAACTAAATTGGAAGCAATTAGAATTTTACTTGCCTTTGCTGCTCATAAGAATATCATCCTATATCAAATGGATGTAAAAAGTGTTTTTCTAAATGGTTTTATTGAAGAGGAAGTATATGTAAGACAAACTCCTGGATTTGAGAGTTCATCTCAACCAGATCATGTTTTTAAACTAAAAAAGGCATGGTCTTAAACAGGCTCCTCGAGCTTGGTATGAAAGACTGAGTTCCTTTCTTCTTCAAAATGGTTTTTCAAGAGGGAAGGTTGATACTACTCTCTTCAAGAAAAGCGTTTTAAAAGACTTTATTATTATTCAAATATATGTAGATGATATAGTCTTTGGAGCAACTAACGAATCCTTGTGCAAAGATTTCTCTAAGTTAATGCAGGAAGAATTCGAGATGAGCATGATGGGAGAACTGAAGTTTTTCTTAGGACTTCAAATCAAACAGACTAAACAAGGCATATATATTCATCAACAGAAGTATACTAAGGAACTTCTAAAGAAATTCAAAATGGAAAATGCCAAACCAATGAAAACTCTCATGCATTCGTCTGGAGCCAGTCTCAACAAAGATGAATCAGGTAAGACCGTTGATCAGATGATATACAGAGGTATGATTGGATCTCTTCTCTATCTTACTGCTAGTAGACCTGACCAAGGTTGTCAGACTCTAGAGTCACAGTAGACTCGTGACAGTAGTCGACTCGTGACTCGCAGAGTCAACCCGTAGACTCGTAAGAGTCTATTTTTATAAAAAAAAAAATTAAAAAAAAAATTGAAAGAGTATCCCCTAAAAATTGAAATTTCCAATAAATCTGTTACCTATTTTCAATTAGCCACACATCAATCAAGTTCATCAAATTCATCAATACAACAACAAGACATAAAACAAGTTTATCAAATTCATCAAGTTACAAATTACAAATATAAACATAAGTAATAAATTATTAAATATCCATGTCTAATCCTCTAATGACATCATCTTGAATATCATCTTCTACATCATCAATATCTTCATCTTCATCATCATTATTATCTTCTTCTTCCATAAAAACCATATTATCTAAATTAAAATCATCTACAATTGGATCACTTGAACCTCTTCCCCCAACATCTCCCATCAATTCAATAGTAAAATTGCCACCATCATGATGCTCAACTTCTGTAGTATCTACCTCTTCAGTTATCCATTCGTCATCAGACTCAATTTCATCAAATGGAAGGGCAATACTTTTCCTATTTTGCTGTTTATTTTTCAACTTCAAATTATACATCACATAAACCAAGTCATTCATTTTCTTCTGGTGTAAACGGTTTCTCGCTTTGTATGAATCTATAATTAAAAAAACATTTTTAATTGCCGTCAGCCATGTAACCAAATAATAACTAAAATTTAATAATATAATATAATTCATAAATTTTACTTACCATCTCAAATGAGCTCCAATTACGTTCACACCCGGAAGAACTACAAGTTAAGCTTAAGATACAAATAGCAAATCTTTTCAACTCTGGAGTGCCATCACCAAACATCTCCCACCATTCTCCAGGTTGCATGGCCTTCCTAGAGTCTTTTGCATCTTCCATTGAGAAAAGTCCTTTAGCAAAATGAAAGTCCACAAGTTGTAAATTAATTTTTTTTCTCTGGCCAACATCTTTAACCAATCTTCTCATACATATGTGCAATCCTTCTTTCACTTGAGGGTCATCATGTCTAAAAGTAGGTTCATAGTGAAGATGAGGATTAAGATAATATGCAGTTGCATGTAAAGGCTTATGAAGTTGATGTTCCCACCTCTCATCAATAATTTTCCAGACAGGCTCGTAGCTACATGGATACAACATATTATATATTATAAAAAATTAAACAAATAAATAGGTAACTTTATCAAATGAAAAAAAAAATTAATTTTACATTTTCTTGATGTCATTAAAGTTAGATTTTATCCTCTCCTTTGCTTTCTCCATCTCATCATATATGAAACCCATGGAGGGTTTTTCATCTGAATCCACCAATCGAAGGACTACCATGAGAGGAGCAGCAACTTTTAAGCATGTGATTACATTCTTCCAAAATCGACTATCCAAAATAATAGTCTCTATTTTTCTTCCATTTGTTGAAGTTCCAAACTTGCTTTTTTTCCACTCATCAGAACCAAACATGGTCATCAATGAAGCTTTCAACTCATGAAGACAAGCTAATGTTAGATAAGCTGTGGCAAATCTAGTCTTGCCAGGTCTAATCAAGTCTCTACCATTTGTGAACTTCTTCATAATGCTAATCAACAAGGTTCGACCGTAAATGTAGGTAGTGACACTTCTTCCCTTCATTATAGTTACCTCATGAACCTTTAATTGCTTCTCAAAATCTTCAAATATTAGATCAATGCAATGGGCTGCACATGGGGTCCAATATAAATGTTCTCGCTTTTGCATCAACAATTCTCCAGCAGCTTTAAAATTTGCAGCATTATCAGTAACCACCTGCACAACATTGTCTTCACCAACAAACTCCACCGCGTCATCCAACATCTTGAAAACCTTATCTGCTGTTTTTGAGATGTCTGAGGTATCTATGGAATAAAGAAAAACAGTTCCTTTTGGACTGTTCACCAAGAAGTTACAAATTGAACGCTTTTTCTTGTCTGTCCATCCATCAGACATAAGTGTACAACCCGTTCTTTTCCACTCATCCTTGAACTCTTCAAGCATCTGCTCAGTCTTTCCCACTGCCTGTTTTAAAAGTTTTTCTCTAATATCATGATAAGATGGGGGTTTATACCCAATTCCATATCTCCCAATCTTCTCACATAATTTTGGAAATACAGGATTTTTAATAACATTAAAAGGAATGACACTTGTATAAAAAAATTCAGCAATTAGAGCATCAATTTCTTCTTTATCAACACCTTTCTTGTAACATTGGTTCATAGTAGATTGAACCATATGACTACCACTAGCAGCAAATTTTAGATTTGATTTGAAAGAACCTCTTCCCCTTGCTTGATTTGAAGAGTTTGTCTCAATCTCTTCACTTCTTTCATCATCATTTTCTTCAATGCTATGCAACTTTCTTCTCTTCATTGACACTTCTGTAACAACTTTTAGCATTAGCATTTTAACTTCTTTCGGCACCGAAACACAAGGTTCGGAATCATATCTAGTTCCAGCAAGATGATGCTTCAATCTAAAAATTCCCCCATTGAAAATCTTAGAACAATAGTTGCATTTAACCTTCTTACCATTTCCTGAAACATCTTGACCATATTTCCATCCAATGTCTGTCCTATTTCCTACTGAATTTTTACTTCTAGGTTTAACAACACATGGCATTTCAGGTTCACCTGAATTTGATCCACTTCCACTTCCAGACATTTCCAACTTCTATCAACCAATAACAATAACAGCAAGCAAGTGCAAGCAACTGCACAATAAAATGCTATAACATGTCATATAACCAAAAAAAGGACCCAACCATTTTTAAACAAGACTATTAAACTTAAACGTGACAGCACTAGTGTTACATGTTTAAATAAATTAAACACCCTGTATTGATTTCCAAATGTCAAACTATTTGTTTTAGAGTATACAAACTAGTGTTGATTTGTTTTTAGTGCAACAACTTAATGCTTTCACTTTGTCCTTGCTTCATTGGACTTAATAATGTGTTCAAAGAAAGTGTTGGCATAATAATAAAAGCTTCATTCCAGGACAATCTAGTACTGCTAACATATCTTGCTCAGTAACAACAACTCACATATATACATAGCCACACTTTTAAGGATTAATCAATGACAATTCAAAAAAAAAATAATCAGATCAATAAGAAAAAAAAACAGATCTATCCATGTTTTCTATTAATAAAATAATTATATGAGAAAAAATCTTACATTAAATTAAACAAAAAAGACATCACATATTTTCCCCAGATCATGAACTGTATCACCAGATCTCACAATCAAGGTTGAAAAATTGGTAAATCACTCTAACTTTTACTCATACCAAAGAGAAAAAAGTTACAAACTCATATCAAATCTCCTTCTCAGACCAGTAGAAAAACTTACACAGAAAACACAAACTCACACACACAAACCAAATTTTTTTTGAAACAGTTATGTAGATAAATAAATAACAAAACAGAAAAAAAAAAGTAAGAGGAGTTCGAGTTTCTATTAAACTCTTTCTGTATCACT
This sequence comes from Hylodesmum podocarpum, assembly GCA_026586105.1. Classification (NCBI taxonomy): domain Eukaryota; kingdom Viridiplantae; phylum Streptophyta; class Magnoliopsida; order Fabales; family Fabaceae; genus Hylodesmum; species Hylodesmum podocarpum. The sequence continues at coordinate 1,573,822 of JALJEV010001298.1, read as the reverse complement.
TCTGACAACTCCTCTACATTATACTCCACTCCAAAGCATCTCATAACCTCCATTTTAGGATTCAGCAAATACCATATTCATGTTTAAATGCAACCATACACAACTACAGAAGAATACATCCAAACAAGCAGGCAACTATGTCAAATTTTATGTAATATCCCAAGTCTACTGTTCCTAAGTGCAACCATACATATTAAATATCCCAAATTTTATGTTCAATTACTGCACGCAGCAATCTGACCAAAACAGAGGGCATTCTAATATTGCATTTATAATTCTACTGTTCATAATCTGTCATATGTCCAACATGTCCAACAAAAGATCATGCTTAGATTTGATTATTAAACCAGTACGTATGAAACTTCCAGGCAAACAACTATCAATCCCGAAGTTAACAAGTTCAGGGCCTAAAACTTCCAATTAATGAACAAAGCAGCAAACCAATTGAACAAAAAAGCAAAGAAACTGAACAGAGTAGCAAACCAGAAACACGACAGCAACAAGCAATAACAAACAACCCCAAGAACAAAATTGAATCGACAACTGAACAATGATTAAACCCAGAACAACAATTGAACCAATAATTGAATGAATCACAAAGCACACGACAAGAAAAAATCACAAAGCAAAAAGAATCGACTGGAATGGTTGACGAAGAACGAGTCCGTGCACGAAGACGACGCAAAGGGAAGACCGGAAGATTACGATTCACGACTCCGACAAAGCAATCGGAAGAGGAAGATGAAGTTCAGAGAGCTCCGAGCTGAAGATGAGAGAACGCAACACAAAGTTTGAACCCTAAGCGCTTGGTGCTGAAGAGTGAAGATGATTTCAGCCCCAAAACGCACAGTTTTTTCTTTTGTCCCTAACTCGCTTGACTCGGATTGACTCTCGAGTTTACTCTGAGTCACCGAGTTGACTTGCGAGTTGGAGCGAGTTTACTCCAAAAACGGGTTTATGAGCGAGTTGACTCGCTGGGACTCAGTAAACTCTTAAACTCTTAAGAGTTTAAGAGTCAACTCTAGAGTTTGATTACCATGGACCTGACATTATGTTTAGTGTCTGTCTATGTGCACATTTTCAATCTGATCCTAAAGAATCACATTTACAAGCTGTTAAACGCATTTTAAGATATCTTATTGGAACCACTAATCTCTCTCTCTTTTATAAGAAAAATAGTGATTTCGATTTAAGTGGTTATTGTAATGCGGATTTTGCTGGAGATAAAGTGAAGAGAAAAAGTACAAGTGGTGGATGCCAATTTTTTGGTTCATCACTAATCTCTTGGTCAAGCAAGAAGCAAAACTCCATTCCACTCTCAACCACTAAAGCAGAATATATTGCTGCGGCTAGGTGTTGCTCACAACTACTTTGGGTAAAACATCAACTTGAGGACTACTCCAGGTTTGAAACACATATACCAGTATTTTGTGATAACACAAGTGCAATAAATCTCAGCAAAAATCCTATTCAACATTCAAAAGCCAAGCATATTGAAATCAAATTTCATTTTATAAGAGATTATGTTCAAAAAGGTATTTTCGATATACAGTTTGTTCAAACTGATTTTCAATGGGCAGATATCTTTACAAAAGCTTTAGACGAAACTCGCTTTAATTTCATTAAAGAAAATTTGGGAAATATTTCTTTAATTGATTAAGTTTTCTCTTTCGTCTGAGCATTTCATTTCGTCTGTACCTTCATATATCTTTTCGTGTTAAGACGAAACATTGCGTCTGATCAAGTTGAATCAGTCTGAGGAAATTCGACAAATACAAGGATATTATTTAATTATTTTAAAGTTAAGTGTGCATGGACAAATTAAAAGCAGCAATAAATGTGTCTGTCATTTATTGCACTATTCTAGGACTTTGAGAAACACGCGTTGTGAATTGCAGAAGTCAAATCAAACATTAAAAGGGCAATGATGGGGACACGTCAAATTAGGGGCGGTTTAAAAATTCTTTCGTTTGATGAATCACAACTGTTTTAGTTTTGACTATAAATACTCTTAAAGTTCACATTTTTATTCTTTACTGCATTCACACTCTCTCTAAATATTCTACTCACACAACTTAACTCTCTCTTTTTCAAACCTAACAATGGCCGCCAAGAATATCAAGGCAACCGAAGCAACTTTCTTCGCGCAAGATCTCTTCTTGCCCAGCAAGTGGATATCGAGAGACACCGTTGAGAGCATCTCAGACAGAGTAGCAAAGATGTTGGTACATAATGGATGGATGGAGTTCGCAGAGATGAGAGGACCATGGCTGATGGAGGCCTATGCTGAGTTCTGGAGTGACGCAAAGGAGTTTGATGATGGTATTGTAGGTACCATTGACAACAAGGAGTATATTATCACAATAGACTCCATTGCTGAAGCTGGGAACTACAAGGCAGAAGGGCGCTTTTACAGCGCTGACTAGATGAGACTTGAGTCTGAAGAGCACGTGGACAAGATTATCTACGGGAAGAAACGCAACCTTAAAGATTCCAAGTTTTTGAGATCAGGGAATCTTTGTCCCACTGCAAGAATCATCCACAACCTTCTTTACAACATCTTCACACCCAGAACTGGCTCACGAGACAATGTGAGTACTCGAGACAGGTTTTGCATCTTCTATTGTCTGAGGAAAGCAAGGATGAGTCTTCCTCACATCATTCTTGACCACTGGATAAGTGCGTTAAGAAATAGGAACATCCGTAGGAAGAGCAGTATTCCCTACGCCACTCTCTTCACCAAAATCATCATCAACCAAGGCTTTGATGTCACTGGCGTCGTTTGGCACAAAGAAGGCAAGGAAGTCAAAGGAAGCACCTTTGCCAAGATGCATCTGAACCCTGGCTTCCTTCATCACACTGCGAGTGAAGAACACGTTCCCCTTTCACCAATCACCAAAGACCCCACACACAGAGCTCGCATCAAACGCGCCAGAACCCAAACACAAGCCCAAACACGAGACCAAACACAAACCCAAACACCCTTACCTCTTCCACCCGTGGTTATTTCTGAAGTTCCTTTCGAAGACGCTCTAGAAGAGCCTCTTAAGAAGAAGAAGATGACTATCAGAATAAAGCACGTTGCGGCTAAGACGCAAGAAAAGACGATATCCCCAAGTGAAGATGAAGGGGATAGGCTATCGTCTGAAGGTGTTTCGTCTGTTAGAATCATTTCAGACGAAGAAAAGCAGAAGAAAACAGCCGAAGAGAAAGTAAGAGCCAGAGAGGTCGCTCTTCAAAAGGCTGCCAAAGGCAAAGAAAAAATGAAGCAGAAGCTTGCGTCTGTGGTTGTTGGAGAAACAGACGAAGAAAAACAATTAAAAGAGGCTATGAGGGTCTCTATGCTGCTTCAAGCTGAAAGAGAAAGAATTTTTCTTGAAAGCGTTAAGGGCATTGGATCGTCTGAAGGTGCGTCTGATCCAGCAATTTCAGAGGGCATGAACAGTGAAGAAACTGCCCAGATCCAGAAGGATAATGCCCAGTTGGTGTTGACTATAAAAGTATGTATGTATGTGTCAATCTTTCGGCAAGTGTACCGGTCGTCACAAGTTTAGAAATAGTGAGAAAAGGTTGTCGAACCACAGAGACTGATTGTGAATTACCAAATGCTCAACATGCTTTGCTATTAGGACGAATCAGGGAATGAATGATGTATGTAAAACTAAGCTATTGTGTAAAATAACGCAATACTGTAAAGTAAAGAAAGCAAGTAAATGTTTAAGTTTCAAAGATGATGAAATACAGTTAGGGAATTGGTTCAGTTGATTCCTTCCTCAAGTAACTACTTCCTATGTTAATCTAGCAAATCTCACTCAATTGGAGACTAGAATTCGTGATACCGTAGACTAATCCTATCTCTAGGTCTTAGTCCCTTTGAATGCCTACTATCATCCCTAATCTCTTAGGTGAAAACAGAGATTCATTCAAGAAGCGAACAGATGAATTCGTTACAACATCTCATAATATGCAAGTTCTATCTCTAGACTCATGCAATACTATAGTGATACATTTCCTCTCCTTCTTCAACTATTCATCTCTCGATCTCATAGTTGATACGAGATACAAATTCTCAGGAAATAGTTCAATTCAGTCAAACATTAATATCTCTATCTCTATTTGAATTTCATGAATTAAATCTCAAGAATAAGCATTAAGCAGGGAAGAGATCAATCAATTCGGTGGAATTATACTTGAATTAACAGAAGAGGTTCATTACAAGAACTCTGAAATCAACATCCCCATTCCTAACTGCAGAATTAGCCTAACATGGAAATGAGAAAAGAAAGAAACAAAACAGAAATCAAACACCAGAGAAGCTCCATAATTGCTTGATTATGCTTTCGCAACTCACAAGCTCAGGAATCTCAAGGTTGATGGAGGGAGAAGGAAAACGAAAATGGAGAAGAGAAAAACGAGAGAAACTCCCAAGAGAAGGAAAAACAGAGTAATGTTAGTTATGGATCTCCTATTCGAATCTCCACTCTTCGCGCCCAATACTTCCTTTTATAGGTGAGGAAGTGTTCCCCCATTTACTGGAATTACGTCCAGGTGCATTGTGACATGTGAATACATTGACTTGCTTGCTTGTAATAGACTGGTAATTGCAACGGCTAAGTGTAGTTTATTGCTTCCGTCTGATGAACCTTCAATTGATTCCTTCAGACAATACTTCAGTTAATTCCCTCAGACGATACAAACGACCACGACTTTTATTTACTTTGCTGCAAGTCTCGAGAAGTGCACAAATTGAGCAATCTTTCATTCTTAGTGTTCTTCCGTCTGTGAGATCTTTCGTACCGTCTGTCTTGGCTTCGTCTGTCTTTGTCTTGGTATCGTCTGTAGTGAACTTTGTATCGTCTGTCTTGGCTTCGTCTATATGAACTCAGATGAAGTAATCATAGACGAAACACTCTTAGACGAATTAAGCACAGACGAAGTAACTCGGATAATACTTGAGTACAGACGAAGTAACTTGGAAACGCTGAGTACGCATTTAAGTAACTCCTAAGAAGCACGCATAGACGGCGTAGTTCTTCGGATGAAATCAGCATAGATGAACAACTCAGATGAATCAAGTACAGACGGAACAACCCATCAGACGGAACAAGAGTTCTTGCGTCTTGATCCCTCCATTTGAGCTTCCATAAGGCACGAGACGTGCCCTGCATTGAGTGAAATCGCGCCCTGGCGCGTTTGAATAAGTAAGGATGGCATGAGAGCGCCCACGAGCGCTCTGCGCGCGTTTTCGCCGTAGCGAGTGTGAAGGTGCCTCGTGAGTGCGCCCTGGCGCGTTTCTTCGAACGATACCATTCTAGCGACCTTGGATGCTCAACTTGAGGTTTGGTTTGCTCTACTCTCTTGTTCGATGCGATTGCGTCCGAGGCTTGATGCTTGTTCCGTCTGTTGCCGCATCCACAGACGATACAGAGTTGCCACTTGCACTTCATATTTTGCACGAATTGGACGGACTTTCTTGCTTCAATGGGATTTGTTCGTCTCATGTTCGTGGGCTTTCCTTCCCAGCTTCTATCTTCTCTTCAATCAATCTACAATTAACAAGAAAATGGATAAAATGACTTAAAATTACACGAAAATCCTATAAAACTACCAAAACGCTAAATCAAAGACTAACATTAGACAAATATGATATTTTTACTGTTTTCTTGTCTAAACTATGACTAAACATACTGAAATTAGATGGAAATGGACTGAAAACACCTTGGAAAACATGTATAATTTAGCACTTATCAGTTGGCAGAGGAATTGGAGACCATGCTTAATGATGAAGTCTCTACTATGGAGATTTCTACATCAACACTCCAAGATGAACATAAGACAACTGTGTCTGATCCTATTGTTGCGTCTCCTCTCAACGCTGCCTTTGATCAGACGATACCTGCTGCGTCTGAAGAAGCATCCCACCAACAGACGATATCGTTTGAAGAAATTCTTATCGAAGACATAAGTTCTTCGTTTGATGAAGAACATATGGATGTAATAAATGTGGATGCATCATGGGTGAGATCTCACGTCGAAGTCATCAATCCTGAAGATCTACCACCCAAGCACAAGACGGACTATTCGTTCCTCAACGAATTAGTCATGAGACGCTTTGCTGAAAGCTCTTGTGCTGAAAGACCAGTCAAGCCTGACTGGATTCTTGGAGAGAAGATTGAAGATATCTCCAACGATGGTGAACCGTCTGAGTCTGCTAAAGATGGTCACTTGGAAGACGATGAAGACTACTATATAAAGGACACTCCTTACATTGAGTTGAGGAATCCCTATCGGTACAGAGGCAAAAAGGGATTTCAACTTGGGAGATTTGTCAATCCCATCGTCTATCACAAACCCCTGAAGCCAGTAGATTTCAAAGAAGATTTTATCTACACTCCCGAAGAGCAACGCGAATGGCTGAAGCGTCTGCCTTAGGATATACTGGACTCCTTAGACATCAAGGGTTTAGAAGGAATAAAAAGGTACAAGGATTATCTAGCTGAGTCGGTGATTGAAGGACCAGCTCTTGGCTATGAACCCCACATCCCTTTCAGAGAAAACATCAAGTGGAAGGTTCAACATGAAATCAACGCACCTGCATTTCACCACTGCAGATATGGAGACCCTAGCTCCACCATCTATGAGCCAAAGGATTGCTCACACTGGCATCTAGATGCCATTGACCGTCATGATCCTGTACCCTTCACAATTCCCCTGAATCAAACAGAGTATGTAGGTCTAGGACATACTCTTGGAATTGTTCTGCCCTGGACAAGACCTCACTGTTCAGGCATCTGCCCCCGCTACTCCATCCCTCTCAATGAATTCGAAGACCCCGAAGAGTTTGCTCACGCTCTTCCTGAAGACTACAACATGGCTTTCAAACTGATGGCTGGTGCTTATAGAAGGGAAGCAAAAGCTAGATCAACTTCCTTCTATCACATTGAAAGAAGAGCAAAGAAGGAGAGAAGAGACTGTCCGTTCATGGTAGGATCCCAATTCTCTTCTCTGGTTTCAGACGAAACAAAGTTTTCAATCGTCTTAGACCGAAAACGACCTTGCTTGGTCAAGTTTTTGGCTAAAGGAAAAGAGAAGAAGACTCCGTCTGTCTCCAGATCCTTCAAGTTTGCAAGGCACATCCCCCGGAGACTTCCGTCTGCTACATACTCGCATCTCAAATCTCTTCAAACCCATGACTCAAGACCTATCAATCCGAAGATTCAAAGGATGATAGAAGATCATGAAGCCACCTCTGCGTTCTGTTCTGGAACTTCATTTGATGAAGATTCCACAATCTGTGGCAGGGTGTATCCTGGAGAAGCCTTTGCTTATACACATCCATCACAGGAGCATCTAGATCTTGAGCTCTCTATTCCCTCTAAGATGTACTCTTGGCAATGGGAAAGAGACTTTATTGCATACCTCACACTTCCATTCTTCACTCTGCGTCTGAAGAGGACTCCAACAGTGTTCATCATAGATGACTCTATACCTATAGTGGAAGAGCCTCAAACACCGCTTGTGGAGATTGATGATAGGGTGGAGGTTACTGAGGACGAGGCGAAGGACGTTAATGAGTATAATACTCTAAAGCGTAAGTATGATGTCTTAGAAGAGAACTGCGAGATCTGAAGCAAAAAAACAAAGAGCTTGAGGACAATCAAGCCTCTCTCACATCTGAGGTGCAACAGCTGAAGGAGATTGTCATGAGCCTTCTTCAAAAGAAACCTAAGCCTTCTTCTTGATCATGCTTTTGATGATTCTCAGCCCAAGGGGGAGAGTATCTTAGAAAGGGAGAAGTTGCTATGCTAAGGAGGAGTGCATCGTCTGAGGGGGAGCCTACTTCGTCTGAGGGGGAGCAAGTGCATCGTCGAGGGGGAGAAATTTTTTTTGTATTTTTACTATATTGATTCTTTATTAATTTGTAAAGCACGTACATGTATTTTATTTAGAACGTTGGTTTTCTGTATACCTTTGTAACATTGTATAAGGTTTACATCACATTGATGTAACAATTCTTTTTATAAAGAGGTATTATTTCAGAAAACATCGTCTTGATGTAAATCTAACTTTCGTTTTATCTATAATCACTAACCTTATCTTATGCAGATGTCTTCTTGAGAAAAGTTATCAGTATGGTCTGTAATCATCAAAAAGGGGGAGATTGTTAGATCAAGATGATTAACACATCTAAGATTTTGATTTTTACAAGACAGACGAAACTTTCTCAGACGGAACATCAGCAAGCAAGTCAGACGAATCAAGCACAGACGAAAGATGACTCCTCAGACTGAAGTCATTCGTCTGTCTCAAGTTAAAGTCATCAGACGATAGGATAAGACGAAACCTTTCAAATTTCAAAGACTGAAGAAGTATATTGTCTGTCCAAGAAGTGAAGCAAAGTTGAGTCACTCGCGCCAAGATTTCAAATCTTAAGAAGTACTCATTAGAAGCATCCAAGATCAGTATAGGGATTCGTGCTTACACATGCAACTCAAAAAGGTCTTCACCTTTTTGTCAAAGTCTCTGTACAAGTCAGAAAAGGTACTTTGTCAAAGTCTCTGTACAAGTCAGAAAAGGTACTGCGCACGCAATCTAAATCCGCTGCACACGTCATCAATCACTCAAGTACTATTTGACACCTTTTGAAAAGCTCTCAAGAAAATATTCAACGGCACTCTCATGTGTCTAACGGTCATCTGAAGATGGTGCCTATTTAAAGACTTCACTTCATCAAAATTCAGTTGGCGAAAACGCTTCTATTATTCTATCTTCTGTGATTTCGCTCATACATCTGATTGTACTTAATTGTAAAACCCTTTTTGCGAAGAGGAATCTTTCTGTTGTTAAAACATCTTTTTAAAATCCACTTGTGTGGTAGTTTAGCCTGAGGAAGCTGATTGTTCAAAGAATAGCTTTGTTGTTTAGCTTGCGAAGGCCGTATTCAAAGAATATCTTGTTATAGCCAGAAGTGGCTGGGTGCAAATAATACTTGTAACCATTTCACGGTTGGTAGTGAAAACTCAGTGGTTGTTGGGTAACTGGACGTAGTCTTGTATAGACGAACCAGTATAAAAATAGTTGTGTACTTATCTTCTTATTTGTTTGACTAACGGGGATAATCAAGCTATAACGTATCTTACTTAAAAACAATCCTTGAAGATTAAGTAATACTTCGTCTGAACATATTTAAAACCCACAGACAAAAGGAAAATTTTTTATATATAACACAATTCAACCCCCTTTCTTGTGTTCTATCTTTTACAACCATTTAGTGCTGGGAGGTTTCTCTGCTTTGAACAATGGTGCATGAACCAACCCATTTTGTGCCATCAACAGACACCGCTCAAAGATTCCATAATTCAAGGAGGATTCTATGGTTCTTATGATTTGGATTCTGATTGTGAGGGTGAAAACAGAATTGACAGTTATCCAAGACTAAACACAAAGTAAAACCACTTATCCACTAATAAGCCAGTCAGTATGCATATTTGATCAGGAACTTTAGGATGAAAATTGACAAATTGACTCGTGCAAGTTTGGTTATAATAAAAGCAAAGTGCAACTCATTAGCACTCATATAAATTTCGGTAATTCCTATAATAAAAACAAATAAACTGAAAGTTATCTTTCACAATTTGCCACGTAACAGCTAGCGAAAATAATATAAGCTATTTATTCAACTTTTTCTCCATTCTTCTCCCAGTACAGTGTCTACATTTGGGATCCAATGGTGTTTTCCCCGGTATATCTCTAAGAATTTTCAAAATTTTTGAGAATGAGTGACGATTTTTCTTTTCATGGCAACATTTTCTCATAAATTGCGTACAATCTTTGTCACTCGGCTGAATTTACAGAAATAGTTTACTCAACCCAGCTAATTGCCTTCTGCTTTTTAACTTGTCTCTCCTTCATCATGACCCTCAATGCATTTACACTGCTCCATATTCCTTTCTCTCCTTGGATCTTTGAAAGCACTGAGTAAGAAACAGGATGATTGCTCTCCAGTTTGCGGATCCTCTCTGCAGCATATTCTCCCAGTTTTAAATTTGAATGCAGGCCACAAGCTGCAAGCAATGCACCCCACAACACCACGTCAGGCTCAAACGGCATATTCTTGATCAAATTTTCTGCTTCATCAAATTGCCCTGCTCTTCCATAGAGATCCACCATGCAAGTATAGTGCTCCATCTCTGCCTGGATTGAATACTCGGTCAACATAGAAGTGAAGTGCTTTTCTCCTTCTTCAACAAGACCTGCATGCACACATGCTGACAACACATTTACAAAAGTAACTTCATCTGGTGTAACACCAGCTCTTTTCATCCTATCAAACTCCTCCAATGCTCGAGTAGCTAGCCCGTGTGTGGCATAGCCGCCAATAATTGAATTCCATGACACCAAATTCTTATTCGGAATGGACTCAAAAACAAGAAATGCTGCATCCGTATCCCCACATTTTGCATACATATCCACAAGCGAGGTCAATGAGATGACATCCTCTGGTATGCCTGACTTGATAACACAAAGGTGCACCTGCATTCCAGTCAAAAGAGAAGAGCAACCAGCACATGCGTCCAACACACTTGAAAATGTGAAATGATTGGGACAAGTTCCCGACTTAAACATCAGAAGAAAAAGCTTCAACGCATCCATAAATCTCTTATTTTGCACATATCCACTTATCATTACCGTCCAAGACACCACATTCCTCTCACTCATTTTGTTAAAAACAGACCTTGCTTTGTTTATCCTCTTGTTCCTGATATAACCATTCACCAAAGTAGTCCAGGAAATTATGTTTCTCTCTGGCATAATATCAAAGGTTGTCTGAGCATCATCCAAATTTCCCACTTCCGTGTAACCTGAAACCAAAGCATTCCAAGATGTGATATCTTTCACTGATATATCATCATAAGCTCGCTTAAAAGCCTCTTCTTCTCTTAAACTGGCATAAGCTCTGATCAATGAAGACCCAACAAACACACTCAAGTTAAGTGCCAAATGCAGCGCCCGAGCGTGAACCTGAGGAACCAAAACATCCAACGCAGTACTTATAACAGCTCTGAGCAATGTGGAAATAGTATAATCATCAGGGGCCACACCAGCTCTTCCCATTTGCAAGAAACAGTGGTACAACCCATCAGAGTTTGCGGTTTTGTGAAAACCAGAGAGCATGATATTCCAGGAAACTCTGTCTTTGAGGGGCATTTGATCAAACAGTTCATGGGCATGTTCCATTTGATGGTGTCTCACATAGGCAGTCATCATGATATTCCAGGAAACGAGGTTGCGGGACGAAGGGTTTTGATCAAACAGTTTGCGAGCATGGTTTATGTTGTTGTGTTGTATGTAAGTATCGATCATGTAGTTCAGTTTTAAAGGTGTAACAGTACACACGTTGCGGGGGCGAGAACATGTCGTCCGCGACAATAATCTATTAACGCAACGCATTTGTTCTTTAATCGTCAATGAATTAAAGTTCTAAGAAAATAAACTTGAACATACTTCTGCACTTGGCCCACGTTCGTGGAATTTCTCTCCATGAAATTCTAAGACAAAAAATGAAATATATTTTTTCTAGAGTAAAATTAATATTTTTATTAATTAATCTATAAATCTTTTTAAAAGAACGAACCACGTCACCAACATAAGTTGAAGTTTGGGAGCGAGGAGAGACAGTATTAAAGGCTAATTCTTCTAATTGGACTATATGTAAAATTTACCTACGCTTAGTTGCAAATTATTTATTGAAGTGAAATTGTTTGAATAAAGTTGCAAACATGTACGAGACATTGAAATCACAATAGAATTTATGATTTTACGTGGTAATGACACGCGATAAAATTGTCTCGTTAGCATATTGATGTGGATTGAAGTCATAGTCCCATAATACCGGTCTATGACTTAATGTGTGTGAAAGACATATGACAGTACTTGTTTGTGTAACATGTTTGATGTGGCGATGATTTCATGGCTGAATGACACGTGACAGAGAGATAAAGGACTTCTCAAAATGTCACTCTTATATAAGACACATTTTAAATTAGACATCAAACTTACAAGTATATTATATTATTTTAAAACAGTCAAAAATTAAATATAATATAATTATAAAAAGAATAAAAACACAAAATATTGTATAATGTAATTGATAAGATCTTAATTCGTCAGCATTAGCTAATAAAACTTTAATCATGATATCATTAGAGTGAAATAGTTACTTATGATATAACAAATTATTATTTTGATAAAAATCTTTTTCATTAACAAAATTATTATATTTTATTTTAAAAATAAATAGGGAAATTTGTATATCTTCGAATATGAAAGAGACAAATATATATATATATATATATATATATATATATATATATATATATATATATATTAACCATAGAGATAGTATTGTAATACTCGTATTTAAGTGGAAGAGTAGAGAGTGTAATTTATGTATGTCAAGGTTTTTCATTAACAAGTTATGGTTCCTGTTCCACTCTCACGCTCCGCAAAGGACTCCCTATTAAGCAAATACTTGAAGCACAATCTTTAATTTGGATTTCATTGATGCAAAATTTGAGACCCACCACGTGTTTCTCACCTAACTTATGTATGTAAATGTAATCCTCCAACCTACATGGGATATGGCATCATCCTTTGTTTCTTTGCTTGTTCAGCCGCAACTTGTATTGTATATGCATCACAATGAGGCAAATTAGTTATGTAAGACTTTTTCACACCCACCCAATTATATATTAAATATTTTCTTCTTTTAAATTTTTTAACCAATACCCTAAACACTCTCGTGGTTAGCATCACCTATAAGGTAATGATATTAATGATGACTTTAAGCATTGACCATAATCGTGAAAATTCAATTATAGTGGGACAGAAGACAGATAGGCATATTATTATTTTATATATATATATGGCTTTTAATTACCTCTTGAGATGTAGTAATATTATCGTGATTAGTGATATTTCTACAGTTCACGGCACGGACAATAATCATAGAAAAAGTAGAACAACAAATGATGCTGATGCTGATGCTGGGTAATTTTGTTTGGTGAAATTGCAGTAACAATTGGATGATGCTAGTTGTTCAACTAGGAACGAATCGTTGCTTTCAACCCACGTGATTAGATCGATTATCATTATATTTCCAAAACACATATTAGGAGGAACAAAAATTTTTTTCTTCTAAATTCACGAATGAATTTATTTTTTTACTTATGATATGTTTGGTTAAGAGAAAAAAATTGAAGAGAAAGAAAAATATAAATAATAATATTTTTTCTTTTATTTAATTGGAGAAAAAATGAAAAAAAAACAATCTATAAAAAAAATTGAAAATTTTCTTTTCTTTTCTTTTCTTCAATTTAAATTATCGTACTTGTCAATAATATTAATGTTACACTGTATAGATATTGCTTATTTTTTTTTTTATTATTATTATTTTAATTGCATTAAAGTTATCTACCAAACTTAGACTTGGAATGATACTAGTACAAGAGGAGATACCCTAAAGTTATTTTTCATTTGAAATGGTACTAGTATTAGTATTAGAGTATTAGTGTAGTACCATTAGCATGAAGTAGTACATAGCAGCGCTGAACTCAAATTTGATAGTACATGCTTGTACTACTAACCATTCCTTCCTCCTTGTGCCGTGGTTCAATTATTATATAGAGAGGAATGGATTGCATCAAATCGATGATTAAGAGTAATCTGAAAACCCCATTTTTAGACTTTGAGAATTGAAGGAACCTTGTGTTTTGTGAATGGAGGTAAGTTAACAGGAAGAGACAGACTGAGGCTGGGAACAGGCAGAGCACGAATGGAACTATCAACAGATAGAGATCTGTTGTAGCAACACTCATGCACTGCCTCTTCCCTGGCTCTGTCTTTTTCTTGTTTCAATTCCATTTCTTTCTTCTTCTTTTTTTTTTTTTTTTTTTTTTTTTTTTTTTTTTTTTTATGGATTTTGCTTATGTAATATGTTCATTTGATCTTGCATGATTGTCTCAGTTGCATACATCAACAGTTACTTGGTTCTGATTATTTTATGTTTGTTTATTTTAAGGTTAATAATGTTTTTTGTTTTGTTTTGTTTTGTTTTACTACTAGTATCATCCTTGACAATCCAATCTGAGGCTCATGCGGATAGTGTATGTTTGGAATAACAAAAATTGCTTCAACTCAAAATCAATTACTGTCCGGAATTAATTTTGAATTCTTTTTCTGATGTAAAATTAAACATGTTGAAATTAATTCTGAAGTCAGAATCAATGAGATGAAATTAACCATGAACAATATCCTGTTTTAAGGTAAATATTTTGCTTCCGTTGTGTGAAACTCATTCCACAAGCGTGATCATAGTCATATAATGTAACTTTTATTATGGATAGTATATAGATTTTGACACTTCAATTAGCGGTTTTGAAGCACATTGAGCAGGGTTATTCATTGTTGAGATCTCTAGCTTTCTGACAAGTGTGTGAAGCAATATTTCGCAACCAAGTGGATTTCAAGTCATGTGAGACATTCCTACAAGATTCCAATGGACATCAATTTCTGTATATAAAGATGGACACTGAAGTCAGGCATTTCTCTTAGCCCTTTGCGCAGTACTACTGTATGCTGGTCATTTTATGTTAAAAACTTGAAATATTAGAAATAGTAAAATGGTGAAGAATATTAATAGTAATGTATTTATCAAACATAAAGTGTATATTTGGATAACTGTTTTGAATGTATTTTTCGGTGTTAAACATATTTGAGGAGAAGAATATCTTTGTATCTTTTATTCTGATGGTATTGTTAGAAGGGGTACCGAGATTATCCAATCATATGTTAAATTAGCTCATTTGAAATGATGATTTGATGTGCTGCGATTTCGACCATTAGCCTTATCCATGTTTTTTGAATTCTTCATCAAGGAGGTACCCGATGTGATTGCTACTTAAAATGTAGCTGATTCTCTGCCATAATCTTTGTGTTTATTCAATAATCAAGAGAATAGCTAAAAGCAAGGGACTTGGACTAATCGAAAGCAATCATGAAATGGGAAAAGAAAAACATAAAGAATTAATCTGGTTGCCCATAAAAATAATGAACCAAATACAGCAGCTACAGAATAAAATCTGATTAGTTACACAGTAGAAAAGAGCAAGGTGCTGGTGCGAAACTTTAACTCAAACAAACAGAAAAAAAAAAAAAAAAAAAAAAAAAAAAGATAAAAGAGAAAAGAGAAACATAAATGAATTACCATGAGCCAAGTTGCTTCACTGATGCCTTTCATAACCACACATTATTTTATTTCCAATTGAGTGACCAAGCTGGAATCAACATAATACAGCAAACAGCTTGAGTAGCACTAACAAAAACATGAGGCCAAGCAAGTTTCATGTTCCATCCTAAAAAGTTATGTTCCACCAAATGAAAGGGAGCTACATGCTTGTATCATTGTGAGACAAGCATGTGGAATCCTTACACTCAACAAGGACAAAAGGCTTAACTTCTCCGAGTTGATGATCCAGTTTTCCAGATTCTATAACATGTAAATCCTCGAGAAGGATCACATAATGCTCTTGAACATCTCCAGCACTTTTTTCACCTCCAACCATGGCTGCAACCACTTCCCACCGTTCAGGGTGTTGCTCATCCACCACTGCCAAAGCTAGCTCAAACAATTTGTTCTCCTCCCAACTCCATCCACACAAGCTCTTAGCAAAATCATCCATGTCACTAGCCTCACTCACTCTTCATCCCTTCAGGGCACACTTTAAAAAAATTTAGGATTTCCTAGTATCATTCATTCACATTAGGTGATTTCGAGGTATATGTACTTAGACAAAATCTGACACCCCTTATGATGTCTGGGGAGTCATATAAGATGTTTGCAATGACGTGCCGAATAGTTGTCATTCGTGCATATAGCAGTGTCTTTCTGTAGCCAAAGAAAAAGTCTTTGCATTATACAAATATTGTCCCTCTTGGGCTAGATTCCTAGATCTATGTTTTCGGCAGAGTTATGATAGAAATTTGTGATAATGAAAAGTGGATCCTATGGCACCGAAACAGGAAACATATAATAAAAAAATGGATTAAATAAATTACCTCATTATCCAATTCTTGCCCAAGTTGGAATCTCTATTTTTTATCGGGTCCCAAATCTGGCAATTAATTGTTCCAAAATATCTAGCCATCGATGTCATGTGGAGCTAGAGCATATGTCATTTTGAAATGTACATACGCTATGTTTTTTATATTTTGTATGCGCAACATGGATGATGAATGGCAAGGATAATCAAAAGCTATCTATATCAACACTCTTTTTTCCTCTCAAAATTCAATACTCTACCTTGCAAGAAAAGGTATTACGCTTGAATAATGCTTTGTCTTTCTAGAAGATTCGACGTGATTTCGATGCCTCACCAAGTACAACAGGGTCACTTTCAAGAGCTATTATGTGTAGATAGACTGAGAATCTGGAAGGCAAAGATTAAGCACACAATTTTCTACGGGAGAATTATTTGAATTCGATAATTCTACTATTGAATGGAAAAAAAAAAATTAACTATAAAATAACCCTTCAAACATCATTTTAAATAGGTCAATGCTCGAACATAACAGTACTAGTCATTTCTCTTCTAGACCCTAAAGCCGATTCTACTTTTCTTTTATTTGATAGTTTATAGGAGATATTTTATTTTAAATACTACTGTTTATGGTGTTGAACCTCAATAAATTTATTTGAGATTTATACTTAATCATACAATAGCTGTATGTCATTCAATAATTTAAAATTTTATGTTAGGAAGATGATATTGTAGGACTTACATCCTATTCAATTATTATAGTTTTAGATATATGTAAATTTAATTTATTTTAATTCTTATGTTATATGGGTGCTGGATTAAATGAGTCAAAGGAATGGTCGATCCATGAGTATCTCAGACCGGTTTAGGACCCAGTTCCTGGGCCAACTGGTCAAACCAGCCTACCCAGCCAGGTTTCATAACACTGCACTTAACTCTAATGACAGAAAAAGAAAAAAAAAAATCAAACTTAAAAATAGTACAATCGTTGTAATGTTTTCAATTGGTCCAAATTTTAGCCTTTGAAGGAACTCTTTAAAAGAGGGGAATTGACTTTATGGGTTTCCTTTCTTACGTTAGGAATTTAAAAAATTAAGAATATGAATGGTCACTCAGGTCAACCGATACAGAAACAGAAATATAGGTATTCTAAGTTACATGTTTCACCAGGCCTCATGCATCTTTTACCATAATTTTGAGACATAAGTATACATGCTAATCATGTAACTATGATATAATCATACTACGTCGCTCGGTGATATGTTATCTCAACTTCTGCATCTGCCTTCCATCATAAGCAAGATGTGAAACTTTATCTTTTTAGTAAGAATAAGACATCATTGATAATCAAGAAAAGTTAAAATCTATTGGTTTTACTAAGTCGAACCAAAATTTGCAATTGCATCCATTTCTTCTTGCAATAGAAGAGCATCAATGAAGACATCCAGATTTTCACCTTGCATCACATCATCTATCGAGTGATACGTGATACCAACTCTATGATCAGTAACACGGCCTTGAGGAAAATTGTATGTTCGGATGCGTTCAGATCTATCCCCACTACCAATCTGTACAGTTTGACAAATACCAAGTCAATCCAAAAGTAAAAGGGCATGGCAATTGAACAGAGTTTACTAAAAAGATCTCGTATGCTTCTACCTGCTCTGACCGAAGCTTTGATCGACTACTATGAAGTCTGAGCCTTTCCATTTCATATAGTTTTGCACACAGTACCTTCAGAGCTTTTGCCTTGTTCTAAGCAGAAATGAGAAGGCAGAGACAGAACGTAAGAAGATAAATGTAGAAAAGAGAAACTAAAGCAGTGAATTTACTCCATATCATAATTAACCAAGCCTACCTCATTAAAAAACATTGAAAAAAAAATGTTTAAAGGAAAGAAACCCAACGTCGGAAAAAAATATAAACTAGTAAAAGGATTTCTTCTGCTTCTGAAAGTTACAAGGCAATCTAGCAACGTACTCGGACAGATAGTTCTCAGATGAAAAATGTAACTCTACCACAAACATGTTTTTTCTAATGAGCACAATGCATACACCACCTGAAAGTAATCCTCCTGCCTGCCTCAACTGAGACAATAAATGTAGCATGCAATTCACTTAATTGGAAATGTGCTGATGGTTTCATTCATGTCATATTAAAAGCACAACTACAAGAAATTACCAAGTTGTTACACACCAGAACATATTGCCTAAAGTATAGATAAAACTTATGCAAGGCCAGTTAATTAAATTACATGTCAATCCAGAGAAATTGTAGCTTTATTATTAACACCAGCTCAAAGAGAGCACTTTGGAGTTAATTGAAGCACTTTATATAAATGTTAAAAATGAGTATGTACTAAAAAATGCACATTTAAAATCAAAATCATTCAGTGTGAATCATGCAAAATATTTTGGACCATTTACCATATGTTGAGAACGCTCATCTTGTATAGCAATCATAATCCCTGTTGGAATGTGGGTTACTCTAACAGCACTGTTGGTTGTATTTGCATGCTGACCACCTGAACCACCAGATCTATAGGTATCTATTCTTAAGTCTTCATTTTTCAATTGAACATCCACCTGCATATAGGCATGTTCATAATATCTTTTAAGATACCAAGAAGAGGAAAAGTAGTAACACATCAGAAGATCAAAAGATGTAAACCAGGCCTTCATAATCCCATTCAACAACCTAAGAGAACCAAAGGTGAAAAACAGAAATTCTTTTTCCTTTATTATTATTATTATTTTAGAGTAACCAAAAGTTGAAAGCATTTTTTCATGTTCTTAAACACAACAAACATTCAAGTTTCTTATCACAGGGCATTGATTCATAAGGGTAATTGCTAATTACCTCATCAGCCTGCGGAAGGATTGCAACAGAAACAGCACTGGTATGAATACGTCCTGACTTTTCTGTCACAGGAACCCGCTGTTAAAAGAAGAATGTCAGCAAAAGTAGATGTAGTTTTAATTATATGAGAGGTGGTGACTCAAACCTGTACTCTATGAATTCCACTCTCAAATTTTAGCTTCCCAAAAACACCAACTCCTACAATTGCTGCACTGGCCTCCTGAGAAAATATAGTCCAAACTACATCAATTGCAAGATGAAATTCAATTCTACTATCAAGAACTTGTGGCACGCAGTACAACCAGAAGCTTGCAAGGCACAGTGCATGCAACAATCAACATTGCAAAACACTTAAAAATGGGAAAGCACTGAAAACCAGGTCATATTTAGTGCGCATTAATATATGAAATATGTCCTACCTTGTATCCTTTAAGATCAGATTGAGCTATATCTACTATATCAAACTTCCAGCCTTTCTTGAGAGCATACTTCTCATACCTAAATTGTGTCACACAAGATCCCGTTTAGAAAACTACAAACAAAGGTTCCTGAATCTGACCAAACTCCATTGACATAAGGGTAACCTTACATTCTAAAGATATCCATTGCAAACAAAGAAGCCTCTTCCCCACCAGTGCCTGCAAAATTGGTATAAGAAAATGAAAATGGTGGTGAAAGAAAGCATGAAGACAAAAGCAAATGGGTACAATAGTGAAGTGATGAAAACAAGACCCAGGACAACTTGGCAAACATTCATTGAAGCATTTGTTTGATGAAAGTTAATAAATGGATATCCATTTTCAACAGTGACAATTTACCTGCTCGCACCTCCAAAATGCAATCCCTTTCATCAGCATCATCCTTAGGAAGTAATGACTTCAGCAACACATTTTGCAGACTTCTTTCTTCTTCTATGGCCTGGCCCATTTCCTCTGTAGCCATCTTAAACATATCTTTATCCTCAGAACATTCAGCCATTAGTGACTTCAAGCCATCAATTTCCTACAGATTGTAATAAGATAGTATTAGATAGATAGCAAGGTAAACCAGAAAATTATCTTCCCCTTTCCTTTTTCTTATTTCTTGAAACGTACAAAAAAACATAGTAACTAAAGCACGAGTAATTTTAATAGACAGATAGCATGCTGCCTAAAGACTATGTAGTAAAATATTATCACAGAAGGAAAGGAAGAACAAAACAAAGCCTCTTTCCCGCTAGGTGGAACCAATTAAAATGAAACAAATGACAACATTATTTTTTACTTTTTTTGTCATGAATCAAGTAATGGATGTACCTAAACAAAAAGGATACACATATATCACCAAATATATGTTTGCCTAGCAGGTAAGCATAACTAAATAGGTTATTACAAGAATGAAGTCATAAGACAGATTTAGACAGTAAAAAGAATCTCTCTCTCATATGAAGATTAAACAACTCCAGCCTAAAGTCAAGACACAAAATACTTTCAAGTTTCAACTTTAACTCAGCTTAAAAACACAATTTAATGGTTTTCCAAGCAAAAAGAAGTCCCATTCCAGTGAAAGACAATTTATGTTAACAAACCATTTGTAGAAAATCACATACCGAATACAAGACAAAGTTCAGTGTTACTTTGTTGTTCTCTACATCTTTGCGATACTTAAATTCATGATTCAGTAACACCACTTTCCATTTAGACTAATCGCTATTTGCTAAGGTAAACAACTTGCATCAACTCATTACCTTCTGTTTGGCCCTCAATTCATTAATAAGATCCACAGAACCACTTAGCTTCCGAAGCTCCTTGTTAGCTCTTGCATACTCTGATGGTGATGCTTCTGGCTGTCTTCAATAAGCAATAGAAATTAATAAGATAACAAACTCAAACACAATTTAACAATTAGATTAAATTCTACAAATCTCACCAAATTCAACAAAATTTCTAGAATGTGAACCATTCTAATTTCCAAACTAACATGCAGTGGCATTAAAACTAATGCAAGAAATATTTGAAAGAAAGTGAGAGATTTTGAAAGAAAGTAAAAAAAAATAGCAACTGCATTACCTGATCTAGAATTTTGTTAAGACAAGAAGTTCTGTACTCAATAGCGGAAAGCTTTTGTTCCATTATGTTCAACAGCTCCGGTGACAGTTGAGCCTGCACTTCTGTTAAAGAAAATAGTTAAACTACGATCAACGCAGTACCTATGTTTCCGGTAACTTAAAACCAATAATAAATAAATATTTAGAATCTTCATCTTTAAACAATCCATTATTGATCAACAAGTATAATCAGTTTTGTTGAAATTAAGATAAACCCTAAAATCTGAACATATAAATAGAGTGAACGCAGTATTACCTGAGGAATAGGAACGAAGGAAGAATGGAACTCGACGGAATTCGTAGTTTGAATGGAATTGGTTTCGCAACCGAAAAAGATAACGGGAAATAATGAAGGTACCGTGAAATCTCATCGTTAATGGTTTGAGATGAAAATGAAATGAAGAGTTGAGTAGCTTCTCTTCTCTGTTTTGATTTCGCGTTATAGCAGAGACAGTGAGGAGAGTGAAAGTGAAAACAAACTGTGATGGTTCGTGACTAGTCAACCCGCTACATAAGCCCATTGGGCCTGTTTTCCTTTGATTCCATCCACTGAGCCTAGCCTTTGGGCCTCTTTGAGGGTTTTTCGCTCTGGCTCTTGCTCTTTCGTGATTACAACAGTAATGGGTAAAAATGTTTAATATATATATATATATATATATATATATATATATATATATTGGGAAATAATTATTTCGTTCATCATATTTTTCCTTTGGTTTAAGTACAAATAAACTGAGAAAACACCAACTTAGTAGAACTTAATTTCACATATGTATATAATAATAACACTCATTTCTTCTACATTTTAATATTCAAATCATTCAAGATTTTTTTCATGCTCCAAAACTCTACGTTCAATTCCCAAACTTACATATTTACTTTATTTACTCAAATAAGTGAATAGGGTAACTAAAGAGCTTTGTATTGTTCTCCTCTAATTTAACGGTGACACGCACTATATATATCATTTTTTTTTATTTCTTGATTTATTCTCTTACTAGCTAATTAATTTTATTTGAATATTTTAAAGATGTTCGTTTAGTACCGTTCTTACTTGGTCGCAGTTAAGAACGAGGTATTTTAGAAATGCTCGGCATTGATTTTCATTTTCATTTTATATTTATACAAGATTTAATATAAAACTAAAAACTACTTTAAGAATAACTAATTATTAGTGTCCACAAGCAATTAAGATAACCATTAGAGTCAAGTGTATAATAATCAATTTTCTTGGCCAATTAAATAATAAAACAGTGAGATGCGTGATGATATAAAATAGAAGTATAAGACAATGAGAGCAAATTTTTTATTTTAATTGTCGGTAGACCTCCAAAGAAATTTACAAAGACTGAGAAATTGTCTACAGGCTATTGATTACACTGTTGTCTCTGTCTCTCACTCAATCTAAGTTTTGAATTAAGCCATAACAAAGCTAGGGGCGTGAGGAACATGAAGAGCCGCCAACCAATTGTTTTCACCATTGGAACCAGCCTTGAGGAAATTGGCAGCAGTGAATTTGGAAGCCTCATCACGGCTAATGAGTCCATGGTAACCCTTCCACTTGATCCTTCCGTCGACGGCAGCACCAGGTCCAGCATTGTTGTATTCGGCATAGTAGCATGTATCTTCAAAGTGTTCTCCAGTCCAAGGGAACCATCCTTCTGGGTGAATGAAGTCACCCAATGTGGATTCCATAACAACTGTTCTTGAGAATTGCTTCCATGGCCTGCCCAAGTATGACTTCATTTGGAACCTCACTGGGAACAGTGCTTGTTCTGGGACAATGTTGCTGTCCTGGATCACAATTCCTGTACTCATGTTCTTCTGTGCTGTGCCGTCGGCGGTAACTGTGTTGAATTGCTTGTCCATTCCCTTCCTCACGATGATGACGGAGTGTTGGATCACGGTGGCGGACGCACCGAAGATGAAGTCAATAGTGCCGGAGATAACGCAGTTGCGGTAGAATTGCCTGTTGGCTTGAGCATACAAGGTGTCTTGATAACCCAAAATGTGGCAACCAATGATTGCTGACATATCACCTTGGTTCCTGAATGCCACAGCTTGGTGACCTTCGGGACCAGCTGTGTTCTCGAATGTCATTGCCTTGGCAATGAACCCAATAGCAGCGTTGGCTGTAATGAAATGCATAAAAGAAACATTAGTATTATATTTTTTAAAATAATTAACAGAAGAAAAATATTTTGTAGAAATTAGAATTAGCAGACCACCAAACGAGATAAGAGAAACGTGTGTGTATATTTTGTTGATGAGTTGGCTGTATGTTAACTGAAAAATAAAGATGATAAAAGAATTAGATAAAAAGAATTTAAATTACCAAAGGTGGCAGTTTGCATTGTCTTGGTGCCGGCGACGTAGTTCTTGTGACCGGTGATAATGGTCTTTCCGGGGCCATCACCATAGAGGAAAATGTTGACAGAAGACTTGGGAATGGTGATGTACTCATCATAGACACCAGCCTTAACATAGATAACATATCTACCTTGGTGACCACTAGGGTAGGAGTTAATAGCATCAAGGACGGTTTTGAATTGACCAGAACCATCCTTGGCAACAACAACATTGGGCTTGACGTTGTTTCTCCATCCCTTCTTTTGAAGATCAGCCAAAAGCTTACGATCAGCAGCGGAGAAGTAAGTGGGGTAACCGTCAGCACCGAGGAGACGGCGAGAGGCAGGTTTAAGGTTAAGCTTCAACCCGAATTGTTCGAGGATGCCAGACAAACCACTCACAATGTCAAGGGTGATGCCAGTAATTTTCTCAACATGGTCCAAGCTTTGTACCTGGAGCTGCTCCTTGATCTTCTTCTCTCCGTCTTTGCTGTCATCAAAACCATCCATGCATGCCTGTTGGTAAGAGATAACAGCACTCAACCAGTTCTTGAAATCAGCGGCTTGGTTGTGCACCTGTTGCACGTTGTTGTTTTGAACCATGTCGATGCTCAGCTGAAGACTGTCCATGGCGGATTGCAACAAATCTTTGCAATCGTCAAGAGCCATCTTCACACCGTTATCATTGCTTCCGTGCTCTGTTGTGAGCCTGTCACTCATGTTTAAGGCTTTGATTACACTGTCCATGCTGGCTTTCACCGCCGCCGCGATGTAAGCCTTTGGATCAGCGGAATCCATTCCTTTCACGGAGCTTAGGGTTTCATGGCAGAGTTTTTGGTCATCGGTGTTTTGGCACATAACTCCAACGGCTTTTTGTTTAGATTGAACTTCAGGATCCTCCACCCTCTTGTTAACGGCGACCACCACGCCGATGGCTACACCCACCACTAATATGAGAGAAACAGCGGATATAATTATTTTCCCAGACATTTTTTTTTCTTTTATTTTCCTTGAATCTTCTTCTATTCAATGATAGGGTGGAAAAGAAGACACAGGCTTATTGTTCCTCCCCTTTTGGGAGATTGCTGGGGAGGCTTTGGAGATCGATGCCGATGAAGAATAATGAACTGAAGGTGGGTTTATGAAGTGCTTGTTCAAGGTTTTTCAGCCATTGAATTCGAAAAAGTTTACATTTGTCATTCTTAGTTGTCTTCTGAAATTTAGGAAATCGTTGAGACAGGTGCATGCATGCATGTGTTACGTAGCTTGCTATAAACAGTATTTGTATTTTAACAAGGGAATTTGTGGCCTCGATCAGACTATCAATTTTAGTTCGCAGGCTGCAATTGTATTTCTATTTTAACCAGAGAATCAGTGGCCTGGACAAGACTACCAACTTTACTAGCAAACTGTAATGCACATCATATTATATTATAAAATATTGCGCAAAATAAAGTTGCACGAGACTACTGTTTCATCTTTAATCTTGTTATTTTCTTGGAAAACCATTGAGATATTTTTTGTGAGATTTTTTTCTTTAAGTTAATTATAAATAAACCGAGAAAACACCACTTCGGCACAACTTAATTTCACATGTGTACTTAATAACAAAACTGCTATGCTACCGACAGGATACCAACACCGTATCCCATACCATATACATGTAAAAAGAAAAATTTAAACCAAAACCGCGTCGTTTTGGCTGGACTAAAAAATGAAAAAAATAAAAATGTTCAAATTTATCCCGTGAGTTCGTTTTGCCCGTGAATGCCAAACCTTTCTCCCATTACATTGAAAACCCTAACTCTTTCAATATTGAATCTCCAATCTTTCTCTATGAAATCTCTCAATCTCTCGTCCCTTTCTTTCAATCTCGGCTCCCCTTCTCTCAATCTTTGAATTTCTCTTTCGTTTTGTCCGATTTTGTTACAAAGAAAGTCGTTTCGTCTGTGAAGTTCATCCCTTTCTCTGTCAAAGAAATTTGTTTGAAAGAAATTTGTTTGAAAGAAAGTCGTTTCGTCTATCGTTTCAAGTTCGTCCTATGCGATTTTGCTTTTCATTTTCAAGTGTTAATTTTGTTTGGTTTTGCAACTAAGATACACATGAAGTTTTGCAAATGAGACGCACATGGATCCGTTGCATGAGTGTGATTTGAAAAATTTTCTGTTAAATTTGAAATGGGACAAAAAAAACATAGGGTTAGGGTTGAGGGTATAATTTAATTTTGGTTCAGGGTTTTGGATTTAGTGTGGATGTTTATGTTGGATTTCAAATGTATTAAGTGGGAGAGAAATATTTTAAGCGAAAAGTTCTCATCCTTAGGCACAAGCACAATGAGAGCATTTTCAAATTTAATTGACTTTTTCCCTTTTGATTAATTTATTTTTGTTGTGGGGTTGACTTATTTTGTATATTGTTGTTGACTTTTGATGGTTGTATAAGTGAATTGTTGTTGATCATGTTTTTCAGACTAATATGCTTGATATGTTGAAGCAAACTGGAAGGTGCTTTTTTTTTTTTATTGTGCTTGCTTTTGTTTAATGAAATTTTTTTAGCGAATGTGAGATTTTTAAGATTGTATTTTGCATTGATTTATTGAAATGTTGGTGATTTGTTTTGTTGTTGCAGGCCGTATATGGTTGTAGGGTGGTATCACTCATATCCTGGATTTGGGTGTTGGCTTTCTGGAGTTGATATTAATACTTTTTGGCTTCTTCTTTGGTCATTGGCTTTTTTTGCGGAAGCATGTTTTGTGATGTTGCTTTGTTTTTGTGGTAGAAGATCGAAACTAAGGTTATGTTGGATTAGAAGAAGAACAAAATGAAATGAACATCTTTAAAAGTTAACATTAGTGTTTCATTAGCTAATTTGTAGAAGCTCTCTATTTTAACTTTTCGTGGAACTTTCTATAAATTAGCTAATGAAAAACCAATTTAATTTAAATTTTAGTAAATTTCATTTTTCATCTTATTTTTTCCTCCTATAAGTCCTTCTTGAGGAAAAGCACTCAAACAAGTCCTAAGTGGGCAATTCCCTGATGAAAGT
Organism: Hylodesmum podocarpum; assembly: GCA_026586105.1. Classification (NCBI taxonomy): domain Eukaryota; kingdom Viridiplantae; phylum Streptophyta; class Magnoliopsida; order Fabales; family Fabaceae; genus Hylodesmum; species Hylodesmum podocarpum. Next base: position 1,547,387 of record JALJEV010001298.1, on the reverse strand, counting down.
AAAAATTGTTTTCTTTTATCAAAGGAAAATTCTTTTACCAAAGGCATTGTTGTTAAGTAATCTATGTAGCAGACCTCACCTAGTGCAGTGAGGCTTTGTTTATGATGGTGTTGTTTTTAATTTCTGCAAGAAGGGGGTGAGGTAGGATAGGGCTATCCATTCTTACTTGCGTCACATGTCATTCCAGCTTGAAAAATAAAGTTAAATTTGCACTTATTTGCTTAATCTTTACTCAATATTTTTCATCTGACTTTCAAGAATCATTGGATGTACTAAACAAGCTTCTGAAGGAGCCCATTCCTATGAATCGTTTTAAACCCAAGTATTGATTTTTAATGTGTTTTGGACTTTGGGTTAATATAGTATAATATTTGTTGTTTTAGATAAGGAAGGTGCTGAATTGATCTTAACATATTATTAACCTCCATAAATGATATATGTGTGCTTCGTTGCACAATATTCTAGTTGAAGGTAGTGGACCATTTTTTGAGGACTTATGGACTGACATCAAGATAACAAAGTTTTCATTTGATGTGGTGTGGATTGTTTGAAGCTCTGTCAAGTTCAACTGACGGATCAAACCTGTGAAGAAAGGACTTTGTTTAGAATTTGATGTCCCTTAGTGAATGACTTTATTGCTTTATTGCTGCAGTCAATGTAACACCAAAGTGTTTCAAGTTTGCAGCACACAGAATTTACAAGTTACCTTCATGTACAACTTATGAATTGATGTAGGACTATGACATATATTGGTTTGTAGTATGACAATGTAATGTAACTAACTGATTTATGATGAAATATTGTTTGTGATATTGTATAGAAATCAATTCTCAAGTCAAGATATGAATGATGTTTCTAATTATTGAAATGAAAGGGTACTCCTTTGGGTTCTTGTTTGTCGAACTTGATGTTACATATCAAAATTTAAGCGTTGTATACTTTTGTGAAAAATGTTATGTACTTTTATCAAAAATGTTGTGTACTTTTCTGAAGCATGTTGTGTACTTTTATGAAGAATATTATGTATTTTTATGAATATAAAAATAATTATAGTAATTGATTACCTTGTAGTGGTAATCAATTAACACTAAGAGCCCCTAAATAGTACTTTTGTGAATAATGTTGTGTACTTTTATGAAGAAAGTTGTGCACTTTTATGAAGAATATTGTGTACTTTTATGAATGCAAAAATAATTGTGGTAAACGATTAACACCGAGAGCCTTTAAATGCTTGAATGCAAAATGAATTTGGTTTATCGATTACCATGTTGTTTATAAAAGTACACATCATTCTTCATAAAGTATACAACATTCTTCACAAAAGTACACAATATTTTTTACAAAAGTACACAATATTGTGAGGGTTGTGATGACTGGTACCCATGTTATTGATATTTTTATGACACCTCATGAATATTTAATGTCGTTAATGTTTATTAAATCTTATGAATTGATTTCACGAATAATTTCATTGGTTATATTGTCTTGTATGATTAGTAAGTAATAGAAACATATATTGGCAAGGTTGATTTAAATTTTGGAAAAAAGAAATACTCTATCATCAAATAAGCAATTGAAAATATATATTGACATCGAATGAAAAAATATTCATCAGTAGTTGTATTCTATACACAATTAGTGATCAATAATTACAAGCATTTTCTAATAAAGCTGTAACAAATTGTTGTGAAAATTGCAACATATTGCATAACTAATTCTCCCATCTCTAAATATAAGATCACATAATTGTCTCCTCCATGTAAAACTTTTCTATAAACAACTGAATGATGGGAAATTCAGTAAAACTTTGTCAACAGACTTATAATCTTCAATTTTCTCGTATTCCCTTAACATGAGTTCCTGTTCATGCACGCAAATATTTGACTTAAGTAAAGAAACAAAATAGATCCTACAAAGTGAAGGATTTTGGAGCACAATTGCGCTAATTTTCAAATAAACCATAATCCAAGAAGTACACATAAAACCAAAGGGTCAACAAAAAAATTATCAACACAAATAAACCATAATCCTTCCGCTAAATTATCAATACAAATGAACCATAATCCTTCCACTAATCATAAGTCTCTATAATTCATAATACAAGTTAGACTCCAAATATTGGCAATTGTTTGCAATACAAGACTGTTGAAGGAACATTCCACCATGATGATGTTCTAAACTCTAAGAACAAAACTTACCTAAAGCTAATGTGACAAGTCAGAGTTTAAGTAAGTCAACTTCAGAATGAATGGAACTTTTCAAAATCCACTTCAAGCACTAAAGCTAATGTGACAAATGAAGCTCAAATTCCAAACACAGTTGCATTCAATAAAAATTTCACAGATGACTTCTAATATATTGTCGTGCATGGATGAGTGCTTCCTCCATCATGTGTGAGCACACGGTTGCAAAAAGACACAAATTAATCAATCACACTTTATTTTAAGTCCTGAACTAATATCAAGTGAGCCAACACAACAAAGTGACTATAATAATTTCCTCTGATATTAACCTCAAGAAATTTTCAGACTTTTCTTCACAACCACTCAACCAGTCTTCTGCAGTTAAAACTGAAAGCAGGCTAGTCATGAAATAAACATACCAAAACCCATAAATTTAGGTTCAGAACTCGAAACTTCACTAGAAATAGTTTTTCTTTTGTTTGAATGAAAAAAAAAAACTTACTAAACCAACCATGTACCTTCTTCAAACAAGTATAAATAGAATTTGGTTTTCACACTTTAGATGAACTGAAAAATCCAAACTTGATTAAAGAGGTGACAAAACTTGGGAGTTAGGGATAGTGAGAGTGAAGAAAAAACATTCCCCCAGAAGATATCCACCCCTTGTTTCACTTTCACTCAAATTATAACTCAAACCCAACAGTAACCATTCCCAAAACCCCAAAAAGAAAAAAGTGGGAAAAATGAAAGAGAAAATTTAAGTACCAGCTGTTTGGCTTGGACAGTAGAAGGTAGAAGAAGCTTGTAGAAAGAAGGGTGACGCATTTTCTAACGGTGTCTGAAGCCAGAGAAACCAAAGTATTAAAGCATTTGATGACCCTTTGATTCAAAGTTTTCAACTTTGGTCTCTAACTACTGAAATTCTTCACCTTTCAGATCTACTTCGCCATCACTCCCCCATTCTCCAGTCCCCACTCTCCTCAGCTTTTTGAATCAAACAATGATTGTGGGTGTTTCACTTGAGTTGAGAAAGAAGATTAAACTTTGTGAGTTTCTTCTTTTAGAGAGAGAAAGAAGATACATGTTGCGGGTTTCTTGAGAGAATGAAGAGGCATGTTGCATGTTGTGGGTTAGAAAGAAAGAATATTGAACTTTGATCATTTTTTTTTAAAAAAAAAACTGCACAAAATGACGAAACGACTTTCTTTGAAACTGTGTACTTATTTGCTTAATCTTTGAAACTTTGAAACAAATAAGAAATTCAGAGACAGAGAGAAAGGGAGGCGAGATTGAGAGATTGTGAGAGTCAGGGTTTTCAATGTAGTTTTGCAGAAAAAAAAGGAAAAAGATTTGGCATTAGCGGGCTAAACAAACTCACAAAGCAAATTTGAAACTTTTTATTTTTTTTATTTTTTGGGTTTAGCCAAAACGACGACATTTTAGTTTTAATTTTTTTATATATATACGGTTTAGAATATGGTGGTTAGTTAGCCCGTATCCCAATTAATGGCAAAGCAATTTTGATGTAATAATAACACTCATTTCCTCATTATTATAATAGAAAAATATTTAGTACACAACTGTAACACGTATATAATCAGATAACTAATTATAAAATGTGAATAGAAAGAAATACGCATATATTCTATAAATGAGTTGACTGATTGACTAACGTAAGAAAATTACATCATAATATTCTAACCATTTTACTTTGTTAGATAACTAAAGAGCCTTGTATTGTTCCTTTCTTCTAATTTAACGGTGATACACAATATATATATATATATATATATATATATATATATATATATATATATATACTATTTCTTGATTTATTCTCTTATTAGCTAATTACTTTTTATTTGAATATTTTAAAGTTGTTCGTTTTTATTTGAATATTTTAAAGATGTTCCTTTAGTACCGTTCATTACATAATCGCAGTTAAGAATAAGGTATTCAAGCTAATAATTATAATAAGCTCGTAACTAATTAGTCAATTCATTCACAAAATATATATATATTTCTTTCTTTTCACATATGTATTTCTTTTTTTTTATATTTTAAATATATATAAATTTTTCTCTTTTCACATTTTATAACTGATTGTTTGGTTATGAATCATTTCCTGGAATTGATTTTCATTTTCATTTTATATTTATACAAGATTTAATATAAAATAAAAACTACTTTAAGAACAAATAATTATTAGTTGTCCACAAGCTATGTATAATAATCAATTTTCTTGGCCAATTAAATAATAAAACAGTGAGATGCGTGATGATATAAAATAGAAGTATATGATAATGAGAGCAAATTTTTCATTTTAATTGTCGGTAGACCTCCAAAGAAACTTACAAAGACTGAGAAATTGCCTACAGGCTATGAGAGCCTCATATAGATTACACTGTTGTCTATGTCTCTCACTCACTCTAAGTTTTGAATTAAGCCTTAACGAAGCTAGGGGCATGAGGAACATGAAGAGCCGCCAACCAATTGTTTTCACCTTTGGAACCAGCCTTGAGGAAATTGGCAGCAGTGAATTGAGAAGCCTCATCACGGCTAATGAGTCCACGGTAACCCTTCCACTTGATCCTTCCGTTAACGGCAGCACCAGGTCCAGCATTGTTGTATTCGGCATAGTAGCATGTATCTTCAAAGTGCTCTCCAGTCCAAGGGAACCATCCATCTGGGTGAATGAAGTCACCCAATGTTGATTCCATAACAACTGTTCTTGAGTATTGCTTCCATGGCCTGCCCAAGTATGACTTCATTTGGAACCTCACTGGGAACAGTGCTTGTTCTGGGACAATGTTGCAGTCCTGGATCACAATTCCTGTAGCCATGTTCTTCTGTGCTGTGCCGTCGGCAGTAACTGTGTTGAGTTGATTGTTCATTCCCTTCCTCACGATGATGACGGAGTGCTGGATCATGGTGGTGGACACACCGAAGATGAAGTCAATAGTGCCGGAGATAACGCAGTTGCGGTAGAATTGCCTGTTGGTTTGAGCATACAAGGTGTCTTGATAACCCAAAATGTGGCATCCAATGATTGCAGACATGTCACCTTGGTTCCTGAATGCCACAGCTTGGTGACCTTCGGCACCAGCTGTGTTCTCGAATGTCATTGCCTTGGCAATGAACCCATTAGCAGTGTTGGCTGTGATGAAATGCATAAAAGAAATATAAGTATAATATTTTTTAAAATAAATAAAAGAATTATATAAAAAAGAATTTAAATTACCGAAGGTGGCAGTTTGCATTGTCTTGGTGCCGGCGGCGAAGTTCTTGTGACCGGTGATGATGGTCTTTCCAGGGCCATCACCATAGAGGAGAATGTTGACAGAAGACTTGGGAATGGTGATGTACTCATCATAGACACCAGCCTTAACATAGATAACATATCTACCTTGGTGACCACTAGGATAGGAGTTAATAGCATCAAGGACGGTTTTGAATTGACCAGAACCATCCTTGGCAACAACAACATTGGGCTTGATGTTGTTTCTCCATCCCTTCTGTTGAAGATTAGCCAAAAGCTTACGATCAGCAGCGGAGAAGTAAGTAGGGTAACCGTCAGCACCGAGGAGACGGCGAGAGGCAGATTTAAGGTGAAGCTTCAACCCGAAATCTATGATGATGTCAGACAAATCACTCACAATGTCAAGGGTGATGCCAGTAATTTTCTCAACATGGTCCAAGCTTTGTACCTGGAGCTGCTCCTTGATCTTCTTCTCGCCGTCTTTGCTGTCATCAAAACCATCCATGCATGCCTGTTGGTAAGAGATAACAGCACTCAACCAGTTCTTGAAATCAGCGGCTTGGTTGTGCACCTGTTGCACGTTGTTGTTTTGAACCATGTCGATGCTCAGCTGAAGACTGTCCATGGCGGATTGCAACAAATCTTTGCAATCGTCAAGAGCCATCTTCACACCGTTATCATTGCTTCCGTGCTCTGTTGTGAGCCTGTCACTCATGTTTAAGGCTTTGATTACACTGTCCATACTGGCTTTCACCGCCGCCGCGATGTAAGCCTTTGGATCATGGGAATCCGTTCCTTTCACGGAGCTTAGGGTTTCATGGCAGAGTTTTTGGTCATCGGCGGTTTTGCACATATCTCCAACGACTTTTTGGTTAGATTGAACTTCAGGTTCTGCCTTCTTGTTAACGGCGACCACCGCGCCGATGGCTACACCCACCACCAATATGAGAGAAACAGCGGATATAATTATTTTCCCAGACATATTTTTTTGTTTTTTTATTTTTATTTGCCTTGAATCTTCTTCTATTCAATGATAGGGTGGAAAAGAAGACACAGGCTTATTGTTCCTCCCCTTTTGGGAGATTGCTGGGGGAGGCTTTGGAGATCGATGCCGATGAAGAATAATGAACTCAAGGTGGGTTTATTAAGTGCTTGTTCAAGGTTTTTCAGCCATTGAATTCGAAAAAGTTTACATTTGTCATTCTTAGTTGTCGTTCGCTTCTGAAATTTAGGAAATCGTTGAGACAGGTGCATGCATGCATGCGTTACGTAGAGTTGCTATAAATTGTATTTCTATTTTAACGAGGGAATTTGTGGTGGTAGCATCAGATTACCAACTTTACTTCATAAATTTTGTAGGTGATTATTTTTTCAGGATATTGAATAGGGTAAATGATTTGCGTGAAATGAAGTAATCATAAAACTTTGATTAACTAATAATTCTGAATATCTTTTTACATACTGCTAACTAATTATAAAATAAAAAATATTTAGTAACGGTTAGAAATAATAAAATAATAGATTAAAAAGACGAGGGAAATTCCACCGTATTATTATTTGTTGTAATTTCAGAATTTAAAAACAAAAAGAAAATAACCAACTCTGAAAATGGAAAAAAACAAAATGAAAAAATATCTACCACTAACACCCACTAACAACACTAACTCTAGATAATTAAGCAACAAGACTTTGATTACATATTTTCATTAAAAAAATAATAAAACAAAAACATAAACTGCTACACTGGAACTTAAATGTCAATTATCTAACACTCCTCTTTGACATTTTGGTGACAAACACTAATTCTTTGTCTCAAATCTTCAAATCTTTCCTTTGTTACTGACTTGGTAATTGGTTGTCTGCGTGAATAAATTGAAGCCTGTGGTTGACTCTTCATGCTTGAATTTTTTAAATGGTAGTTTTGTTTGCTTTCCTTGTTGACAAGTCTCACAAAATTGAGATTCATAAGAGGTTTTAGGAAAATCTTCCACTAAATTCATCTCAATGAAACTTCTATGATTGAAATGGACAAGCCTTTTGTGTCATAAATTTGAGTCTGTCTGTGCAGAACTTGTATAAGCCTACTCAGTTGCTTTCTCCCAATCAGTTGTGAAAATTCTGTTATTCATTTTGACACAAAATAATTCGACACCATAGGAATCAAAAATGGTGCATTTGCAATCTTTGAACAGTAGTGAATAATGTAACTAGGAATCAAAAGTAGGCGGATTATTCCTCTGAAAACGCTCCAGGCCACGATATTCGTTATGTTCGTTGTTGTTCCTACTTTGACTTCCAATTGCTTGAGCAAGTTTTTCGAGTGCCTCAGCAATTGCCTTATCATTTCCTCCAGCCATCTATAAAATCTCAAAGCACATCAACTAACAATCAAACAAGAATATAGAACACATAAACAAACAATCATTCACACAACCTTATTGCTTCTAAGCTCACTACTTAATCACAACAAAAACATGGTTAGCTCAAAATTCACAAGTCCAAGAAAACATACTGCTCTGATACCAACTGTAACGCCCCGCTATTTTTCATTACTAAAATTTTATCTATTTATTATTATTATTAATTGAAAATGTTTCCCTTGTTTTATATTTCTTTGAATAAAATCTTAAAATAGTTTCCTTGCTAAAAAAAAAAAACGTCACCAAAAAAAACATCACATAGATCACATCATAACCATACATCAAAAGTTGTTTACAAAACGTCACATAGATACGTAATATTGTGACAATTATAATATATACATTATTCTATTACATCCTCGTGTTAGCTAACATTCCTTGACATCTCCACACGTGGTTACTTGAATCTACTCCATTCAATCTGCTCCTCCGAATAAAATTCAGGGATCATCACGGTGTCAAACCACAGACACAAAACATGCAAGGGTAAGTTCCAATATTTTAATAAAAATACATATCATATAAAAATATCAATACAACACATATCATATAAAAATATCAATATGATACATATCATAATCAAATAAATAAAATAAATTGTGACTTAAATGAAATTTCTATATGATGCATGCTCCAACCTCAACTCCAAAAATATGTAATGTGGTACCATCTCGGATAATACGACATCATCATCGTAAAACTTACCGACCCGGTTGGGATTCCACAAGTGGTGCACAGAATCTCATAAATAAACATGTGATCATCATGAATTAAATGAATTCTCACTGTTGGAAATCCCCCAAGTCTGGCATCCCACCAAGACGCACGGATTAAGTTATTATCTGCACCTCAAACCGAGGCCACCTCTTTTGAGGCATGTATGCATGAATGAAAATTTTACCTCCTTTTCTAGAATATCATTTTTAATCATTCATATTTTGATATACCATCAAATACCAAGAATACCAATAAACATCATGAAACCAGGAAATCAAGAAAACACCCATCAAAAGTAACGCATTATACGTGAACGATCTGTATATCGTGAATAGTAACGTATAAGTGAATAGTAACGTATACGTGAATAGTAACGTATAAGTGAACAGTACCGTATACGTGAATAGTAACGTATAAGTGACCGTAGTCCGTGAATAGTACACCAGGTAAGTTCCCAGGAAAGAGAGGTGGGTCACTAATGGACACACTTAAGTACCAAGTCTTTCCTTAGCCAGAACTTTCCTAGACATGCACTTCCACACTACCACCCTTTTCCTAACAACAAGAATAATTCTGTTCTGATGTGGAAGATCGGACAAAACCGCAACCACAGAGCATACTAAGAATTTTCTTAGCACCTTAGTATCAGATAAAATAAAGATAATCACAACAAAGAATAGTAAGATAAGGATAGCTCCCCTTACTTGTTTCTCTCAGCTTCCTATACTCTTCCTCTACTTACTTGTTCCTCTTTTAGAGATATTTCTTCCTAAGAGAGAGTTTGAGAGAATATAGAAATGTTCTTTTGTTTGTTTCCTTATCTGAAACTCCTAGGCCCTATTTATAGAATTCCCAAGGTACTATTTGCTACAGAATATTCTACAGAATATAGAATATTCCACAGAATATTCCACGGAATATTCTCCTACAGTAATTTTACTATTTACCTCAGTGATTTTATTATTTACTACAGTAATTTTACTATTTACCACAGTAATTTTATTATTTATCACAGTAAATTTACTATTTACCATAGTAATTTACTATTTGCACAGTAATTAACTATTTGCACAGTAATTTACTATTTGCACATTTTTATAGAATTTTTAGTAAATGTTTTAACTACGTATGAAAATAAATTTTTGAGGATGTTACAATTCTCCCCCCCTAAAAAGAAATTTCGTCCTCGAAATTTACCTCATTGAAATAATGTAGGATAGCTTTTCTGCATCTCACTTTCCAATTCCCATGTCGCATCATCCGTTTTCCAGATAACCTTTACTAAAGAAATATCTTTTCCTCTTAAGGTTTTGATTCTTCTATCCTCAATTCTCATTGGTAATGCTTCATAGGTTAGATTATCCTTTATTTGTATATCATCTAACTCAATTACATGTGATGAATCAGGAATGTATTTACGAAGTTGTGAAACATGAAAGACATTATGAAGATTAGAAAGAATTGGAGGTAAAGCAATTTGGTAAGCCACGGGGCCTACTCTTTTTTGGAAGGGACCAATGAAACGAGGTGAAAGTTTTCGGGATTTTAAAACTCTTCCAATACCAGTCCATGGATTTACCCTTAAGAATACGTGATCACCAACATCAAATTCCAAATCTTTTCTTCTTTTGTCATGATAACTTTTCTGCCTACTTTGTGCCATTTTCATTTTTTCCCCGAATTAACTTAATCTTTTTCGAGGTTTGTTGTACAATATCGAGTCCTAAAATTAAACTTTCTCCCGATTCATCCAACACAAAGGAGTTCTACATTTTCTTCCATATAAAGCTTCAAACGGTGCCATACCAATGGAAGAATGAAAACTATTATTGTAGGTAAATTCTATCAAAGGCAAAAAGTCTACCCAACAACCCTTATGTTCTAGAACACAAGCTCTCAATAAATCTTCTAAAGATTGGATTGTTCTTTCAGTTTGTCCATCAGTTTGAGGATGATAGGCAGAACTTAATTTTAATTTGGTGCCTAAAGCTTTATGTAGACTCTCCCAAAATCTTGAAGTAAATCTAGGGTCTCTATCTGATACAATACTAGATGGTACACCATGTAATCTTACAATCTCACCTATGTACAAATTAGTTAATTTCTCTAAAGAATACCTAATATTAATAGGAATAAAATGTGCGAGACTTAGTTAAACGATCTACTATAACCCAAATTGAATCAAATCCCCTAGGGCTTCTTGGCAAAGCTACCACAAAATCCATAGATATGCTATCCCATTTCCATTGTGGTATTTCTAAAGGTTGCAATAAACCTGAGGGTTTCTGATGTTCAATTTTAGCCTTTTGACAAATTAAACAAGAATACACATATTCACAAATTTCTTTCTTCATTCGAGGCCACCAGAACATGGTTTTCAAATCTTTGTACATTTTAGTGGCACCAGGATGAATACTTAATTTGCTTTTATGTGCTTCCTCCAAAATTGTTTTTCTAACTTCTGTTATATTAGGAATACAAATTCTATCTTGAAACCTCAAAATACCATCCATTCCAATCTTAAACTTACTACTTTTTCCTTGATTCAAAATTTCCATTTGAGTTTTGAAAAAGGATCAAATTCTTGCTTCTGTCTAATTTCTTCCAAAAATGTGTTAGAAATTTGTAAAGCTCCTAATCTAATACTCGTATTAGTAGTTTCACACACTAAACTAAGATCTCGAAATTGTTCTAATAAATCCATTTCTCTAATCATCAGTGAAGACATAATCAAAGACTTCCTACTTAAAGCATCTGCTACCACATTAGCCTTTCCGGGATGGTAATTAAGTTCAAAATCATAGTCCTTTAAAAATTCCATCCATCTTCTTTGTCTCATGTTTAATTCTTTTTGACTAAATAAATATTTAAGGCTTTTGTGATCGCTAAATACTTCAAACCTAGTTCCATACAAATAGTGTCTCCATATCTTAAGTGTGAATACTACAGCCGCTAATTCTAGATCATGGGTTGGATAATTTTTCTTATGAATCTTAAGTTGTCTAGAAGCGTATGCTACAATTTTTGAATCTTGCATCAATACTCCCCCTAAACCCATTTTGGATGCATCACAATACACTACAAAAGGTTCTTTGGGATCAGGTAGAGTTAATACTGGAGCAGTGGTCAATCTTTCCTTTAGAGTTTGAAAACTATCCTCACATTGAGTTGTCCAAATAAATGCCTGATTCTTTTTAGTCAAGGTAGTCAAAGGCAAAGCTATTTTAGAAAAATCTTTAATAAATCTCCTATAATATCCTGCTAATCCTAGAAAACTCCTAATCTCTGTTACACTTTTAGGTCTCTCCCATTCCAAAACAGATTGTACCTTACATGGATCTACAGATATTCCTCCCTGACATATCACATGTCCTAAAAATTTCATTTTCTCCATCCAAAATTCACACTTAGATAATTTAGCAAAAAGTTTTCTGTCCTTTAAAATCTGTAATACTATATTTAAGTGTTTGGCATGATCCTCCCTAGTTTTACTATACACTAATATGTCATCAATGAATACAATTACAAAATGGTCAAGATAAGGGTGAAAAATTCGGTTCATGTAATCCATAAATACTGCTGGAGCATTAGTCACTCCAAAAGGCATAACTAAATACTCATAGTGCCCATAACTTGGTCTTGAAAGCGATTTTGGAATATCCTCGGATTTTACCCTAATCGATGATATCCTGATCTTAAATCAATCTTACTAAAAATACAGGCTCCTTTTAATTGATCCATAAGATCATCAATCCTAGGCAGTGGATATTTATTCTTAATGGTTACTCTATTCAATTGTCTATAATCTATGCACATTCTCATGGTTCCATCCTTTTTCTTAACTAACAAAACTGGAGCTCCCCAGGGTGATACACTAGGTCTTACAAACTGTTTACTTAACAATTCTTCAATTTGTTTCTTGACTTCTGTTAATTCTACAGGAGACATTCTATATGGTGCTATGGAAATTGGTCCTGTTCCTGGAACTAAATCAATGGAAAACTCTATTTCTCTTTCAGGAGGTAATTGATCCACTTCTTGAAATATCTCTGTAAAATCTTTTACTATTGGCACACTACTCACCTCATTTTCAGATTTAGTTTCATTAGCGGTGATCATGTATACTTGGGTATTGTTTTCCTTTAAAGATTTTAAGACTTTATTTATGGAAACAATTTCAATATCCCTACTCACCTCCGGGTCTCGAAAAATAATTGTTTTGTCAAAGCAATTCAACAAAACATGATTAGTGGACAACCAATCCATACCTAAAACAACTTCAATTTGTTGAAGAGGTAAACAAATCAAATTGACACAGAAAGTTTTATCACCAATTTTTATTTTACATCTAGACAGATATCTCGAGGTTAAACCTAAGTCCCAGTTGGAGTATTTACTTCTAATTTAAAGTTTAATGAAGACACGGGGAGTTTCAATTTTTGTACACAAGAATATGACACAAAAGAATGAGTAGCACCAGAGTCAAATAACACAGTTAAAGGAGTTTCATTTATGAAGCATTTACCTCGAATCAAAGGTTCTGAAGTCTCAGTTCCATTAAGAGAAAAATTCTTCCTTGAGCCTTCGGTTTTTCAGACGGATTTTCTGACATGCTTCTCTTTCCTGGACAATCTTTTGCTAGATGTCCCTTTATGTTACATTTGTAGCACCAGATGCATGATGAAGCATAATGTCCAAATTCTCCACACTTAAAACACTTGACATTAACAAGATTAGATTCACGATTTCTCATAGGAGTTTTAGAAAAATTTCCAGCAGAACGTTCCTTAAATCCTTGAGAAGTTTGGTATGGTTTCCCTTTATTTTCGAACCCAAATCTTTTATTTTTAATGGGTCCTCCAACATTTTTATTTTTATAATATACAGCCCTAGCACGAGAATCCTCATCATATATTCTACACATATTTACAAGCATTGGAAATTGGTGAATACCTTGATAATTTATAGCCTGTTTTATTTCAGGACGCAGGCCATTTAAAAATTTAACACATTTTGACCTTTCACCTTCTTTTTTCCATGGTAGTGTGTAGAATATCTGACTAGATCTTCAAACTTAACCGCATACTCAGCTACGGTTAAGTTCCCTTGTTTTAATTCTAAAAACTTCATTTCTTTTTTATTCCTTATATCTTCAGGAAAATATTTTTCTAAAAACAATTCCTTAAATCCTCCCCATTTTATTGTTTCTCCTTCTTTCGCTTCATACTGGTAAGTATTTTCCCACCAGTATTCTGCCTAATCCACCAACATATGAGTTGCGAAAATTACCTTTTTATCCTCAGAACATCCCATTACCCGAAAGATTTTCTCAATTTCCCTTACCCATCGTTGAGCATCTTCAGGTCATATCCACCTTCAAAAGTAGGCGGATTATTCCTCCGAAACGCTCCCAGGACCACGATATTCGTTATGTTCGTTGTTGTTCCTACTTTGACTTCCAATTGCTTGAGCAAGTTTTTCGAGTGCCTCAGCAATTGCCTTATCATTTCCTCCAGCCATCTATAAAATCTCAAAGCACATCAACTAACAATCAAACAAGAATATAGAACACATAAACAAACAATCATTCACACAACCTTATTGCTTCTAAGCTCACTACTTAATCACAACAAAAACATGGTTAGCTCAAAATTCACAAGTCCAAGAAAACATACTTTGCTCGATACCAACCGTAACGCCCGCTATTTTTCATTACTAAAATTTTATCTATTTATTATTATTATTAATTGAAAATGTTTCCCTTGTTTTATATTTCTTTGAATAAAATCTTAAAATAGTTTCCTTGCTAAAAAAAAAAAACGTCACCAAAAAAAACATCACATAGATCACATCATAACCATACATCAAAAGTTGTTTACAAAACGTCACATAGATACGTAATATTGTGACAATTATAATATATACATTATTCTATTACATCCTCGTGTTAGCTAACATTCCTTGACATCTCCACACGTGGTTACTGAATCTACCTGTCAATCTGCTCCTCCGAATAAAATTCAGGATCATCACAGGTGTCAAACCACAGACACAAACATGCAAGGGTAAGTTCCAATATTTTAATAAAAATACATATCATATAAAAATATCAATACAACACATATCATATAAAAATATCAATATGATACATATCATAATCAAATAAATAAATAATAAATTGTGACTTAAATGAAATTTCTATATGATGCATGCTCCAACCTCAACTCCAAAAATATGTAATGTGGTACCATCTCAGATAATACGACATCATCATCGTAAAACTTACCGACCAGTTGGGATTCCACAGTGGTGCACAGAATCTCATAAATAAACATGTGATCATCATGAATTAAATGAATTCTCACTGTTGGAAATCCCCCAAGTCTGGCATCCCACCAAGACGCACGGATTAAGTTATTATCTGCACCTCAAACCGAGGCCACCTCTTTTGAGGCATGTATGCATGAATGAAAATTTTACCTCCCTTTCTAGAATATCATTTTTAATCATTCATATTTTGATATACCATCAAATACCAAGAATACCAATAAACATCATGAAACCAGGAAATCAAGAAAACACCCATCAAAAGTAACGTATACGTGAACAGTACCGTATACGTGAATAGTAACGTATAAGTGAATAGTAACGTATACGTGAATAGTAACGTATAAGTGAACAAGATCGTATATACGTGAATAGTAACGTATAAGTGACCGTAGTCCGTGAATAGTACACCAGGTAAGTTCCCAGGAAAGAGAGGTGGGTCACTAATGGACACACTTAAGTACCAAGTCTTTCCTTAGCCAGAACTTTCCTAGACATGCACTTCCACACTACCACCCTTTTCCTAACAACAAGAATAATTCTGTTCTGATGTGGAAGATCGGACAAAACCGCAACCACAGAGCATACTAAGAATTTTCTTAGCACCTTAGTATCAGATAAAATAAAGATAATCACAACAAAGAATAGTAAGATAAGGATAGCTCCCCTTACTTGTTTCTCTCAGCTTCCTATACTCTTCCTCTACTTACTTGTTCCTCTTTTAGAGATATTTCTTCCTAAGAGAGAGTTTGAGAGAATATAGAAATGTTCTTTTGTTTGTTTCCTTATCTGAAACTCCTAGGCCCTATTTATAGAATTCCCAAGGTACTATTTGCTACAGAATATTCTACAGAATATAGAATATTCCACAGAATATTCCACAGAATATTCCACAGAATATTCCACTACAGTAATTTTACTATTTACCTCAGTGATTTTATTATTTACTACAGTAATTTTACTATTTACCACAGTAATTTTATTATTTATCACAGTAAATTTACTATTTACCACAGTAATTTACTATTTGCACAGTAATTAACTATTTGCACAGTAATTTACTATTTGCACATTTTTATAGAATTTTTAGTAAATGTTTTAACTACGTATGAAAATAAATTTTTGAGGATGTTACAAATAACCCTTCTCAAGCATCTGTCCAATACTTAACAAATTTTGTCTAATATCAGGAATATATAAAACATCAGGAATGACTTTGATACCTGAGGTTGTTGATACAACGACTTTGATACCTGAGGTTGTTGATACAACGACTGAACTTTTACCTTTGACGTCCAAGAACTCACCATTTCCAACTTTTACCCTGGACTTGTGTGTAACATCCAGGCTTTTGAACATGTTAGCATCTTTGCACAAGTGGTGTGTGCAACCACTATCAACAAGCCAAGCATCAGAGGAGTTATTTGTTGAAAAGCAAGAGACTGCAAAGAGTTGCTCCTCTTGTGCATCAGGAGCTTCAGCCAATTGTGCTTGCTTGGGGCTTTGTTTTTAGATTTGCAAACTTTAGATATATGTTCCAGCTGTTTACAATTGCCACACACAACATCAGGCCTCCACCAGCAGTACTTCCCCATGTGTGTTATCTTTTTGCAGTGCTTGCAAGGTGGAAATGGCTTCTTGTCACCATCACTCTTAGCCTTGTTGTTCTGGCTAGATTGTTGTTTTCCTTTATCAGAATTTTGTCTTTGCACATAAAAGGCTCCTTCAGTAACCTTTTCTGTCTCATAGATCTTCTTTGCTCTTGTGCTTGGAGAGCTCTCATCAGTTCTCCCAAATAGATAGTGTTTAAATCTTTGGATTCTTCAAGAGAGAAGATTTTGGATTCAAACCTCTCAGGAAGAGTAACTAGAACTTTCTCCACAATCCTTTTATCTGAAAAATCATCACCAAGCAATCTGATGTTGTTAACAATTGAGTAGATCCGATCAGCATTCTTACCAATTGTTTCATCCTCCTGCATATGTAGAGATTCAAATTCTTTTTTCAGGTTTAGCACCTGCATTTGGCGTGTTCTATCACTACCTTCATACTCTTCTTTCAATCTGTCCCATGCCTCCTTTGCTGTTTTACAGGCCATGATTCTGTAGAACACACAATCTGCCACAGAGTTTTATATCAGTGATTTGGCCTTAGATTTCTTTGCCTTTTCTTCACTGTTGGATTTGATCTGAGCCATGGTAGGATTTGTTGGTAGAGGGGGTATTGGTTTGTCTTCAATCACAGTTTCCCAAAGATCATAGGCTTCTAAAAAACCTTGCATCTTTACTGACCAAATGGGATAATTTTTACCAGAGAAGGTGAAAGGAGGATTCAAAGGAAGGTTTCTAGATGCCATGAGTTTTGTGGTTTAAAAAAAATGAAGATCTAAGATCAACTAAAGTTTAAAAAATAAGATCTCGTAAGATTAACTAAGGTTTAAAAAATGAAGATCTTGTAAGATCAACTAAAGTTTTAAAAAGAGAAGATCTCGTAAGATCAACTAAGGCTCTGATACCACTATTGGAAATAATAAAATAAGAGATTAAAAAGATGAGGGAAATTCCACCATATTATTATTTGTTGTAACCTCATAATTTAAATACAAAAAGAAAATAACCAACTCTGAGAGTGGAATAAAACAGAATGAAAAAATATCTACCACTAACACCCACTAACAACACTAACTCCAGACAATTAAACAACAAGACTTTGACTACATATTTTCATTAAAAAAAATAATAAAACAAAAACATAAAATGCTAAGCTGGAAAATGTCAATTATCTAACACATGCGTTACGTAGAGTTGCTATAAACTGTATTTCTATTTTAACGAGAGAATTTGTGGTGGTAGCATCAGATTACCAACTTTACTTCATAAATTTTGTAGGTGATTATTTTTTCAGGATATTGAATAGGGTAAATGATTTGCGTGAAATGAAGTAATCATAAAACTTTGATTAACGAATAATTCTGAATATCTTTTTATAGACTGCTAACTAATTATAAAATAAAAAATATTTAATAGACAATTGCAATACATAGATAATCAGATAATCAGACAATCAAACAACCAGTTATAAAATATGAAGAGAGAGAGAAATACGTCAGACAATCAGACAATCAAACAACTAGTTATCAGATAACCAGTTATAAAATGTGAAGAGAGAGAAACTAGTTATCAGATAACCAGTTATAAAATGTGAAGAGAGAGAAATATGTATTCGTATAAAGTGTGAAGAGAGAGAAATACGCAGATATTCTGTGAGTAGGTTGGCTGGTTGACTGGTTGGTTGGTTGGCTGCGTATTACAGTTATTAACGTAGTAAAGTTGTTATAAAATACTGCAGTTCAGTTGACTATTAAATGAGATTACTATTTCATCTTTAACCTTGTTATTTTCTTAGAAAATTATTGAGATTTTTTTGGTGAGATTTTTTTCTTTGATTTAATTATAAATAAACTGAGAAAACACCAACTCAGTAAAACTTAATTTCACATATGCATATAATAGTAACACTCATTTCCTCTTTCATAATATTCAAACCATTCAAGATTTTTTTCGTGCTCCAAAATTCTACATTCAATTTCCGCAATTATATATTTACTTTATTTATTCAAATAAGTGAACAGGGTAACTAAAGAGCCTTGTATAAAAGGGTGGCCGGCGCCACATCACAAGAAGAGGCTTAGCCCCAATTTTTTTAATGTATAATAATTATTTTAAATAAATAATTATGATTTTAGTTCTTAATTTTAAATAAATTATAATTTTGATTTTACAATTTTAAATAAATAATTATAATTATAATATTCCTAAAATAATTATTTTAAATAATAATTATATATAAATAACATATATATGATGATGATAATAATAATACGTTAAGTCAAGATAATTAACATCCGATTATTATAAAACAGACAGATCAAGTATCAGACTGAAGCATCTTAGTTCAAGATGAATGAATTCAACACAGACGAAGTTGGAACCATCAAAGTCAACATTAATGAAAGTCATCGTCTAAGTGTTTGTCAGATGAAAACGTGCCTCAAGGTGAAGTTTTAAAGAAGACAGACGAAGTTTTGTAATAAATCTTCATCTATGATAAGTGAAGATCTCATGAAGTAAGACGAAGTAACATGCGTTATCTTTCAAATCAAATAGTTACTTACATAAGCTTCTAAAAGTAGAAGGAGATATTGTGCAAAACTTCTACAACATGAAAAGTACAAGATATTTTTTGGGATATCTCTGAGCAAAACAATCAAGACTCCGCTGTGAAAACAATTATTCTGATTGGTCACTCTGCCGCGTTTTGAAGACTACAAGAAAAGGACAACGGTCAAATTGAATTAGTCTAACGACTATCTCAAGGACCTTGCCTATAAAAGGACTTCATCTTCACAAGCTCAAGTTGGCAAAATTACATTCCGTTTTCGAATGAAATTCTACGATTATTTCATTTTTTTATTACAAATCGAAACGTACTACAAATATCAATAATATTTCTATTCTTCCTTAAAATATGAATACTACTACTTATTTTTTCTCTTACTCTAAATTTCGCTCTTAAGCTACTTGTTCTTCATTCTATGCACCTCTCTGCCTAGAAGATAAACCTTTTCTTTCAATCCCCTTTTAAATCCACTGTTGTGGTGTCTTAACTTGAGGAGGAGGATGTGTTCTAAAGAATATCTTTGCTTTAGCATGAGTAGGTTATGTTCTAAACAATACCTTTGTGTATAGCTTGAGAATGCTGAGTTCAAACAATATCGTTTAGTTAAAAGTAGTTGGGTGCAAAGAATACTTGTAATATTTTTCATGGTTGATTGTGGAAACTTAGCATGTTACTAAGTAACTGAACATAATTTATTTAAGACGAACCAATATAAAAATATCATTGTTATTTAAGTATTTCGTATTATTGAACTAATGATGTAACACCCCTAAACTACTATGATCGTAACGTCTTAAATTCTATATAATTCGCAGAAAATAAATACATCATTAAATGAGGGAAACTAAACTTTATTTCATGGACTAAATTTTAGAACGAAATCTCACAATTACATATGTCTCAATAAATCAAAAACTCTCAAATAACGAAATATCTAAAGAATTTTTTAACATTTATAAATAGAAGCAACCACTGAAAATCAAGAAAGAAAAAAACAAGGACCACAGTATGCCAAGTCCTCAAGCAATCGAATTCCTTTTCTAGCCTACATTATTTTCGCCTCTAACAAACTGCTCACTGTTCGCTCGTTCGCGGGTCATCACAGGTGTCAACCATAGACACAACACAGGGTTAGTTCACATTTTAATAATAATGATGAAATCAACAGGAACAACTCAACACAAGGAACACAAGAATGTACACACACTCAATTCACAATTTCTCAAAACCAATTATATCATGCAACCCAATATGATGCATGCTACTCACAATTCACTCTCATGTCATGTGGTACCATCAAAGCAACTGAGCGATGTCTAGGAGTACATGTCACCTCTGACACTCTCACTAGAAATACTAGACCGTTACAGTCAGGGCAACCAGTGTTGCAAAAGGAGTCACTTCCCACTCATGGTGATCAGCCATAGTGGAAGCTTTCTCCACCGCGAATACCCTCAAAGTCTTAGGCCATTACATCGACCCGTCAGGGACCAATCGTACTAGTTTCATTCATCCTCACATTTCAAAAATATTTTCATGCGTTTAGTATTCATAATAATCTCTCTCTTTTAAAAACACCAAGAGGTAACCTCACTGATCATTCTAACAGTAGGCATCCATCTCTCTCATCAAACACTTAGAAAAGATTATCTTGAACCTAAGCGACTCATAATGCAATGTGACCCACAAAATTAATCTCTCAGTCCATATCAATCATCCCACATAATAGAATATTTAATATAACAAAAGGTATTAAGATCAACATATAGTTAATTAAACATAACTAGCATCATATAACAAAAAAGGACTAAACACTAAATAAGCAGTAATTATCACAATGTAATAAATCAAAATAATTTATAAACTAGATAGAAAACCCTTTAAGATAAAATTAAAGAGAAAAATATCAGTAAAACAATAAATACTAGACTCGAAATAGACCACACAACCTAATTAAAAAAAACGGAAGAACAAATTCTAAAATTTATTGGTAATTAATGACGAAAATATTCGGTAAAATTCCAAAACTTCCTTATTAAATATTCACCTATTTTTGAGAATTATTCTATAAATATTTTCTAACTACGCACAAAATAATTATTCAGAACTGCTTGTATCATTAATTTATATCTAAATCCATAACCGCATTAGCAGCATATAATCACTCCAAATAGAATTTGCATCTTGTGACACAAGATCAATTCGCAAATGTTTATTTCAATTTGGTCAAAAACAAGGTCGAAAGCACCAGAATTAATGGAATTATCATCGAAAGGTGAAAAGATAAAAAAAGATTAAAAACAACACAGCCACATCGCGATAACAACAGAGCACAGCCACGGAAAACAAACAGTTACCGAGTGGAAAGAGAAATCAATCATGTTTATATTCATTAATTCAATGCGAATTAATATAACAATTTGAAGATCAATTTGATCGATTAAAAAAAGCAATAGGAAGTAATAAATTTTTATAATAAAATAGAAATAGTGATGACACACAATTTCACTAAAGGAACAACAGTGAGATTAAACGGAATCATAGTGACATAACATCAAGCACGGAGAGAGCACTTCGATGAAGATAATAAGGGAACAATAACCCAATAAAACACAGTCTTAGTACCCAAATCAATTACGTAAAGGTGGACAAGAAAAATAAGGCACCATTATCATTAAAATTGAGAACACCTTAACCTGAATGTAAGTCGATCACACTTAGAGTAGGGAAAACTAAGATGACCAAATATTGATCTCTATTCTCTATCAGAGATTTGAATAGATTTTCTGGTGAGGATTTTCAATAACCCACTCACCCACTCCCTGCTCTCTCCTCCCATATTTTCTGATTTCTTTTATTTTATTAATCACCCACTCAAGTGAAACCTAACCACTCCTTTAAGATATTTTGATTTTACTTTATTTTATTTATTTTTTTCTGTTTTATTTTATTTTATCTTATTTCAAAAAAATCAGGGTATTACAACTCCACTCCCCTTAAAAGAATTTTGTCCCCGAAATTTAGATAAGGATAAGATTATTCATATTACCTGGCTACAATTATTACTCCGAAGTAGAGCTTAACTTTACCACCCTTTAATGGTTTTTCTTTTCTCGTTCACATCATTTACTCTTAACTTAACTCTCTATGATACTCTACTCTATGATACTCTACTAGGCTTCCCAACTTCTCTTTAGACTACTATATGCTAGGTATTACATTGTGTTACTTGGCTAAGTCGTAGTTTTTCCTATGGATGTAAGACATCACCCTTGATTTTATTTTTATTTTATTTTTTCACCATTGAAAACATCAACTTTGTATTGGTCTACTTCTCTAAGGTCTCTACTCTTTCCTAAACATAAAAGAAATGACTACCTAACCTACACAACTTGACTTCTAATTGCTAAGGCTCACAACACCAGCCATTTGTTAAGGTCTCTAAAGGCTTACATTTAAGGTACGACTACTACTTTAGTCTATCTTCACCACTTTCTTGGTAGCCTGACACACTCTTAATTAGGGTCATAACTTCATTAGCTTGTCCTCACCTATGCTGAAATATCTTCAAAGAAGAAAAAAATCGTTAAGGTAACTCCTAATAATACCTCTTTCTATCTTCACATTTATGTCCTATGTCTCACACCACATATGGCACCATTTTAAACCAAAAGGCTTTTGAAGGATCTCTTCCTTATTTTTCCTATAGTTACCTTTTACATTTCTTAGGTTGATACAATCCTGAACTCATTCCAAATCCAAAGTACACATCCATTAAGCACCGTAATCTAGTATTACCACTCAAGGGTCATTCAACGAAGGATACCTAAAATTCAACTAGTTTGTTAAAACTACTCTAAGAATAGATTTAATATCAAAGGGGCCAAGGTTAAAGTCATCTTATCGGCAATCTTTGACTTCATATGATTAACGTGATTTAACTTGGTTACAACCCTACACACAACATTATGGACAATAGACTATTACCTAACTAACTAAAAATGTCATTTGAAAACCAAACTTAAGTTCCATGCATTTGGTGTTACTCACCTTTTCCATACCAAATATACTTAGACCTATTATAAAACACATCAACCATATACAAATACCTCCCAATACATTATGCGACGCATCACACCAATAAGCATATATGTTAAATATACATGATAGGAATGACTCAAAATCAAGCTAATAACATTATAACTACCACATTATCATCAAGTGTGCATTTGAGCATATAGTAACAATTAGCCACTTCAACTGCATCAATAATTTTATCCAATTCTACCTTGTACTTCTACCCACATATGGTATAATTGAAATCCAAATTGCTATTTATCCGAAATACGCATTAAGTGAACTATACATGTTCAGTACATGGTTATTCATAGTTTTAACAAAAATAACATAAGGCTTAGCACTCCCGCTAATTCATAATTCAAACTCCTATAGGCTTTTATAAAAGGTTCTCACTTTTTTTTTTAAAGAATTGATACTGATTTTTTTTTCAAGATTATATTGTGTCATGTTTCAATTGGTTTGGTGAATATTGTGGATAACAATTGTTCTTCCTATAGCATACAACTCTTGGAACACTAATAACATAGGGTTGTCATACGAGGCACACATTAAAAACAATTGACCAACACAAAATAGTTGTTTTGCCAAAAATATGAGTAAATTATATGACGTATAATTGTAATGTCCACAACATATCAGCATGGTTCAAAAAATGGCTAATAACATGAAATGGTCATAAAACATTAAACAAAATAAAAACATTAAAATTCTATTCTCATACTTTTAAGCTACTAAATGAATCCACACAACAAATAACAGATAAAACCTTTGATCTATCAAGATAAATTAAGGGAACAATTGGCATTAACATTTAGAGGTAAAGAAAAAAAAATCTAAATGAGCACTTCTTAAATGTGTTTCAAAAAGAAATAACTCTAATAGTCAAAGGCACAGTGAAAAGAAATAGACTGAAATATATTAGATGAATCATTTACGATATTCAATATAAAAATTTTGGACTTGAAAATATGAGACTCAAATAAGATTAAAATCATAAGTTATTTGGGAGTATGAAGTCTCTATCTCATATGAATTGAAATACCCATGAACAAGTAGATTCAAGAAAATGTATATCTAACTTGTAAGAATAAATATTCACTACTCTTTATAACATTAGGTTAATCATCGATATCACAACAAGTTTAAAGGGTGAATTTAATGCTTTTATTATACACAAAAAAGAAAAAAAATGAAATGATAATAAGAAAAGTTCTTACTAACGAGAATAAGAGCGTGTCAAATCAAATTAGTCATGAAAAGAAAGACATGAAATTATAACAATAGTAAAAAGGGAAGGATTGCTAAGATATAATAAAGAGCTTTGTAGGTTCTAAGTTAAACATACTAAAGGTTATAATCTTAATACAAAGAAATGTCTCTTGAAAACAAAATATACAAAAAGAAACTAAACAATTTTAACTTGTCACTGGGTAGAACAATTTAATTATGCATCAAGGACCAAAACCTTAAAATGAGAGTGTCTGAATAATATAATAATAATAATAATATCAACTTTATAAAAAAAAATAGAGCTTGTTACATCCTAGGATCAGAAATAAACACAATTGACATAAATCTTACTAAATAAATGGCTTAACATGAGAAAAATTTCTATAACATGCTTTGAACTCAAAATCCTAGAATAGAATATGCATTAATTAAATTCAAATGAAAAACAAGGAAATAAGAAAGTATGACAGTTTTTTAATCAAATTTAAAAGCTCAAACTCGAATTTTGAGAGATAAAATTGCTTTCTTAGATAACAAATTATAAAATTTTACCACCCTAGATATTCCTCTATTAACCCATAACAATATAAAACAATAAAAGTACAGAAGAAACATAGAATTGACAGGGAAATAAAGAAGTCAGACTCCTTATCAAATTTTTGACAAACTAATTCTACAAAATCAATCTCTTAACTCAAACAAAACTTCCTTTACATAAACAACTGCATTTCTCAGTGATATACACATTCATTTCAACAAGTCCCTTCTCAACTCTCTCACTCACCTTTAGTTTGTTAAATAGTTAAGTTCCTATTTGTACTTCTAACCCATTTACTCAATCATAAAAGTCATTTGTCACAAACACAATTCTTGATGTCTTGGTTGGAAATCCATAATAGTTTCTAAATTATTATTATTTCTTTAAAGAATGTTAGCCTTGAAAAGACAATACAATCATATTTCTATATATTCAATTTACCCATCTTCTTTCCTTATATTTGCTATAACTTTTTAAATCATATCAATCAACATGAACACTTTGACATAGGCACATACAAGTTAAATGCATGAACATGTGAAATTTCTAAAGCATAATACACTAGCAATTAAGAAAGCATAACACTAGATTGACAGAGAATAAAAAGTATATCCTAATCAAAGTGACATATATCACCTACTTAAAAACAATACATACAACAAAAATCTCTGGATGTAGTATACTTAATTATAACTTTTGCTTGCCATAGGGTCTTGTTTGCTTCTTTAGAGGTATCGAGGTGGCCAATCCCAATATCTCACATGTACGCAATTAAGACTTATGGTATAGCAATTCACCAAATCACCCAAACATAGTACTCATGTCAAGTCAAAATCACACAAAACATCTCTTGACACATCAAGGTACACAAAAAAGCATAGCAAATACATAACTCACAAGCCGAGGAATTTAAACCTAAGCTCTGATACCACATTTGTAACACCCCTAAACTACTATGATCGTAACGTCATAAATTCTATATAATTCGCAGAAAATAAATACATCATTAAATGAGGGAAGCTAAACTTTATTTCATGGACTAAATTTTAGAACGAAATCACACAATTACATATGTCTCAATAAATCAAAAACTCTCAAATAACGAAATACCTAAAGAATTTTTTAACATTTATAAATAGAAGCAACCACTGAAAATCAAGAAAGAAAAAAACAAGGACCACAGTATGTCAAGTCCTCAAGCAATCGAATTCCTTTTTTAGCCTACATTATTTTCGCCTCCAACAAACTGCTCATCTGTTCGCCCATTCGCGGGTCATCACAGGTGTCAACCATAGACACAACACAGGGTTAGTTCACATTTTAATAATAATGATGAAATCAACAAGAACAACTCAACACAAGGAACACAAGAATGTACACACACTCAATTCACAATTTATCAAAACCAATCATATCATGCAACCCAATATGATGCATGCTACTCACAATTCACTCTCATGTCATGTGGTACCATCAAAGCATCTGAGCAATGTCTAGGAGTACATGTCACCTCTGACACTCTCACTAGAAATACTAGACCGTTACCGTCAGGGCAACCAGTGTTGCAAAGGGAGTCACTTCTCACTCATGGTGATCAGTCATAGTGGAAGCTTTCCCCACCACGAAAACCCTCAAAGCTTTCCCCAACCGTACTAGTTTCATTCATCCTCACATTTCAAAAATATTTTCATGCGTTTAGTGTTCAAAATAATCTCTCTCTTTTAAAAACACCAAGGGGCAACCTCACTGATCATTCTAACAGTAGGCATCCATCCCTCTCATCAAACACTTAGAAAAGATTATCATGAACCTAAACGACTCATAATGCAATGTGACCCACAAAATTAATCTTTCAGTCCATATCAATCATCCCACATAATAGAATATTTAATGTAACAAAAGGTATTAAGATCAACATATAGTTAATTAAACATAACTAGCATCATATAACAAAAAAGGACTAAACACTAAATAAGTAGTAATTATCACAATGTAATAAATCAAAATAATTTATAAACCAGATAGAAAGCCCTTTAAGATAAAATTAAAGACAAAAATATCAGTAAAACAATAAATACTAGACTCGAAATAGATCACACAACCTAATTAAAAAAACGGAAGAACAAATTCTAAAATTTATTGGTAATTAGTCATGAAAATATTCGGTAAAATTCCAAAACTTCCTTGTTAAATATTCACCTATTTTTGAGAATTATTCTATAAATATTTTCTAACTACGCACAAAATAATTATTCAGAACTGCTTGTATCATTAATTTATATCTAAATCCATAACCGCATTAGCAGCATATAATCACTCCAAATAGAATTTGCATCTTGTGACACAAGATCAATTCGCAAATGTTTATTTCAATTTGGCCAAAATCAAGGTCGAAAGCACCAGGACTAATGGAATTATCATTGAAAGGTGAAAAGATAAAAAAAAATTAAAAACAACACAGCCACATCGCGATAACAACAGAGCACAGCCACGGAAAACAAACAGTTACCGAGTGGAAAGAGAAATCAATCATGTTTATATTCATCAATTCAATGCGAATTAATATAACAATTTGAAAATCAATTTGATCGATTAAAAGAAGTAATAGGAAGTAATATATTTTTATAATAAAATAGAAATAGTGATAACACACAATTTCACTAAAGGAACAACAGTGAGATTAAAGGGAATCATAGTGACATAACATCAAGCACGGAGAGAGCACTTCGATGAAGATAATAAGGGAACAATAACCCAATAAAACACAGTCTTAGTACCCAAATCAATTACGTAAAGGTGGACAAGAATAATAAGGCACCATTATCATTAAAATTGAGAACACCCTAACCTGAATGTAAGTCCTAACCTGAATGTAAGTCGATCACACGTAGAGTAGGGAAAACTAAGATGACCAAATATTGATCTCTATTCTCTGTCAGAAATTTGATCCTCCATCATTATCTTAGAGAGATTTGAATAGATTTTTTGGTGAGGATTTACAACAGTCCACTCACCCACTCCCTGCTCTCTCCTCCCATATTTTCTGATTTCTTTTATTTTATTTATTTTTTTCTGTTTTATTTTATTTTATCTTATTTAAAAAAATCAAGGTGTTACAAATGAGGATGAATTAAATAAGTAGTCTTTGATTAAAATTGACAGTTGAGAAAAGAACATTGTGTCTGTCTGCTTCCATTTAACAGTTGCAAATGTACAAATTTTTTTAATAACACAATTCAATCATCTTCTTGTGTTTTGTCTTTTAAATAATAACAACAACAACTATAATAATAATAATAATAATAATAATAATAAATTTTAGCTTTTGACAGTTTTTCCATTTTTAGTTTATAATTTTATATCTAATTTTAAAAATATGTATGTTTAAGACTCCTATTCAAAATAATTTTTAATTTTAAAATTTTTAATATTTATCTTTAGTTGTAACTCACATCTAAATAATTTTTAGTTTTAAAATTTTTAATATTTATCTTTAATTTTAAAAATTTTCTGTCATATTATATATTTACTTAAAAAAACATTTTACCATAATAATATTTTTTAACCATAAATGATGCATTTTTTATTATTTTATCCGAAAATTATAACTAAACTTTTTAATATTTACCGTTAGATTTAAAATTTTATTATATACTACATGTAAATTTAAGAAATTCTTGATAATAACAATATTTTTAACTATTAATAATATATATTTTATTATTTTATCCAAAAAATTATAATTAACGTCGTATATTCTCATTTCTAAATTCTAGTTCTTCCAGGCTTGTATTGTTACTCTCCTCTAAATTAATGGTGACACGCACTATATATGTATATATATAATCTTTTTTGTATTTCTTGATTTACTCTCTTAATAGATAATTACTTTTTATTTTAACATTTTAAAGTTGTTTCTTTGGTATCTTCGTTACTTGGTCGCAGTTAAGAACGAGGTATTTAGAAATGCTTGGAATTGATTTTCATTTTCATTTTGTATATACAAGATTTAATATAAAACTAAAAACTACTTTAAGAATAAATAATTATTGGTGTCCACAAGCAATTAAGATAACCATTAAAAAAAACAGTGAGATGCGTGATGATGGAAAATAGAAGTATATGATAATGAGAGCAAATTTTTCATTTTAATTGTCGGTGGACCTCCAAAGAAACTTACAAAGACTGAGAAATTGTCTACAGGCTATGAGAGCCTCATAAAGATTACACTGTTGTCTCTGTCTCTCACTCACTCTAAGTTTTGAATTAAGCCTTAACGAAGCTAGGGGCGTGAGGAACATGAAGAGCCGCCAACCAATTGTTTTCACCATTGGAACCAGCCTTGAGGAAATTTGCAGCAGTGAATTGAGAAGCCTCATCACGGCTAATGAGTCCACGGTAACCCTTCCACTTGATCCTTCCGTTAACGGCAGCACCAGGTCCAGCATTGTTGTATTCGGCATAGTAGCATGTATCTTCAAAGTGCTCTCCAGTCCAAGGGAACCATCCATCTGGGTGAATGAAGTCACCCAATGTGGATTCCATAACAACTGTTTTTGAGTATTGCTTCCATGGCCTGCCCAAGTATGACTTCATTTGGAACCTCACTGGGAACAGTGCTTGTTCTGGGACAATGTTGCAGTCCTGGATCACAATTCCTGTAGCCATGTTCTTCTGTGCTGTGCCGTCGGCAGTAACTGTGTTGAGTTGATTGTTCATTCCCTTCCTCACGATGATGACGGAGTGCTGGATCATGGTGGTGGACACACCGAAGATGAAGTCAATAGTGCCGGAGATAACGCAGTTGCGGTAGAATTGCCTGTTGGTTTGAGCATACAAGGTGTCTTGATAACCCAAAATGTGGCATCCAATGATTGCAGACATGTCACCTTGGTTCCTGAATGCCACAGCTTGGTGACCTTCGGCACCAGCTGTGTTCTCGAATGTCATTGCCTTGGCAATGAACCCACTAGCAGTGTTGGCTGTGATGAAATGCATAAAAGAAACATAAGTATTATATTTTTTAAAATAATTAAAAGAATTATATAAAAAAGAATTTAAATTACCGAAGGTGGCAGTTTGCATTGTCTTTGTGCCGGCGGCGAAGTTCTTGTGACCGGTGATGATGGTCTTTCCAGGGCCATCACCATAGAGGAGAATGTTGACAGAAGACTTGGGGATGGTGATGTACTCATCATAGACACCAGCCTTAACATAGATAACATATCTACCTTGGTGACCACTAGGGTAGGAGTTAATAGCATCAAGGACGGTTTTGAATTGACCAGAACCATCCTTGGCAACAACAACATTGGGCTTGACGTTGTTTCTCCATCCCTTCTTTTGAAGATCAGCCAAAAGCTTACGATCAGCAGCGGAGAAGTAAGTGGGGTAACCGTCAGCACCGAGGAGACGGCGAGAGGCAGGTTTAAGGTTAAGCTTCAACCCGAATTGTTCGAGGATGCCAGACAAACCACTCACAATGTCAAGGGTGATGCCAGTAATTTTCTCAACATGGTCCAAGCTTTGTACCTGGAGCTGCTCCTTGATCTTCTTCTCTCCGTCTTTGCTGTCATCAAAACCATCCATGCATGCCTGTTGGTAAGAGATAACAGCACTCAACCAGTTCTTGAAATCAGCGGCTTGGTTGTGCACCTGTTGCACGTTGTTGTTTTGAACCATGTCGATGCTCAGCTGAAGACTGTCCATGGCGGATTGCAACAAATCTTTGCAATCGTCAAGAGCCATCTTCACACCGTTATCATTGCTTCCGTGCTCTGTTGTGAGCCTGTCACTCATGTTTAAGGCTTTGATTACACTGTCCGTACTGGCTTTCACCGCCGCCGCGATGTAAGCCTTTGGATCAGCGGAATCCATTCCTTTCACGGAGCTTAGGGTTTCATGGCAGAGTTTTTGGTCATCGGTGCTTTGGCACATAACTCCAACGGCTTTTTGGTTAGATTGAACTTCAGGATCCGCCACCTTCTTGTTAACGGCAACCACCACGCCGATGGCGACACCCACCACCAGTATGAGAGAAACAGCGGATACAATTATTTTCCCAGACATTTTTTTTTTTGTTTTTTTTTTATTATTATTATTTGCCTTGAATCTTCTTCTCTTCAATGATAGGGTGGAAAAGAAGACACAGGCTTATTGTTCCTCCCCTTTTCGATGATTGCTGGGGAGGCTTCGGGGATCGATGCCGATGAAGAATAATGGACTCAAGGTGGGTTTATATAGTGCTTGTTCAAGGTTTTTCAGCCATTCAATTCGAAAAAGTTTACATTTGTCATTCTTAGTTGTCGTTTGCTTCTGAAATTTAGGAAATCGTTGAGACAGGTGCATGCATGCATTGCGTTACGTAGTCCTTGCTGTAAACAGTATTTCTATTTTAATGAAGGAATTTGTGGTGATAGTTCAATGAGACTACTTTTTCATCCTTTCTATTTTCTAGGAAAACCATTGAGAGACTTTTTGTGAGACTTTTTTTTCTTTTATTTATTTACTTTTATGCAAGACATATCTGAAGTTTTTTTGAACAAACATTTTATTTTTTTATTTATTCATTATTTTCTTGTATGCATATAACTTACTTCTACTATTCTTCAAAACTTGTTTCCTGTTTGTCATATCTTTTTAATTATACAAGCATATTATTTCTTTTAACCACGGTCAATAGTTATCATGATCTTTAGTTCGCAATTAATTCCTTTAAGCTTAATATTTCCTATTTTATGTGTTTCTGTATTTTATTAGATTATATTATTAAAAACCCAAAAAGTAAAAAAAAAAAAAAAAAAACTTACGTCTTTTCTCAAGTTTAATGTATGTATATTTATTTTTGTTGAAGTAGGCCTAGGGTTGGAGATAGGTCAATTTTTACCTACATTATTTTTCTACTATATTATTTCTCACCTATTTACGTGTTATACCCGTTATTGTTTCTTGACAAAAAACAAAAAGTCCGACATTAAAAAATACAAATGCAACTATGCAATATAAAAAATGCGAAAAAAAGTGTTTGAAAATAAAAGAAGATTCAATTGTACTCTTGATTATAAGTTTCGCATATGTGTAATTTTGGAATTGGGATAATTAAATGCTAGAAAAATTTTCCTAACCAGAAAAGAAAACATGAAAACAACGAAATTTAAATTAGAGAAAAAATAAAATAAGATAATATTAAATTTTAAATGTTTTTGAAGTTAATTTTTCTTCAATAAAACAAAAATAAAATCATTATCTACACTTTTTTTCTACTTTTACCCCCTTACTTATTGTCAACTCGTCATCTATTTACTAATGTTCAATTGGTGATTATGTTAGAACTCATAAAATGATTCTCGTAAGACAAATGTCTGCTACACATGACATTATAATATATGATTCTCAAAATAAAAATATTTGATAGACAACTGCAATACTTAGATCATAAGAGAATTAGTTATACAATGTGAAAAAATAAATATGTATATGTATAAATTGTGAAGAAAGAGAAATACTAAATATTTAATATTGTGAATGAGTTGGCTAATTGACATGTATTCTAATTGTTAGAAAAAGTAAAATTGATTCTCATTACTATTCATATGACGCAAATGTGACAAGCAAAATTATATATAGCGTAAAAAACTATTATATGTTATAGTAAACAATGCAAATATATTCTAAATCATTTATTTTATGCCGTAGACCAAAATTAAATTATGAATTGTTTTAACATATATATATATATATATATATATATATATATATATATATATAGCAGTAATTATTATTTATTTTGGTGTATGTAACATTTAAAAAGAACAGTTGAAGAAGTTTATGTCCCAACAACATAACATATGTTTAATTAGATTCGTTAAAGTTGAACAAATATAAAGCTTGGAATAGTTAAAATTAATATGATGTCAAGCTTGAATAGTAAAAAAAAATAAATAAATAAAAAAAAATCAGCAAGTTTATAGTATTGCTCTAGCCAGGTACAAGGTAAAGCAAAAAAATATCATTAGTGTAAGCTTTTGTTAATACTACAATCTAAAGTTTTTAATTTCTTCTCAATTTCATAATTCTTCAACTTCTTTGGATGCACTACTATTTGTAAGTAATACTTTGATAAATCCTTTTACTTTAATTATTATGCTCTTTTACTATATTCTAAACTTTGAATATGAACGGCTACAGCTTCCGCCATTAATAGTATCATAGTCAATTTGATCTACGTTAAATTCTCTTTAAAATTATATAAACTTTCTTGGGGTATAATATATGAATATTCCCATTAAAAACTCATATAATCCTCACCAGTAAAAGAAATAACATATAATCTTAAACTATTCAAAAGAGAACTTATAAAATTTGTTAATACTCATAATATTTTAAACAATCTTATTCATTATATATAGGTAATAACAATATATAAAAATAATATTAAATTTTTAGAAGAAAAACTAGAGTAAACTAAACATCTCTATATTTAAAGTTTAATATAGTCTGATTAGATTTGAATTTTATGTTTGAGGAGCTAAAGGTTGAAAGAAGTTTGTCTTTTTTGTCTTTTTAAGAAATTTTCAAGAGATGTGTATATGTTGGTCAGTCTTAGTCTCGATAGTAAAACTTGTGTAAATAATAGTAAATTTGTTGGTCAAAGATGGTCCTCTAACAATGGAAATTAAAGAAAGACTAAAGATGTCAAGTTTTCTTAAAACTTTTAGTGAACTAAGTCTAAAGAACAAAAATAAACAGATTATAATTAAACCAAAACATACATGTGATAGAGCTAGTTCTAGTATTACAAAGATGACAAAATTACAAATAGAAAAAATAGAAAATCAGATGTAAAATTGGTCTTTACCAATAATAAATAAAAATCAAGTATATAAAAATATAATTTTTGGAAACAAGATGATGAAGAAATCATAACAAGTAGATTATACGGAATAGATTCTAATAAAATAAAGACGTTGTTATCAGAAAATTTATTAAAACATATTGTGAAGTGTTATAATCATATCCATATAAGATTGATAGATGTAGCAGTCAAGCCTAATTTTATGATAGGAGTAAATACTCCAATATTATTATTACAAAGAGATATAAGATTAAATAACTTTAATGATTCAGTTTTAACAATATTGGAAAGTAATCTTCATGATGGTAAGTATTCTTTGCTTGTTTCCCAAATTTCACAATGAACTTAAATAATAACAAAGCACATCTGAGACATTAAAATTATATGTTCAAATACCATAAGAGATCATAGATCTAGGTCCTATACAGATCATTTATAGAATATATTATAAAATAATAAGAAGTGATTATAATTATAGAACAAAGAAACAAACCCAAAAAAATAAAACAGTTGTAATAGAATCGAATTATAAAAAATAATAGTACAAACGCATAAGAAATTAAAGCATGAAGACTTAAAAAATAAAATACCTCAAGAATGGTTTCTAAGAGATACAGTAGAAGAAAAGAAAATTTATAATACTCAGATTAGAGAAATAATTCAAGAAGAAATAAATATAAGACTTAAAATAAATAGATCAGTTTCTTTAAGAATAAATGAGCCTAAACAAATTTTTAGAATCGACTCTAGACATTTTGTAGATGGTTCTACAATAAGTTTAGATATTAGAGGAATAATGACTAAACAACTTACTAGAATAAAAGATAAGCTTTTAATATTAGAGAAACCTAGTACATCTAGGCACACAGAAAAACCTATATATAAATTATTTAATGTTCCTCAGAAAGATTAAGAATCAATAAGATTAAAGAGTGATTCAAATATGAAAATACAAGAATTAAGAAAAAAATTAAAAGATTTAAGTAATCTATCAATAAATACATTAGAAGTTAATAAAATAAAGACTTATCCTAAGCTTAGAAATTATTATCCTAAACCTAATCCAGCTGATGTTCAATTTGAAGAAAGAGGTGAATTCGCTGAGTGGAATTTAGATGGGTTATTTGAATAAGAAATATTAAACTTGACTAGTCAGATGAGTATAACAGCTACTGCTCATAAGACAAAAGGTTGTAGTGATAAAGTTGTTGTTATAGTATTGATACAAGGGTTTATTGGCCAGCTAAAAGGTTGGTGGGATAACTTTTGTACAGAACAGGATAAGAGAGTAATACTTAATAGCATAAAACTTAATAGCATAAAACCTGAGACAAATCAAGAAGATGTTGTAGCAACTTTAATATATTCAATCTTTCAGAATTTTATAAGAGATCCAAATATGATTATAGTCAAAGCCGTTAAACAATTAGCAAACTTATATTGTAAAATCACGAGAGATTATAGATGGTATAAAGATGTATTTTTATCTAAGTAACTCTAAGAGAAGATGGGTTCACCAGATACTGAAAAGAACAGTTTATAGCTAGATTATCATCATTATTTGCAAAAAAAAGTTAGGATAAATATAGAAATTAACTATGGAAAACCCATACCTTATGAAACTTTAACATATGGAAAAATACATAATATTATAATAGACACATGAATTAAAGTTTGCATAGACTATAAATTACAAAAAAATAAGAAAAGAATGAATGATAAATAAAAAAGAAATAGGCAACTTTTGTTAGCAATATGAGATGGAACCAATAAGAACTCCTAATACTAGAAATAAAAAGTTTATTAAGAAGTAGACTAAGTTAAAAATTTATAAAAAGCCATATAAGTATAAAAATAATTATTCTAAAGAAAAGTATAGAAAAAACCTTAGGGAAAATTATAAAAAGAGATTTAAAAATAAAAATCTAAAGGAAGAAGTAATATGTTACAAATGTAAACTGGACATTATGCTAGTAAATGCAGAATGTCTAATAAAATCAATAAGATAGAAAATGAAGAACTAAGAAAACAGCTAGCTAATATACTACTTGATTCTACTAAAGAAACTTCAAAAGAAGAATCTTTAGTAGATGAAAGAGAAATAAACATAATAGAACAAATTTATAGTAGTTCTCCTGAAGTTTCAGAAGAAAGTAGTGAAGAAAACTAATATTTAGGATTAGAATTGTGTAATTATAACGATTGTAAAACTATAAATACTTTAACATCATATCAAACTAGTACTTTAATAACAATAATTGATAAACTGGAAGACACTCCTTTAAGAGATGAATTTATAAGACAATTAGAAGACTTAATAAGAAAAATGAAAGATATCTATAAAAAAATTTGAAATTAATAATCAACAAATAGATGCAAAAGACTTACAAGAAGAAATTAAAAATCTTAAGAAAAAAATACAACAATTAAAAAAAATGATGTTAAACTAGAATATAAAATACTAAAATTAAAAGAAAAAGAAATTATTAATCAACAAAATAAATTCATAAAAGAAGGAGAAACTTCATTAAAAAGAATATCCAAGGAAAATTATATTAATTTATTGATCATAATGACAATACAACCATAATATACTAATATAACTTTAGTAATCAAAGAAGAAAATTTTGAAATAACATATTAATAAAGTCAGGAGCATATGTTAACTGTATACTAGAAGGATTAATTTTTACCAAATATTATAAGAAAACTTTAGAAAAGGTAAGCAGTGCTAGTGAATCTAGAATGGATATAAAGTATAAATTGTTCAATATTAAGATTTGTAAAGATAAAATTTGTCATAAAACTCCATTCACATTAGTAAAAAACATGAAAACTAAAATGATACTAGGAACATCTTTTTTAACATTATTATATCATTTCCAAGTTTCGAGAAAAGAATTAATAACAAATAAATTAGGAAGAGAAATATGTTTTGAATTCACAAAACTTTGAAGATTAAATAATTAAATTTGTTATAAAAAAATTAATAAAGCAAAAACAAATTAACTTATTAAATAAAGAAATAAAATACAAAAGGATAGGAGAACACGTTTTAGCACCTAAAATAAAAACTATTATAAAAGAATATGAGGAAAAGATAATAAAGGAAATATGTAAATTAAATCCAAATAGGAAGAAGTACGGAGTAGAATTACTATAGGAAGAAAATACCTACTAAGGTTAGACCTATTCAGATATAATATTATAAAAAAGAAATACAAAAATACTCAGGTAAAGGTTTAATAAGACTTTCTAAGTCACTATGGAGTTGTTCACATTTTATATTAATAAAGCTTTAGAAATTAATAGAGGTGCACCTAGGTTAGTTATAAATTACAAATGTATTGAAATGGATTAGATACCTATTATCAAATAAAAATTATTTAATAAGAAGAATTTATGATGCTGAATTATTTTTAAAAATTGATTTAAAATTTAGATATTATCAAATCTCTGTAAAAAAAGAAGATAAGAATAAGACTGTTTTGTAGTACTCTCTGGGCATTATGAATTGAATGTGATGTCTCAAAGATTAAAAAATGCATCTAGTGAATTTTAAAAGAGCATGAATGATATATTTTATCCTTACTTAGAATTTATTATAGTATATTTATATGATGTATTGATATTTTCAAAAAATTTAATAACATTTAGATAAATTTATAGAACTCATAAAAGAAAATGGATTAGTAGTGTCACAAAAGAAAATGAAAATATTTCAATCAAGAATAAAATTTTTAGGATTTGAAATAAATAAAGGAACTATAACGCCTATTTGCAGAAAAATTTTCAAATGAGATTAAGGATAAAACTCAACTACAAAGATTCTTAGGATGCTTAAACTATATAGTAGATTTTATTCCTAAAATAAGAATAATTTGAGCCTTTATATTCAAGACTAAGGAAGAAGCCTCCAAAGTGGGATGATAAAGAAAGATGCTATTAAAGAAGTAAAAAAGACACTTAAAAGATTACCTTGATTAGGAATACCTAACCCATAAGCATTTTTAATAGTTGAAACTCATGCCTCATAGAAGGGTTTTGAAGGTATTTTGAAACAAAGAATTTTAAAAAAGAACAAATTGTTAGATACTATTCTGGTACTTGCATTCTTCTCAGGAAAAAAAAATATAATACTATTATAAAAAAAGATATTTCAATTGCATTATGTTTATAAAAATTCTAAGATGATTTGTTTAATAAAAAGTTTTTAATAAGGACTGGTTGCAAAATAGCTCCTAGTGTTTTTCAGAAAGATGTTGAAAATCTAGTATCTAAACATATTTTTAGGGCAAGCTATATTGCTTGTTTTGATTTTGAAATTAAACATATTAAAGGAAAAAATAATTTTTTACTAGATTTTTTAACAAGAGAATTTGTACAAGCATTAGAATGAGTGGAAAAACATCAAGAAAGGATGATTACGGTCCCCACTAGGACTGAGTAAAATAGAAAAACCCAAAACAGAAAGGCTCTTCTAAAGGGTTTGATAAAGTTTTAGCTTCCTCTGCAACATTTGTAACTCCTCCTTTTCAAAAACCTACACTCACCCTCGTAGGTCTAGTAAAAACTCCTCCTCAACCTCAAAATACTCCTTTGACTCAAAATAAATTCTCTTCTCTAAGATATTATAATAATCTCATAAGTCCTAAAGACTTAAACACTTTTTTAAATCTCTCTCCTTCCTCTTCTTTCAAAGATATATATTTTGAGAAACCTAAAAGTATTCCTATCATGATTTTAGGAAAAGAATGGATAAAATTTTTTCCTAAGGAAATTGAAACGAATATTATTGGATAAGGATTTCATTATTTACTAAGAGATGTTTAAAAGACTCGTATCTTTTATGAATTTATCTTAGTAGATACTGATTCTATAGAATTACTTCATAACAAAGATCAAAAAGGAAATATCCAATATTTTAGAGTTAAGATTCTTAAAGTAATTTTTCCTTAAGAGTGAGCTCATATATCAAAAAAATTCTTTCTCATGAACTTTTAGTCCTCAAGAATTCTCTTATATTAATTACATGGACGCATGGTATCATATGTTATTCCTTATACCAAAAAATCATTCATGATTTATTTGGTTTAAAAAGGGTGTAACTTTAAAATTTTCAAGATGGTTCCTTGAATGGTTTGTCAATAATATTTCTTAAAGAAGTTCAGGAAGCTTATGCTTTCTTCAAAGAACATTCTACATTTGTACCAGGATACAAGCTGATATCATTTGTGTTAAGTCAAAATGACTTAGCATCTTAATTTTGATAATTACAAGACAGACGGATGTATCAACAGGCGCAAAGGGAACAATGATCAGACGGATCATTATCAGCATAGACGAAAGATGCACTCTCAAAACATAAGATGTTCCAGACATAGGGTTAAGTCGTCATGCTTCAAGACAACCTCATCAGACGAAGAACCTTCAAAGATCAGACGGAGAGCCTGTCCCAACTTCAAGTCATGTGCTCAAGAGTAAAGATTTGAAGACTGAAGTTGAAGACGAAGAAAGAAGACAGACGAATGAATTCAACACACAACTCATCTATTTGTTCATTCGTCTATCTGTTTAATGAAGTTCAAAACGATGAGTAACACGTGCATTCGTTTCAAATCAAATTGTTACTCAGAAACTTCTATAGGTGGAAAGAGATTTCAAAATAAATCTTTGCAACAGGAAAAATAGTTGTATGTTTTAGTGAAATCTTTGAGCATATCAAGTCAAAGGTAGATCTCACGCTGACTTTACAATAAATGTTTTGATTGCTCACTCTGCCAGATGTGAAAGTACCCAAGTCAAGGACTAACGTTAACATCTACAGTCTAACGGATACTTCACAAGAACGCCTATAAAAGGACTTCATCCCTGCGAGTTCAACTTGGCGAACTACTCTGATTAAAACTATATTCATATACTCGCTTAAGCTCTCACCATACAAGTTTGCTCGCCACAAACTTATAATAGAATTCATATTGTAAAATCTCTATCTGTGTAGAGGATATTTTCTATTTGGTCTTTATTATAAACCACTGTTGTATAATTTGTAGCCTGAGAAGGCTAAGTGTTTAAAGAATACCTTGAGTTTAGCCTGAGGTCCAAAGAATACTTGTTTTAGCCTGAGAAGGCTAAGTGTTGAAAGAATACATTGGTTAGCCTGTGGAGGTTGTGTTCAAAGAATACCTGGGTTTAGTCTGCGGAGACTGGGGTCAAAGAATACCGTTTTAGCCTAAGAAGGCTATGTTCAAAGAATATATGTATTTTAGCCAGGAGTGGTTGGGTTCAAAGAATACTCTTAGTGCAACCTCAGCAAGTTGCTGGGTAACTGAATGTAGTCTTGAATAGATGAACCAATATAAAAATATTACTGTTTTGATTATTCTTATCTACATACTAACCAAGGATAATAACTTTAACCAAGTTTCTTAAATTAAAATCAATCTTTCAAAGAGAAGTTTAAGTTTGCGTCCGAATAAACGTTTTGTTACAGACACAAAACGCATTGTCCGAAAAAGATTTTAACAATAAACACAACTCAACCCCCTTCTTTTGTATTTATATTTTACAATTTGTAACTTCCTAAGCAATAATGTGGATTGTGGCATGGAAATAGGTATAAGAAAATGTATCCAAATGTGTTGAAGTGAAAAGATTATCCAGAAAGATATTATTGAAATGGTGAAAAAAATTCAATACTGATTTAATATGCAAAGATCATATTAAAAAATTGATTGATCATAATGTTGAAAAGAAATACATTCTCCATTAAGATTCATTGTTTTTAATGGAGAAGCAACAATTATTGTCTACTTTGACACATGTAACATTTAAAGAATAATTGAACAAGTTACTGTAGAATGCAACCTCCTCTCTAAGATCAAAAGGAAACACCCCACCAGCAGAATTGTGTCAATCTAATCCTTATTTAAAATGAAGATATGTTTAATTAGATTTTTAAAGTTGAAAAGATATAAAACTTAGAATATATATATATATATATATATATATATATATATATATAATAGATATACATCAATTGTATAATGACGAAAGTTAAGGTATGCCAAGTCATAATCAACTCTTACACTTAAGTATAATTTTTAGTCAAATGATAAGCGTTTATCCAACAATATATATTATAAAGATCTTCTTAAAATAAAATTCCTTGCTAACTATAAAATAACATCATTTATTAATCACGTGACACTTTATAATTTAAATTTCTAAGATTTTAAATTAGTTAACATAAATTTATTGATGTTTAAAATTAAGACAAACAAGAACTTGAAAAATAAAATTCAAGAATTTTGAATTAATTATCGAATTATAATATAAAAAAAATCAATACAATTAATAAATTTTTGAATTTCTTAAATATTTTAAAAAATATTCAATTTCCTGACTGTATATTTAATCTTTGGCTATCTATCAAAAATATTTTTTCCATTGAAAAAAATATAAATATGATATTTATGAGTTTGTGAGCCCATTCGATTGGATCAAATTTGATAGCGTTAGTTGTTATAATTTGGCTTAATTAATTTGATGTGAAACTCGCAAGTACAAAATTGCTATAAGTTATTAAATTATTAAATTTATTAAGGTTACTTAGCTTAGTTAGTTGATTGAGTTTGAGTGGGGTTTGTGGGTTGTAATGAATTTTTTGATAAATGTGTTCAATTCTTATAAATAAAGAGAAATATTAATTTCCTCAATTAAAAGAGTCCCATTTTAAGTTTATCTCAACATCATTTCGAGATAAAAATTAAACTATTTTGAAGTTATTAAATTCCTCACTAATAAAATGAAATTTTATTGTATAAATAAAAATGTCGCATGGGTTAAAGAATTTGATTCAATCAGTCAAACAAATTTGTAAGGACTATTATAAATTCCTCGAACTCTTATTGAATCCGAATACTTCATTTATAGGCAAAAGAGAAAGTTGTTGACACAAAATAAGGTAACAAATTCTTGAATTTGCGTAGTGAATTAGTGATGGTTGCACTGCCATGGTTTAATAATTACTTTTTACTGGTTTTAATCTCTCCTAATTTTTTTCATTTTATTTTTAACTTCTACAGTTTAAGAATATAAATTGGATTTTAAAGTACGTTAACAGTTAAAAATCAATACTAACAGTCATAGAAATCATTAAAATATGAAGTAAAAAAAAGTATACTAAATTATTTTCTTAATACAAATTGTAACTCTTTTTTTTTTTTTTATGATGTTGCCATGATAAAATATATTCTTGATTAATCTAAATATGTAAAAATTCAATTATAATCCTTTCAAATATGTAAAATATAAAAATTTACAGTGTTGAGTCGCGGGAAGGAGCAAAACGTTTATTATGGGATATGAGACGTGGTTGAAGATGAAGTTACCCTGTTTGGCTCTGCGATCAAATTCGAAGTTTGAGAGAGTAATGTCACTCACAACGCAACTTTTCACAAATGGATTCCCGTGAAGCCAGAACCTTGCTCGGTTTCCCTCCCAATTCGCGTCCAACTCCTTCCGAGGTATTTTCATTTTCTCATTCCCAATGTCTAGGGTTTTTCATTCTTTAAATCGCGATTCCCAAATCAAAATTCACTCCCTTCCCGACCTAAATTTCGGTTTTTGAGCCTCACCCATTTTTTGTTATCATCCCTTAGCTCCGTTTACCTTAATGGGTATTTCCCAGTGGTTTTCTTTACGTTGATTGATGACTTGACAATAAGAATTTTTTAAAAAAAAATAATTTTTTTACTCCTGAAGCACTGTTGAATTTGGTACTTTGTCGTTTGTTGTGTGTGACTGTTCTGATTGCTTTTTTCTTTGTTTAGGTAAAATCAGCTTACAAAAAAAAGGTGTGGGAATCTCACCCTGACTTATTTCCATCGCATGAAAAGCCTCTTGCTGAGTCTAAGTTTAAACTGGTGAGATGTTTTGATGTTCATCTATTTTTAATTTTTTAATTTATTCTCGTATATCATCACAGGAATTTGGATGATGGGAACATGTGTATAACTCTAGTTATGAATTGTGATGATTGGTGATTTGACTTGGTATTAGACTTATGACAGTAAAACATTTGTTACAAGCTTAGTATTTCAGTGTATTTCACTTCAGAGCATGCTCATTGTAAAGTGTATACTTGACAGATAGAATCCGATTTTGTGGAGAAATATTGTTCACTAACGGCCAACCGTGCCATGAATGAACATGATGGCCATGTAATCTGTTTTAGATATTTATGCCAAGGCAATGATTTCCATAGAGGAACCCCAAAGATTGGCCTTGATTTTATTTTGTGCTAAATTGAACTAAGAGTTGGTTTTCTTGAAGAGGGGATGACACTTTCTTTGGCCATTGTCATATTTCTCCTTGTTAAATAACTGTACCCTTCTGTTTTGCTGCAGATTTCAGAAGCTTACACATGCTTGCAATCTGGTAATTGTCCGAACTCTCTCCTACTCTTAGAATATGCAAACCCATGAAAGGACCTTGAGATTGTCCTACTGCTTATAGGGGCTTAACAAAACTAAGAACTGCATTTGTTTATTTTTGTCTTGCCATCCCTTTTTAAGTACTGAATAAATTTCATTACACAGGTAGGAGAGGAGGAGCTTCTAGTTCAGGTAAAATTTTCTTATCCTCCTGTGTGTCACTTAAAAGTAATACTTCTGTTTTTCTTTTCCTTATTTGAATATGGCGTACGTCTTGTTCAGCTGAATATTCGCACGTTGTGAGAACTGGATTTCCAAGGGCTCATGGAGGAAGAAAAAATCATGCTATGATTAAAGTCCCATTCCTTTTGATCATTCTGGGAACTATTGCGCTTGGAGGATTTCATGCTTCTAGGTGGCTACTAACTGTCAATCTTGCGGCTGATTTATTCATTTTTCTTATACATTACGAAGAAACTAAGTAGTTGTTCGTTTAGATAATGACATCTTTTCTGCTACTCTGTCACAGAGCTTACAAAAAGCAAAAGGAGGAATACCCTTCACACAATCCATTTCTTCCTTGATTTATTCTGAGCAAGCAAGCCAGTAACCACATGTTTGTTGTAATTGGTGAAGAATGTTATACCATACATAGAAAGGTAAATGAAATGGAACCAATAAAAGTTGTGTGATTATTATAGATTGTAAACTGAATTGCATCACGATTTCAATAAAAGCTGATTCTTTGAAGGGATGCCAATACCATGCAGCTTGACGTTACGAAGATTGTTTTTCCTTCCTCCCACCGCTGGGCAGATTGGATAGTTTTAAAGTGTCATATATCTAATAACACTCTTAAAGGTAGCTTAACACACAGGTAATACAAGTTTACAATCACAATTTTTTTACCAAAAACTTCACTTATTATTATCTACCCCCACAGTTGCATTTTTGAAACATTTAGCCATGAGTTGATGCGACATTCATCTGCCTTTGCGGTAAGGCATGATCTGTTGTGTTCCAAGTGGTTCTTCTTTTTCTCTCTATATTCATGGACTGCACTATTATTGAAGTCAGCTTAGGTGGAAAATTGTGGCATTTAACATTCTGAAGCAAAATCCCCGTTGAAGACCCATGATCCTTCGAAAGGTTAATTGGTGGTGATTAAAATGGAGGAAATTAAAATGATAATCGGAGTGTTGGATATTGAAAATTAGACATATTTGAATTATTTTGTTGGTTTAGTAAATTCGGGGGTTTTGAAAATCTTGATTGGTAGGAAACTGAAAATTTGACATGAAATTATATCATGGATTAATATTGGATGGGTTTTGGTTTGGATCCATCGAATGAAAAAAATAAAAAGGTAAGAAATTTTTAGAACTAGAACGAGAGAAATTTGAGAGGTTTTGATTATGTAAAAATAAATTGAACTACCTCTTATTTATAACCATTACACCTCCAACGTTCAAAAGTTTATGATCAACGTTCATATTATATTTACCAACGATCCTCTCCTTATTTTAATCACCTAAAGCTCCT
The DNA here is from genome assembly GCA_026586105.1 of Hylodesmum podocarpum. Lineage (NCBI taxonomy): Eukaryota > Viridiplantae > Streptophyta > Magnoliopsida > Fabales > Fabaceae > Hylodesmum > Hylodesmum podocarpum. The sequence goes on along the minus strand of JALJEV010001298.1, from coordinate 1,502,621 downwards.
ATGCTTCCTAAAGCAACTCGTGCTTGATAAGCTCCCGTCTAAATAGCATTGCAATGGGAGTGTGCAGGAACACAAATGCTTCTCGAATGGCAAAGGGCTTCCTGAGAGCCCGTTGTGGACGCTCTTAAACACTCATTTTCCTACTCAAAAAGGATGTTTTATTGAAAGTTGGATTCATTGACGGGGAAATGCACCTCGAACTATCTTAAAGACTATGCACCAATCAATCAATATGGTTGATCTGAACACTTAAAAGATTAAGCATCCAATCAATCAATATGGTTGGCCTTAAGACTAAAAAGATTAAGCACCCAACCAATCAATATGGTTGACCTAGGACAACTTGTAGTACCCTCAAGTCAAGGATATCCTCGATTCTGAGACTTTGTTTGCATGCATCAAAGTATGCAAGAGATAAAAGAAATGGAAGAGAAAAGGAAATAGATTGTGTTTGTAAGCATTTAAGAGAACAAAATTTTTAAATATTTTGTGTTTAACCCACACATTATATTTCTGCTCACAAAGAAGAGAAATGAATAGAAGAGAAAAAAAAAAATTGGAAAATTTAAGTAAGTTTACGCGTATGCTAACAAACGTAAAAACCCCCCAAACCGATCACCCTTTTGTCGATTAAAACCCACTCCTCACCGGATATTGTTTCCTCACATAAAAAAAGCAAAAGAAATTTAATGGTTGTGTACACTTTATACCGTCAAATAATCACAATTCATGATAAATATGAAATTTTAAATAGCTTTGTGTGAAAATTTAATAAATTTTCTATACATAACAATAACAAATGTTTTTGTTAGATGACAGTGTAAATAATTTACACACGCATAAACTATTTTCTCAAATAAAAAATACTTTTACAGTGAATTTAAAATTTTATATCAAGTTCAACCACAAATTGTTTTTGCATTAATTTTTTTAAAACATAAACCATTTCTTCAAATTCAATTTTTTAAAATACAAACCAGTTTTTTCATCTCATTTCTTTCAAAATCAACCGATTGCATATACAATTTTTTCAAAATATCATTTCCAAGCCTGTCTAAGAAAAAGTATAATTCGATCCAACTGATTGCACATACAATCAGCCCAAGTTTATATGTTGTCTATGTGCTTTTGTTTTTTCCCAAAAGCATCTCACTTTGATCTTACTTGCCAAAACACAAGCTATCAGTTTCCCACCACTGACAGATGAAAATCATACCGGCAGATAACAGACTCCCCAAAACCATGGGAATAGAGAAGTTACAAAGAGAATTCCACAGGGTATAATCCATTTTTATCATCAGATTTCAGGCCAGATTACACTAAAATTGTTATCTGCATCACCTTTACTCTCCATAAGCGTAATGGTAATAGGCTGCCACCCACAATGATGATGTATAATCCATTTTTTCACTGTTATCATCATCTCCAGAATTTTAAACACATTCCCTAATACAAGCTCTCCAAGGCACGATGACCTTAGAATCAAACACGCTTCATATCTAATTAAAAATAAAACAAAAGTCAATACTCAATATACATCATAGTAAGGAAGCTTCAAGTGCCCGAAAATATTTTGTGATCTCAATTTCTATTTTCACTCTTAATTACAAAAGTGTCACTTGTTTTCTACAATTTTTACTTTCGTATTCACTGTTTCATGTGCAAATTTTCGAAATCAGTAAACAGCTGGAACTGTAATTTGTAATTAAAACATAAAAGTGAAAACAGAAATCACCCCTTAAGAACTACCAAAGTCACAAAAACATATAATATATATTTATACCTGCAACGTGATACCAAAATCAAAGATCTCCCTGTTGATGAAATGAGGAATTGTCTAATCTTATCCCATGTTGCTTGTGAAAACTCATTAGGATGACCAGCTATAGGGTTGACACACTTCCAGAGTAACTCATTTCTACCAACATACAAATGCAACGCACCGAAGACTCGTTTCTCTACCTTACGGTGCTTTAAGGCAAAATCCAAGGCCTTCTTGACATCAATTGTCCGATACATTGAATCCCCGTAAAGAATGCAATCAGTTATATTATCTTCACTAGGCAAAACCATTTCAACCTTGAGAAAGTTTAGGGTTCTCATAATAACATCAACAAGACCCTGTTCATACTCATGCTGGCTAGTAGTACTTGATCTAAAATCACCACCTCCGGTTTCTTGAAATGTACCAACAACATTCACAACACCAACATTTTGCTTATGCGTAGCAGGAATTAAACTCGACATTATTTGCCAAGGAATTCCTTCACTAATTGGGATTACTGCGTTATTATTCTTATTCTTATTCTTATTATTATTATTATTAAAGAATTCATGAGGAGCTTTAAAGAACAACTTTCTATGTGATTCTTGATTGGATTCATCGTTAATTTTACTCTTATTACTGTTAATCTCATCAAGCACTTGAAGAGGCGACAATTTTGGGGTTATTACTTCACTTTTTCTAACGTAATAAGGTTTGAATGTCAATTGAGCAGGTACGGGTTTACCGGAGGCGGCATTTGTATCGGAGTCAGCGACGGGGAGAGGAGCGCCGCCGGAGGAGAGTGTTGTCCAGAGCCAGACGGCTTTGGCGGCGGTGGCGAGAGGAGATGTGGGAGAAGCTCGCGGCGGTTGCGCGAGGAGAATATTGTACTTTCTCATGCTGAGTTGGTGAAGCGCGTTAGAGAAATGAATGTCACCAGATATAAGCAAATAGTTGGCAGGGGCGGGATTGTCTACGGCCCATAACAGCATATCAACTAGAATCTTCTTATCACTAGCGTCTTTCGCACCTGATCAAAATAATAACCGTTAAAACAAAACGAGTGCATGTCACGTGTGTAATAATTGATTTAATGTGTAATGGAATGGAATAGTACCGGAGGGAACGTGGTTGAGGGCAACGCCGGTGCTGGAGAGCGCGTATTGGATGGGTTGAGGGATGCCGGTGGTGTCGCCGTAGGCGGAGATGGAGACGGGACCGCCGTAGTTGAGGTTGAGGAGGGCGGAGGTAATGTTCTGAGCGATGGAATTAGCGTCGTTGCCTTTGGGAACGGGACAGTTTTCAATGTCCCACCACACCGAAATTTTTGCCACCGAGTATGAAGAATTCGTTGCGCCTGCATCGCTATCCATCCACACTCAACACAGAGTAGCAGCAGCAACAACAACAACAATAACAAGAATAACCATTGCGCTTATATCAAGTAAGAAGCCTCTCTTTTATAATGTTACTGATTCTCTTCTTACACTACTCTGTTTTGCTTTTTCTTGTTTTGTTTTTTAGTGAGTTTCCATTCTTGCTTTCTTGATTCAAACTTTTGTAGCACGGAACGCGCACGGTGCTAGAATATGTACGTGGTGGGGTCACTGATGTTATTCAGAATAGAAAATATATAATACTATTCAAATTAAATTTTCCAAGTTCTTAATTTTATTTTATTTTTATCTTGTTTGTTTGTCTCTGATTTAGAAAATCTTACCCTTGACTCATGAGATGGTTTGAATTATATTAACCAAATTTTTAGGTAAACACAATTTCAGGTGAATGAGCAATGGACAATTTGAGTCAACGGTTATCACTTTTCCAAATTAAGAGATTGAGTCTTCTCGAAACATGAGTTTGAATTTTTTCTTGAAATTTAAAATAAGTAAAATATTAAACTGGAGTTAATTTTTATTGAAATATGCATTTAATGATTTTTAAATAATAGATGAGAAAATTATGCTCATTGTTTTTGGAGGATTTAAATTCTTAAAAAGAATCAAGAATTAAATTAATTTTCACTTGTTTATTTTAATTTTTAGGTAAAAAATGAGCATTTTATATTTTCAAGAAGGCTTTTATTTTAACTTTTAAGTCATCTTCTCTTAGTAATACGAAAATAAAAATATTTATTCTTATTTCAACAAATTACTAAGGTTATAAAAAGATAAAGATATCTTTTATTTTCAAGAAGTTATATCTCTAAATTTTTTTAGGCAATTTTTACTATAACGATGAATGGTGAAATGTTGTTGTTTATTCAACTGAAAGTGAGTCAAAGGTGACAGCTACATGAGATTGAAAAATTGATGAGGTACATCCTCCGTCCAATAACACTCCCTATAACATTGGAAAGCTCTTTAGGGAGCATGCATATGCATAGCAAATACTTTTTAGGGAATGTTAGTACGCGAAGATTTTGAATTTTAAGAATTATGATGTCTGCGAATAAGTATTTTTTTTTAATTGATAAATGAGTAAAACTTGTTTTGTTAATCATAACTATTATTAAAAATCAAGTATTTTTACCTATTAATTTTACTCTAACTTTTTCGTAAGTATAATTGTTTATCATATTAAATACTTAGTAAAAATAAAATTGATATTTTATAATAATAAAAAATTTAACTGGGGAATATTTTCACAAAAAAATGAAATAAAAATTATTTCTCAGAAAATAATTTTTCAAGATAATAATCAAATATAAAAAACGATAATTTTTTATATAAAATTTATAAAAAAAAAAAAAAAATAAGCTGTATACCTTTAGGCCAAATATGTTTTTAAATATACCTAAAAATAATATTCTTAATTACGCCAAACATGCTAATAGGAATATCCAAAAAGATTTGTCGGAGAAGATTTTCAATCAAGGAAAGAAAAACGCTCCAATGGGAATAACATTTATTCCATTCCATTTCAATTTCCACTCTAATATGCAGAAAGGTCACGGAAAAAATAAGGAGGCACAGAAATTGTTGAACCATATCACTTTCAAAATGAAACTAAATTTTAAATATTCAATCAATCTGCGTTTCCATGAGAAAATAGTTAAAAAGAAAGATTAGCTACACTGGTAAGTGGTAACTAAAAAATCATCCATCAGAGTTATAAGAGGTCCATTTGGAAGAAACAGAACCTTCACTGTACCATGGTCAGCCAAACCTATACAAGAATGAATACTACTGGATATACTTTAAACATTAAACTAACCAACTCTGCCAAAAGAATATGTGTTTCCTCGGCTCTGTTTTCTTTATCCTTTCCCCTCTTCTTTTGGAAGGAGGCATTTGTGTGTTCTTTTTGGGAAGAAAGGTTAACAGAGAGATACTTTGATTCGGTTACTGTAAGCTCTGTCTCTAAAAGCTAGGTTGCTGCTAAGTTGGCTTTCTTCCTGTACGACATGTTCTTTAGCCTCAAAGCTACATTGCCACTAAGTTGGCTTTCTACCAATTCCAAAATGAGATATCCGCGAAGTGATTAAAGGTGCTTCTTCATCAAAATGAGTATCAGAAACTGAATGATTCCATAAAGTCTTGTTTTTGTTGTCCACGTTATCATCTGCTTTTTTCTCTGTCGGCAGCAGCTCCTGTGATTATTGAAGGCAAAGAACAAAAGTTGAACCAATAAATATGTTTTTCCTTAAAATTAACATTAGCAGCAGAAGTTGCAACAAGGTATGGAATGACCGGTCTCAGTCCACAGTTTGGTGGCTCTGCGAATGGAGTGATTTGAAAGATATAAAGCCCCTTGTGATAGAAAATTATGAAGGTTAACTTTTACTCATAACTCTTGTATATTTGAATTCAACTTTTTTATGGCTTAAAAACAAATCAATGTTAAAAAAGAACAAATACTGCTTTATTTGTGAGAGAAAAAAATGGGAACAATGTTGTTGGAAAAAATATTGCATATACTTTTCAATGATACGTAGAATAATATTCGTGTTTCACAATATGTTTACATAATTTATAATTCTTTTACATTTACGTAATTATTCTTCAAAAAAATTTACATGAGTATTCAAAATTAAGTGTAAGACGTGAAGGATAGGTTGAAAATAAAATTGAAATCTAGAAATTAAAAAGTTAGTAAAATGGATAGTAATTATCATTCTATAAAAAAATGAAGGTATTAAAAACAATAAACAAATCTTATTTCATGGAGCATGGAATCACCAATTCCACCTCTCCGAAGGAATGATCATGGAATGGAATCACCATTGAATTAATCTACCATGACAACAGAGCCAATGATAAATAATGGATGAATGCTGATCAAAATACAAAGAAAACAAAAAGACTGACCTTTGTTGATTCATCTTGGCTGCTTTGAAGTTGAGATGTGCTAACATCCCTGACCTTAAGGTAGTTGTAAAAAAGTACACCACTTAAAGCTGTCCATGAAAAAATATTCATGCCAAGAAACGCCTTAGAATAAATCCATGCAATAGATGAAATTAAACTACAACAGTGTCTTTTCTATGAAGAAACATACCAATGGCGTAGCCAATAATATTAAGCCCAGTGATATTTGATTCAGGAAATAAGACAGTTGAAAGAGTGATAAGTATCCAATCTTTCAAAACTCCAGCCACCCGAATAGTTACTGCCCCAGTTCTACCAATTACTAAGAATGTGGAAAGATTCAATGCGAAAGCACAAACAGCATTCGAGAAAAATATCCAGAAGTTAAACTGCATATGTGGATCTTCCATCTCAGGCTTCTCAAGAATGTACCATGGGATAAAAAGAAATACAAAGCTGCATACAATAATGTGTAAATGGTCATTATTCAAGAAGATAAGACAAAAATGTAAACCTGAACTTCAATGTACCCAATGTGAATTTTTCAATACACAGATATCCCAAAAATGTGCCACCTACAGCCCCATTCCCCTTTTGAGTCAAAGTGAGTGCAGCATATATGAACATAAACCCAGGACCCAAGCAGGAAGCAGCAGAGCAATCATTAACAGGTGAAGCACAATATCAAACCACAGGCCTTTGAGTGATTCGTAAGAGTAAGCACCAGTCATATTGATAAAAAAAAAATTAATAAATACATTACAAGAACAAGAGATCAAAAGATAACAAAAAATATATATAAAGAGTATCATTATGATTGCCTTGTTCCTAAAAATATTTTATTTGTGATCCTTTCTTTAACCCATTATACCATGTGTATTCTGTTGCACAGGGCATAAGATGCCTTGATAAAAAATAGGCAGACATAGAAAATTCTTTCAGATGGACATGACTGATGTATATATGTGGCATTTTCACAATAAGCTTTTCTAAACACAGAAAAAGAAAAAGAAAAAAAATAACTAATTCAGACAACAGCAAAAGTCAAACATGTATAGGGAGGGATGCAAATCCTAAAATATTCAAGGTCAAAATCAACATTAGCATCCTATAAGAGATGAATAAAAGGCTTCATTTGTTTTTTATCCTCCCACCTCTATAAGCAGAACTACATGTGGGTTGTTGATACTTAAGAATAGATCTACCTGCAGGGTGCTATGTAATACAAGCTGGTAATAGGGTTTAGTGTCAAGCCCTTCTTTTGAAGAAGAACTTGAGTCAAAACCAGCCTCAAAGCTTCAGCAACTATGCCTGTGACCTGATAAACTGTACCAAGCACATTAAAATGAATTTCCCCATAGGAGGAAATGACAACTCCAACACTGACCAGCACCATGTTCCAGAATACATCACACCTTAATTTCTCAGTTCCACAAGTAACAGCTACAAGAAATGTTGCCACTGGCACTGTAAATTAAAAGAAATAGCCAAAGAAGGAAAGGGACAACCATTCATTAAGGAATTCTATTTTTCATAAAAAAAGAAAAGTAAGATGGAATGGTGAGACACAAAAATTAACTTACTCAGGGCTTTAAGCATCTGGATGAAGGCCACAGAAATGAACAAATAAGCAGTATTCCCAAACCTAAATAGACAGTAGAGAAATTTAACAGATATAAACAATACAGTTACACAATGAAACTGAAAGGCAATTTACTAGCTTTTAAAGTAACCTGCAAAACAAAATTATTTAAAGGCCACGTACTACAGTAATCACTATGATACAACTTTACCTCAACTATTTCATTTATATAAATCAACTACGATACCGATATAAATGTCACCCAGCGCATGAAAACCAAAATCTAGATGATATAGAATCAGCGGTTTTAAAATAATTTGTTAACCCCAGCAAAGCTTGTGAAAGCATGAGTTGTGTCAGCTACTTTCCTACTAAAAGATATATCATAGCATCATACATGTCCCATAAAAGGATAGTTAAATCATCTTAATTGCCCTATCTGAAAACAGAAATTGATAATTTTATTTGTGCTGGACTATTTTTCTTGATCCAAGGAGTTTGTAATGAATGACAAATACATTATAAAATTATGAAAAAGAGCTGTTTAAATATTTGCATATCTACAAATGAAAATTTATAATTAGTTTTCTGCCACAACACTGCATGGCTCTCACATGCCCAAGCATGCGCATACACAAAAAGACCTTAATGAATCTAAATGGAGTTTATGGAAATAAACACAAGCCGAAATCACAATAAGGGCAGGACTGTAGGAGCAGAAATATGATTGCCCTAACCTTGATCAGACATTCGAGAGAGAGACAGGGATGGTCAAGCAACAACTTTGCTAATACAACGGGGAAATTTAGAACTGAAATCAGCTTAATCTTACAGTCGTAGAATTGAATATGGGTGTGTATTTAAGGCACAGCCAGATGCATTACAATTTAGTGAATTTACAAATGGTTTTGCTCAAATTACAAATTTAGACTAATGACATCAGTTGCTTACCACAGACTAGCTGCAAAGAAGGCACTTATAGGGACCACACAAGTTGCATATCTGCAAATAAGACACTTTGTGTGAAGCTAGAAATATTAAATGAAATGTGAAACAGGATGTCTCAGTAGAATTCTTACATACGGAATGTCATTTTAATTGGTGACACAACCTGCGTCAATTGAAAATGTGGAGAGACATCATCTAGTTAGTTCAAGTAATATTTTCAAGAAAAAATCTAATGTGTATTTATTGAGTGAATAGCAGTAAGAAATGAACAGAATAATAAAGAGATTAAAGAAGTGCAAAGGAAAAACAAAGAAAAAGCTAGTCTAAAACTAGGAATTCCAACAAACTCGTACCTTCAAAACACGGATAAGCAAGAAGGCCACTCCACCAGAAAAGGCCATATGGATCATAGTGAGTGTTATGGGAAATGGAAAATTAAAATACAATGTGGAGAGGACCCACTGCAATAAACCAAAGCCCATAAACAGAAAGAGATTGAGCAAAATATATAACAGTAAAAGGTTTATCACAAAACATAAAAGAATTTGTTGGCATATCCGTGTCTTGCCTTGTTGTAAAGAATAACCCCTGATGAAAGTGAAATGTATACTAGAAGGTAGATGTAAGTCAGCAGATGCTGCTTGGTCATTATATTCATAATGACTGACATATCTAACCTGCAAAACTCAATTGAAAATCTGTATTATTTTTGTGGTGAAAATGACTTAACTGACACAACCATTGTTCTTCAAAGACCCAGCTTTAGTATAGCTGAGAACAGAATAAAACATGAGAAAGAAAAGACACTAAAAAATTACATTTTTCTCTCATTGTCATGCACACCCGAAACAACTAACAAGTATTCCCAATAAATACTATTCACAGATCTCAATTAGAGCTTTCCCTATCAAACTCTACCAAAAATCACAGGCAGCTCAATATCAACAAACACAATTTCTAAGTTAAAAAAGCATAAACTATCAAATGAATTTGATTAAAAAAAAAAAAGGTTGAAAACAAGAACTAAAAAAAGTGCTTAACTCAAATCAGGAAAAGCACACTGCACATTGATTCCTATATTAACATATATTTAGAACTAATATTTGTTTGAGAGCAAAGCATCCTAACTGTTGTACCGACCAATAAATCGTAGAACTAGAACGAGGGTACTGTTTGATTCGTTATGTGCGTGGAAAGTTAAGAATCTTCCGACACAGTTTCGATTCGAATGTGTGATACTGAATTGACATGACAGAAACAATGTCATTATCAAAACAATTAAGAATAACTGTGAGAATGCGAAATTCACTGAGATTCGTAGTGTGGATTGACGATAGGAAATCGAACGAAAATCGTAAAAAATGAAACATTAATATGAAAAGCAAAGAGGAAGAAAGAGGGATTTTACCGAATATGCTGATCTGAAAATTAGAATGGGAAATGCAGAGATTGGAACACATAAGATGGGTTTAGAATCAGAGGAACGCGACCAAAATTGCAACACCAGGGAATGTAGAACCGATAAATCCGAGATATTGTCCTTCACTTTAAAGGGAAAGATTTACATTGAAAATTAATAATTCATTGAGGGATATGAACTTTTTATCTTTTTTTATTGTTATTTTTAATTTGAGATTAGTAGAAAATAAATAAAACTTGGGCTGTGATTGGAATTTTATCTTCATGATAATTCACATTAAAATATTTCCTTCAATATTTCAGCATATATTTTCTATGTGAAACTTTCAATTTAATTGAAAAGCAGAGAAAAATACTTACACAAACTTTTTTAAATTGTATCCTTAAATATAATGTTACTTCATCTATTGTAGATTTCAAGAGAGAGCATGATGTTAAATAATAAATGAATAACTTGAATATTTTAAATTTAGCTAATTATATGTATTTTTTCTAAAGTAGAGCTCTAAGTCATAATTTTATAAGCATCATTATTTAAAGGTGATTTAGTTTAAAATATAATTATAAATGTCATCAATTAAGGTGATAAAAATTAGAAGGATTAAATATCTTAAATATTGATCTAGTTATTTTATTAAATGTTAATCTTCTTTATACTAGAACAAGTTTGACAATAACAGACTAAATTAAAGTTAGATTGGATCAAGTTAATCCAAAATATAAAATTTAAAATGATAGTGATTATAATTTTTGTGGATGCAGTAATGACGGCACTGTCAAATCCAAGTCATAAACATTGTATACATGTAAACAATTTTTTATACAGGCAATAGCAAATTAATAATGTGAAAAAATAGATAGTTGGATTAGTTTGGATAAGACCTAATAATTCGAGGATCAATTTAAATTCATTGTGTTCCGAAACTGGATCAATAATAAAGACAATTTTTTTTCTTTTTTAGAATAGAATTTAAGTTGAAGGTATAACCCGTAGGGTCTCTTGAGCTTTTTAGCCCAACCTCACAGGATTAAGGCTAACTAAGGTGGGTTAATCTCTTTTGACATCTTAAACAATATATGTATAATTTTTAAAATAAAAATGAAATCTCAAATTTATGGAAATGCATGTTCTGCAATCTAATGTAGTTGCTATTTAATATATTTTATTTATAGTTATTTTTACTTGTAATTTAGATATATTTTGTTATTGATTATTCTTTCCATTGAAAAACAAAGGATTCAGAATTTCTGATGCCTAATTTTTATGTTTCTCACTCTCTTTTTTACCCCTTTACTCTTTTAAAAAGGTATCAGAAAAACAAAGAATCCTATGGCTACGACTTGCTGCAGGTTTTGTTTTGCAATTCTCTGCTGCATGTAAGCACAATATGCGAGGTATCCCAATTTTTGCACGTTCAAAGCATTAAATAGTTAAAGATATTGCAAAACATATTTTATTTATATCCGACACTTGTTTTGTCTCTTGGCCATCCTGTTCCCCCACTCAAGTTTCAAAATTGCAATAATTATGATTCCCATTATTTGTTTCAGATCATGAAGCATTTTATTTATTTATTTATTTATTTATTTATTTATCTGCCTTCTATTATTTTCTGTAAACTACTCGTGTCATTTTCATTGATGAAATGAATGTTATTGGACCAACTAGGAAAAAGTGGGACAGGCCTTACCAATACTGTCCATTGTCAAATTACTCACTCAGAATAAAAATCACTTTGAATATAAATTTTCAAATATAATTATAAAAATTAACTAGTTCAAAATAAGGTTTCAGATTAATCCCTGAGCCTGATTTGCTTTAAGCGTTTTTGTTGAAATGAATAAAGGAATGCCTTAGATAATCTTCAGCAGGTACATGTTGCATCTGATACATCAAGAAGGTAAACCAGTCTCAGTGGTTCCAAATTGATTTGATGTCGTACTTTCGCAGAACGGAAAAAAAATTATCATCTTTTTATTTTTATTTTTCAAAAAAGTGGTTCAATTTTGAAATTCAATCCATGTAACAAATTTAGAATTTGATAATAAAATCAAATCATGCATACTCCTAGTAAAGAGGAATGGACGGAAAAAATTTCCAGCTTCTTGATGAAGAGGAAATTTGCACATTAGCACATGTTTTAATCTAAAAAATTAAAGAATTCATCTTGCAAAAACGGGTCATGATTATACTGACTTTGCTTCCAATGAAGAAATCATCCGACGACAAACTATTTGTTGTTTAGTATTCTCTTCTGTTTTGAAGACTCCTACTAACACACTTAATAACAACACTCTTTTCAACACCCCGATCATCAGTTAAAATTTACTAGAAATTACATAATCAAGAATGAGAATCACTAGATGAGAAGTGTTAAAATTTATTAGAAATTATGCAATTATGAATGAGAATCATTAGATGAGAAGTGAGACCCACAAACATTTGTAATTTCCAATAAATTTCAATCAATGTAATAAAAAATATGCTTAGAAGAATGTTATTAACATTTCATGTCTGTTTTATTGCTGTTTTCCCAAAAACTTCACGGAAGATGGCAATAATCCCGTCAATAGGCAGAAGGAACATAAAAAGGAAAATAGAGCAAACAAGTAACAATAAAGAAAAATAAGAGAAGCAAATAAATCTCTGAGAACCTATGAATTATGAACAAAATGAATGCAGGGTAAACAATGGGATATATAAACAAGTTCAAGCAAATTTCCATCCGCTTCTTAAGCAGTCACTTTCTTACATCTCGGGTGCAAACTTATGCACATACTCATTGATACAGATAGACACAAATATAGACAAGAGATTAGTTTGGCGTATCACCAGCAGGCCCATGTCTTGCATTCAACAAGGGTTGAAGAGCTTTGACTACAATGCTCATGTTTGGTCTGAAATCAGCTTCATATTGCACACACAGGGCAGCAACTGCAGCCATCTGTAATAAAGAAAGTATGTTGCTGTTATACATTAATATCAATCTTAGTTAAGAAATTAGTCAATTTCCAAGGGCACTTGTCCTGGGTGCCTGTGGTTCCTAAGATGGTCCCTCTAAAATGTGTATACGGTATACTATTTCTATATTTAAGTATTTTTCTGCTCTCCTGTTATGATACCGGTAGAAACAGCAATTGCCTTCCAATTGTTCCACTAACTAAACTATGCAATAAAAATTCTCCCAAAGGAAATGATATAGCAAAGTTTTAGATTCAAGTTCTGGCCTTAATCATGCATAGTATTTACTATCTACACAAGATTTTAAGAATTCTGCATGTAGTAAGCTACTTTTGATTTGTTTGTTAATTCATAGGCATGTGTTCCAAACCAGTCCACACAACACCTCCACAAGGCAAATGGCATAGTAACAAAAGAAGGAAAAAAAATTACTAAACAGTTACCTTAGCAACAGCTTTGGGTGGGTATTCTCCTCCTAGTCTCGCATCTACACACTGTCTGACTTTATCCTCGCTGAGTCTTGGTGTAGCCTGAAACACAATAGTTACCAGGATCAGTTAGCTGGCCTACATTTTAATTTTCTCCTTTTCTGACAACAGGAAATTAGATCGCAAAACTGAGGTTGGCATTTACCCAAGTAACCAGGCTCTGCTGCCCACGGGGTAGTGTATGATCAACAGGCTTCCTTCCAGTCAAAAGTTCCAGAAGGACAACACCAAAGCTGTATACATCACTCTTGGCATTCAATTGACCAGTCATTGCATATCTGCATCCATGAGATTAGACACATAATTGGATAGCTGTCAAGGTACTTGCCAGGACACTAACTAATATATAAGAATGGTTTTATTTTCCAAATTGATCACTAGATAAAATTAATAAAGAAAAACATACAAAAAAAAGTACGGGAATTGGCATCGCCTTCTAATCAACTAGGGAAGAATGTAGACTTCCTATTACTTTTTAAGCATGTCATAAAATATCTCTTTAAAATCTGATATGCACGTCTTACTCTGGTGCATGATAACCAAAGGTTCCAAGGACACGGGTTGAATGGAGACGAGCTGCCATGTCCGGAGCCTGATTTGACAAATCAAAATCTGCAATTTTAGCGACATCATCATCAAAGATTAATACATTGCTTGACTTGATGTCCCGGTGGATAATGTGAGGATCAGCCCTCTCATGCAAGTACTCAAGCCCTTTAGCAGCCCCTACAGCAATTTTAACTCTCTGTGTCCATGTTAGAACAGGACCAGGCTGTGCTCCCTTGACACCTTTTCTACCTGCAAGTAACTGACAATGATAAGAACATAACAATATAAAAAAGAAAAAAAGAAATAAAAGAAATATATCCTTCAAGTGTACCATTGCTTGTCACAGCACTAAAAAATAAAACCAACATCAAAATCCAAAATATTGTCTTTAATAAAGGAAAAGAATCCCACAAATGTGCATAGATGTCAATAATTTGCTGAAGCAAAACCACATACCATGTAAAATATCATGGAGAGACCCATTAGATGCAAACTCATAGGCAAGAATGCGGGAGTTTCCATCAATGCAATAACCAAGCAATTGAACAAAATTGTCATGCTTCAGCCGTGAAACCATAGAAACCTGGAAACTCAAAAACCAAGTGATTTGTCGTATATTGGATCTGAACAACCTCAGTGGTTAGAGAGTAAGCCAAGTTTCACACATACCTGGGCTAAAAATTCATCATCAGGCTGTTTACTGGCATCTAATTTCTTGATTGCTGCAGCCTGCCCACTCTTGAGAACACCATAGTATACTCTTCCATATGATCCCTCACCAATCAAAGAACCTTCTCCAAAGGCATCTGTAATTTCTTTGAGTTCTTCCACAGGTAATTCAGGAACTTCAATGGGCTGAATTTTAACAGCTTGAGTGCCCTGCTTTGCAGTTTCCGAGGCACGGCCATTTCCATCATTCCCTACATAACAAAATATGTAACATTATTTACATCAATTAATTTCAGGTAATATAACATGAAACAAATCAACACAATGAAGTATCATAACACAGCATCTAAATGATCAAATCCCATACTAATGATTCAATCCAATTCAGATGAAAATGTCACTTAAGATGCTTTGGTGTTGCATTATTAGATATGACTATTGTATATCATCCCCCAACATGAACTCAATTAATTACCTGTTGAGTTTTTTACCACATTCTGTCCTCCACTTTCAGCAGCCTTCTGGAAGTCATCCTCTTCACAACAGCCGAAGCAACTCATGATTCTTTCAGCTGAAAATAATTCACAAATCCATCAGTCCACACTCGTTAATTGCTAACACATTAAGCTTGAATATGAAGTCTAAATTTAAAATTAAAAAGGAAAAAATGTCACTTCCATGTAGATTTTCCATTGCTAAAAAAAAAAGATAGATCATAACAACAATCGTAACATTGAAAAATTCAAAAGAAACAAAAAAGAATGAAGAAAATAGCGTATATGTGATTTTATTTTTGTCCAATTACATTGATTAATATTATCAATTAATAATCAATTCAGCATAGTTTATCTTAAACCCGCAATTGAACCTCCATTTCATTCACACGATTCGTGCATGGAAATTTCACAACACGGCATCAGTGTTTCCGAAATTCAGCCACACACACACACTGACACACACAAAACCTTTCAATCGGCGAATCAATCGGAAAGAACGGACGAGTTCCCGTCAATCAGAGTAAAACTGCTACTGACATCGAAGCCTATATAGCTACGGATCAGTCTAAAACAAAAACAATTACTACATGTTCATAACAAGTTTTGGAAGAAAATGCTCATTCATAAAAAATAAAAAAAATAAATAAAATCAGAAACTAAAAAAAAAAAGAAAAAAGTAAGAGACATTGAAGAGTGTAGAATAGATCGAAGAGTACCTGAAGTAGAATGGAATAGGAATGAATATTGTGTAGTTGAAAAAGTGAGAGCAGCGAGGTGGTAGTTGAAGAATGAAAGATCTCGGGCGAGAAACCGGCGAAATGTGCGCAGGATAAGCAGCGAGAGGGGGTGTAGGATAAAGCGGTCCAAGTTCTTGACTAGATTGGAATTGAAATCATTATTGTTAGGTAAGAATGTAATGTAATATTACATTACAACCATACAAAGAATTTAGTCCAACTAACCTTGTTTATAATCACTACAGTGCTCATAATGTAAAAGTAAAGTCCAAAATTAAATATGTATTTTTAAATATTTTATATCACACAACCATCCCTAAAATTTAATGGTGGGTATATTGAATTTTAGTAATGTAAAAATCACTCCAACTGGATTAAAATAAGTTTTCTATTTTCTTATTTATAATTTTATTTGTTGTTTGCATTTATCCATTTACCCATATTTGAATAATAATAATAATAATGAAATAATACACTTAGATATATATTAATTGAACATAATTTCTCTATTATGTGTGTCTATTTTTATTGGTTCTGGTCCACCTTCGGTAAAAACTTCAGTAATAAACATAAGTAGTTAATAATAATAGTAATTAATTTTAAAAAATGTGAAACTTTTATGAGAGAGAGATTCAACAATGATTTAAAAAGTCAATTGAAATGGAACAAGAGTGTGTAAGATTCATGAATCATACCTTTCCTTGCTTAATGTCTTTGGTATTTTGTCAAATGTACTCCATATTCCATAATAATGACTGATTAGTCAAATGATATATAATTAATAGTCACTATATTAGTCCCACCTTCATAAATAAATCAATGATGATTTACAAAGTAAACAAGCCATACGTTATGATAAATAAGATTCTTTTATTCTTGCATACTATATACATTGACTTTCAATTTTTCGGATTAAATTGTTTGCAAAATATTCTTTATAATTTCAATTGTTTCAATAAATTTATTAGATTTTTTATTTATACAACTTTAACTAGAAAACTCAATGAGGATTCTTTAATTCTATAGAAATCAAATAAATAGATAAAACTTTCGAAACTAAAATTAGAATTATGAAAATATTTTTTTCTAATAAAAAACATATTATGTATTAATTTATATGCATGACTAGTTGCAGGGTTGGAGTGCATATGCTTGATTTTGCTGACTTGTTGAGGGAATGGTATCAAACAAAAGATGACAGCTCACGAATTTCGAGTTCGACAAATGGTCCACCATAATCGACTTCCTACTATTATATAGTAGTGCAATTGATTGAAAGAAAAACACTTTATTTTCTTTAAGTGATAAGAAGGACATTTCAATTCTAATCTTGCTGTGTAGGACAAGACTGAGAGAATAGATACGAATATCAAATCTTAATATGCATTTCTATAATTTAAATCAAACGCTAATACTAGTCCAATCTGACTAAATTGGGAACAGGTTTATATAGCATTTTAAATTTCCATATCATAAAATTGTGAATTTTTTATATGTTCTACCACCGTTTAGGGTTATTAGGTCAAAAGGAAAGATATTTAAAGAAAATTGTTAGTACAATGAAATAGAAAGAAAAAAATATGATAGTTACAATAAATCATTAACTTATTTACAAAATATATATGTATATTTTTTTTTTATATTTTATATATCTATATATTTCTCTTTTTATATTTTATATAATTAATTATATGATTATTTATTTATTATAATTATCTATTAAATATTTTTCTGTATAAAATTTAATAGAATCATTAATAATCATAAAAAGTCAACAAGACCACGTCTTTATCTTTCTTCCGGTAATAATCATGGGAAAGTCAAAAAGTTAAAAAAAAATTATACTTTTAATATTATCTCTTTTATATTAAAAATAAACTATCAGTGTTATTTCAGTAATTATTATTTTATTTTATTATTTTTTTTATTTATCTTTATTTATAATCAAATATAGACTTCTTTCACTATTTTTTTTTATTTTTTTATTTCTTTACACTTTCATTTATTTTCTTTTTGTGATAACGGACAAAGGGTTCATGAGTGAGCAATTATTGGCTTGACAAAACAAAACAATGTTCGTGGTTTGATATACATCAACTTAACAGACATCAGATCTTTCTGTTGCTGTTATGTAATGCAAACTATAATATATATATCAAATAACCACGAATCATGCATTGAGGTGTAATAAATTAAACATGGTCTTTTGCAATAATATACTACTTCCATTGCATTTTAATCATACATGATGCTACATTATTTTCACAGGCAAATAGACGTTAATGTAGATACTAATTAATTTGTAAACAAAGTTTGGGACACGCTTCTTGTGCTCCACTTCTCATGAGTGTGCTTGATTTGGACTAATATGATTGTCTTGCTCAGCACATGGCCAAAGGGAACAATGGAGACTGCAGAATATTTACTCAGTACTTGTTCGATTTGTGGGCTCTCTTCATGTGAGAAGAGAGAGTAGTTGTAAATGGACATATTAAAAAAATGTCAAAGAGAACAAGATATTTATACACCTTAGGCTTGTATCTTAATCAACTATCCCATTATTTCCAATTGCCAGTGCCATGTTGCATTGATACCCTCAAAGGTAATTGGGAATAGGGATGAACTTGATTCTCCACTGAGATTGTTTGATTTTTTGTACTAATAAAGTTAAAAGAAAAACATTGGGATACTTTAGAATTGATAAAATATATCGGGTTAATTCACCTAACTTGAACTCAGTTAATGAAATGTATGTATAAAAAGAAAGTTGGATTTTTACTAAATTTAATCTTTAAATTTGAGGCTCAAAATTTATATATATATATATATATATATATATATATATATATATTTAATATATAATTACATTATGCACACAATCAATTATAAAATGTGAAAAAAGAGAAATGTATATATATTATGTGAAAAAGTTAACTGGTTGATTGTATATTTCAGTTACTAACAAAATAAAATTGATATTTATATATATATATATATATATATATATATATATTATTTATTCTGTAACTTATTTTGCTGCCTCTAAAATACATTTGAAAAATATGTTTGAACAATATTAATTATTAATTACTTAATTTATACTGTTACTACGAGAGCTGGGTTCTAGGTTATATTCCACTTTCATGGAAATATTAAAAACAAAGTAACATTTTTTCGGTGAATTTACAACGTGAAATCAACTTCCTTTCTCATTCTATTACTTTTATTCGATTTTAATTAATAATAAATATAATGTTAAAAATAATGAAACACAAAAGACATCAAATAAATTTCCTTTGAACGGAAGGAAAAAATGGCCGACACAAATGGCTTTAACATGTGTCTAGTCGTATGCAAAACAAACAAGTTAGGATTTCAGAATAGAGATGGCTTAATTGTTAAGCAAAGAAGTTTTGGCTTATAGAGTTTAGGTTTAATTCTTTTGCTATAAGTAATTTTGTCAGTGGATATATATATATATATATATATATATATATATATATATATATATATCTTCCTATTAATATTATTCTTATTATTATTGGAAAAAATTAAAATATTTTTTTATGGATGGACTATGGTTTAAGTCCCAAATTAGTCCACGGACTTTTTGACTTGAGACTGTGATTGCTATTGTCTTTTGTTTTGTGAGAGCAACAAGTTAATAACCTAAAAACAAAAAAAAAAACACTAAGTCTAAGTCAATAACTTGGTCGGCTATTATTTGACTTATGATCATGTGCACCGAAACATACGTAATATAAGTACGTGTTCACTGTGTTGTTTTTTTTTTAACTTATCCTAAGTCAAAATGACATTGCATTTATCTTGTAATTTGATGCGTAATAACGTGTTCCTTTAATTTCTCCGTTTTAAATTATATCACTTTTAAGATTTTGTGTAATATTAAGAAATGTAATTTATATTTTAAATTTTATATAATTATTAAATTTTTTTATTGATTAGTTGAAATAATCGATTATAATTAATATTCTTAATATTAATTAAAAATACATTTGAAATAAAATAATAACTATTTGATTGATCTTCTAAAATAGTATATTGTATTAAGTAATTTTTTTCTTTAAAAAGGTGATATAATATAGAACGGAAAATTTATATTAGTATTTGTTTAATTCGGATGAATTGTGTTAAAACCAGCATTAAATCATAGCTCAGCCTAAGTGTAAACCAAATTAAATGATAAGGAAAATTCACCATCATAAACGAATCAAAATTTAGACTTTATAAACGACAACTATTGTAGGATAATAAATGTGAGCATATTAATTGAAGACTTAAAAAGGACAAATTTAGCATAAGTTTACTGTAAAACATCCATGTTTATTTATTCAAAAGTAAATATACAGAGACACTTATTTTTTCAGTGTTTTCTCCTAGGTTAAAAATTCTTATTCAAATATCTTAAATATTCTGGGCAGTTTTTTTTTTTATTGAAAAATATTTGTTACTAAATATGAATAAGGAAACTCTGAGTTGACAAACACTCATAAATATCAATTAAGATAATTCTTCAATGAAATTTGGTTATTATATATAATGGTGAATATTTCGAATCAATCTTGAGAAAAAAAAAAGTATGCAAACTCTTTTTTTTTTTTCATAACTGCATCTATTATCTTGGAATTTTATTATTAAACTGGACAAATTTTACAGTGAAAAATGAACAAATATATAACTGCTAAATATAACTCAGTCACATGATACACAATACAGGGGAGGTAAAATAGAAGGCACTCCTCTGTTCCATCTAAAAGACAAGTTATGCTTTTCTTTTCTGGTGAGAAAAAGACAAGTTATGTTGCTATTTCATATTTGCCACTCAAGTTAAGTGTTTTCGTTTTCATCCAACACATATTTGCACCCATTATTATATGAGGCATTGTTTCCGATCCTTCGAGAGAAATTAGAATACTAGTCTACACTGTCCCTTTACATTAACTGCTCTAGAACCTTCTCTCATAAATTACACATATAATGTTATTTTATGAAAAGATCAAAGTTTACACGCACACAAATATTTTTCTGCTTAAATTAATCTTTTCAGTGATGCATTACAACAAAATGAACATTTTTTAATTTTGAAACACAAGAATTGCATTGTGACGGCATTGGCGAAAGTAAATACATTGTCACATGTTCCCATTCCATTTTAAAAACTTTCAGATTACAAGCAATAGTAATTTATTTGAATAACACAAAGAAAAAACCAAGAGAAACGTCGTTTTATACGCGCAGGCTAGAATCAATCTAAAACGTTAAAATATAAGTGAACCATTGTTTTAATATCTAAGGCTGTGTTATGGAGAGAGTGAAAATAGAAAGCCTGGAAATAAGTGAAAAAGATAACTGAAGAAAAACTATAAGAAATAAAATAAAAGTAAATATTATTCGGTAGAAAAGAAATATTGTAAAATTAAAATTTTTAAATAATGTATTTTTTAAAAATATAAAGTATAGAATTATTTTTTATGCATTATTTAAAAATGCTATATAATTATTATACAAATAACATAATAAACAAGATTTCATAATTAATTTAATTGAATAAGTATAATTAATTATATTTTACGACTCTTGTTCCGCCCACTAAGAATACAAAATTGATATCAATTATGTAATTTAGTATAATCAATTATTTTTTAATTGATACGAAAGAAAATGTGAAAAAAGTAAAAAGTAAGTTATCCCACTTCTCACCTATTTCAATAAAAAAAATATTTTATAAATAAATATAAAAAATAGATAGTCAAATAACAAATTATAAAATATAGAGAAATATATATATATATATATATATATAAATATTTATTCTATTTTATAAAGAAATTGTTATAATATATATATATATATAATAATTTTATAAAAAATTGATTGGTCGATAATAATTAAATAATTAATTATAAAATATGATAAAGAGAAAAATATATATATAAAACTAGATTCCATAAATGTGTTACTAGTTGGTCAAAACTAAAATTGTTTCCAAAATGTTATTTAAAGTGAAATTCAGCGGAAATTTAAAAAGTTTATCCATAAAGTGAATAGTGACATGTGTTTTGGGTTGGGACGATGGCACGTGGCGAGGTGAATAGTGAGATGTGAAGAAAAGTAACGTAAGTGTGCAGTGAAGAATGAAGAATGTGAATTAATTAGCAACAGGTAGAGAGTAAGTAGAAGAAAATAAGAGAGGAATTAAGTTAAGCATTGCATATAACGTTGGTTGTGTGGTGTGGGCCAGTCAGCAGCATCACTATTATTATTTTGTGCGTACATGACAGCATAGAATATCAATATCATAGTACTATAGTTCCATTACCATGACTCACGCTAACAAAAATCATCTTCACATTCATCTTCCCATCACCATCAACACCCAACCCTTTACTTTCCCCTCTCCCGCACTTTCCCACTCACACTCTCTTCTACTCCTTCAATCATTCTTCTTTTTATGCAAGGGAAGTTACTCAACTTAAACTTTAGTTCTTCTGGTTTTTAATGTGTATATTTCTCTGCTTTTAGTTTCAAGTGATTGCTTGGTTTGGAAGTTGTGTGTTGTTGTGTTTTTGATTTGAATTGGATTGCGAATTGTGAGTTGTGAGTTGTGGTTGGGGATGGAAGCTAGATTTGGAGGAGAGGCTTTTCAGTTGTACGGTTCCTCTGATTTGAGCAAGAGGTCTGTGGAGTGGAATTTGAATGATTGGAAATGGGATGGTGATCTTTTCATAGCTAGGTCTCTCAAACCAGTGCAGGAAAAGACTCAATTTTTTCCTGTTCTTGGGGGTGGTTCCTCCAACTCCAATGCTTCATCTTCGTGTTCTGATGAGGTAGATATCAGGATTCGTCATGGGAACAAGGAAGGGGAGAAGAAGAGGAGGGTTATTGTGGTGGAGGAGGATGAACTGGATTTGAATGAGGAAGCTGGTAGCCTTAGCTTGAAGCTATGTGCTGTGCGTGGTGCTGATGTTGATGTTAATACTACTACTACTGCTCCAATTTCTGTAACCAATGGGAAGAAAAGTAGAGTGGGTGGAGGTGCTTCGAGTCGAGCCATATGTCAAGTGGAGGACTGCGGTGTAGATCTCAGCAATGCTAAGGATTATCACAGACGGCATAAAGTATGTGAATTGCACTCTAAGGCTAGTAAGGCCCTTGTTGGGAATGCTATGCAGCGGTTCTGCCAACAATGTAGTAGGTGAGGTTATGTTCTTCATTTTACTTGTTTTGAATTTTCTTTGTAGTGAATTGGTTACTAGTTTAGAAGACTATTATATGTGGTTTTGGCAGAAAATTGTTATTTTTGAAGTTTGGATTGGATTGGATTATTCTACTTTGTTACAGTTCTTTTACTGTGTCAATAGGTTTCACATGCTTCAGGAGTTTGATGAAGGAAAGAGAAGCTGTCGAAGACGATTAGCAGGACATAATAAACGAAGGAGGAAAACGAATCATGATGCTGCTCCTAGTGGATGTTCACTAAGCAATGATCAGACTAGTAGTTATTTGCTGATAAGTTTATTGAAGATACTTTCAAATATGCATTGTGAGTATTTATTTAATCTTATCTCTGTAATGGAGTCTAGTGTTGGTTTGATATTTGTTTGATGTTGATTTATGCTTGCTTCTCTTGCTTGAAATGATGAAAGGTGTGATATTAATTTGAACAATTTTTGAATAGCTGCATAATGGTAGTTTATTATTTGCAAATTTGGTTTATGAAAACTATATTTTGTCAAGGATATATGGAAAGACATGTTTCGTACAGGTGATATTTCATACTTTGTGACCAAAGGAAACCTGTAAGTCCAGTTCTTGATCTGGATTTCACAGAGGATTATTGCAACTACTTGACCAACATATTACTTCCTTAAGTTTCTATTTTCATTTCATGTTGAATAATTGGTTTAAGTTTATTCACTTACATTCTGTGGAAGATTATGGGTAAGATGGGATATAGGATGAACATAAGAGGGGCAGATAGCTTGAGCTGGTAATTGCTGCTATTATTCACAGGATGAAGATTTAAAAATGTCAGGCTGCAAAATGTTACAATTGAATTTGATGACTCTCGTGCTGCAATCAGCTTGAAAACTTAAAATGATTGTGTGCGTTTATATAATTATGTTGCATCATGCATATATTTTTTTGTTTCTTGTGATTCTTATCTTAACTGTTTCTCTAATTGGTGTTTCTACTATGATTGACACAATTTTCAGATTGATAATGACATTTTTTATGAACTACAGCTGACAAGTCAGATCAGACCACAGACCAGGATCTGCTTACTCATCTTTTAAGGAGTCTTGCTAGTCAGAGTGGTGAACAAGGAAGCAAGAGCTTGTCTAACCTTTTGCGGGAACAAGAGAATTTGTTGCAAGGGATGTCATCTGGGAAGTCTGAGATGGTTTCTACTTTGTTCTCAAATGGTTCTCAGGGCTCTCCGACTATTACAAAACAGCATCAAATAGTTTCTGTTAGTGAAATTCAACATCAAGTGATGCATGCACACAATGCTAGGGCTTCTGATCAACAAACCATTTCTTCTACAAAGCCTAGCATTTCAGATAGCCCTCCAGCATCCTCAGAAGCCAGAGACAGTACCGCTGGACAGACCAAAATGAATAATTTTGATCTGAATGACGTATATATTGACTCAGATGATGGCATAGAAGACATAGAAAGGTTGCCTATCTCTGCAAATCTTGTTACTAGCTCACTTGATTTCCCATGGACACAGCAGGATTCTCATCAGTCAAGTCCACCTCAAACAAGTGGAAATTCAGATTCTGCTTCTGCACGGTCCCCCTCTAGTTCCAGTGGAGAAGCTCAAGTATGTTTGTCTTGCAGCATTGTTCAGTCTTGACTGTTATAATTGTGCTCGCGTACACAGTCATCATACACACTTTCATCTCCATGATTGGGATTTTGTGACTTTCTATAGAAATTGGCAATGTTTTGCAGAAGTTAGCTGTGTTTCTGGTCGTGGTTCTTAGACTTTGTGGTGCTTATTTATATATCTTTCATAGGTGGTGGCATGACATTGAACTGCTTTTTTAGTCATACTCGACAAGAAGCTAAAAATTAAGATTACTTAGGAATAAATATCTTATGGGTGGATGGTTTATTAGGAATTTCTGATAAGAGGTGCATGGAGGGGTTGGGGCAGTGGAATTAGTTTCTTCTCTTTGACGTATGGAGATCTATATACCTGTGAGGGGATGGGGGGAAGATGGGCCAAGTGGAAAAACTGAAACTAACTGAATCTGGCATGATATTTTTGCACCGAGGAAGAAGAATTAGAGTTAGAGATGAGCCTTTTGATCATCCTCCTTATGAGTCTTGGTTTAAATAGCATGCCTGAAGATTCCTAGGAGATTGATATTATATATGAAACATTTATCTGACTTGAGGACGTCAATATGTCATACTGATATGATGTTGAGTCCCCAGTAGTTATGTTTAGAAAGACAATGCTAGATCTTCCTTAGGTGTTAGAAACAATTCTGCTTGTTTTATCTTGCAAAAGTTTGTGTTGAAATTTCTTACTTAATGCCTTTCATGTATGAAATTGCATTCAGGTTTTAGCTCCTTCTAGTATTCGTTTGAATCTGAACAATGCCTTTATGCATTAAATTGATGGGATCTTGAGATTGTCATCATTTGACAGCTAATACGTTTGTTTCCATCATTTAGAGTTGCACGGATCGCATTGTTTTCAAACTCTTTGGTAAAGAACCAAATGATTTTCCTCTTGTACTTAGAGCACAGGTATGTTAAACTTTTTACAGCATCTAAGACTAACTGTTGTTTATTGTGTCCTTTGAAATTTAATGTGCCAAGGTTTTCAATTCCAGATTCTTGACTGGTTATCCCACAGTCCTACTGATATTGAGAGCTACATACGGCCTGGTTGTATTGTTTTGACTATTTATCTGCGTCAGACTGAGGCTGTGTGGGAGGAAGTAAGCATTATCGTTCTGAAACTACCAGCTTGTGTGTGTGATTAAATTTTTATATTATCAGGGAACACTCTTGACCTTATACAATATTTGTCTGTTTTGTGACAGCTTTGCTATGATCTAACTTCTAGTTTGAGTAGGCTTCTGGATGTCTCAGATGATGCTTTTTGGAGAACAGGATGGGTTCACATCAGGGTGCAGGATCAGATAGCATTCATTTTCAATGGTCTCTTGTTGTATTTTTTTTGTTGTCACTTCTCAAGCTATCAAAATAACTGGAGTTGAAATGTTATATCAGTATTCAGTTAAGTCCATCAATGATTATTTTGCAAAATCAAGATTTAGCAAAGTTAAAAGCCCTTACTAGATCTGTGCAGATCATTTACATCAAGGACTTGAATCCACTTCTTATTCAAGCCGCTGGCACGTAATAACTTGATTTAATCAGATGGACTTGATTGAATGTTGATCTAATTATAATGGCTTCTAGTCTTGTCCACATTGTCATCATTGTTATTGTGCTTTGTGAATGGAGTAACTACATCAATCAGAATAAGAAATATTTATTTATATGACTGGGTATCTTACTGTGACTTTTTTGCTGCAGGTCAGGTGGTTGTGGATACATCCTTACCTTTCAGAAGTAACAACTGTAGTAAGATTTTGACCATTAGTCCAATTGCTGTACCAGCATCAAAGACGGCTCAATTTTCTGTTAGGGGAATCAACCTGAATCGCCCTGCCACTAGGTAGTTCTGTTACTCTGAAATGTAAAAACATTGCATGTTTAAAATTCAATGCCAAATTTGAAAGTGTCTTGGATAGATATTTGTTAGATTACATGATTTGGTTTTAAATTTAAGTATATTGTACTTGTGTTTTTGTTACCTATTTGGCTATTCCTTCAGGTTATTATGTGCTTTAGAAGGAAATTATCTGGTCTGTGAAGATGCTATTGAGTCTACAGATCAGCACTCCAAGGATCTCAATGAGCTTCAGTGCATCCAGTTTTCGTGTTCAGTCCCTGTAATGAATGGAAGAGGATTTATTGAGGTAACAACAGTTACTCATAGATAGGGCAACTTATTGCAACTTGCCGAGGCTTGTGGTGTGTCTTGACCTTGGAATAGGGCAACCTCCCCCCAAGCATTTTTGTAACAAGAAAAAGCAATTGGAACCTATAATTTGTTTGCTACTTACATTCTTATAACATCAACTAAATAAAAAATCCTCAGTACTTTGCGTTCTTGGATTTTGTGTGTAAATATATAAAGTATGCATAACATAGTCTCTCTTTTTTGGTAAGGAGAAAGCAAGTACTGTATATGTTACTCATTAGATTGGTTATTTGGATTTTGTACTGGACCTACTGATAATGTATACATCTTTGGGTGCTTAGTGTTACGCCCCATTTGCAAGAGGCTATTGGGCCTACGGAAGTTGTGGCCCAAAAGGGGGAGCAAGAGCCCAAGGAATGGAAGGTTTACAGAAGAGGCCAGTGGAGAAAGAAAGGAAGTGTTGAGCTGGAATAAGTTAGTTAGAGTGATATATAGGGAGGAGAGGAAAAGAGTGGGGGTATCGTCTGTAATTGATTTCTGTTGGGATGGAGATCTCATAGGATCTCTGTAGGAGCTTTGCTCTGGGAAAATTGGGAACAACTTTCCAATTTGTATTATCTTTAAACGTTTGCATTAATATAATTTTACTTTTCTATTTCATTCTTCTGTGTTATTTTGCTGCTGTTTCTTATTTCTCTGTGGAGGGACGTAACACTTAGTTTCTTATCTTTAGCCAAGGAACAAGGCCCTCACTAGGGTTGATTTTGAGGATATGAATAAGTGACTGATTCTGATAGTGATAGTATGGTACATCAATCATAGTACCTGTGAATGGCATCAAATTAGGTGGAAGTTGTTGCTTCATACATGTCAGTTGAAATAGGGATAGTATGTTGGTGGTTAAGAAAATGTTATTATACAATGCAAGATGATAAAGGATACTTGGATGTGGATTTGTTATCTGTCCTTTAATGTTGTATGCTACATATATTCTGCTTTTTAAGCAAATTGTTAAATCTGCTTCCACTTATTTTATTGCATATAGTTTTCATTTTTATACAGTTTCATACACACTGGTTACTTTGAGTGTTGTCAATCCATGAGTTGTCATCTGATTGTTATTCACATTTAGATACATCCTTACAAATTTTCCTTATTATTAAGCTTAACTGAAGATAACCAAGTCTGTATCAATTTTATGGAACTGACTTTATATTTTAAATTTTTTTAAATATGGTAGATTGAGGACCAGGGTTTAAGCAGTAGCTTTTTCCCTTTCATAGTTGCGGAGGAGAATGTTTGCTCTGAAATCTGTCTGCTTGAGCCCTTACTAGAATTACATGATACTGATCCAGATATTGAAGGGATTGAAAAAATTAAGGCCAAAAGCCAAGCTATGGATTTCATTCACGAAATGGGTTGGCTTCTCCACAGAAGCCAATTGAATTCTAGGATGGTTCACTTGAACACTAGCGTAGACCTTTTCCCATTAAATAGATTCAAGTGGCTCATGGAGTTCTCTGTGGAGCATGATTGGTGTGCAGTAGTTAAGAAACTATTGAACATTCTTCTTGATGGAACGGTGAGTAAAGGAGATCACCCGTCCCTGTACATTGCCCTTTCAGAGTTGGGTCTCCTTCACAGAGCTGTAAGGAGAAATAACAGGCAGTTGGTGGAGCTGCTTTTGAGATATGTTCCTGAGAATATTTCTGATAAACTAGTTCCTAAAGACGAGGCACTGGTTGATGGAGAGAATCAGAGCTTCTTGTTTAGACCTGATGTTGTAGGTCCTGCTGGCTTGACACCACTCCACATAGCAGCTGGGAAAGATGGTTCTGAAGATGTACTCGATGCTTTAACTAATGATCCTTGCATGGTAAGATGTGGATATTTGCTGCATTTGATTGAAAAGAATTATTTAGTAGGGAGAGATTTGTAAGTAATATGTGGATATTTTCTGCATTTAATTCTTGCATGTATTGCTGCTCAATATATTCCAAATCCTGCAATTATAAGTTATTAACTATTATTTGAATAATGATCAAATCATTTCACCAAGTTACAAACCAGGAGCATTGTGTTTCGGTTAGTGACATTTAGTTTTATTATGGTAACTTGGGATTTTTAATTCAGGTTGGAATTGAAGCATGGAAAAGTGCCCGTGACAGCACAGGTTCCACACCAGAGGATTACGCCCGCCTACGTGGACACTACACTTACATTCATTTGGTGCAAAAGAAAATCAACAAGAGTCAAGGAGGAGCTCATGTGGTGGTTGAGATTCCCAGCAATTTGACAGGGTTAAGTACAACCCCGAAGCAAAATGAACCGTCCACTAGCTTTGAGATTGGAAAGCCTGAAGTGAAAAATGTCCAAAAGCAATGCAAACTCTGTGATCATAAGTTGTCTTGTAGAACTGCTGTGGGCAGGTCTTTGGTATACAGACCTGCAATGCTGTCAATGGTAGCCATAGCAGCAGTGTGTGTCTGTGTGGCTCTTCTGTTTAAATCTTCACCTGAAGTTCTGTATGTATTCCAACCCTTCAGGTGGGAATCCTTGGAGTTTGGAACAAGCTGAGGCTAATTAACTTACCACTATAATTTGATAGGTAATGTAAAATGATGCATTCAAAGACTGTATGACTCAGATCTGAGATTTCCTATAGGACTTATCGACTTAATTGTGCAATGTTTCTTACATATCTTTTATTGATGTGCTCCCCTGTGAGATGCATGTGTGGATTTGTTTCTATATATCACCATTTGGTAGATTCCTTTTACGAAAGTGTAATAATACTTGTAACCTTACTTTGTTTTCTTAATAGTAATAATGACGTATTTTAAATGTTATCCATCTATATGTATTGATAAAAAAGGGTAGTATATATTTTTGGTTTTCTTGAACATGATTAAATTTGGTTTTAATTATCTAAAAAGCTTTTGGCTGGTATAAAATTTATGACCTTTTGGCTGATATCATGCATTTTAAGAACGTCCAAAAATATATTCAATTATATAAGAACGTCCAAAAATATATTCAATTATAAATCGCATACTATTGTTATAGAATTTGTCATAGTTTCAGATCCACGTGGTCTCATACCCGTCTCTCACATCATATGCTTCGCTTATGCACGATACGCATGGAACTGTGGAAGAATTGTTGATGACATGGAATATGTCCAAGCAGAATAAAAGTTATGTGGAAGTCTATTTTGCATTCAGAAAAGACCAATTTTTGAAGCAAGTAGGCCAGTGACTATCTCTCGTTTATGTAAATCTTTTAATAGAATAAATATTGAAAAGTATTAACATTTTCGCTTAGCACTACTATGCTGTTAATTGGAATATACTGATAATATACAAAAAAAATATATATAGTTATATAATTATATAGTTGGAGTAATTTCTGTTTAATTGATGATATAAAAATCTTTATTTATGAAAATTAAACTCTTATACAAATTTTCTTTTTCATATAACTTAAGGTAAAAACTTGTCTAAATATAAAAAGCAATGGTATTCAAGATCAGTTACTAATAACACTGGAATTTTATAAAAAGGGAAATGTCCTTAAGACTAGAAGGCTCGTTTATAACCATTTACTATCACTAATTAGTTGGTCAGTGTCAAAATAAATTAAAATATAAGAATTTTATTTTTAAGAGAGAAATGTATATTTTTAAATTAAAGAAAAGTAAACGGTATTATTTAAAGTTTTATCTATTCTAGAGATTAGAGAGACTAATTCGTTCAAAATATGAAATTAATTTCAAAGAAAAATATCACACATACCAACGCTGGGTCAAACATACTGACGTACTTAAATAAAAAATTGACTAATCCTATGATCTCAGAGATTTTCGGAGAACCAATTGTTGAGATTGTTAAGCATCAAATTATGTCACGCTAGCAAATGGCATTTTCTTTGATTATACGCATAATTCCATATTCTCGTCGAACAAACGCTATTTATTCAATTTCTTTGATTGCTAGTGGGGACGGGTTCAAGACAGGTCACATTCAAATATTTGTTTTTTCAAGTGAACAGTGGAGCAAATGAAAAAAATATTTAAGTTGAATTTGATGCATATCAATTAATTAGATAATACTTTAAATGTAATCTTCTAAAATAATTATTATAAAATTCATATGATAATTTATGATTTAATTCATAATGTAAAAAATCATTAGATTGTAAAACATGAATTTGCTTGTGTTCAAATCCTATGCTATCGGTTTGTTTGTGAGGATCATTTACGTGAAAGAACATACTTGCTATGATAAAATACATCGCAGAAAGGTTTTTCATTCACTCTTTCAAATTGCATTCAATTGGGGCAAAATTCTGATAAATTTTCCATTGCACCATGGTAGTAACATTGCATAACCAAAAAATAAATTGTAAGTAAAGAGAGAAAAAGGAAAAACAGTTTAGGTATGATGAGATGGTATTAGACCTATGAATGGAATAGTAGTTGCAGTGAAACACGCAAATTATTCATCCACACCTAGTAAGATATCCATTGAAGGGAGGGGTTAAATTCACGACACTTTTAAGCATGAGACTTCTCTCCCTTGAGTGGCTTCACAACTTCCCATGTGAAGTCTGGGTCATCCCTTCCAAAGTGTCCATAAGCAGCTGTCTTGAGGAATCTGTGGCCACCCCTCTTAAGATCCAAGTTAATGGTGATCATTCCAGGTCTGAAGTCGAAATTCTCCTTCACAATCTGAAGAATTTCCTTGTCAGGAATCTTTCCAGTTCCATAAGTGTCAACAAAAACTGACAAGGGCTCTGGGACACCAATGGCATAAGAAACTTGGACAATGCACCTTCTGGCAAGGCCATTTGCCACAACACTCTTTGCAGCCTGCCTAACAATATAGGCACCACTTCTGTCAACCTTGGTAGGGTCCTTGCCAGAAAAGGCACCTCCACCATGAGCACCCCAGCCACCATAGGTATCAATGATAATCTTTCTTCCGGTGAGACCGGCATCACCATGGGGGCCACCAATGACAAAACGGCCAGAAGGGTTAAGGTGGAAGATGGTATTCTCATCAAGGTACTTCTCAGGAATGACAGGCTTGATAACATGCTCTTTAAGGTCAGCAGCAATTTGGTCATTGCTCACAGTCTCATCATGTTGGGTGGAAATGAGGACAGTGTGGACACGAACCGGAACCATGGCACCATTATCGTTATAGTACTCAACAGTTACTTGTGTCTTGCCATCTGGCCTCAACCATGCACAGGTACCATCCTTCCTAACCTCGGTGAGGCGTGCACCTAGTTTGGTTGCAAGGACATGGCTCAGAGGCATGTACTCAGGGGTTTCATCAGTGGCATAGCCAAACATGTGACCCTGGTCACCAGCACCAACCTCCTCTGGGCGCTTGGTGAAGTGGCCGTGCACGCCCTGGGCGATATCAGGGCTCTGCTGCTCAATGTTGACCAACACCTTGCATTTGTCAGCATCAAGACCAACATCATCAGAGATGAATCCAATGCTGCGGCATGTGTCACGGACAATCTTCTCATAGTCTACGTTGGCCTTGGTTGTGATCTCTCCAAAGACCATGACCATATTGGTCTTGGTGCATGTCTCACAGGCAACCTTGCTGTCAGGGTCCTGTGCAAGGCAAGCATCTAGCACCGCATCAGAGATCTGGTCGCAGAGCTTGTCAGGGTGACCCTCGTTCACAGACTCAGATGTGAATAGAAAGGTCTCCTTTGCCATTTCTCAAGCTACAGAAAAACAGCAAACAGGACAATGTTTAGTATTACAAAGCACAAATGCTTAAAACCCAAAAACAACTCCTCAATGGCAGTTGAGGTTCGAGATCATGTTGCAAAAGGAATAAACTAAAGCACGCATCTCTGCAACAAATTGAGAGAAAATCCCGAAAGTTTACCCCAAGTTTAATTAAAATAGTTTATCTTGCTCTACTTTTTTGAAAAAGCTTTTGGTCCTAACAAAATTATTGCAGACAAAACGATAACAAAGTATATATCAAGATTCCCTACGCACCGAGTTAGACAGAATCTTGGATTTCAAGTAGGACAAAACTTAGATGTAGTAGTTGTAACGTGTTTTTATGTTATTACAAATCAGAATTCAAGTTTCACTCCGAAAATTCATGTTAACTTCTAAAACAAAGCAGTGAAACTGCAATTATGATTGCAGAACAACACCAAGAGCACATAACGAACTGCATCTAAGTTTTGTTCAAATTAGCCCTAATTGAAATCACTTGAAAATGATCACAACACTGCAAAATTCAATTAACAAGCAAAAAAATTAAATGAACAGCATCACATGAGGCACCAAAACTAGATCCAGAGAGAGAGAGACAAAAAACAGTTAAAACGAATTACTCTTGTGAAAGAATCAGATCTAAAGCACAAAAGACCAAGAGTTGGAAGAAAATAATACTACTATTTCATACAATGAAACGACAATAATAGAAGCATAGAACAAAGTGAAAAACGGAAATAAAATTCAGATCCATAACTGTAACAGTGTGGTAGTTACGACAAGACATGAACAACTTTTTCACTAATAATGCTCTACTTAGTACAAGGAACATACATAAATGATGCAAAAAACAAGGTTCATAAGAGTAAACAAAGAGTGATGAACCTGAAGCGAGTGAAAATTAATGTGTTGTTTAGAAGTTGAAACAGAGAGAGTCACTCGCTAGAACGCGACCAGAGCGTGCACAACCAAATTACTTGTTTGGTATGGTGTGAGAAATGAAACGAACGCTGTCTCCGTATTTATACTGATCAATGCCCCACATGACCGGACACCGGAACCTGCGGTTTTGCCGTTGGATTTGACGCTCATATCAAGGAGTTGGTGAGATTGCGATTTGTTGCGAAAGCGCTTCTGTAACCGGGCACTGCCGGTCATGCACCAACAATAACTTAGAACGTGTCTTTGTTGGTACACAATGCGGGTAGATCCATTCCATTTGTACGTTTGGGATTAATAAGTAACTTTTTAAATTTATATAAAAGACATTTGATTTATTAATTGAATATTTAAAATAATTCATATTTTTAAAAATCTCATAAATATATATATATATATACACGACGGAGATTGATGTCAAAACACAATTACGAGTGTATATGCGAAATTGTGTATGATTTGGGCATTAACTAATGGCTAGTAAAAATTAATTAGTAAACGAGAGTGTTTATTTTAATCTTGGTGGTGTAGAACCACGCAACATAGATATTGACTATTTGTTCTAAATGGTTTGTTTCTTGTTGGATGATGTATTATAGAAATGAATTCAATTCACAATTGTCAAATCTACTTGATTGAACATTCTAGGAAGAGAAAGGAAGAAAAATCAAATCGGACAAAATTTTATGGTAAACCAATGAGTGGTGGCGTTGGTGAACGTTATTGGTAATAAGGTGGTGGCTTAGTAGCATGACGAGTATGACCGTCGTCATGTTCCCAATTCGTGACAAAATAACAAATATTTGGTCAGTAGAAGGAACCTGAATGCTTTTACATATCCATCACCACATGGAGTCATGTAATTGGGTAAAAACAGGTACCACTTTCGGGTTTTTTTCCACCAACCAGACAAAGAGTTTTATAATTAAGTTTTCGTTAATAATTAAAATAATGCAATTTTATGTATATTAATAGTTTTTTATTTCTTAATTAATTTCCTTAGAATACTGGTCAACATTTAATTTTTAGTTAGTATTTTAATGTTTAAATATCATTTTATTTACTTGAATAAATTGAAATTTAGCTCTAGTTTTTTTTTTTTTGGAGAAACTTGTTAATTTTATTATTTAAATTTCAAAAATAATTTTCATCATCACTTAGCGTGACGTATTTAATTCTATGACATTAGTAATTATTTTGAAGCGACATATTTAAACATATATCATATTATGAGTGATAATTACAATCAATTTTTTGAAAAAAAATAATTTTGTGAAAATCAAATCCAACAAAAAAAATTCTTAAAAATTAAACTGAATTTAGCGACAGTGAAAAAGAGTTACTAGTTTTATTACCGGATAACAACAAAAGATGAAAAATGAATTAGGAAGACCACATAGAACATGCATATGATATAGATCAGAAAATGTGTATATGCAAACAAATGGTTTTAGTCAAAGTACAGCTAGAAATAAGAGAAGTAGGGTATGTAATGACACATGAGGTGACGAGGGAAAATCTAAATATCTTATTAATTAATTGAGTCATTATTGGTAGTGAAGTGGAAACACCATATTCATGTATTTGTTATTTGAAAGGTGGTAGTAAGTAGAAGGTTGGTGAAGTAGTAGGAGGTTGGTGGTGACCAACCACATTGAAGCTATATGAGTAATTAATATGTTAATGTTGAGCATACATTAAAACTCAACAACCCATTAGACATATGTTGAGGTCAAAGATAGTCAAGTGGTTTTCCACAATATTTTAGAATGCAATTATCCTAAATTAAGCAATTTTTTAATAAAGTTTCATTTCTTCTTGCTCTCTTTTATGCAAAGTCTCACTTCTTACTTACCTAAAGTGTTAACACATGTTATAACGCGAAATAAACATGGGCTAAAATTTGTTAATTACAATATTTTCCACCGATCTTAAGACAATAATGAAATAAAGAAGAATGTGATAATAAAGATGCAAAAATTAATAACGCCATATATTTTGCGTGTGTTTGGAGCGGTGGCACGTTGAAAAAATAATCATATCCTAATTCCTTTCCCACATTTAATTCAAAGCAACGATTAATTATTTTATTTTATTTTCAAATTTTTATGATGATTTTAAGGCAATAATTAATTACGTGAGATATTCAAGCACACTGTTTTATATAGAAAGGGAATTTCATGTAGATACTACTATAATAGGTGTGGCATAGCTGTCACTCTTTTGAAATCTTGGGCAAACCGACACGTAACGGTGATACGCGGTTGGTACCTCACAGTGTCACGATTTCTGTGTAAGGTTCTTCACCAATCAGAATCAGTGTCACGTCTTTCTTATGCTATTAATTAAGTAATTGGATCATTCCAATTAAACCACATGGTTTCATTTTATGGTGCACCATAATCTCAATCTTAAAATTTAAATTTAGGGAAATATATTTAAATCACGTTTGACATGTAAGGCTTATAAAATAAAATAGTTTGGTTCTTTAATTTTTTTTTTTGATAAAAATACTGTTATTACTATATTTATGTCTTTTACTTTATCAAATCATTTTATTTGTAAAATTTTCTGCACTGAGCTGACAATAGAATACAGTTGGGCAGATCCCTGAACATTCGGATAAGTAATATTTTTGCCAGTATTTGGATTTTGGCAGCATTGGAAAACCACCTTATTAATTTCTCAAATAAAAAATGTCATGAAAGTGTGTTACTATTTACTCTTTGAGCACAACATATAATGTTCCTATTTTCAGTGCCACTTGATTATACTATATTCCTTTCTTTCATGGGTAATGAACGGGACCACGTGCTCTCTAAATCCAAAAGCACAAAAAGAAAGAGAATAGAAGGAACGTGATGAGAAAGAACACTTCGTGCTTCATTATGGGATTTTATGTTTTTTTTTTGTCTCTTTTTTTTCCCATGTGACAGAGAGAATAAAAATTGAGGTGAAAAAAAATAAATTAGAAAGCAGCTAAGAACAACTCAAGGGTTGAACTTTACAATCTGTGGACAGTTCCATTCCATCCGCGTTTGAAAAAATGGACAGTTCATTGATCACTGAGAAACTGGATAGTGATTATGGGCTAGTAGTGGCAGCTGCCAACTTTTCACGCAAAAGTTGAGATCTGATATTCTGGATCAAAAACCATAAATGTGGTAACGTGTATTTGTCTTATAGTGTTATGCCAATTCGTTACAAAACACGTTAGAAGAACATGCTATCGACCAGAGAAGAGAAAGGAGATTAAAAAATTGTTACCCTTAAGGTCATAATTATGGTTGACTGTATTCAATTTATTTGAGTTGAAAAACATGAAGCAAAGGGATAAGATTGGATTCTTTGGCGTGCATTAGGGACGAATAAAAGAAATATCCGTATCACGGGTGTCCACGGATAAAATCCTCGGCGGAAAAAAATATGTATATTATGAATAGGCATATGAGATAATGATTTTGAGTTTCTTGAAACTTGTTTATTCGTAGAACAGACGTAGGTCTTTTTTTTTTTTTTGGTATTTATATTTACGTGTACTTAAAGGTTTTTGTGGTATTTATTTATGACAATTCTTTGAAATTGAAGGTAAATAAAATGAAATTTAATTCATTACTAGAATAGCTATCACGAAGATGATAGTATTTCATTTTAATTTTAATAATAAAATTATTAATATGAATTATTACTTGAAATTTTAATATTTCATTTCAATATTAACAATGAAAAATTAATTTTATTTATATTTGTGATTTAGATTATTGTTTTATTTGATTTTATACTTTTTAAGTCAGATTTTTCTTAAATTTATACTTTAGAGTAATTAATAGATAGTTTTATTTGGAGTACTTGAAATAATTTTACTTACAGATTACAGAATCAATTTTTTTTTATGGTTTTTAAATAATCATTTGCATATTCTAAATATTGGCGGATATTTTTTAAACGAATACCCGTAAGTAGTAGGAGAGGTGGCAGTTGCGGATTTCCCAGTGACTCATACCTCATTATCATCCTTAGTATGGATAAAATAAATTGTAAGGACTATATTTCAGTAAATTTTCTTTGGGTTGAGATTCAATGAGTTTTTCTTCCTACACCATTAATTTTTCTTCCTAGCTCACGCGCAATAACGATGTTTTCATAAATATTCCTGCCAACAACAAAGGTAGATTGGCAACTATTATATGAAATCATTTAGGAAATACTTAAGTCCATTGGCTATAACATTCGTATTGCATTTATGTAGCACATTACATAGGGGCATCGCCATAAATTGATTGATAAATTCTGGGTGATCAGACTTAGGAGCGAGAACAAGAAGTAACCATTTTTTCTTTTTCATGAGATCCTTATTTCCACAAGCCTCCCAAATTACAAATCTGTTAATGTTACTCCTGTAATCTCATGGGGAGCAATTGTTTAGTCAGTGCACTGTCGATCGATTGAGACTTGATCTTTAAGCATTTGCAGAACCTATGCTCCAAGACGGAGGGGGGTTGTGTCTATGCGGGTGAGAGGGGTCTAAGACTAATAATTCCTTAACTACAAAACGGAAAACTACACAGGTAGACGTACATAATCAACAGGTGCACAGTAAGCTGGACGTTATATTGGGTGTGTGAGCACACACCAAATAAACCAATAGCTACACTAGGTACCAAAACAATTTCACTTTTCAGGCACATGGAGCAACCATTCTGCTGAGATTCGGGCTTACCAACCGCATTAGAATCATCTGAACGAGGTCGCCAAAATTGCACCACCATAAATTATTCTGATGTATAAATTATAAAAATAAATAAATAAAAATATCAAAAATCGCTTTTCTCTCAACAACACTCATCGATTTGTTTCAGGATCCCAAAAAATCAATGATTTGCATCCCTCTTCCAGCAACAACAATTTGATAATGGTTCCTGCAGAAGACAAAAGCACGAGTTCAAAGAAACAACTATATACGACCCAACCTGATCATCCTATCATAGATAACAATCACCTGTCATAAGCCCTAGCAGATAACGCTTCTGGCTCTGGCACACTAACTACTAGATATGAATGCTCAATTAGTTTGCTCTGCTGAAGATGCCAGCATCTGACCCGCTGATCAAGTCCAGTGGAAAACACCCAAGATCCATCTGTCCAGACACCTTCATAAAATATAGGCAGATTATGATGCATCGATGATCAGACTTCTTGACATGTTCATATGCATTTCCAGATATTGGCTTCAATTTTATTGTTCAAAAGTAGATGTATGGTTTCAAGCACCATAAGTATTTTAATAATTAGAAACAGAAAAGCAGATGCAATATTTTCGTAAATCTACCAGACAAATGCAATCTAATATTGTAAAATATAACAATTATATGGGGAATAATAGGCATAACTTCATGTTCTCAGTGGGACAAAATGCACATGAAGTAACTGAATTTTGTTTAGGGGGAAAGACGAGCATTGAATGAAACAATGAACAGCTGACATAATCACTTTTCTTTGTAAACCAAGGGGGTAAAACATGGAGATGATAGAGAAGTAGAATTACACAGCCTTACCTTTGACAGAAGAGCTGTGGGCAGAGGGTAATTTTTCATAATTGAAGAACCTAATGTTATAGTTCTTGCTCTGACTTTGAAAATTGATGTGCTTTACATATTCAGGTACAGAGACGAAATGTGTGATGTCTGGGTTCAAATTCCCACCGTTTGAATCCATTGATTTA
Organism: Hylodesmum podocarpum; assembly: GCA_026586105.1. Lineage (NCBI taxonomy): Eukaryota > Viridiplantae > Streptophyta > Magnoliopsida > Fabales > Fabaceae > Hylodesmum > Hylodesmum podocarpum. Next base: position 1,463,238 of record JALJEV010001298.1, on the reverse strand, counting down.
GGTGACAATTCAACCATGAGATGATGAAGTGCTTGATCATCACCACCACTAACTATGCTGCACACATGGTAACTATTAGTATTTTGCCCACCCTTTATCTCTGAAACATGAAGACAGTTGACACCAGATTGGTGAATATTTCGCAAAAGACATAGTGGCTGTATTTCACATATTTCGACTGACGAATTATCACTCTTGTTTTCTAACTCTAGGGGAGCCGAATGCGTAGATTGAGAACAAACCATCTTGCTGTCTTCAGAATCACTTGGCAAGCAAGAGGTCCCCTGTGTAGCATGACTGATGTTTTTGGTCTTGTCTTTGGTTTTCGAAGTGACCAGACTTTGGTCTTGTCTTTTCTTTGACAAGCCACTGCTTAAAGATCTCCACCGTCTACCACCCTGACTTCCCCTCCCTGTGCGTGGTCGTTTTTGGCAATCAAAAAACTTCCCAAAATTGCAAACCGAAACCCGCTGCATAAAAGCTTCAACACTGTCGGATAGGTCCCAAAAGGCAACACTCCCATCAGTAGACCCACTAATCAAAATATAAACATTTCCAACTTGGATGTTTTCTGCAAATGAAAGTTCAGACAAAAGATGAATCAAAAAATATACTAGAAAGCAGGTACTAGACAGAACATATATGAGCAGCAGCTCCTAAAGTTATTTTAGTAAATATGTTAAAAATTATGAGAAAGGAACAGTATAGTCAACTTGTCATCTTAACAAATAATTTGTCATTTCATAAACTAAGCATGACAAAAAAAATTCAAATATACAATATCAAAATAATATCATTAGGTAACAAATTTACCAATACAGGCAGGGTATGCTTTTTAGTTGCGATTGGGACATTCTACAAAAGGCAAAAGCACATCTAAGAACCAAAAAAACAGATCATTTTATTGAAATTATTACAAACCTATGAATAAGCTTTCTGTAACTTGGAAAAAAGTGATAGAATAAATCCAACCCTCCAACGCTTTAGACTTCCAACTACTAACATCCAATAAGAAAAACTTATGCACTAAAATAAAACCAACCAATACGTATATAGATTCAACTGATTTCCCAACAAGCTCAATAACCTGGGAGTGAGAAAATTACCGGAATATCCTTAGCACTGAATAGAAAATTAACTAGTAATAATATATTATCCTAATGAACCCATGCAACTATAATCTAGCAGGGTCTTTAGACTATTAAAAGAAGCCCCATGATCACAATTAAACTCAACCCAAACATTGAGACAATTTCATCTTTGAAGTTTGAACTTAGGCTTTCTCAATGCCAGTGCAGCACAGATCATGTTGTTTACCATTAATTCCAACTACTATCCAACAGGTAAAAACCACATTAACTTTCGAAGAGACAGACTTACAAATGGAATAGGCTATTACAATAGAAATACCACATCCACGTGAAAGGAAGGAATTAGGGGGTGCAGAAGTCTTGCCAGTAATCACTGCTACTGGCATGGCATACAAACCTTTATTGAGCCTACGCATGGGAAAGATGATATGCTGCAATGATAAAACAGGTGCCAATAAAGGAACCAGTAAAGCAACGTCGAACCTGCCGTCAGGTAAAGGGAAACAACCATGTGAAATGTAACAAGAAAAATAAGAAAACAGAAAAATTCATCAAAGAATTTGATAGGATTAAGTGTAAATACCACAAACGAAAGGGCAAAATTAAAGCCCGTAACATAAGTGTAGCATCTGAACATGCAACAACAACAAAACAGACAGATATCCTGAAAGATATACCAAATGGAATATTAGTTTCAGTTTTGTTTTGATTTCTTTTTTTGGATGAAATTATTTAGATTTTAACCAAATGTTCAAATACATGATCAAGAAGGCAAATATTACGCATCTTTTCTCACCTCGAACCGGAACATTTAACAAGAAAAGCAGTCACTGCAAGATATCTCCAGTCATCTTCATGTTTATCTCTGATCAAGTTAGCCATTCCACTTTCAGAAATCAGTGATCCCATATCATTATTTGTATTAGAAACATTTTCACCAACACCAACTATTTTCTCCACATTATTTTTGGGATTATTTTGTGTCATAGAATATTTGACTGGCATATCAGTGGAAAGCCACTGGAATGTCATTGATGAGGACGAACTGGACAAAAGCTGATCAACTCCTTCTGAATTATACTGATGATTGGTTGGGCAGTCATTTTTGCTATCCAGTTTCCTATTCTTTAATAACCAGGAAGTTAAGACACGCTTTGCACCCACAGATATCAGTAATGTTGGATTATCTTTGTTCTCAACAGCAGCATTCAGTTCAATCCTCCCATCAGATATATTATCCATATCAGATGAAATGGTGTGCACTTTTGACACACAACAAATTGATCTTACAGCTGATCCTCCAACATGTTCACCAAGCAGTTTTGACGTGGACCAATTTTCAACACCTGGAGAATACCTAAATAACAGAGACAGGTTAGGTGTTAATAAAACATTCAAGCCAAGCTCTACAGACAGCAGACAACAATGGTCTTACCAAGTCAACCTCACAGTTCCATCTTCACATCCAGTTGCAATCCAACTTGATTTAGAAAATAAGGTACATTTATGATTATCTTCAACAAACACATCATCAGAGATAAAACACAAGGAATGTATCTCTCTACCATGGAACTGCATGTGCAAACTCTGAGGATATATCTTCCCATCTCTATTATGAATCCAGTGTCTATGTATATGTATCATTTCATCCTGGAAAAATAAATCACCCCGGACTAAATAGGTCTGATACCGAATAAAGTGACTGCTGGAAAAGCTTGAGAAAGTGCTATAATTAATTATACAATTGCAGCGCAAAATTTCAACTCCAATTTTCGTACTTTTATAACTTCTACCTCCGCCCATGTTATTGAAGCAACAGAACAGAAGGAAGCTAAACAAGATGACCAAAATTTTCTTTCAGATACCTGTTAGATATGATTGGGAAATTTTTGAAATGTGAAGACTAAGCACATACCAAGAAGGCAATCCGATGCAACTGGGTTCTATTAAACTTTACCTAGTCCATCCTCATTGTGAGGCTCAACCAATAAAAAAGGTGATACTGAAGCCATGAAAATCTTATAGAGCTCACATACAAGCCCAATCCATAAAATGACCTCAGATATAAAGAAACAGTAAATAAATAGATTTTCTAGCGAGAGATAAACTAATCCAAGTTCGAGCAGCAAAATCCCATGACTGATGAGCAGATGAAAATGTACTTTCAAACGGATAAAGCTTATGGAAATGCAAATTCATTACTAAATTTTTCTATAGGCAAGGGTTCAAAGCAGAGAGCAAACCTTGACAAAGGCAAAGCAGTTCTTCATCTCTGGCACATCACCTAGATAATAGGAATGAGGACGCCGCCATCCACCACATGGAATGTTCACCACCTGCTAATGCCATACATTATCATCACATCTAAAATAGGTGGTAATGGTATGCAGCATCGGGGTAAGTGAACCAAAAATATTAAATAAGCACAATAAAGAGAGAACGAGGTCAAAATACCTTATTATCATTAACTAAGTTCCATAGTATGAAATCCGCTGATGCAAAACCGGCTGCATAGCTGCTTGACAATCTATCACCGGAGTTCATGTCCACTGAAACATATTCAATCAAAGACAATTCTTTCACTTGCTTCATCCCTGTAAATTGCAAATTCTGCATTTCTTTATCATATTCCAGATAGCATATGCACCCGTCTGCTCCAGTCTGAACAAGAACAAAAATAAAAAATTGGAATCAACGTATACACAGCCATATCTGCACTTGCAGGTTAAAGTATTAAGAGTGCTCTCAATGTTATGTTCAGCAAATAGTTTAAATTTGGACCACCACAATTAGAAGGGTGGATAATGGAACATACTGAGCATATCTCAAGTTGATTATAACCAAGATCGGTCACAGAAACACTGGAGACACTTGAAATCCCATGAATTCCTTTGAAATGATTTACTGGAGGTATCTTCATTTCTTGTGCATCAGATATGCCCATCACCAGATTCTTTAGCAAAGGGAAAAGAACCATATTACCACGTACATCTCCACATGCTAGGACCTGTAATTCAGATTCCCAAAGAATTTCCATTTTTAAATTATAAACTAGTATATTCATCTCATAATATTTTAGTAGTCAAATATGAAAAATATTCCATGTCTCAGTCGTGATTAGTCATTGGACAATGTCATATTAAGGTTCATCTCTACATAAAAGCAATTTTGTTAAAATTCTATTTCAATTACATCATAAAGTCAGACTCTATCAAGAATCTTATAGTCCTCCACATAGAATCATTAAGCAACAGTGAACATACCAAAACTCTACCTACTCACCCCAAGAGGAATAAAATATTAAAATGTATATAGATGGATGGATTCGGATCCTTTCAAGTTAGCAAATACATGACAAAGTCATGTTAAGAGAGAGAGAGAGAAGCAAAATTAATTAATCGTACACATGTAATGGCAGGTCATACTATAACTAATCTATGCTTTTCTCTCAAACAACATGGCCAAAGCGAAGATGAGAAATCCAAATCCATACATAAATGAATACCTCTTCCTCCATGCATGCATCCAAACATATTATCCTCATTCCATAGTTTGATATGAACTCTGCTATACATAATATATTGTTACTCCTCATGGAGCTATGAAGATCAGATTGTGAAGGGTCAGGCAACCTCCAGAGTTTCAATGTTCCTCTAGGATCAGCTGTGAAGACATGCCTACACAATTGTGGCAACAGCGAGTGATAATATTTTATTAATTTGAAACAAAGCAAAATAAAATAAGAATGAAATAATAGTTTAAGAAACAGAATGGGCCAAACTAGAGAATACTGATATATTAGGATCTCCCATTTGATAGTGCAATGTGATATATATGGTAAAATGGAACTATGAGATGAGTATGATTAACATGGTATGAACTGTATGATTTTATGATCTGTCGACCAAAGAAAGGCATAGCTTGAAGTACGTTAGCAATCAGTGCATTTCTTTTCCCTGATTAAAATTAAGGAATTGAGTGAGTACAGAGTACTTTTTTTTAATTACACCAAGTTTTTATAGCGAGGCCAGGACACTCATCAGGAGAGAGCACAGAAGGATAGATTCACACCTCATCAACAAGTATCATGTATCTATGCATGGTATAAGAAATTCATTACCTAGGTCCCAGAGATTTACACCAATAAATACCCAACAACTGCCTCTCCATTTCAGTTGGCCAAGTAAAGCACAATCTCACTGTAGGAGTACAATCATCATAGGTAACTCCAATAATTGTCATATTTCCTTTACCATCTCCAATAGCAATCCAATCCTCAACACCACAGTCAAGTTCAAAAGAGTGCTTGGACAATAAATCCATACAGATAATTGGTGCCCCATTGCTGACCAGGATGAGCTGATTCCACTGAGCACCTCCAGTATCACACAATTTAGCATGGTAGAGATAACCATGATTGGTAGCAACATAGAGAGAATCCTGAGAGGAAAAGTGCAAACACCGAACATATTCACTCTTGCTGCACAGAAGAGGAGGCAAAAAGGCTGGTCATCATGGAAATTGGTAAACACAACTTACTATGGACCAAGGCATTTCAAAATCAGTTCCAAATCTAGTGACATTAGTAGTCATTCCAAGTGAGTTTATTATAATAATCCTACCTGTCCATATATCCAATATGCTCCAACACATTAGGGATGCAAATGGAAAACATCTGAGTCCTACCCAGGGACCCCTGTGCTGCTTCCAAGACCCTGGACAGAGAAGCATGAGGTCGATGTACTTTAATAGCAGAGTCAAACCCAGCAGTTATAAGAAGTGATGAGTTTGGGTCGTACAAACATCTCCATATTCCCCTTCCACTGTGTACAATAGAAAAGAATGCAAATATTTCGTTACGCCCCTAATTCCTCTTACGAGTTAAATTGTGATTGCAGCCGCCATAGATTCCAAATATTAGCAATGTTTCAACTCCCAACCATCAATAGTTTGTGTTTATAACTTACATGTGCTCCTTAATGACTTGCAGTTGTTTACCATCAATTCCCCACATACGGCATGTACAATCCTCACTGACAGTGACAATCAACTGCGGGAGCCCATAAGTCAATATAAATAGAAATCTATGTTGGCAAAATAAAAAAACAAATGTATAATGTTAATGTTCTCAAATACATTCAAAAAAATAGTGATAGTTGCTAACTTTAACTAAAAAAAAAGGTTTAGTTGTTTTAATATGTAAATTTAATTGAAGACAGATGTACTATATTATGAAAGATGACAGATGACAGTATCACTTTTAAAAGATAGTATTATTATTAATATTAATGAAACAGTCAGAAAAAAATAAAAATACATTATTGAAAAAATTAGTTGATGAAAATTGTTTCAACTAGTGGAATTTATCAATATCGGGTAAAAATTATTATACATGTGAAAATAATAATTGATTGTCAGATAAAGCTCAATTCTTAGCAGCAAAAGGTCACAAAAAATGACAACTTAAGAAGTAAAATGATTCACAAAGAATAAGCTAGCAGCACATGAATATCTTTACAAATATTATTGTACATTTCAATTTTTATACAGTTACTGGTCAGTGATAATTGAAGGAACAGGTTACAATGACTGAAGTGTCAAAGTTGCTGGCAGTGATTAAGGGAGACAAATAAAAGTAAAAATCATGAGCCTTGACAATAAGATTGTCACTGAGAGGCTTGTATCTCAAAGGTAAATAGACATTTCAATCAAATAAATTACATCAAAAAATAGAATGATGGTTTTATTTGTTAATAGTGATCATTGGAAGGGGAAATTTGGAAAACAGCAAGATTGGTGAGAAGTGGAAAATTTTATGAAATGACACTATATAATAATTATACCTTTTTTATTAGGGTTGGAGAAGCACAATATGAGATAATGAATAAAAATATTGGGAGCTAAACAATATCAGTGAAGATATTTTCTTAAGATAAAGCTTTTCATATGTATGAAATGAAAGGTCAAGGTTTCTTTTTGTTGTTTCATTTATTAAAAAATCATATTTAACGAATACTGCTGAATGGCTTACGTTATCAGAAATACAGCAGTCCCAAACCCGAGCATTATGTCCAAATAAGACAAGGGCAATGGGATCATGGCACAATGAATGTTCTCTTTCAATAGGAACACTCCAGACACGAGCACTGCATTAATAAAAGAAGAACAATCATTACACGTCATTATTTCTAAGAATGAACATAAATCAATGTCAGTAATACAATATGATTTGAGAAAACTAACTCACCTCCGGTCATCAGAGACAGATACCAATTTAGACCCACAAGATGACCATGCTATTCGAAAAATTGAACCTTCATGTCCAATAAGTTTGCATAGATGAACAGCCTTGTGCAGTTGATCCTTTAGTTGGCAGCAATCAGAGGATGAAATGCTCTGATGATCATGGTTTACTTTATGACTTGAAGATTCATTGTGTCGAGGGGCCACTTTCCAAACAATAATCTGCCCGAACCAAACTCTTTGAAGTAATTAAAAGAAAATAGAAACATCAACACATTAAACATCAGGCCATAACGAACTTAAGGAACTTTGGAAAAGGATAATAGCAAAGTTTAAGTACAATACTTCTATGAAGAAAACCAAAGACAATATTCAAGTAAAACGTAAAGGGATACAGTGCAGAAAAAAAAATCCTTGTGCACTCGAATAAAAATAACTAATGTAGTCATGTAGTGCCATATTGTGCCTGTTGCACGGCAGTTATGTTATATAATTATATTCCACCAAGATGATAATTAGTATTTGCTTGAAGTGTTTTTGCATGAGTCCTTTGGTACTAGTCTGTGGAAATAAACTGGATTGTGTAAGTTCTATTTGATCATTGTTATGATTTAGGGTTCGATAGCAGATGGACTATATTTGATCCATTATTAGGCATCTGGACCCAATTTCAAACAAATTAATAGTAAAAATGCTATCATGGATGGGGGACCAGGAGGGAATTTACATTATCAACAGTTCAGGCAGTGTTCTTGGTTCATTCTTATCATACACACCTAAACTTTCCATGTTGGAGCATGCTGTAAAACATTCAGCATTTGAACATTAAATATCAACATATATCTTACCTCGTTAAATATTGTACCAGACGCAACCCTGAGATCTTCAAGATTGTAACCCCATAATCGCATCGAGTACAAAAGGCACCGCACTATGATCCAATAACAAACAACACCCCACCAATTAAAAACAGAAAATAAAATCCACTAACAACCAATCCAAGTAGATAACCTGAAAAACTTACCTGGAGATTGAACCTTGAGAACTGCGTTAGAGTTAGAAATATCCCAAACATGAACCGAATTGTCACTGCATCCTACAGCAAGTAAATAACTCTCCCCACTGGAACGAGCTAAACATCCCTATGCAAAATAGAAAAGCAACACAAATTAGAAACAACAGAAGAACCATTCATTCATTATTCCAAAACCGAAACATGTTAAGTGTTAATTCCCACTAACCTTGAGGAAGCAAACATCCAAAACCCAGTGACCAAACTTAGGGAGCGAATTCACCAGCGTCAACTCTGGTCTCTCACAACCGCTATCAAAAGCGAAACTAAACAGTTTCACTCTCGTTTCGCCAAACACAGCAATCACAGTCTCTTGAGTGAAACTAGAAGCGATTCCGTGGACGCGAACTCCTTCGAATACAGAGAAGGATCTTATTCTCTTACTCAATTCTAAATCGTACACTGTAATTTCGGGACCCAAACCTGAAGCAAATGAAGTGTGATAATTAATACACGTGGTGCAATTGAAAGCGGTGAGAGGAAAACAATACCTGCGAGAAGAAGAGGAATGGAGAGATTGGGAAGGTGAAGAAAACAGAGAGCTGAGATGTCACCGAGGTAGGGACCACCGTGCATGCGCCATTCAGTTAACCGTTGCTCCTCCGCCACCGCCGTTGTTCGATTCGCCGAATCCATTTTGCTTCTTCAACGATGAGGTAAGGTAGGGTTTAAGCATGAAACCATTCAAGTGAAGGATTTATATTGCGCGCTGTTTCTTTTTAAATTATTCTGTTAATTTATTTTTTAAAAGAAAAGATTGTATAAATTGTTTTTAATTGAACTTCTAGCTAGATGAGTGTAGGATATTATTTGACATTTTCAAATAATTTACGGGTTTTTTGTTTGGTAAAATATACAATTATTTAAGAATTTTTAGATCAATCGTGTATTTTATTGGAACCTTCGTAAGAATCTTAATTAAAATAATTAAGAGAATTAGAACTGAGTAAGAGAATTAAATGATCCAAATATTATCATGTTAATTAACTTTTTATTTTTCATTTTTTTAACATTTATTTGATCTTACTCTACTTTAATCTATTCAAAGAAAAAAGAAATATCACATTTTAATCATTTTAGTTTATATTTTGTGTGATTTTAGTCTTCATGATTTTTATTAGCAAATAAGTTCCTTTTATTTGTTTTGATTTCTACTATTGAAACTAATGATTGTTACATGAAATTGTATATGTTTCGAAAAAAATTTCTGATCACCATTCAAAAAATTGTGCTAGTGATAGTAATCAACATCTCCTGTCAACGGTGATTAAAGAATGAATTGATTGAGTTCAATAAAAAAAACCTTCTCTAATCGAAGTTAGTTAAAATAAATAGATGTTTACCACAATCTTTTTCAACATTATCCAAAACTTCATCAACTAATGTAAAAAAAAAAAAAAAAAAAAAAAAACTTTAGTCATTAAACGAAAAATACCTAGTCAAAAATATTCCAGAGACATCAATCAAAGACCAATGCTAACTAAAAAATCAACCTCAATTTAAAACTAAATGTAAAAATAAAATTGTTCTAAATTATTATCTAATATAAAATCAATTTTAAAATATCAATCAATTTTACATCCCCACCCCTAATCATACTGTTATCTCAAATTTGTGCCGGTTGGACTATGTGCTTAATCGAACAAGTGATTAATTATACATGTAAAAATGATTAATTTTTTCTTTTGGTTGAAATAAATAAACACAATAATAGATTGTTAACGACATATGAACGAACAGACTTATTTAAACACTTCTAACTATTAGCTAACATACATTAAAAAATATAAAATCCTACAAATCTCACTTCTAAAACATTTTTTCATCTTTGGGCTTGTGGAATACCTCCAAAATTTGATTTACCCCTCACACTGCTCCTGCAAAGGAGACATGGACTATAATCGAGAGGATTATTCATTTTCAGCAGGTTGCTAGTTTCAATGGAAAAAAATTACCCTTCTCTAGAGAAGGTGCTCGCGGAAGAAAAGATATGACATAGTTTAGTGCTACTGGATGGAAAACTATAACATGTATCTTCTACAATATTTCCTTAACATTTTCTGAAAACCTTCAAATTAACTTATTATTTTGGTGTAACATCTTCAATTTACAATATCGTTTCTAAACAATTTTTGCAAAATTAATTCATTCAACATAAATTAATTTAAAATGAATTCTACAAAAAATATAGATCAAACATGTTTTTTTTTCATTTACCAATTTTTATTAGCACTCCGGATAGCCCAAATAGCCGACACGGATTATACTATTTGACCTGATCAGTGGCAGCGAACGTAATGCAATTGCAGATGATAGATGGGCATAAGACTGCAAATTGTCTCGTAAGAAACAGTGCCACTTTCGCACAAAACAAAGAGTACACTCAAAACCATACTTTCATATGAACACTTGTCTTGATCAAAATCAAAGTATACCCCAAAACCAAAAAAGTAACCATTCAGGAAATGGTGTTTGGTCTTCAACCTGGCGACAAAAGTCACTTCCCAGCTTGATATCTAACTTAAAATCCGACATAATAAATAATCACTGTCTAAAGCTAAAACCAAATTCATGTTTATATTGCAGTTTCAGATGGCTTTGGCCAGCCAGTTAAACTGCATTTGAAACTCCATGTTTTAAAGTAATGGTGAAGTAAAATTAAGGAAAAAGTTTATGACCTCCACCATTTCGCCAAACACCTCGCACAGGCAAACCTCCTCCTTCAGAGTCATCCTTTTGACCTTCTGAGTTGTCTGCCATTCCAGGATCTGATTGATCAAGAAGGGCTGAAACAGAACCATCTCCAAGGCGCACTCTGAGGAACTTAGAAGTTTTCTTGCGTTGCTTGTTCCCACCACCCCCATCCTCTCTATTTTGATTAGATAAATTGCCATTGGATGTTTCTGTCTTGCCACTTAGCTTCATCATAGGTTGACTACCAGAATTTGTATCAGTCCGTTGCTCAATTCTTAATTTGCCTCTATCACTACGATAATCACCCTTTGATAGCACCTCCACCTTCTCTTCTGAAGATTTAAAATTAGCCTGCAGCTGATGTACTGTGCCTAAAAAGCTATCTGCTAATTTCTCTGTGGTGTTACTCCCCCTACCATCGATGGACTTACCTTTACCTTTTTTGTTTACATTGCTGTCTTTGAAATTGGTGCTAGTGCTGCCTCGAACCAAGTTACCTTCCGGTAAAGCGTTTCTTTGCAAACTAGCGTTGTAGGCGTCAACAAGCTCTTTCTGCTTCTGAGAATCCGGGCATAGTCTAGCCAACTCAAGCACAAGATGAGACAAGCCAAATTGCTGCACATAGTCCAGATATGTGCCCGTATCTACCATGCCTTGGCGATACTGGGCAGATATATCTTTAAATAAAGTGTATCTGTCTTCATCAAAATCAAGACCAGCACGAATCTTTTCAACCAAGGACTTATTAGCAGACTGAACATTTTCCACGTTCGATGAAGACTGGCGGTTTACAGGTGCCTTACTCACCTGTGCAGCAGAAACTGGAGGAAAATCAGAAATTGAAACTTCAACAGAGTTGTTCTCCATCAGATTTGGAGCAGATGCAGAGTGAACAATTCTGCCATTGTCACGTGTGTCCCTTGATGAACCAGCAGGTAATTGTCCTTGAGTGGTTCTCTGTGTAGCCTGAATAGAACCAGCATAAGTTGATTGTGAAGGTCCACTGTTAATTACTGCCTTTATCTGCCCAGTGTTACGAGACACTCCAAAAGTATTATTTGTCGACTGTTTAGATTGTGAATGATTACTTGATTGTACCGGTCCACGACTTGCTGCTGGCCAAGCATTGCCAACATTAATAACAGATACATTTCTGTTGCCATGCCGACGCAAACGTGCGGCCATAGTGTTACTGGATGAACCTTCCAATTCATGTTTGGACCTTTGCTGGCCATTGCTGGAAGCTATGGGCAGCGGTGGGAAGGAAGAATCTTCCAGTGGTCCATTTCTAGAGCTATGCCCCAAGGCTTGAAGGTATCTTGCAGCTGATTCAGAACCTTCTGTAGCTAATGATTCAAATGGCTGAATTATAGAATCAACATCATCATTCCGGTCATCAACATGAACTTGACCACTACTTGATGTCGATCGATCACGAAACGTTTGCTCTGCATTAGCTGTCTCCAAACTAGCTTCAATGGCTATAGACAGTTGATTTTCAGATTGATCACGACGAAAAGTACGGCCTCTTCCACGGCGTTGGTCATGCTCATTACCATGTCTATATCGAAAGCTAGTTGGTATCTGTAAGGGAGGTATAAAAGCAACAGTTATTTCAATAAGCAAGTGAAAAAGATCTAGGAAGTAATTTGTCATCACTCATCAAAAACTGGCAGAACAAATGGCCATGAGGATATTTTTTAAAAATTGAAGATTGTCATTGTACATGCCTGAAGAGCAGCATTACGCTTAGATCGTGACATCCGCCCTCCATGTTCAATAGTATTATGCCTCTAAGCCATAGACAAGGAAGAGAAGTTCAGCAACAAAGGAATAACACTGACAATAACACACACGTATCTAATAATTTTGTGGTAAAAGATAAACAATCAACATCCAAATGCACAACCATGGAGTATCATGAGCAACAACATGAACAACACAGACACGTTCCAAACTAATCATTAAAAATGAGAAATGAAATAGAAAAGATCCATGCACTACTACTACTCAGTCACCTTCATCTCTGCTTCAGATTGAAAAACAACAAATTTCTTAGAAAGGCAAGCCTCATCTTCACATAAGAAGTGCTCCTGACGGAAGTGGATCTGCACCAGAAGACATTTATTAATATAATATTTTCAGTTCAAAAGAAAGGAACAAACTGGAAAACCATCTAGTTAATTTAGTTAATAAGAGTAAAGAAAAGCCTAATGCAGATATCTTGCCTCTAGGTCATCATAATTCTTATAATATTCATACTGCCCTGGATGTTGCCTGCATTAAGTAAAAATATTATTAAAATCTTACATTTAAGTCACATCTATTGAGCACAAGACTAATTGGTTGTTACCTTTGGCATATATGACAAGTATAATGTTCTGTAGACATGTGCATGTATAGTTCGTTGTCCCCATAAAATGGAGTTCTGCAGAATTCACACATGGGATGCCCCATAAAACCACCTCTCTCACTCTCACTTCCATCCACCTCAGAATCACCTGTGCTTATGTGCTGATTCAACTGTGGTTTGGTATATAATTTTTGCTCACATATAAAAACCTATGTCATAGAAATGATTACAAGACTCAGAATCAATCAAAAAAGCAAAACAAAGAGTACAAAGTCTGTTATCCAAAAAAATCATGAGTGGAACACAACAAAATTCCACCTTCCTCCCCTCCAAACACAAACTGCACATATGCAACTTATGTTGGTGGAATAAATGACCCTTCAACTGCCCTATATTCCTAAACTTTGCACGCCGCCTTGAAGCAGCATCCTGTGGTTGCTCCTCCCTCTTGTCACATACACTGCACGAAAGTCTACACATAGCCTTGATCATCTTGTAATGGTCTACATCATCAAAAAATGCATTTGTATCCTCATGGTACCAGTATGAACCAACCCTGCCCTCCCTTACCTCTGAAGGAAGGGTCAAAAAGTCATTAATCATCCTCGTATAATCTCCAAGAGCCTGAGAATATGCAGTAAAACAAATCGACGACATCAGAAGATAGCACGCATTAAAATAATGTAAAATTAACAAATCAAGCCCTACTGTCAAGATTTTAAGCAAACACGAAAAGCTGAGAGGCTACAATTTTGAATTAAAACTATGGTTCCCATACCTAGTCATGAATGGATAAATTCAGTGGTTTAGAAGCAACAGGGTTAAAAAAAATATATATATATTCAGAGACAAGCATGCTATTCTGGATGTATTACAAAGAAGTTAATGGAAAAGAGAAAAAAAAAAAAAAAAAACAAGTACTTCTAGTTCAAATAACATATCCACACTTCATTACATTAGTTCAATAACAAAATTCCATAAGAAAACAAGCACGCCATGTTTAAATTTCTCATCCCGAAATGCATAAAAAATAAGTGGCACAAAGACAAGTGACAGTGATCTTTGTAGTAGAAATTCCACAACGTGCTTCAAATTAGGGCATGAATAACACATGACAACTTCAAACTACAATTAACACACATCATAAACTCATAATCAAATACAAAAGTAAGCATAAAAGTGGAAATTCTAACTGAGGCAATCCAAAAGTTTAAGAGTAGCAATTAGCAAAGACTCCTCACTTAGGGCAACAGATAAAAACAACAATCGAATCTACAATCAACAAAAACCAATAAAATTTAAGGTTTTAAATATCATTGGGAATTGGGCATAACCTTGGTGATGAATACGACGTTGCACTCAGTCTTACAGATGCAGCAACGGCGATCGTCGCAGATGAAACGGAGGCGTGCGACGCACGTGGAGCAGACCTCCCGGTGCAAACAGGGACCGTACGCAACCCATTCCAAAGGCTCAGCGCAAACGGCACAACAGTCATCCATCTCCTCTCCCTTGCGATTGCTGAACGCAGAGAGTGCAAACCCTAATTTCAGTGACCGGATCACGAGACGAGGGAGGTTGGGTTATTGCAATAGGGAGTGAAAGAGAGAGAGATTGGGATTCTAGGGTTTGAAACGATTAAGGTTCGATTTAATATTGGAGTGCTGGTTTGCGATGTGCGTGGGGCGGAAGAAACACAACACCGGGAGATAATTGAAGATTCGGAGAAGGGTCGAATATATAAACTACGTCAAGATGTGCGTGCGTGCGTGTGCTCTAATTCTACTATTATAGTTCGAGATAAAATAAAAGGGGTTTCAGCCACCGCTTCATCAAACCAAATCCAACCCTTTGCCCTTCCACTTCTTTTTTTTTTCCTTTTTTTTTTTTTTTTTAGCTTTAAGAAACATTAAAAGAAAAAAGTCTTGAAAGAGCATGGTTACAATAGCTATTTTATCACGTTGTAAATGATTAATGGTTAAAATGTAAATTTGGTACTTGAAAGATGGGTTGGGGCCTAGTTACTTTATGAAAGATTAAAATTTATTTTAAAATTTTTTAAAATGGTTTTTATTATTTACATTAGTATTTGGAATAGCACCTGTTAACTAATGTCATTAGAAGGGTGTTAAAGTGAAACTAATCTTTCATGATATTAATACAAATATGATATGTCAACTCATTAAGGATAAAATTAAAATTTTTATTATAATGTGAGCTCGACACATGTAAAATTAGAGAAAAATAATTTATTATATGATAAATATTTTAAGAAGTTATGCAGACATCTCGTATTATTGATTAAGGTGTTTATTTTTTTTTATTGTAGATTAGGTATATAAATATTTTAACCCATTTCAAGAAAAAGGTAAATTATTTCTTTACCTCCATTAATTTGTAAGGAATTTAATGTAAACTTCAAAGAATTGAATAAAATATCTCTATCGGTGTGTAAGGGATTCAATGTAGGAATCAAAAGTTTATAATTAAAAATGTGTATTTAAATATAAGATTGAATTGAAGAGAATATTCAAGAAATGAATTATAATTTTTTAGATATTTCTTACTATTGTTGAGAGACTGAATTAAAACAAAACATTTCTTGTAATTGAGAGTTGTTTGCTTAGCAAGACAAACTCCTCATCTTTGTTCTTTAAGTGGTGTTATATTTTGCTTGCCATTAAAAAAACTCTTAATTTCGTTTGAGCTATTATAATTTGAAAAAAAATATGTATTATAAATCGATTTGGAAGACTTTTCTTTCATTGAGGTATGAGTGGACGTGAATGTCATTGCAGTAATTAGTGTGAATCATCCTCCTCTTATCTTAATGGCTTGGTTAATGATCATTTATGTCAAGCTGTTTCAATCTATTACCTTCTTCTCTGTGTATGTGAAGTTATTTCAGTACATTACCTCCCCTTTACAATGACCTTTTATTTTAAGTATTTAAAGTGGCAAACCTGATACATTTTCATTAAATTCATTCAGGACATGCACATGTCAATGAACTTTATGTTTTTATTTCACATCAATCCTTGTATCACCTCACTGTTATGATAAAATCTTCAATTTAATCATTGGTCACGTATATTTTTTTATTGATCAACGTACTCTTACAATAACATAGCTAATAAAGATAAAGATTTTTTTTTAAAAATTAGTATTTAAATGTTAATTAAATATAAGTCTATCTTTCCTAAAATGACCATTTAAATATAGTCATTTAGTTATGTTACATGATTGTAACATAAGATATGATAACCTTATTTAATTATTTATCTTATCATATTGGTCAAATGTATGAAATAATATATATATTGCTTATCTCAGCAATACATAAACAAATATCTCATTGATCAAAATTAATAAAAATAATTAAATTAATCACTAGTTATTATTAATAAATTTGAATTTTATTTTGAAAATACCTATAAAACTAAATGATTTAGATAGAGGTAATTCTTACTTTCATAATAAGGGGATGTCTTATCAGTAGATAAAGGGCATAGAAAGAAATTAACAGTTAATTAATACAATGAAAAGTACATCTTTGTTTCTTAAATTAGAATAAATGCTCTCAATTTTTTTACATATATAAGATCGAAAGTACAGTGATACTATACCTTCTCCATATAAAATAATATGTAATAATATACATAATTATTTTTGGAGATAAGTTGGAAAAAGTAAAAGTAGCTCATACCGAAAGTGTACTTGTTATTAATGGCCTGATCAATAGCACTATAATTGTTTGATGAAAGTCAGGTTAATAAAGTTATAACATCGGCAGAAAGCTTAAATAATGATAATTGTTTCTTTGTGACCAAGTTTTATGTTAAGAGTGGAAACCACTTGATAATAAGGATTCTAATAAAAAGGGAAAAAAAACGTTAAGAGTGGGTTTAATGGTTTCATAAATACAAAAATTGATAATTTGGATAAGGAAATTGAACCTAAGTTAGTGGGATTAAGATTTGAAATAAACAAAAAAAAAAAAGGAATACAATGAAAAAAATATTACTTATTCTTACAATTATTTAGTACTCCAATCAATTAATTTATTCACTAAAGGATCGTGATTTAGACAAAAATTATTTTATTGAGACAAAATCTTTTACTGAGACAAAGATTCAATAATAAAAAATGGTCAATAACTATTTTTTTTCAAGTCTTTTAAATTTAGGTTATTAATTATTTGCTTTTGAAATATGTTTATGTTTATAAAAACGAAACTTGATGGAAATATCATAACAACAATGATTCAAATTTAAGATGCGTCCATCTATATCAACCTCCAACAATAAGAATTACCAAGAGCATACCGAATTGTGCGTGCATGCCTTCAAAAGATCAAATCGCAACAAGATTGAAGGTGTGTACGATGGAAGAAGAAAGAAAACATTGCAAATAAATAAATAAATTTAAAAGCATAGTTGAGACAGAAGTCGAGCAAAAATGACAATTGTGTGAATGACAACTCCAAAAACACCAAACAAATACAACCTAAATATAGGATGAGAAAATTTACTAAATGATCCTTAAAATATTGATCAAAACAATAAAATTAAATGAACCCCCCACTCTTTAATTGCAAAGTTACATAATAGTAGGAAATCTTATCACAAAAAAAGAACTTATTATCAAATGAACCAGTAAACCTTTTCACGTGAAATTAAGCATCGTTCTTGAGATATGAAATTGAGCATGTTCTTAAAATGTGAGACAATACATATCCGCGACAAACATGCCCGAATCCAGTTGTTTCGGAACTTCCCATGTCAATCAAACTAATATGGCCTAAAAAATGCTTGAGGGAACAATCTTGGGAGAATCGTATTTTTCGCTCGCACTATCAATGAATACAAGCCATAGCAAGGGACGTGAATTATTGCCAGGCACAAATACCTGCATCGTGTGTACATTCCTCAGTGAAACCATTTTATGCAAGAGAACCAAAAAAATTATTACATGATCTAGAACTATAGTATTTGCTAATTCCCACGTAATAGGTAAAAAGCTTTTGAATTTTTAAGAATTAAAAAATTTAGTTACATATCATGTAGAGATTATTTGAAAATAATAGTCTTGGATCATATAATAATTTCTTATAACAGAGCAAATTAGAAAGGACTCTAAGCAATTTTATAGTGTGTCACTCACCAGATAGGAGCCCACTTGTTATTAAGCTCAAGAAAGGGATATGGCCACCTGTATGGGAACAACGACATATTACATATGCTTACAACTAATGTTAAAATAACAACTTTATTACATTAATTCGTAGCCAAACAACCAACTAACTCACAAGACACATATGTTGTATGTATTTTTTTATTATTATTAATTTTTCTTCTTTAATCCTTTTTCTTGATATTTTATAACACATTGTATGCATATTTAAGTTGTATACCGAATATTTCTCTTAAAATAAAGCTTGTGGTTGATAAAGGAAAGGAAAGGGAGGAAATGCAGCTATCTTACCATTTAAAACCAAAGGCATGGATGATCCATTGAAAAATGACGTAACCACAGCTCCAGAGAACAAAATAGGAGATTCTAAACCAAGGAAATGGCTGGCAATGAACGCAGCAATATCATAACCATGAGCAGGATATAGATAAGTGCTTAATGCTTTTAAACCAGTGGTTGCTTGAATTTAGAAAAAAAAACTTGGATACAGTTCCTTTGAGTAACTTTTGTGTTGTTCTGCTTAGTTTTATTTCAATATTCTTCGTAATAGTAAAGGTCTATGTTAAGATTAATATAAACATAGGTTACCGAAGTAAAATTCTAATTCTGGTTATAGAACTCTATCACAGTACCTCAAGAAATGCATCTTAGTTTTCTTCATAAATTTATTCAAGGGTATATGGCACTTACCAGATTATTAAGAGCTGTTTCCAAAAGGAGGAACACTGCATTCAATGCATGCATGCAACCCATCAACTGTCAAGTTCAGGCCAATAAAAATCAATGTTATTTTCTTTCTTACAGGGATGAATTCTTATAATCAAATAGTATATACAGAATTAATAAGGTTGTGGATGAGGATAATGTTACACTATGGGAGTGGAATTAGCAATGAGCAGGTGAAATCATTATTCACTTGTTTATTCAATCAATCTAGAGTAGAGTACTAGGAGGATTTTGTAAATGATCATTAGCTGGAGGTAATTCTAGTGCTTGTATGCAGAAATACAGTGAATGAAAGGAGATAAATTAATATGCACTAATAACAAAAACAGTTCAGTTTACAGAAGGGTTACACTTACCAGGCTTAGTCTTAAATGAGAAATTGATAAGAATGGGACTATAATACACCAAAACACAATGTCTGTTAGGATGGCAGCCCCTGCACATGTCTGTTAAATGCAGCATATCAATTCAACCTGAATAGTGTTAGCAAATAAGAAAAAAAATAAAGGAATAACAAAAGGAAATAAAAATTTATTCAAACTAAGTTCTGGTAATGGTTATAGACTGCAAAAGCACATAGTGGCTTATAAACTGCTCTTTTTACTGTCTTTCTGAGTCACCGAGTTCCCTATTAAAACACAAATTTATTTAACATCTTGCATACATTTTGGCTGTTACATTTAGGCCTACGAGCAAGCATAAACCGGGGGCATAAAGTTGATGTTAATAAGTGGCAATTTTCTTTCCAATTTTTTCGGAGGAAACATTGAATTCGATGTGTTTTACCAACCTGATATGTAGTTTGCATGAGGTAACCCCAAAACCCTGCTCTTTGTTGAAACTTGTTTACATCATATCGGCTTTCCAACTTAATGGAAACCTTGGCTTCTTTCTCTTGAGAATCAATTAAGTTTGTGGACATTGTCTCTTCTACATCCCTTCTCAGAAACTCAGCTTCTTCATTGTGAATGAAAGGTTTTTCATTAAAGAACTGCCAGCATCCATATGCAGATGCAATGGTCCCCATCTGCATTCAGAGTTCCAAAGAAGTAATGAATGCAAAGTAAATGCTAATTATAGAAAGAACAAAATTTACATGCAATTCTTTAAGTGCTTTTAGTATTGTTCTCAAATAAGAATGGAATTTCACCTCTGCAACATACAGTGACCTTTAATAATGCCCACAAACCATTTTTACCGGTAAAACTCTATTCTAATTACAGAACAAAACTAAGGGCCCGTTTCATGTTTTTCCAGCGCAAAGACTTATAGAAGAAAGAAATAAAATTTAGTTATCTAAAAATTAAAATTAGGTTTTCATTAGTTAATTTGTAGAAAGTCCTATATCTTTTAGAAAAATTAAAAGAAAGAGTTTCTGTCAATTTGCTAATGAAAAACTAATGAAGAAGTACATTTCAATTTTTTCTTCTTATTTCGTCTTTTAGGAGAAATTGACCCAAAACCATAAATCTAAAACTAGTTAAGAAACTATAACTTGGTCTAGTAAAAGCATTCATAAAAAGCAACAATTGTTGTATAGGGCTTCCACTAATTCCTACTTTCCTAAAGAACGTGATTCGCAGTGAACCTTAGATAATGAATTTAAAACAGATGGGATTGTCATTCTTGTCATACCGCAAAATATATGGTAACCAATGTGAAAGTCCACCTGCAAATAAACACAATACAATTAAATGTTCTTCATAGTATAAAAACACTACGCTTGGCATGCTGTTTCAATTCCCTCCAGAGTTTTCTAGCCAAGGGAATATATTAAACATTGCTGGGGCAAGCCACATTGAAAGAAAGGTAAGTAAAAGAAAATAACATCTTAATAGGCATAACATTTCTGAATCGGGTCGGCATAGATAGAACCGGTACTACAAATGGTAGTTTTAGAGCAATAAATTAAAAATTTGATTTACACCCATATAAGACATGAGTGTGATAAGAAGTACAATAAGTAAAAATTGTAACTTTGTACGAGAAGAAAATCATACTCTGTGTAGTAAAGAAAGATGCTTGCATCGTATAAGAGAACATCCCAAAGTAAGAACAAGAGCATGATCACAAAGGAAAGGAAACGTGTACAAAGGAGGCAAAAGGGGTGCAATCCTTTCCAACAACTAGTCCATAGCTGTGAGGTGCTAACATGCCCTCTTTGCAACACATTCACGACAACTTCATCGTCTGGTCGAGACAATAAAAGGCTCACATAGGCTGTCTCAAAATCTCTTTTTGAAGCTCCCTCGTTCATCACCAACACCCACAAGGCACCCACAAAGGCCACTCCAACTATGCCAAAGCACACAAAATCATACCATGCTATCTCCAATCCCATGGTTGTTTGTTTTTGTGACTTGGTTAGTTACCAAGGTTGTGGATAAGACACAAAGGCTTTAGAACTTGCTAGTTAATTAACCATTAAGCAACAAGCATAGTCACACACAGACACATCTCTTGCGTCTGGGTTCTGAATTATTTTCACATGGGACTGGTAGTTTAAGTTTGAATGTCAGGTTCTGGATCGTTCTGAGTGAACTTTGACAAATGGTTCCAAGCGTTTAGAGACATGAATTTGGTGTTGAATTCCACTCGTGGGTATTGAAGTTTAGATGAGACAAAGTTTGGTACACATGTAGATGGGAAAAATAGTTTCAAAATTACAAAACATGAGTTTCAAAATAAAAATTAAAAAATAAAAACATGTTTTTTTTCCCTTTAAAAATGTAATCCCAAAAATTCCTGTTGTTTCTTGTTTACCCTGATGGAAAGGAGTGAAGAGTGGTTTAAAGATATAGGTAGGCTTTTATAAGGAACTTGGGCTTAAGCATGTTCTTAGGGAAGTAATTTTGGGCTTATTGTCATGCTATGAATTTTTGGACTCCTTGCCACAGCATTACTAAACATCTGAAAATCAAGACCAATAAGCCCGTTTCAGTATTTGGATTTTGTGTTGCACCCTGCCGCTGTTAATTCCACGCAAAACAAATGTGGCAAGTAGGGGTTATAATAAAGCTTCTTGCAGATTTGGTGGGCGGCATATAGCGATGCTACAAAGTTAGAATATTAATGTGTAATATTAAAATAATAGTATGATACAAAACTGTGTAAATATAGATAATATATGAGTAAGTGTATATATGTATAGCATTATTTATTATATCATTGCTACAAGATCAATATGTGAATCTAAGAAATATGTGGTTTTATACAAGTCGCCTGCACTGGTTGGCTTCAAATTAATATTAATAATACCTTTTCTCCACCTTGTTCTTCAATCGGTTGACTTCAAAAATATTCCACAGCTGTGATATTCTCTTCTTAATGAAACTGAGAGATTAGGAGGGTGTACTTTCTAGAAACTTAGTTGCAATGCAAGAGTTCATGAATCACTAATATGGTTTCCCAATAAATACCATCACTTCTTCAACATATGCATTGCAGTTATGGCCTTTATTAATTGTAGTATTTAACAATTTATTATTCTCTATATTCATTTTTTCCTTCTAACAATGTATCTGGATGTATTCCTATTAGATTTTGATGAATACTTGTAGGGTTACTCTAATTGGTGTTAAAGAAAATGTATACAACACTTACATTACATTTAATCATTTATCATTTATTAAAAGTTCACGCGTTTTGATCTTCCTGCTAGTGTGGGGTTGTCAAACGACAATCTGATTAATTGGATTATACACAAAGTCTACCTCCTCAGCTTCAGAGGTATAAAATAATTTTGATCATGTGCCTGTGATGACGCAAACACGTAATCTGTTATTTAAATTTTACTTCATCCAATTCAACTAATGGTTATTGTACTGCCACGTGAACTTAGCAATAATAGCACAATATGCAACACCAAATACGTGAAGTGAGTGATAGATAATTAGATATGTAATTGCCTTAAATGCTTGGAAAATTACTTCTCGTAGGAAATATTTGTGTTTTTTACTAATTAAATCAAATTTAGCATAGTATACAAAACCATAATGGCAAAGCCTAAATAAACGGAACAAAGAGAATGAATAATACATTTGTTTTTGACTTTCCTGTAGTTAATTACTAATTAGTTCCCATTGTGGTGGTTCTTCTTTGTGGTTTGCGTGCCGCGTAACAGTGTATGAATAATTTCTAACGATAGTGTGTGGTATAATTGACCTACAATCATGCTCTTCAAACAAAAATTAGGGATTTTATTCTTGAGTTCATATTTACTGAAAATATATTGTTTTATAACTGATGTAATAAATCTATATAAGATATTGGGATTGTAAATGAATTAGTGATTGAGATAAATTTTGACATATTTTTACAATATACAAGAAAAAATATATATTTAATCCCTAATTAATTAATAATGATTAGGATTAACTCTATTTGTATACTTTCACAGTATTAGACTGTTGTATAAATTTTTAAATTTCAAATGTATACGACTATTTTTCGATAATATATATCAATTGTTGAAAAAGTATTCAATTATCTTTAAAAAATATATATAAATGCTTAGTAAGAAGACGGCTGACTAGTATCAGAGTTAATTACTAAGTAATTTTCATATCTTAATTTTTAAAATAAGAATTTAAATAGATATTATCGTATTCTTAATACACAGATAAAGTTTTGCATCTATAATTCATGCAATAAAAAATTATTAAAAATAATTCATGTAATAAAAATTTGTTAAAAGTGGACACAAATTATCAAAGTGAAAAAAAAAATTGATTGAAAAAGATAACTGGAAACACCTAAAGGTTGTATATCTCCGTATCAATTTGTTTTGGAAGTTAGATAAAATTAGTTTTGAATCATCAAATATAATTAAAACATACTTATTTAATTTTAATTAAAATTTATATTAAAACAATGTTCATCAAGATGTTGAGAAGTTAATTTATACAAATAGAGTTACTAGCTGCCAAAGCAAAATGAATCTTTCAAATTGTAAATATCAACGCTGGAATCAAACCTACAGCATGGTCCTTAGTGGCCGACAATTTAGCCGCAAATGACATTACCCAGAGTATAATGAATGGCTATAATTACTTTAACATTTTTGTTAAGTAAAGATGTTCCCTATGACATTTCAACTTAGGGGCACTACTACTGCATACTAGCATGCAACGACCAGAAAAATAAAATTGGAGATTGATGCTGTTGAGTACCAATCTCTTGTTGAATTATGCCCAATCAAGTTGAAATAAACATGGTTTATAATGGGAAAATATGATTAAAAGTATTGAAATAAATATTCATTAACTTTCTTAACTTTATTCACAACTAATTTTTATGAAAATTTATTGATTACTTTCTTTTAATTGAGTTTTATCTCCTAATTACTATGTTTCTTTAAGTAAGTTGTTAACAAAAGGATCTTGTTAAATGGATCTTGCTAAACAGTATTCTTACACACTAAATAAAGAATTTAAAATATTATTTAATATATAAATTATGATGAGTGTAAAAAAGGTTTTGGATAAGTAATTTCATGTATTTGTTCTAATTAAATAATTGTTGGATCAAAATCTTTTTATATCTAATAAATTATCCTTGAGTTCATCTTGATTCAAGTTGAATCAATTATATTATGAATTAGTAATTTATCTATTGGTTTACTCACAAAATAAATTTGTTATTGAACTAATTATTTAAAAAGTTGTACAGTCACAAATAGCGATGCAAAGTTTTTTTTTTTTTTTATAAGATGAATCATTTTACTCCCTTATTTATTTTATATGATGAAACAAATCATAAATTAAGAAATATAATATATTTTCGTATTCCAACGTGTTTTATTTTTATTTTCGGTCATTTATGTATATTTTCAATAACTTGTTATTGATAATTTTATTTTCATTAACTTCCTATTCATTATATAATTTTTGCCTATTTAATAATATATATAATTATATTGTTTTTTAATTTTAATTTAATATTATTTTAAAAAATATTATTTTTATTGAAATCAATTTAACTGCCATCCAACTTTAGACCCTTGAAATGTATCAATATCACCACCTATTTAATGACACACACAAACATATATATATATATATATATATATATATATATATATATATATATATATATATATATATATAAAAAAACTTGGAAAAAGAAAAGAAACAAGGGGACAAGAGGGGGACAAAGGAAAAGAGGAGTGAAACAGTTGAGCCTAAGAACCTAAACCCAAGATAAAGAAAACTTCATAGAAAGCAAACAGGCTTTTGAATCACAAACAGACAAGGTTGATTGATGATTTATGCTTTGAAAATACAAACAAAGTGCAGAATTATTAGTAGACTGCATATCAAAAAAAGAAAAAAAAGAAAAAAGAAAAGTTCCCAGTAACGAGGTAATTCGACGCACTGCATGACATCACATTATTTTCAACTTGAAGGGACAAGAAAATCAATGCCAATTAATCAAACACAAAACTATTAGAGTCTACAGGTGCGAAAGAATAACTCCGATTAACCACAGAAAATCCACCATCAACCACCAAGTTATGACCACTGATGTAAACAGCTTCATCAGAAGCTAGAAACAGAACTGCTTCAGCTACATGCCGAGCCTTCAACACAACACCCTTAAGATTTGCCTGTGAGCAACTACTTTCTTCAACTTGTTCTGGTTCAAAGTTGAAAGCTTTGCATGCAAGAGGTGTTGCAACGCCAAAAGGGGATACACTATTAACTCTTATTCCATATTGTCCAAGTTCACTACAAGCTGATTTCACCAACCCCAAAAGACCATGTTTTGATGCTGTATAACTATGAGGACCACTTCCTCCAACATTAGCAGCAACACTAGTGGTGCATATGATGGATCCTCGTATGTTATTTGCAACCATGGCACGTGCTGTGTGCTTAATTGTTGCGGCTACACCGCGAACATTTGTTGCCATAATGTTGTCAAAGTCGTTCAGATCAAGGTCTAGGATTCCAGATAAAGATCCTATTATGCCAGCGTTGCTGAACAGAATATCTATGCGACCGTGTTTTTCCAAAGTGAATTTCACAGTTTCTTTAACTTGGTTTTCATCTCTTACATCACAATGATGGTAACACACTCTCTCTGAACCTATGGAACCAACAACTTCAACACCTTTTTCGTCTTGAATATCTGCTGCAACAACAACTGCTCCATGTTCTGCAAACAATCTCACTGTCTCTTCTCCAATCCCACTTGCTCCTCCAGTGATTAGAGCCACCTTACCCTCCAACCTGCAATATAATTTTTCATACAAAATAATATTAAATACTTTATAAAATTACTTTCAGCAATATATATTAAATACGTCTTCTAAAATGTGAAATTAAACATATCATAAATCAAGTAATCAAAATCTAGCAGGATAAGTATAAATCTGAATGAACAAAATTAACTATAAGACCAAATATGATGTTACACAAACACAAAATAGAAAATTAAAGAGAAGAGGGTGAAGTGAATGAGTATGAGATAGATCTAACTAGGGGCACCTTTGTTTCAGCATTGGCAGTGATTAGTGAGTGAAAGAGTGAGTTCCTTGTTTGGATGGTCTATCCCCAAAACCTGGAAATAAAGCTCTTGGAGTTGGAGTATCCCTAATAATGATAACCTATATTTATAAGGTTTATAGATTGCAAAGCTCCAGGTATATGGTGCTAACTAACTGTTTCATGTTCATTATAATCGTGATTAAGTACTTTTTTGAAATATAATTGTGGTTAAGTATTAATTAACAACTTGTCTTATTGATCTTATATTTGAAAAATATGGCTAATCAGATATTTCTTGTGGCAGATATTCAAACTAATGTGGAGATTTGAGACTAATCCACTTTCTTTGCTTTGTTAAGGATACATGATCAAATAAATATATAAGTGAACTGTGGCTGAAGAAATTTGATTATGCACTCTTTATTTAGGTGAATTCCACGGTTTCCAACTAAGTATATAGCATATAAAATTCATTACACTCTGTTTCGAATCACATGGCCTTCATTATGCTTTTAATGTTCAGTTGAAAGGTCAAGCATTCCAACTCGTACAAACTACACTATCATTTACTTTTTTATGCAATCATATACAATTATAGAATTTAATTGATTTCCAGATGTTTCATACTTTATTATATAATTCCATGCCGATTGAAAAAAAATATTAATATCCTCCTTTTTTTTAAATAAACTAATGTCACCCCTAAAAAATTTTGTAACAAAAAAAAAATAGACGAATGTTGAGATATTGTTGTCCGCACGAAATATCATTTGATTATTTATTTTCAAATTTATACTTACATATCAATCAAGTGTCAATTGGTAATTATTTTTAAGATAGAATTTAGTTGGTCTACTCTGAAAGTGTAAGTCTTCTGAATTGTGAACTGCATTGACTGTGTGTAAAATTTTATATTGGCAATTTATCAATCAAGTAGTATTATTGACACTTTAGTTGAAATATTATAAACTATGAAGAACAAATAATTTTATGAGGAATTGTATTTAAAGAATTTTTAATATATAACAAAGTATACAATAAGAGAGATAGAAAGAGAAAATAAAGAAATGTGAAAAAGATATTAAGAGATAGAAAGATATAATATCATAAAATATAATAAGTTGTATGATACATGTGTGTATACAAACGCATTAATGTAGAATAATACTACTTGAGTAAACTTAAAGCTCCTAAGATTTGGTCACAGGTTTTTTTTAAAAAAAATAATAATCGATTCCTTATAAAAGTAATAGTTTAATACAACTAATCAGAAATCGTTCATATACTTTCAAGATTACGATTCATACAACTAATCAAAAATCTTTCATATATTTTTAGGATTATTATTCATACATAACTATTTATGACATAATGACTTCATAAAAAATTAGTACATTCTCAATGCATTATATATATATGGAAAACCATCAATGCAGATATTATTTATTCAAAGTATTATTAGAATGTGAAACTAAGATACGCACACATGTAATTGTTACAAATCATAAGTAATTTTGTTTACTAACATTATTTATGTGAATGAATGTGAACGGGCCAATGAAGAGCATTTGATATTGGAAATGGGTTTGTGTTGAAGACACCTCCCCCTCCAGTGAAGTACCCAGCATATGCATCTCTTGGCTTGGGCTTGGGTTTGGGTTTTGAGTTCCACAGTGGACCAGTTTTACTTGGATTATTAGGTTTGCGATATTTTGGGCTGAACACGTGACAAAAGGTTACAAGGATTCAGGCACATTTGGTGTTCTATTATTTTTTTTTATAAGCAAAATGATAGAATAAAGATATAAAGGATATGAGGGATACACAATGCTTATAAATAGAGACATGTCATTTCTCTAACATTTAAATATAATAAATTCTTTTCTACCTCATTAAAATAACCAATATGCAGAGATATATTTTCCTTTTTTTACATGAGATAATAGTATTTCCTACGCATTAATAATATAAATTCTAATAAAAAATAAAAAATAACTTACAGCTTAACATTCTAACTCGATGGTAAATCAAAGAAAGATCCTCATTATAAAGTTAAAATTTTGCTGATGAACTTGTTCAACTTACCTTTACAATATACTAGATTTTAGATTCACCAACTATTCATACAAAGTAATGCCTGAAGGGGTTGCTATTTGGGCTTAAGCATCTTTTGGCAAATGGTTTCGGCTCATCAAATAGAACTTTTCCTATTTATTAATTTCTTTTCTTCCTCACTCTTTTAATTCTTAAAAAATAAAAAATATCAAAATAATTCTGGAAAGATATTTATTATTATTTTAATTTATCAATTCTATCATCTACCATCATTTGTGTTTCTAAATTTTATTCATTTATTCTTTAAATTAAGATCTAAAATACAACATATAATATATTTCAAAGATTAAATTAGCCATCAAACTTATTTTAAAAATGGTTTGCTAGTCCTTATTTATTGATGGCATACATTGCATTTTGCATCCCAAATGGGATATTCATTTACTTTTTAATAGCAGGAAGACAGCGATTAACGACGGAGAAGCCTCCATCAACGACCAAGTTGAGTCCACTAACATAAGCCGAATCATCAGAAGCAAGAAAGAGAGCAGCATCCGCAATATGATTAGTCTTCAAAGTGATTCCATGCAAATTCGCAAATTGATGACCCACAGCTTCAACTTGAGCAGCCTCCAAACCGAGTCCGTCACAAGTAAGAGGTGTCGCAACCCCATAAGGAGAAACGGAATTCACTCTTATTCCATAAACTCCAAGCTCGCTACACGCTGACCGTACAAGCCCCACAAGGCCGTGTTTGGATGCAGTGTAATCATGACCCGCACACCCAGCGAATGAACCTGCCACGCTCGCCGTGCAAATTATCGAGCCACGTGTCTTTCTCGCAACCATGACACGTGCCACATGTTTGATGGTTGCTGCTACACCGCGAACATTAATGGCCATGGTGTTGTCAAATTCGTTCAGATCGAAATCTAGTATACTAGATAAAGGACCTGTGACAAGTGACACAGCTGATTAAACTATTTTCGGTACGAATAGGATTATCAATCACATTTATAAAAAATTTCTAGAGAAAAATGAAATAAGTAGTTAAATATTTTCATATACTCGTAAATTTGATGAACATGGAAATTTTCTTACATGAAAAATAAGAAAATGGAAAACTATTTTGTGCATGGGCTTAGAACTAGAAGTTAATTAATATATGTGTGGCCTTGCCTGGGACGCCAGCGTTGCTGAACAAGACGTCGACGGTGCCATATTTGTGTAGGGTGAATGCTACAGTTTCTTCAACTTGTTTCTCTTCTCTCACATCGCAGTGTCGGTAACTCACTTTGTCTGAAGCAAAGGAAGTGGCCAAGTGTTGGCCCAAGTCATCTTTGATATCCGCTATGACTACGGATGCTCCGTTTTCCACGAATAATTTAACAGTTTCTGCCCCTATTCCGGTGGATCCACCGGTTATAATAGCTACCTTACCCTGCAACCTAAAGAAATATTAGGCGTGGAGATAGTACTATAAAGAGGGTAATAATGTAAGGATTAAGGAATAGTTTAAAGTTTAAACCATACCTTTGTTTGGACATTGTTAATATGACTCACTCCTCCTTCGCTTGTGTGTGCTACTGTGACTTTGATCTGTTGCCCTGTCTTGGATATGATACTTGTTCATGTACAATCTCCATCTGTCTATTTATAAGAGAAAAAGGTAGCAAATAAAGACCACGAAAGCCTGTTATCTGTTATAAAATAATAATAATAATAATAATAATAATAATAATAATAATAATAATAATAATAAATTCGTGTAACACATTTATATAGGTTAAGGTATGACAATGTCAGACTGTGTTTGGAAACACGTTGCTTGAATTAATTTTGTGTACATTAAATGAGAGGAAGTGACATGTATCAAAATTTCATTTTGACATCTAATATTTATTGTTTGGAAATTTAAAATCAAAATTAATTTTGGGTGCATAACTAATGGAATCGGCTTTAAAATCCATATATATTTCTTACGTAGATAGTAATTTATTATATATTATTTTTGAAATAAATTGTATAATCTAAGTAAAATCTTAAAAATAAATTAATATAACAGTCAAATATAAATGAAAACAAAAAGATACAAATTTGATAATAGTTTTTATTCTTAAATTGATAATATTTAATCTAGGATTGAGTCTTAAGCCTAATTTATCTCGATTGAAAATTAATATTTGATATCATAGTAATGTTTATAATATTATCATGCCTTAGACGTTTTAATTACACGTTGTAACAAGGGTGTATGGGAAATAAAAATATATAGAAAGATATCCTGTGATGGATCGAAATTAAAAAAGTCAATTTTTTTTTTAAAAAAAATACTTCACCCAAACTTGGATCAGTCTGAATAACGTTTTTAACAAAAAAATAATCAAACATCATAGTAAAAAGAAATTCACACTTAATCAATGTTGATGTAAAAAAAAAAATGATCTCAAATGAATAAACCGAACGTACACATTACGTATTTTATTTTGTTAATGTAAAACAACTCTTTTTAATCTTTAATAAATTTGGTTATTGTAAAATATATTTATTTAAATTTTTTATAAGATTCACATTAAAGGATTTACGGGGAACTGACACTCATATTCAGCAGGATATTTTTAGATGAAGCTGAGTATTTTTTTCATTTTTAACTCTTTTAGAAAATGTGAGATTTTTTATCAATTAATTAATTAAAAATTTATCTTAATTTTTTTTTAAAAAATAAATTTTTTCTTCTTACTTTTTTTCTTATAAATTCTCGTAGAAGAAACAATCCAAACTAACCAAAGTGGGGATCATGCGATGCATATTGTCAACCTAAAATGTTTTTTTTTTTTTAAAGATCATATTTAATATTTAAACTTTATTATTATAATATGCAGCTAATCATCCATCTTACTCATTCATAAAATATATATATATATATATATATTCCTTATATTTTATAATTAATTATTTAATTATCTAATTATAATTATATGGCTATTATGTTTGTCTACCAAACTTGTTCTTAACATTATATGTCGACGATTTTGAGTGTTCAGACGTATTTTTGATAGACAGATTAATCATGGAAGATCAGAATGACTTGTGGCTGTAAACTTTTCAAGAGTAATGTCAGACAGAGCCCATGTGATACTTTTTTTTGTCTCTTTGACAAGTTATTAAATAAGCATTTTTATAATTATTTGGATGTTTTTTTTTATGTATTTTTTAATGTAAAATCATAATTTTAGTCAGAATTTTTTTAAAAAATATTTTTAATAAAAATCAAAACAATAATCTTATTTACATTAACGCTGTAAAAATTGAAAAAAAAAAACTACGATTATTTTTCGTCTGTTCATTTAATATTATATATAAGTTATACCATTAACCATTTATTTATTTACTTACTTAATTACTCTAAATTGTGAATAGATTTAGATTGTGGTAGGTGCTGAAAGATCACCAATCAATTTGACTAAGACTAATTAATAATAATGATTTAACTTTTTATGATGAAAATTTATTTAATATTTCTTGACATAAAAAACAATTAAGAGATTTCCATTAAGCGTTAAAACTTAATATTTCATTATCTTTATTTTTAAAATATCAAAATATAATTAATTTCACTTTAAAATAATATAAAAATTTCATAATTTGAGACTACTAAAATCATTATCGATACTGAAAATAAATTTTATCAGTGACAAAAATTGATATAAAATTACTAGAAAGTCATAGATAATTACAACTTGAACTCCGTAAATAAAATTGTAATTGGGGTTAGAATATCATAAATTTTTAAATCTTAAAGTTCCCACGACGCTTACTGCCAATAATTTTGACCATTTATTTTTCTTTAATAGAATATATTAATCTTTTATTACTAACCCTTTTTATATTATTTTTTTGTATTTATCTTAATTTATGATTCTTTCAATTTGTTCTATAATTATATTATCTTAAATTAAGATAAACTATAAAATTTAACACATTAATTCATAATTAAAAATTTATCATGAAAGATAAAAGATCTCTAATGAATGAATTTTCGTTTTCTACTTTATTGATCATTTTAAGTGTAGCCGTGAATAATATTATTATTAAATTGTATTATCAATCGCTTAATGTTATTTTTTTAAAAAAATTATGAATAAATTTATGTTGTGACGTTGAAAATCATCGACCAATATTTCAGTAAAACTAATTATTAATGGATTTTTTAATTTTTTAATAATTTATATATAATTTAATTTTTAACTATATAAAATTTTACTTTAATATTTATATAACTAATCTTTTCATGCTCCTTCAAAAATAAGGTTCTATACATTTTTTTATTTTTAACTGTACTCAAAGTTCCCACCATTTTCACCAAATATTTTAAAATTACAATGTTTAAAAAAATTTATTCAGCGCTGGTGAGTGTGCATGGGGTGTACGACCACGCAGGATTCATATTTGCTCTTAAATGAATATGATTATTATATCATTATCATGTAAATTAATTAATTGTTAATAATTGAGTATAATTTTTATATTTTAAGATTTTAAAAATACAACTAAAATATTTTAAACGGTACAGTTTCATGTAGCAAAAACCAATTTTAGTGGACACCAAATAGTATAAAAAGAATTATTTAGTATATAAAAAATTAACATAAAATTTGTATATACATAAATTAATTTTAAATGACTTCCAAAAAAATATAATATATTGAGAGAAGAAAATATGATAATTTTACATCTATGTTCATTAAAATACAATTTAAATTGAAGAACACTCTTTTTTTGCATTTTGAAACCTTTTCGTTTCTATTTATTTTTCTTTTTATTTGACTCTTTAATATTGGATTTACAAGATGTCAAAGATGGAGCTCTTAGACAAAATTCTCTATTTTTTTTGTTAGAAAAGCAATAAATATTTTTAACTTTAATATTAATTTTAAATAAAAAAAATTAAATAAATTATTACAACAAACAGCCTCGTCAACTGAAATAGATAAAGATAACTCTGACACCTAGTTATTATAATCTAATTCATATTAATTCATAAAACAAAATTAAAATGATAAAGTTATCACATAAAATTTCTTATAATGATATATATATATATAAAAAGATGTTAATAAGTGTTTATTGATTTATATGGTTGGTAAATAGTTGTATACTTTTTTTTTTTCTTTATTTATATAAGGAAGCTCTTGTCAATGAGTAGGGCATCTTTTGTAATCATTTTAATTTAAAATTTTCTTGTTTTCATCTCAAATTTAAATTTCTTCTTATGTTAATGTAGTATTACTCGGAAGAAGTACTAAATCTTTTAAAACTTCGTAATTTACATATTTTTATCATATTTATAATCATGAACTTGTTCCAACATTTAAAGAATTAATCATGAAATTAACAGAAGATATACAGTACGATAAATATATCTGCATATATTAAAATAATTTATATTAATTAAAATACTTTACAATCTGTTACACTCCCTAATTTTATGTAAATTAACCTTTTTATTTCTTAACCTTGTCTCTTGTGTTGTGCGGAGTGTGGCGAGTACGTGGGTGAATGCAGTAACCAGTAGCTATAAAAGAGGATAATGAGTTGAAAAACTGTCGCTATAGAGTGTCTGCGATTCATCATACATTATAATTGTTTTGTCACGAGTTAAGGCCGAAAACATGTGAAATTTAAGTTTTACATTATTAATAACAAAATATTTGTTGTTAATTTTTCTAAAATAAAAGAATCTCCAATGACTTTCATAGAATCATATATACTAACTTTTAAATAATTTTAAAATTATTTGATAAATCATCAAAATACTTTACTTTAACGTATAATATAATATGATATTAATATATATATATATATATATATATATATATATAAATAGTATTTAATGTGTTTAAATAATAAAATTTTATATATATAATAAGAATATTAAAATGTGTTTAAATTTAATTTATATAAACTTTTTTTAAAAAAGATGTAAGTCAACACGTGTAAATAGATTATATATATATATATATAATTTTATTTATAAAATAAGTATATTGAATAAAAAATTCAAAAAAGAAAAAATATAACTCATATTTAGGCTAATGTTCTTTTCTTTTCATAATTTACTTTAATCCTTAACAACTATTTAATCCTTGGAGGTTAGGACTCTCAATAATATCCAAAACAGGTTGAGCTTGTTTTTTTTTTTCTCCTTTTACTTTTAATCAAGTCAAAGAGCAGAAAGAAAAAAAAAAACAATTCCATCTTCCTCATTGAACCTAATTTTAAGTCAACCG
The DNA here is from genome assembly GCA_026586105.1 of Hylodesmum podocarpum. NCBI lineage: Eukaryota > Viridiplantae > Streptophyta > Magnoliopsida > Fabales > Fabaceae > Hylodesmum > Hylodesmum podocarpum. The sequence continues at coordinate 1,428,031 of JALJEV010001298.1, read as the reverse complement.
ACAATCATTTAAGGCACTCTACATTCAATCACAATGCAAAATCACAAGATATTCAAACACAATTCAAAAGCACATCATAAAAACATAGAGTGATTTTAACCAAGGGCATACAACAAAATAAGAATATATTTTTTCAGCAACCCAAAAAGGATATTTAAATTATGCTTATTAATTATAAGAACAAATGGATAATTTTAGTATCAACAAGCATTTCTTTTAAAAGATATGTATCCAGCAAGTTGTGACAGATCTATAAATTATTTTTAGAGGGTAAAAAAATATTGCCTCATCACATACTATTTGATATTTGAGGCCGAAGTCTATAAGATCAAGTTTTTTAAAGTTTCAAATAAAATGAGATGGAAGTAGTCAATAATATTTTTATAGAAGAAAGTTATTATAAAATTTTTATAAAACACATAATTTCATGAAAAAATAAAAAGAAAAATTAATAGGTAAAATTAGTGATGCTTTATATATTTTCTCTACATTTTTTTAAAATTTTTGTAAAGGGAAAAACTTTTTTAATGGATCCATTTGTTTTACTAAACACGTTTAACTTAAAAAAAATAAAAAAAATAGCGGAAACAATTGCCCCGTACCCTTTCAAATGGATCCGTCTCTCACATTAAGATTTTACACTGGAATATGCATATTTTTTATTTGAAAAAGGTTAATAACACGTTTTTTATGTATTCTTTTAAATATATTTTTTTTGTTAAAATTTGTTAAAAAGAGAAAAAATAACTAATATTTCCTCCGGTCTTATTTATATAAAAAAATATAATACTTTCTTAGTCATGAATATATCATGTAATTTTACATTTTATAAAAATAACATAATGTATTGAGCTATCAATAAAATAATGTATATTTAAATTAAAACTTATGATAAATTAATTGATCTAATAATTTTTATTAATTTTATGAATTAAGTATTTATCTTTTATATATAGGAGACGAATGGAAGTAATGGATAGCTTTCAAAGACAAAATTTAATAGTAAACATTGTATTTGAGAAAAGCATGTTATTGTTTCTGGTACTCTTCTCTTTTCAATTATATATTCCGATTAAGAAATTCAGATTAGTTTAGTGCAGCACAACATAGCCACTCGACTCGACCATTCACTTTTCTCTTTCAGCTTTTAAAGTAAAACCTATTGAACCATTTGATTGGGTTTTAGTAAGCAACTTTTTGCATGCTAAATGCAGTTTATAGATTATCGTTGGTGCTTTGAATTTCATTTCAATCCATTGAATGTGGTATCTCAGGACAACTGAAAAAGTGGCATTACCTAGCCGAAATGTGGCAAAGAAAAATTGTTTGCAACAGCATCTTTACTTCTGAAATTAATTAAATAAACAAGGGCTAAAACCTAACTTGAGGAACCACTTGAGAAAGTTACTGACAGAAATACCAAACTGCCATCATTGGCTATAAGTAGCACAAGGAATTGAGAGACTCTGACCAAAGAAAGATGAATTTTCAACTTCAGAGTGATGGACGGTTACAGTCTCACAGATACAAGAAATTGTATATTAACATCATGAATTTCTGTTTAAAGAATTAAAATTGAAATATTTTTATAAGTCACGTATGATATTACTAATGTATGTTCACTTTATTTTTTAATGAAACCTATGCATTATTTATTCTTTAACTAGTGTTCATAGATACTCTCTAGCAGGACCTATATTTTAATTTGTAGACAAAGCTTAACTACTTATGCATTTTTAAAACTATGGGGAGACAAAATTCAGTCGGTCCCATGCTTCTTGTCTTCGCTATTATATAGATTATACTAATTAATGCTGTGATTATAATTCATTATTCGTTGCTTATTTGAATTTAGATATTAGTACCATATATAGAGTATAGGTATCATTATTTAGCATTCTTTAGCATAATTCGTTTTTGAGATTGAAACCAAATGAAATGATTTCGTTCAGTAATGTTACTACCTTGATGGGTTGGTCACAAGAACATTTGTAGGACTTAAAGTCAAATTTTGCATAGATTGCTAGATACGTTCTACATTCGCAATCACTTGTTAAACTAGAACAACCATGAATATTCTCGGTAGTTACGCGTGGTTATTTGCTAATCTAAAATTTTAATTAGGCGTAAACTAATTTATTTATTTTTGGCTATCATTCATTGTAGGCAAGATACAAATGATTTGTACAAGATATGCACATAGGCACATATATAACAACTCCCTTGTATTATACATAACCAAAGTTTGAATCTAATAACTTATTAAGTGGAATCAAAGATGTACAACATTAATGAGAATTTAGTGTTTTGTGTGTCTACTACACACACAGAAATATCTATTCTTCAAATATGATAAGCAGGAACTCAAGTTGTTGATCTAGCTTGAACATAGGCGTCTATATGTTAGAATAATAAAATCTGTGGCAAAAAGAAAATGGCAGTTATGGGAAGAACATGGGAGGGTTAACGTCTACCCACTAGTTTGATTTCTCGTTATTCTGTTTCGGCTCTTTTAAGAACAGTCATATGCAGACTCCACATTCTCTAAAGGAAAGCCAATGCTATGAGTTATTTGTCGTTTTCCACTCCCAAAGCCTTTAAAAAATTGGTAACATGAAGATGAAACTTTAGCAGACCTTCCACTATGATTTGTTATTATATATAGTAACTTAAGCTTTTCGATTCTGCATGCACTCCAAAGGCCACACTCACTTAAACTTATTGCAACTTGTGTTGTAGTGCTCATAGTGCTCACTTGTACTACATAACTAGAGACATTGCTTTTTTTCTAGTTCCCAAAACTCAGGGCCTAATTTGTCAACAATTAGAAAGCACTCATTTCAGTCTCCTAGTTGTTTGCACTCACTAAGCCAATTGGTCTCAGGTTCTCTATGTTTTAGAGATCAGGCAGTTATAGATTCCTTCTCTTTCTTAGTTTCTTTTGTTCAACTAGTTTTCTTTCTTTTCCAATACTTGTTAGAGATTTTTCAGAATGAAGCATTCTCATATTTTACCGCTAGCATTCTGTATATTTTTCCTTACTTTATTTCTTCTGGTCCAAGCTAGACATCATTCTCATACAAAACACAAGCACTCACATTCTCATAAATCATCTAAACCTTCACACCCTCCTGCTCCAAAGCCTTCACCTCCTAGCCCTCCTCACAATGAGAACTATAACAATGCCTCTGCCACTTTTGATGTAAGAAAATTTGGAGCAATAGGAGATGGAAAAATAGATGATACAGAGTCATTCAAGATGGCATGGGACACTGCTTGCCAAAGTAAATCAGCAGTTAATGTTATTCTTGTACCACAAGGTTTCTCCTTTCTCATTCAGTCCACTATCTTCACTGGTCCTTGTCAAGGTGGCTTGGTGTTGAAGGTAATAATAATATATGCTTATTTTGCAACTTTTGCTTCTTAACTTCTTGAATACTTGTTTTAAGGGTAAATTTTAATAATGGACTTTTCTGGCTCAAATATATGGATAAGGTTGATGGCACTCTTATGCCACCTGATGGACCTGAATCATGGCCAAAGAACAATAGTAGGCACCAATGGTTGGTCTTTTATAGAATCAATGGAATGTCACTAGAAGGAGGTGGTTTAATAGATGGCAGAGGAGAAAAATGGTGGGACCTTCCTTGTAAGCCTCACAAGGTAGTAATGAATTTGAATTATAGGAATTTTTTCCCCAACAATTTAGTTGATTCAAACTGCTTATGACATTAAGTTCCCTGCCATAATGCCTCAGGGACCTCATGGGACAACAGCCCCAGGACTTTGCGATAGCCCAATTGTGAGGTTTCAAAACCTTTTTTCTATGGAAAAAACTTAGATGCTGTACCATAAGTATTTTAAGTATTGTTCTCCAATTAGAATTAGTGATTTACGTTGGTAATTTGCATTGACATCTAATGGATTGGAAACCTTTATTATGCAAATTATCAAGATGAAACTGTAATTCTGATTGGAGAGCAACACCAAAATCACTTCCGAAATAGCATCTATGTTTCATTTTTCTTTCATTTACATCTTTTTGTATAATTGCATTGTGATTGAGCATAATTCTTCATGTGTAATTCTACATGTTGCAGGCCATAAGGTTTTTTATGAGTTCCAAATTGACTGTGCAAGGACTTAGGATAAAGAATAGCCCACAGTTCCATTTCAGATTTGATGCTTGCAAAAACGTCCATATAGAATCAATCTACATAACAGCTCCAAAACAAAGCCCCAATACAGATGGAATTCATATAGAAAACAGCAATGACGTGAAAATATACAATTCTGTTATTTCTAATGGTTTGGCACGAGAAACTCCTTTAATTCTCCACACCTATTGCATCATAAGGCATTCCTAATGTTTGTTTTTGCTGAACTATCTTTTACAGGTGATGATTGTGTATCCATTGGATCCGGTTGCCATGATGTCGATATTAAGAACATTACATGTGGACCTGGTCATGGAATTAGGTATTCCATTATTTACTTTCAGGAAAAAAAGAAAAACTTTAATATCCTCATCTATTGCATCAAAAGGAATTGATATTGGGCGTATGATAACTGGAAAAGCTTTCCTTTTTGCAATTATTAATAAAATCTCATTAATTGAAGATACAAACATAAAATAAGCCAATGTCTGAATTTTTTAATGTAGAATGGAAGAGACAATGATGTCACTCTAGATTACTTTGTCATTAAGACTCTTAACACTATGTCTTGAAATAACTATCCCAAAAGCTGAAACTATTAAATGAAATAACAAGAATTTAAACTTTCATAATAAGGGAAATGTTAGCAACACACTTTGACACACATATTTTTAACACATTCTCTACTCTTAACTAAAAGTTGTTGAAAATCATAAAATTCTAAATGTGTGCATCTCACTTCTTTTATATGAACTTATAATTTTGTAGTCTCTAACAAATTTTAATCAACAGTAGAAAATGTATCTATCTGAATGATTGTATTGAAGAGTGTGTCGTTAGCATTTTTCTTATAACATTTCTAACAGATATCTTGTTAACTTATTTTCAGCATTGGTAGTTTGGGAAATCACAACTCTCGAGCCTGTGTTTCAAACATTGTGGTGAGAGACTCGCTTATAAAAATGACAGATAATGGGGTTAGGATCAAGACATGGCAAGGTGGATCAGGATCAGTATCAGGAGTAACATTCAGCAACATCAACATGGTTAGTGTAAGAAATCCAATCATAATTGACCAGTTCTATTGCCTCACCAAGGATTGCACCAACAAGACCTCTGCAGTATCTGTATCAAACATTATATACACAAACATAAAGGGAACATATGATATAAGGAGCCCCCCTATGCGTTTTGCTTGCAGTGACTCTGTCCCATGCACCAACTTAACACTATCAGATATTGAACTTCTTCCAGCTCAAGGAGACATAGTGCATGATCCTTTCTGTTGGAATGCTTATGGAGATTTGGAGACACTAACCATTCCACCAGTTTCTTGCTTGCTGGAGGGTACTCCTCAATCTGTGTCAGACTTTGACATAACTCGTTGCTAGTGCAAAAAAATGATCATGTATATAATTAATCATTAATTATATATTAGGGAAGTGATTAGTTAGGCCATTAGTTATGATTGTTGAGGAGTTGTGTTTTTTATACTACTCCCCAAATGTAAACTATGTTGCGTGATTATGCAGGATTGAAATTGACGTTTGAACTCAAGTGCTTAATTCTTAGTTGTTTGTATCGTAACAGTAAGAACTCGGATTTGCAACCTCCACAACTTCGACACATGTGTATATTATGTGAAACACTTATCTTATCAGTTTTCCGTTTTATTTCTAGTGCGTACTCAAAAATCATTCCTAATGACACCATAAAAATATTGGTTAGGTATATGTCTGTTAATGCTGACGTTGCATGTCTATAATTCACTAATTCAACAAGCAACTTGGGTAGATTATTAAAATATTATGAATTAACTAATAGTCAACTAACTAATTTATTCATAAAATTTATATATATATTTTCTTTTATATTTTTATATATATATTTATTCAATATATATATAGATATACGTATTTCTTTTTATTGTTTATACATGACAATTATTTATTAAATATTTTTTTTATGAGATATGTATGTATGAAAGATTTGTTTTGTTGAAGTGACAATGTCATTAGAGTCTCACATTAAATGTGAATGATGATGAGTAACATGTAAATAAAAATTACTCATATATTAATTATCAATATAATATAATTGACAAATAACTTTATCCTTTAAAATATATGATCAATATTTGATTTATGATCCATGTATGTGAAAAAAATATTTGTTGGGCGAGGCAATCTCTTAAATAGATTTGCATGTCTTGAGAATTAATTTTTAGCTACAAGCTGAAAATATTTTATTTCAACAGAAAAAAATATATGTAAAATAAACTCATTAGATTAAACGATAATCTTGACTCAGTTTCATATAGGTGTAAATTTTGTGTGTAGTATGTGTAGCAGAGCAATATGTCCTTATAAATAATTTCTTACTGTAAGCAATTGAAATTCAAGAGTCAACTGGTCAAATAATTTCGCAAGTGGTGGAGGGTCATGAATAGCTTTATATATATATCTGACAGATCCCAGTATCCCCATTTTTCATATCCCATTATGTCCTTCTATGTAAGAAGAAAACATTGAAGTTGAATAGTTTATGAATGATACCACGCCATTGTAGCAAAGCATTAGTCTGATATTTGATGAATTTGCTGTTTCTTTATATAGAATTTAATGCTTTAACAGAAGCACCGAACTTTTGTCTCCCACGGAAAGTAATATAATTTGGGTGAAAATGAATGAGTTTACTATTTAAATGAGAAACTTGAAGAGATTCCAATACTCCCTTGGCATTTGTGTCTTGATGACGATGACTGACAAGAGTGTAAACAAACAAAAAGAATGTACTTAATGTGGAGGGAGTCCGGGAATCAAAGAAAAAAGAGTATGATTATAACATATATAGTATAAGTTGGTGAGTGTGAGTGATTTCAAGAGGATTTGTACCCCATGAGTATGACCCTTGCTTCTCAAAGTTGAGTGTGCAAGTGGAGAGACAATTTGCCTTTACAGTCATGCATGCTGATGCATCAACAAGGAAAGTAATTGATGTTGGATTTGTAACTGTTTTATTCAAAAAGAGAACTTTATCATTTATGATCTTATATTCTAATTGAAACATAATTGTTCCTCGTAATAAATAACTATAAAATCTGGTGGGACATGGTAAAATTTTTACATTGGGAGGATACAAAATGCAACATAAATAAATAGGTAATAATACACAATATCTTTATTGACTAGAAGTATTTTAGGTAATAACTAATTGTATAATTACACACTTAGCTCCTCCTCTATAATTTAAATCTAAGCTTTGCCCTCAAGATTTCTTTTTCTAACTAATTTTTAAAGTGAAAGTTGTTTTTTGAATTAATATATGCTTTTTAAATTATTGAAGGGAATATTTTTTGAATTCTAAGTCACTGCTAGTGTATTTGCCCTTTTAAAATGCTTGACAAAATAACAATTTCAGGTTTTAGGCACATTCTGCCTATATTTTCTGCTCCACTTCTTCTAGTCCACTGCTTATTTTGCAGCACAATGGTGGAACGTTCTTCCCAATCCAGTTCTCTTCATGATTGATCATTCAGCACACCTTTTATACTCCAATTACAGAATCCTTATGCAAATTATTGAGTGGCAACTTATAACCTCATGCAAATTAGTAAAAGCCTTCTCAACCAACCTTATTTTATTGGCCCTAGATTGCGTCTAATGAGTTGTGAGTGAAATTCATTTTTTTCTATTTTAGGTTTTATCAAGTTTTGATTAATTAATGAGAATTTTATTTAAAAAAATTTACACATTCTTAATTAAATGATATATTAAATTATTAATTATATTTCATATTAAATAATTTATAAAAATAATAAATAATAAAATTAAATTATATAATATTTAATAATCATCGAGGCTCTTCTTTTCTTTTTCTTTTTATATTGTTTTTGTAAAATCACTACAGCTTCAAGGAAGGAGAAGGCACAGTAACTCCTGAATGATTAATGAAAGGACGTAGCATGAAAAAATGTGGATATGGAATAATGGAATAATGTCCAAACTTCAAAGGTAACAAATAAGGGGAAAAAAGAAACTAAGCCATTTTATGGCATCTCATGATTCCCACTGCAAGTTTATCTATTTGATCTTGTATTATCACTATAGTCTGTAAAATACTCTATGCTCTCATTTTTTTTTTCTTTATAAATAACATCTAAAGATAGCAAACAATTAAATACCACTTTCTTTTTTCCATTATGATGCCTGGAGAGACTGTTTGGAAAAAGAGAAAAAGCAAAAAAAAAAAAAAAAAAAAGAGGGGGAGGGAAAAGGCAAAAAGAAAATGCATATAAAGGAGACCATGAACTATCATTGGCTTTTTTATGTTGAAAAAAAAAAAACTATCATTGTATTCTGTCTTATTAATTTCTTTTTTCAGTGGTAAAATTGACAAGATGCAAGATTCAGAGAGAAATCTACCCAAGTTCTTCACACTATAAAAAGACCTCAGTTTGACTTGAGACCTACTAAAATTTTTAATATTTGATCAATTTTGATGATTGATTGAAAATATCATAAATATTTTTAGAAGTCCTACTATTAATTGAATAATTATCTTTCATAACTTAGATGTGAGAGTGAAACCCACTAATTTTTTTTTGTTTCTAATAAATTTTAACTAATTAAAGGAAGAGTCACGAAAAGAAAGTGAAAATTAAAAACAAAGGATTTAAATTTAGTTTATATGGTTGAGATTATTAATTATAAAATTTATCTTAATTATATTGTTTCGTATTGATGAGATCACATCCGTAAAGGATAAAAATTAGTAATTTATAATCCTATAAACTTCAAAAATGTCTCGCGAAAGATTCGAACAGAAAAATTTATATAGAGTTCAAAATTGAAGAAATCTTATAAATATAATATGACATTATGTATGTAAACCTTGAAGAAGGCATTAGCATTGATTAAGACTATATTAGAGAAGTTAAAATATATTATACTTCATTATTTTTTTTTTAATAAAGATACCATAATTTTAACATATTCTTACCGGTGGCAGTTGAAATGATAGACATTAAGATCATGTTTGATAAAATATTTTAGTTAATTTTATATATTTTTTTATTTAAAATGCCTGTTTGATTTAAGTAGTTTTAATATATTTTAGATACTACTTGTAAAGTAACGTTTTTTTAAACAATGATCTTCAAGATGATTAACATTCTGAATTTTGATAATTATAGAATAGACGAATCAAGTATTAGACAGAAGCATAGTGGATAAGACGATTGAAACAAGCACAGACAAAAAGAGATTCATCAAAGTCAACAATCTGAAAAGTCATCATCTACTGCTTGACAAATTAAGTTACGCCTCAAGACGAAGATTTTTGAAGAACGAAAACAAACGAAGTCTTGAGAAGACCTCTTGTCTAGAGAAATAAACTGAAGTCCAATGAAGAACAGACAAAGTAACTTGCGCCTTTTATTTAAATAAAGACGTTACTTCAAAAGCTTCTAAAAGTCAGAGATACAATGCTTAACCTCTGCAACATGAAAAACAAATGGTGTTTTTCAAGGATATCTCTGATCAAGTCAGAAAAAGACTAAACATATGTTGACTCCGCTGCAAATCATTAATGACTCTGATCAATCTGTCAATCAACTCAGAAGTATGCAAGAACAAAAGGACAACAAATAAGTGATTCATTCTAACGACTACTTCGAGGAGTTCAGTTATAAAAAGACTTCATCACCACAAATTCAAGTTGGCGAAATTATGCTTCAAAAGCTATCTCATTAATTTTCGCTCTCAAGCTCTTGTGCTTTACTCTTCATTGTAAAACATCTCTCTGAGTAGAGGATTTTCTTTTAAAAACTCTTTTTAAATCCACTGTTGCAGTGCCCTAACCTAAAGAGACTGAGTTCTCAAAGAATACATTTATATTAGCATGAGGAGGCTACGTTCCAAACAATACCGTTTGTATAGCTTGAGAAGGCTAAGATCAAAGAATGTCGGTATAGCCAGAAGTGGCTGGGTGCAAAGAATACTTGTAACCTTTTCACGGTTTGTAGTAAAAATTTTGCACGTTGCTAAGTAAGTGAACGTAGTTTACTTAAATATTTCATTTTATACTAACGGGGATTAACAACTTGAACGTTTAATCTTAAAATCAATCTTTAAAGAAAATTAAGTTGCGTCTAATAAGCTTTGTAAACCAATCAGACGCAAAACACGAAATTTTTTAAATCCCTTTATTGTGTTTTTGTCTTTTACATCTACGAATTTTTATATTTTATTCCTTTTTATTTTTAAGATATTTATTAATTTTATTTATTATCCTTTTTAAATAAAATAAATTTTATAATAAAAAAGGGACACTACTATATTGTTGATTTTTAGTAATATTTATTTACTAACATTACAAATAATATTATATTATCTTTGGTTACATTACTTAATAAAAAAAATCTTAAAAATATATAAAAAAAATGTTACCAATAACATTTTGTGACATAGTTTAGATAAAAATTTGTTAAAAAAGTTATAATGAGCAACATTTTTTTTAACCAATAATTAGTTATATGCTTAGTAATGAAAGATTTTGTTAAACTTACCTACAAATATATTAAGATATAATATAAAATTAACCATAGAATATATTATATAAAAACATAATCATAACTAAATTATATAATTAAAATAATTGATCCATAAATTAAAATTAGAAGAGTATAACAAAAATTAAAAAAGTCAAAACTATAAATATCTAAAAAAATGTTGTTCTATCTATAAATACTGTCAAAAATAGTTTAAAAATTTATTTTTAGGAAAACTAGCTTAAAAAAAAACATATAATTATTTACAAGAGTACAATAAAAATGGCCAACTAGTTTAAAATTGAAAAAGTTTAAATTTTGGTTTTGTTTTATTATTTTTTAATTTTGACGATGAAATACTGAATTAACATGCTTGCTAGTTTGAAGTTAGTTCTTGCAAACATAATCGTAATCTTCAAGCTAGGAGGACTTTGTGACATGCTCGGTCCAATCTCAGAATGCTATTAACAAGATTTTAGTTAGTAATTAGTTTACCAGAGTATTAGTTTTCAGTTTTTCTTTCTGTGTATATAAATAATTTTACTCTCTTCCAATTATCATTTAATTAATCAGATTACGAGAATATAATCAAGAGAATATTATTCAATTTTCTTCTTCTCTTCTATTCAACAACAACCTTTTCTGAATATTCCATAGCTTTAAGGATGATTCTAGCGAGAAGGCCACATCCACACACGATTACCGAACTATGCACACTACAACTCATAATCTTCTCCCAACAGAAGCAATATAAGTATATATTTTAATTTATTCCCCACCTAACTACTAACATTTTCCATCAAGAAAAAAAAAAACTACCTTTTTCCCTAAAATATCTGGAAAACAGTGATTTTTAAGTAGCTTTCTATTTGATAAATAATGTGTACCGACAGCTTTCTTAATTTACTCATTTCTCTTTGGACCACTTATTTCTGCCCCTTTGCGTGAATGCAGGGGTGGGGACATTGAATAAGAAAAAGTATTAAATTCTTCTCAGACTTAAATATAATTAATAAAAAATAATCTTGGATCTTAATATAAATAATTGTTAATTAATTTTACCCTATTTAGTAATGATATTTTTTCATAAATTTTTTCATCTAGTTGAGGTTTTATTCTCGATGATTTGTCTTTTTTGTTTTTAATACAAATTTCAAATAAAGATAATTTAGGGAAAAAACTATTTATGATTGAAATTATACAAGATATAAATTAACTTTTTTTAATGTCTACACAACTTTTTTTTTTATAAATATTTTTATTTAATAAAAACTCGCAATACATTTTTCGTATGAGAGAAGAGGGAGGGGAAAATAAATAAAAAATAAAATAAAATAAAAAGATAAAACAGTTGATACATATCAAATCTCCACACGCTGCATATTCGGGATGTTTCTTCATTTAATCAACTAAGTTGAGTGAGATTAACGCAAATTAATGATTAATGAAGCTATCAGCTGGCAATAATTATTATGAAAGTCTTAATAATTGCAACAATGGGCCCATGCTAACGTGAAGTTATGACGCCAACAATGGCACGTCATATATCATTCATTATGCTGAAGTTGTTAGTTGTATCAGCTTCATCTCAAATACTCATCGAAGTCATTAACACGTTGACAATTATAATAATATATATTTTATAAGTTAATTGAACGTACTGTCTATCCAAAATCACATCATCTCCTCATTCTATTTTAGATTAATTACCTCAAATGAAAATTTTTGTTTTGATAAAAAAATTCTAGTTTTGAGCTCCCATTCAATGCCCCTGTTTCTGCAATACGGTTCAATTAATTATAATGTTACAGCTCTATGTTTTATGTACAATAAGCAGAAGTAAAAAGGTAATTTATGAAAAAATTTAAATATAAATGATTTATTTTTTATTAAGTATGAAATCTATAAATTGTATCAATGAATAATTACAACAATTTATCTTTAATTTTTTTTTCTATTCAACAAAATACATCTTCTTAATTTTTTTTTACTAATAAAAAATTTGATTAATAACTTCTAACAAAGTCTCATATCCTAATTATCTTTTCCCCATCTATAAAACTCAAATCATAAATTTTACTAAAGATAGACGGATATTAATAAACATGAATCAAATTAATAAGAGTACATAAAAAGTTAACTCTCTTTTATATATATATATATATATATATATATATATATTTGTTTTCATATTTTATATCTGATTACATGTATATTTTAATTTTTTATTTTAAAAATATTTCTCTTTTTTTATATTTTATAAATAAATACATAATTATACGCTTATTTCATTTTTCTGCGAGATATTTTTTTTTTATATTAAAGTTATCACATCACCGCTTTCCATATTTGTTATGTTTATAAAAGGAAAGCGTGATAGAAAGGAGAAATCAAGACACAGCGTATGAAGTATGAACATTCGCAAACAAACTCACACACGTTCACACAACTGTTATCTTTCCTTCTTAGTTCAATTCTGCCTTTCACGTTTTATTTTTCTTCTTTTCTTTATATGCATTTTTTTCATTCTTAACTGAAGGTCGTGTATTATATTACGCAGATTCGATAATTCGTTAGTGTAAACATTATTAATTTGATGTCGATGGAAAATAAGAAGAGAAAGGGAAAAGATGTGGAGAAGGATGATATTGATGAAGAAGAAGAGATGAAGATGGACAAGTTCTACGCGCTGTTGAGAAGGTTCCGAGACGCGCGGGATCGACGGCGAAAGGAATTGGAAGAGTTAGAGAAGAAAAGAAAGGTGGAGATCACGACGAGAGAGCAACACCGTGTTTGGGTGCCATCATTTGAATGGCAAGATTTCACGAACGAGGTTGATTTCAGAGGACAACAACATTTGTGTTTCACAACTCCATCTACTTCTCCTACGCCACGTGGCACAGACTTACGTAAGAACCAACAACAACACCTACACGTACACGATTCTCTGGATCTCAACCTCGCTCTCTAGTTACCTACTTCTCTCTCTTCTTTTTTTTTTTCTTTCCTAATTTAATTCTGGTTCTTTCTTTGTAGGATCGTGAATATTATTATAACAATTTTAAATCAAGTATTTTGATTTGATCTTGATACTGTTCGAAATTCATTTGTGACCCTCACGAATTTGTTTCACGGATTCAACTATAACTAATTTGGGTTGAGTTTCTTTAGATAGACTAGTCTGATTTAGTTGATAATATTAGATATAATAGTGAAATATTTAATAATTTAGATGTAAGGATAAAAAGAATTAAAAAATCTATAATAAAAAAATAAAACAAGTCGAGGGTGATCCATTCGTTTTGGTTGATTATGATAGAATTCGTCATTTATCAAACTAGGTTATAAAGAATAAGTATAAATGTATATTCATTTTGTTGTATAATACCACGAGAGAAAAAGAAAAAAAGAGAAAGAAATACAGAGAAGATGAGTGATATGATTTAATAGAAGAGAAAGATCGAAAGAAAACATGAATGTCAATCAGCTGTTTAAAACTTATAAATGTTAACATATTAGCACTCCGTTATTAAGTCAGAAATGTCATTAGTGTAATTTATTTCGAGTTTAAATGATGAGTTAACATGTTAATTCGATTGGGTTTGTTATTTTTTCTTTATTTTTATACTTTTTAAAAATATATATAAAATGATGTTTTACAGTAATATAAAAATAAGGAAAAAATACGTAGTGTTTTTGTGACAATTCTGCAAATAGGAGAAGCTTACTTGCTTCATCATTCCTCCTTATTTGGTCGTATAGTTTAAGGAAGAGTGTGATATTTGAACACCCTCTTATTTTACATACTCGCCTTATTTCCAGTATCTCTTTTCCTATCATATAATATCTATATATTTCTTTTCTTTTTTCCTTCTCTCCCGAGCATCATATGGTGTTTTAGTTTAAATAATAATGGATATTAAATTACCTAATTACGTCGATTCATATGCTTATTCTTTACAACTGTGACAGGCTATTTTGTATTTTAAAAATTAGATTTCTTTCTTTACATCTTGCATTGAGTATCTGCCATAGGTTTCAAAACGTAAACTAATAAACTTTTTATTCTTCAGCTGTAGAATTTTAATTTTCCTTTCATATCAAGTAGTTAATGGCGAAATTGGGTTTTTAATTTTTATTTACACGTGATAATCGAATAATGGATGTGAAGAATAAGATATTGGACTTATATTAATATTTGTCCGTAAACTTTTTGAGATTTTTAAAGGTATGATTCGATTTTTTTTTTAATTTTGAAAAATAAATTATCCCTTTCATCTTCTTAGTTACCTTTGTTTATTTTTTTAATTTTAATTTTAAATTTATATATATTGTTATTTATAACTACTCACAACTATTTTTATTACTACCGTTACTATCTTTCTTACAAGTGTCAATATCACTTTTATTTTGATGATATTAAATATATTATTATTAGTGATGACTAGTCGAAATAATTATAATAATAATATATTTAATAATGATATTAGAGATAATAGTATAAATAATTGTGGTGACCCATAATAATCATGGTTAATTACCGTGATTGTTATAATAATAATTTATAACAATAATGATAATTGAAAAAAATATAAAATAGTAATAATAATAATAAATTACTTTAGAGATAAAATAGAAAATAATTAAAAATAAAACATAATAACAGAAATAATTTATCTTCTGTAATGTAAAGAGATAATAAATTCAAACATAATTAAAACTTTTTTCATTACTATCGAATGGTCATGATTAAAAAATGTATTAAATATACCATTACAATAATAATGCGACATTTGTGAAAAAAATTATAAAATAATAATTAAATTATTTTCTATTTGTGAAAAAAATTTTCATTTGTGAAAAATTATAATAAATAAATTATATTAAAAATAAAATTAAAGATAATTGAAAAATAAAATATAATAAGGAGATAATTTTTTAAAAAAATTAAAAGAGATAATAAATGGAATCTTAATAATTTTTTAATATAATTATAATCTAATGATGATGATTAAAAATTCTTTTTTTTTAATTTAAATTTTTTTATTATTTAAAACATTAATTTCAATAAATTTAATGATGTGCACGAAGGATTTATTGTTAATAATTCATTTCTACTACTTGTTCATTTGGAATTTGGAATATATTTTTCTATCACACTGTTTTTGGAGGAGATAAAGTCAGGCCCAAGCACTGAGACATTATGAGTGCTATTGTTAAGAACATTTGTCGGTTCCGTATCTTTCGGGATTTGTTTCTTTTTAATAGTTTCTAAAATCTGAGGTGATGTTAGTGACTACCAACCAAGGTTAACTTTGGCCTGACAAAAAAATGTTACAAGTTTTCTACTTATTAAATTAGGGAGGTATAATTATCATTTTGGTACCTTTTTTAGTAGCTTTTCTATAACCAAACAACTAAGTGTCCAGGCCCAAATTCACTTGGGGGCTAAGTTAACTAGCCCAACCTAGACTAAGATCATGTGCCTCCATGTTGGAGCACCTAGGCCTTTTAAAACGTTCCAAGCCTTCTTGTTTATGTACAATGGTGCCCTATCCTTGTTTGTGTGGATGCATTTATTACGTAAAATTAGGCTAATTGACGTAAATAGTAGTAGTTACAAACATATTATGAAAGTAGTGTATCCTTTAGGAGCCGCAAAATATCTTGTGATAAGGGAGCTTCAAAAAAATTTACGATTTCATGAGAAAGCGACACGTGTCACATTTGATTGATTTGTCAAATTGCAAAACAAATGAGCTGCAGAATATTTTGCGGCTTCACCTAAATGCAACACGTGACCGTTTAGGACTGTGTTGGTACTTGAACTGACAAAGAGTGGAAGAGTTAGGGACACGTGGTGAAGCTGCAATTTCTATTGCGGCTCACTCTACGCATACCACGTGTCGTGCGCTGGTTGGTTTAATTTTGTTGACGAACTTATGCCGCATATTGACATGCGACTTCACTTCACTTTAGTCTAACTAAATAAAAAAATATTATTTAATCTAACAAAAAAAATTATTAACAATCCAATCAAATAAAAATTTGTATTTACTAAAATTATTTTTACGTAATATGTAAAAATATATATTTTTAATCTAATTAAAAAATTTATTTACCTAATAACTAAAAAAATTTATTTAGTCTAACAAAATAAAATTAATGAAATCTAACAAAACTAATTTAACTACGTAACAATCCAATCAAATAAAATTTTGTATTTACAAAAATTATTTTTACGTAATATGTAAAAATATATTTTTTAATCTAACTAAAAAATTTATTTACCTATTAAGTAAAAAAATATTATTTAATCTAACAAAATAAAATTAATGAGATCTAACAAAACTAATTTAACTACGTAACAATCCAATTCAATTTGCGGCATAAGTTCGTCAATAAAATTGGGTCAACCAACGCGCGACACGTGGCATACACAGAGTGAGCTGCAACAGAAGTTGCGGCTTCGCCACGTGTCCCTTACTCTTCCACTCCTTGCCAGCCCAAAGTGCTAACGCAGCCCTAAACGGCCACGTGTCGCATCCAGGTGAAGCCGCAGAATATTCTGCGGCTCATTTGTTTTGCAATGTGACAAATCAGTCAAATATGACACGTGTTACTTCCTTATGAAGTCTCAAGATTTTTTGAGACTTCCACGTCACAAGATATTTTGCGGCTCCTAAAAAGTACACTACTTCCGTAATATGTTTGTAATTATTAACGAAACTATCTATGTCAATTAGCTATAAAATTAACATTTTAAAATTGTGTGACCATGCAAAACAACCTCTAAATTTCCTCATTGAGCAACGTTAGGGTTGTTGGAAGTCCAATGTTGGAGATGTGTGAAGTTTGGAGAGTGTGAAAGCACATATCACCTAATGATAAAACACGTATATATAAATGGGAGTAAACCTCACATCACAAGCTAGTTTTGTAGTGTTTAAATCCAACCTACTTTTTAACAAGGGTTTGTGCAAAGTTTAAAATTTGAGGAATAAGATTAAAATTTCATCAATTCTGGCGATATTTTTCATAACATTTCTTTTTTCACATGTTTAACGAGAAGAAGTGTAAGAAAAATCTATTATTAAGGAAGGTAAATTTCATTTAAATTTTGTATGAATTGATTTTCTTATTCCAATTTCAGTTTATTTCTTCAATTACATATTTCTTTCTGCGCTAAATTTTTATATTAGATTGACTAGTTAAGATTAAAAGATCTTTTAAGTTTCCTCGAGGTAGTACTTTACCTAGCTAGTATTGATGTAAATCGGGTGTAATTAAGAAAAAGATAAAACGTATTATTTTGTGTGAAAGATTTTAATGAAAGATGGTGTCTTTCATTGAAGTGCACGTTTTTATCAATTAAAAAGATAATAACTACATAACAATGAAATATTATATTTCTTTTACTGAAAATATGTTGCGTATAAAAATTTAAACCACATGAAAGAATTTTATCTCTCTAAAAAAAAATGTATACATATCAACAATACAGATAATCAATCGTAACATGTATGATAAATTTATTAAGTAAAATTTCTGTAAATTACATACAATTTTATTTATAACTAATTGATATCCAAAAACAAATCTAAATGTTAGCATTTTCCATGTGTTTTAAAAATTTATAATTTCTCTTTATTATCAATAGAATTAATAAAAAGTAGATTGTATAAATCGACCCACTGTTAATTTATGTTTTTAAATAAAAAAACTTAAAATTTTAAAATCATAACTAAAAAAAGGTTAAAACAATACAATACTTAACAATAATATGAAAAACACCTTGTTAGATAAAGGAAGATTAACACGTTAAGATTTTGATTATTACAAGACAGACGAAAACAAGCTATCAAGACCTGCTAAGACTAAACCAGCTCAGATGGAAGAGGACTCTTCAAAATGAAGATCTTGCGTCTGTCCAAAAGCCAAAACATCAGATGGAAGAAGACTGTCAAAGCTAAAGTCTCTGTTTGTCCAAGAGTGAAGCCTTAAAACGAAAGGATGAGACAAAACAACTTCAACTGATTACACATTTCGTCTATCCAAAAGTGAAGTCAAGATTGGTGTCTCGCGCCAAGTTTTAAAATCTAAAGGAGTCATCATAAGAAGAATCCAAGATCTGTATGGGGATCTGCGCTTTCACATCCAAAGTCAAAAAGGTCTCTACCTTTTGTCACATATCTGTACAAGTCAGTAAAAGGAACTGCGCACGCAATTCAATCCGAGATATCCGCTGTAACTCTCATCTATCAATCAAGGACAACTGACAACCTTTTTGGAAAGTTCTCAAGAAGATCTCCAACGACTCTCAACGACATTCAAATGAGTCTAACGTCTATTTGAAGAAGATGCCTATAAAAGGACTTCACCACGACCAGAACAAGTTGGCGAATACGCTTATCTTCATCTATCTCTTAAGGATTCGCTCAAATCTGTGATTGTGCTTTATTGTAAACACCTCTCTGCGTAGAGGAAAACTTTGTTTTTCTAAACATCTTTCAAAGTCCACTTGTGTGGCATTTTAGCCTGAGGAGGCTGTGTTCCAAAGAATACCTCTTGTAATAGCCTGTGGAGGCTGGGTTCAAAGAATACCTTGTTGGTTTAGCCTGAGAAGGCTGGGAGCAAAGAATATCTGTGTATAGCCAGAAGTGGCTGGGATCAAAGAATACTTGTAACCCTTTCACGGTTGGTAGTGAAAACTCGATGGTTCTTTGGGTATCGATTTAGTCTTGAATAGACGAACCAAGATAAAAATAACTCGTGTTTATTTTTGTTTCGTCCTGATCAACTAACAGGGGATAATCACACTATAACGTCTGTTCATTAAAATCAATCTTTCAACATAAATTTTGTTTCGTCTGAACAGCTTTGAAATCCACAGACGAAAGGGATAAAATTTTTAATTAACACAATTTAACCCCCTTTCTTGTGTTTTATCTTTTACACACCTTAATCAAATCTTCACGCCACTATTTGTTTTTCCACTAATCACACTTTAAACTCACTCTTTTTATTTTTATTTTCTAATTTTTATTTCACTTTTCATTGATCCTTAATAAAATCTTAAAACTTTAAAATTATATATAAAAAAATCAATCTGTTAAATAAGGAATAAACACACGTTATAATAAACAATGTAATAAAATTATCTAATTTATCCCTTTACCTCTAGAAAAATATTAAAGAGACAACTAATTATAAAATTTGAAAAATAAAGAAAAAAAATTAATAGAAGAGATGTATATATTTTACAAGTTAGTTGAGTAAAGTTTTGACCTTCAAACTCGTTTTTTTTTTTTTTAACAATTTTTCTTTCACTTTCCACCGAGTCTCTTGAGTCTTGTCTCTCTTTTTATCCTTCTCTTCGATAGTGTCCCTAATCCAGATTTTTTTTTATTATGATATTTGAATATCCTAATTTATAAACATATTGTTAATATCTTTAACTTTTATAGTTCTCTCCTAGTCACGTCACCTCATATATCTACTAAATCTATATTTTTTTCATTTATTTTCCCTTTTTAAGCGTAGATTAATCTATGGGTGTGTAAGAAACATTTTCTTTGTTTTTTTCGTGACCAATTTTTCGAACACGTTATTCATTGAAAGTTGACGACATGAAGAATCTTAGCTTACTCTATTTCTTTCTACCACTCAACAATCTAAACATATCCTCTCTTCATTATGCTCTGAATTTCCAAAATTGGTCGTATCTACGTACCTAGCCTTAGACACTCTAATGCTACTAGCAGGACCATCTCAACACTCATTCTTTCTTTTCCACTCATGCCAAAATCAGATACCAATTACCATATAATAAAAAAATACTTGTGTTTGATTTCTACCACTCATCCTTCATTAATTATTATCTGCAATCGCTACATATATTGAGGTTGATTAATTGTTGTCATATATGTGCATTTAATAATTTCTCTTCTTTAAGTGAGTACATAGCATATCACTTAGGTCTCTATTAATTGTTACACAATACATCTTTGAACTCTTTTTTCCTATCAGAAAAATATTTAGTAGATATTTATAATATAATATAGAATAATTAATTATGAAATGTAAAAAAAAGAAAAAATTAATAATATATATATATATATATATATATATTATAAATAAATTAGTTGGTTAATTGAGTATTAAAATTTATAAAATTTGATCGCCAAAGAAAGTTGCTTCTGTGAATAACTTCTGTGCTAAACAATGTGTCAATAGCTAAGCTGGTTGTTTATATATATGTAATATGAAACGAGAGCCTTGTGTGGTCACAAGTTTTGACATGGTTACTTTCAAATGATTTTTGATAACTTACATTCTGCAAAGCCTCTTATAGTGGTGGACCATGGTCAACTTATGTGTCATTTCTAGAATAATCCGATAAGTGATGTAAACCCACTTTTGTTGTCATTATAACCAGATGTTACGTTATTATTTTGGAGCTTTTTGCTGAATTGTACTCAAACGACAGAGATCTTGGAATCATTAGACAGAGATGTAACCTCTTTAGACAAAATGAATGAAATGACCCACCGAGGAATAGTAGAATAGCATACAACATTAGCATTTCTCTAATGCTCTCTCATCCACCCTTACTTGCTGAAATTGACAACGTGGGATCTACCACCCTCTCTTTATTTGGATATATGCGCTCTCTTTATTTGGATATATGCGGTGGAAAATAAATTTTTCTCACCTTTCCTTCTTTACTTTATTACGCACTCTCTTCTAAAAGCACCTTTTCCTTAGTAAACTCTCTTGCCAAGTGCGGTCTTGTTTTCATGTTGTGATGATGCCCATTTTGACCACCAAATATAAGAGGATGAATCTTCTTGATTTCACGACACTCCTATGCCTATCACCAAAAAGGTTACCCCAACAGTTAGTCCACGCACATAAACAAGACATAAACGCAACTCAAATGTTTTCACTTGCATGCCATGGTATTGTCTAGTGTTTAAAGATCAGATAGTATTGTTTACTTTATTTTGGAAATACAAACAAAGTCTAATGTGGATGAATGTCATCGATATATAATAATGGATTGATAAAAGGGGAGAAGAACTTATGATTCTTTGTTTGAGAGAGATAGTTAGAAATATAAACAAAATTTCACATTATCAAAACAAGGAGTAGATTATGAATTTGTAAACATAGAAGTTATCTCTTTTGACAAGAGACATTTCAAATGATAACTAAAAATACATTAGAATAACATACGAATGTAACGTAATCTCTTTATCGAGTTTAATGTAAAAATTTAGATGTTAAAACAGTTTCAAGGAACAAAGGAATTTGTCCAGAAAATATTGAACATATATATATATATATATATATATATATGATGATGATAAGAAATGATTACATGGTTCAGAACTACCACATATTTATCGTTTTGTCTAATTTTCACATAATATGTAGCTAAGTTTTTAATTTCTGAAAAAGAATCAATAAAAAAAAAATTACGTGTCATATTGATTAGCAGCAAAAAAACATGATGTTCTTGACCATAAAATCATTTCATTGGCCACTTGTGGATGCTTCTATGAGTTTCAAGACAGATATTATCATACTAAGTGATCGAGGGAACCATAAAATCCAATGTTACATATCCAAATGAATTAATACAAGACTCAAACTAGTCACCATTTATTGAAACAAACTTGTGATAATGATATACATTTACACAAATATAGTAATAACATTTACTAATACAATTGACATAGGAAAGCGCCACGTTTGGTTACATATCTCATATCTGTCGTAAATGGGATAAGGGAAAGGACTTTACAAGTTACAACCAAGACAAGCAAAAATTAAGAACAAACTAGAATGGAAATGTAGCAACAAATAAGCCTCCTAAGTAGTCCTTCTAAGGCATATGACTGCAATCTTCTACGTTTAATTATTAGTTGTTGTCATGCTGTGTTGAATCTTTATTAAGAGGACTTTTTCCCAGATTTGATAATCTCACTTCCCCAGCCTTAGGACTGAGGGGACCTCTTGCACCAGACCGAGGACTCTGCTCAGTTTTGAGCTCACCAACACGGGAACTAAACGAGACACGAGGGCTTAGATGGCTTTTAGGATCTGTTCTTGGTGTTGGGGTGGAGCTATTGATCTTTGGACTGCTGGTGTGCCTAAACTCGCCACGACTTCTTGTGATAACTTCATCTAGGATCTCACCTTCTCCAACATGAGAAGCACCCCCTCCAAACTCTGATTGCTGTTAGAACAGTTGTATGGAATGTAATTAAGTGTATTCAGGAAAATATGTAAATGTGAAACTATATTTAAGTTCTGTCTTATCATAAATTTAAGCTAAGTTTATTGGATAAGATAAAAAAATCATACTGTTGCAAGGTTGAATGGTAAAGCTGTTTGCTCTTCATATGCTGCTGCATCCAAGTCTTGAAGATGTGCCCCTTTGAAAAATCTGGGGAGAAAGTACTGTCTTACTGGAACTAAGAGCATGATCATCATAGGAAACATGACCCCAGCAATAGGAACCCATGTTAGTCCAAAACATATAAGAAGATAAACGGTTTGGAAAAGGGTGAATGTTGCTATTGTCTTGAAAGGAACTGTTTCTACAAAAGTAGCATGGTAATCCTCAAGCACCCTGCACACAGAGAAGCAATTAGTTGATTATAAGAGGCGTGAAGTAGAGGATTGGATTTGAACACCAGAATGATAAAAGAAATAACAGAATGTTTTCTTACTTGTATCTTCTACTTGGTGCAGTAAAGAGTAATAGGATCCTTTCCCAAAACTGATTTCCTGGCAAACTTTCAATTGCCATGAAGGCAAAGTAGCCCCAAAGGACTGAGGTTGGTATCTTCTTGAGGAAAGGCATGGCTGCAACGCATCCTCCTACCATTATTGCTTGAAGCAAGTTACTGAGACGCTGCTCCTTTACCTCAACAGGAAGCAGGTCGTCTATTTCTTTCTCCACATCAAATATAGACTCATCTACTGGGGCATCCATGTTTCCCATATCAGTAGCTGCTTGAATGGTTGATTCTTTAAGTTCTTTTAGTCCTTGTGCCTGATCATAATAATATGTGATATAAATATAAACTTGTCAAATGAGGGAGATTTATGACAAGAAAAGAAGTAAAGAAGACTTACTCGAGCAGAGGGATCTTGGTAAATAAGAGGCGTCTGCATCTGATTGTAGGCTTCTTGCATATTGCCATATAACTGTCCTAAACTAGCATTCTTTCCCATACTTCTTCGTGCGGTTACCACCAGTTTGTTACGAAGCAACTGTACCATTGTTGCTTAATTGTAGTGAGACATGTTGATATAGTGTTACAAGTAGAAACTAATTAGATACGTTACATATAATAGCTTGATTTACCTGATGTTTAAGAGTTGCCAGACTCTTTGTGTGCATTGGAGACTGTGGTATGACTCCATTTGAAGGAGGAATTCCAAGAAGGCCACACATTAAGGTCTTCCATTCAGAAAAATCAAATTTACCATTAGAAAAAGAATTATTCAATTTGAGAACAAGTTTAATTGGCATGTACAACATAACAGTATAGGAGTTTTTACTTGTTATATTATCGACCTATCAGAAATCATGTGACTTTCAAGATAGCAGATTAAATGAGATTTTTGTTCATTATGTATTAAATATGACAAATTAGATCTCACTGCTAAATCTGAAGCAAGGAAAGAACATGAAGAACTGGCTTACCAAGAAACCCAAAAGGAGCAAGTCAAAATGGTAAGAAGATGGCTTTCTCAAATTGAACTCTTTCTGCTGGGCAAGCTGGGAAGCCACACTATGGTCAAAGTAATAAAGCACTGCAATCATGGTGGCCGGGATAAATGCTCCAATAATGTAGACAACAGGAACATGGACCATATCCTGTTCATGAGAAATCAGTACAATATATATTTATATTACAAGTCAACTTTTATTTAAACAATGTACAATTAGAGTCTACAGAACTTGTAATTTACATGCCTTAATAACAGTCCAATTCTCATATGCACCCGGTGACCATGGATTTGGGCTGAAGAGGCGCCTTGGGATACCATGTGGAACATTTCCAGCTGGTATGTAGGACACACCTGTCCAAACTAGGACCATAAGTGGCACACCATAGTCAGCAATTAGGCTACGAAGCCAACCTGTGACAATTTCATAGTGTTAGAGATGTAGTATAAATCAGTAACATGTTTTCTCCTTATAGTTTAAGTTTTGGGAATTGTTAGTTTGTGACATGGTATTAGAGCCTCAGTGACTGTTCTTTTTTATCAAGATTCAGAAGAGAAACACTTACCGGAACCATAACGCCATGACCTAGCCTTTCTACTTCTTAATGCAGTAAGGAGAAGGCCAAATGAAAGGACTAAAGCAAACATCCCATTAGAAAACCTCCATGAAGGTGTAAACTCAATTGATTTTGGATTTTGCCTCTCTGGTATGCGAAACTCATCCACCAGTCCCTGAACAATGATGCCAGTGGGAGGTTAAATAAATTTGGTCAAAGTGTGACATTAATTCAGGTACAAACATGTCATGTGAACTCATAATTGCTAATGAATGACAAAGCTAAACTTTGTTAAGTGTTTTTACTTTGATAGCTTGCTGCATGAAGAGCATTGCAATTAGCATGCCAAACAACTCTCCTGCAATACGGGTAAACCTGTTGATTATAGAGCAAGCTCCTAAGACGGCCAGTAAGAATAGCAACAGTGCAGTCCAAACACAGACCCTAAAAAATAAAGTCATAGAAGAAAATAGGACAATGTTAAGCCACATTATGATGAATAAGGGTCTCTTTCCACAAGAAAACATAGAGAAAATAAATAAATAAATAAATTTATTCACCATCCAGTCCATGCCAGAAACATATCCCTGCCTAACTCTGGTCTCTCTTTTGCAAAATTGAACATAAATGTATACATGATCACGGTAGGCTCTGCCACTCCTAAAATCAACAAAGGTTGACCTCCAAGGATTGAATGTATAATGCCACATATTGAAGTGGATGCCAATGTTTGAACAGCGGTTAGAACACCATCTGCAAATGATAGGCACACGTTATCAAGCTGTAACAGTGTAGTTATAAATTATAACTATGTCCTATTTACATGGCCTTTTACTACTATTATTTTTTTCCCCTAAAGAAAAGGAAAAATCTATTGAAGTTCAAATAATATTCAGTACCAGTATCTCGCTCTAGTTGTTCCCCGAATGAAATGACAGGAATAGCAGAAGCAAAGAATATGTATGTGGTGGGGGCCCAAATCCTGTAAAAGGAAGCAAAAATTGTGAAACATATATATATATATATATATATATATATATATATATATATATATACATATACATATATATATATATAATATTAAATATCAATAACATTATAAACATATATGTGTGTTGAATACCATTGGTTGAAGCCTAGAGACATTATAATCTTTTCAGTACATACATAACATACACCACTAATGTCTAAAAAAATTTAACATATATGCCTACATACCTTAACCCTGCTTTGATTCCACCAGTCCAATCTTGCTTGTAGCACATCAACCTTCCTCTGAGATCATTCTTGATTCCTTCAAAGGGTACAAATGTTTCTTCCATATCTTTTTCCCCACCAAAAAAATGGTCAGAGGGAATCAATATAGGCCTTTAAAAGGCTGCCACTGAGAATAACAGATCAGAAACCAACAATGTATAATTTACATGATTCTCTTGTTTTCAGTTTGTTATCTCAAGGCTCAATCACAAGCAAAGTGAGGAAGGAGAATAGAAGAATGTAGGGACAGTTTAAACAAGAATTTAGCATGAAAAGTGTAATCTAGCTTCAAAGGACATGGTTTGAGATTGAGAGATTCAATGGTTTGAGAGGTTCAATGGTGTGAATATGACAAGAAGCCAGCTGTAACAAAAGCAGTGTTTGGAACTCGGGATAGATGCTCTTCTTGGGTAGCACCAACAAAAGACCAACTTGTATGTATTCTTCTTGAGTGCTTCCTAATAACAACAATGTGAGGATAGAGTATTTATAAGCTTTAAAATAAGGAAGCAAAAAAAAGAAAAGAAATGAAGGTAGATTTGGTGTGCAAAGCACTTGTAAAATGTAAATACAGATCAGTCCAATCTTTCCAGCTTCATCATCAATAGTCCTTGAATGCTTTTATGCCAAAAGTCAGCATCAACAAAATAAGATCCGGACCCACTTTTTAATAGTGTGGGATCTTTCAATAAAAATGTAGAGTTTATAAAAAGAAGTACAAAAATGATTCCTTTACAGAAAGTATCTTAAGCCATGCCCTCCTTAAATTACAAGATAATGTTTATAAAGTTGTGGTAATTAAAACAACTAGTCAATAGCACCACCTTATTGGTTAAAAAATCATATATCGTATATACTGAGAATAAATGCGATATCATATCCCCTCATGCCTCGTTGAGTACATACCAACCCATTTAGTTGACTATCCTATTTCTCTAATCAAATTTGCAATCCATTTGGTTCATACATGACTGCTTTGCTTTGTGTTGAAGAATATAATGCATTATTAGACTATGCACTTTTAACATGGACAAGTGCTAACATTAGACTAAAATTTATGTAACTTTCCTGTATTTTACTTTAGAAAAATGTATTAAAAATGTGTTAAATTTAAAGATATTGTCTTGTTACCATTTTTGTGGCTCATTGTTTAAGGTGAGGAGATATAAATTTAGTATTTTTTCATATAAAAAAGTAGGGTTGATATCCCCCAGTTTATATTAACACACTACGCTACGGGGCTAGCAAACGTCCAAAAAATCCCTCCATAAAATATTAGACCTATAAATAAGTTTAAAACCTCTCAAATATAAATGGGTTTAAAGCTGTATTTGTTCTGTTAACAGAATTTTTACCATATTTAAATGATGATCTTCTGTATGAACTACGATTAATATAATAGGCATGAAAAATTAAAACTCAACTTCGTTTTTATTGGAGTTGAAGAAATACGTGGAAAACCCACTTGCCTATTTTTAAAAGTTTAATTATGCTAAGTTTTTTTTTATTACATATTAATTCAAACAATATATATGTAAATTAATAAAGAACATGAATTATAAGAGTAAGAAATCTAAGAACTAAACCATATTTTTTAATAATTCTGTAATTTCAATTTATTTATTCAATTATTATTACAATTTGAATTTGTTATTATAATAACTAGTTTATTAATTTGATAATAACAATTAAAAAAATTATAATGTAAAAGTATATTCTCAAATTTTAATATATATGCTAAGGTGTGGTGGTGGGAGAAAATTGGATCTAAATTATGATTGTGATCAAACAGTTTTTTTTTTTTTTTTCCACTAAAGTGTGTACATAATTGGACATGTACCCTCCTCAAGTTCAAAATTTAATTGGTAGGTTTAGGATGATTGGTTGTTGACAATGGCTATGATTTGATTTTTAAATTGAGCAAAAGAAACATTGAACTTCTTTTTATATCAAACTTGTCTCAAAAAATTGTTCTCAACCCGTATATTCAAAATTTCAACGGCTTATTAGTTATTAGTTATTAAACCTAAACAATGCCCTCATAATGTATATTTTGGCCATGTGCATTTAGAAGTTTGACAACTCATGCTGTGACACATAAAATTATTTTTTCCGGGTTATTGGGCATCCCTTGTGAAGTAAACTCTGGGTTCCTTATTGGCTGAAAAAACACTTACACGTTTAACATTAATTGGTTTTGTTCATAATTCATATAAGATGAAAACTTTGACTTCAAAAATACAACTTGAGAAAAAGAAAATTCTGGAAATAAAAATTGGAAAAAGCAACCAAGACATACATATTGGGTGAAGTCTTTATGTCAGGAAACAAGTAACCACCCGAGTGCCAAATAATGTTAAAGTCATTTTGTGGCTTGGAAATTAAAATGAGATAGAAAAATTTTATTTTATTCATGTTAGGTAAAAATATTAATGTCAAGTCTGGTAATAAAATATTCCTCTGATAAAGCCGTAATTTTTTGTTTTATCTTAAATTATTGTGTGTCAATTCTTAATTTTTTTTAATTAGTTATGTGATATTGTGGTGTTATTTTGGCATCATATTATTTGTTGGAAAAATATTTTTTATTGCCTTATTTAGTGGTTAGGTGATTCAACTTGCTAATCCAACTTATTGAAATGTTGACCCTTTTAATTAAAAAAAATTGAAAATAATTTGTATTTTTTTGTAAATGATGATAATGAAATTTAAAGTCAGATTAATCTCATGGAAATTATCCGAATTTTCTACCACTAAATGGATGACTCTAATAAGTTTTTTGAATTTTTAGTTTAATTAATGTCGATAAATTAAATTTTTTATTTATTTGAGTGAGATTTTAAATTTTAAGTTTTACTTTTTTTGTTTCACTGCATTCTTTTAATTT
This sequence comes from Hylodesmum podocarpum, assembly GCA_026586105.1. NCBI lineage: Eukaryota > Viridiplantae > Streptophyta > Magnoliopsida > Fabales > Fabaceae > Hylodesmum > Hylodesmum podocarpum. The sequence goes on along the minus strand of JALJEV010001298.1, from coordinate 1,398,874 downwards.
TTTTTGTTTATTTAACTTTTAGGCCAATTAGCATGGTAACTCATTCTAAACAGTTATGAGTTAATATTTCAATCTATTTTAAGAAAAAATGAGTTGAGTTGACTCAACTCATTTTCAATGAGTCATTGAGTGAGTTAGTTGGCACATTTTGTCATTTTTCATTAAAAAAAAAGAGCATTGTATAAAGTGCATGAAAATGGTCAATACAATTGAAATGAGTTTCTAATCACCAGCAAACTACGCATGTATTTTTTCATTTTCTATTAAATTTTGTTCGAAAAAATAATAAATATAAAGAAAGAAAAAATAATAATTAAAAATGTGAAAGAAGAGAAATAATGTGAATTGTCTAGAAAATGTGTCATCAATTTAAAATAAAATAAGTTAAAATAGTAAATTTAGTAATTTTATGTGTTTAAATCAGAAGGAAATAAAATATTTCATAAATATTTATGAAATTAAATTAAATTTTAATTTTTTTTAAGAATAATATAGAGAAAAAAATGCAGAAATGATGAATATTTTTATAAATTTAAAAGGAAAGAAAAATATTTTTATTAATAATAATTATGATATATATATATATATATATAATAACACGTACATGTCCTTCAATTATTATTCGTTTATAATTTATAATTATTTAATTAATATAAAAAATAGGCATCATGCATGGTTTGAATTTGAAACAAAATAATAATAACAATATTTATTAAGAACAATAATGATATGGAGTATAATAGTATAGTACACTGAGTCATACATATTTAATGTTGAGAATGTCGCATCATGGCATGGTATGGACCAACAAGTGTTTTAGACGTATTAATAAAGTAGTGTATTGACAGCTTTAAGTGAGAAAGGGATTCATTCATGCACAACCGTGACCAATTGTTTCGAGTCTCTGCAACAAACTCTCTTTAAATAAATTTGCAAGTTGCATAAATAAAATTATTTATTATGTTTGTGTTGTTTAAATATGTTGGATTTTCAATCATGCAATTGAGTTGGGCTTTTGGGGCCATAACACTTTCACTACTCAAAACAGATGATGTTATGTATTGAGCTGCCCAAGGTTCATTCTCTGCACTAAACCATTCAAAGATGCTCATCGCTCCACGCCTCACCTTTGCATAGGTTGTTTTCTCCACTTTCACTTTAATAACTCTTATGAATTATGAAATAAAAAATGCAAAGTGCTGAGAGATTTCCTTAATTTGTTTGGAAACATTCTCTTATAAAATCTTGAGTTTTTGTCTAATTCAATTATACAATATTAATTAGTAAGATAATAATTATTTTTCCCTTACGTATATACAACATATTTTATTCCTAGGCAATATAAAACTTTTAACACACTTATATCACGCTAAGCGTGGTGGTCTAACAATGGATGATACAATAAATCTAATAATAAATAATCTTTAACAACGGAATAATTTTTCCGATAACTAGATAACAATTTTAAGATAGACACTGATATCATATTAAAAAAGAAGATTAAAAGTCTAACTCAATCCTATAAAATTCACTTATAAGACAAAATTTATTTCTCACTTATATACATACAATAATCTAATTTCTATAGAATATGAAATTTCTAATACAATAAATGTAATAACATTGGATCAATTTAAGTAACTCACGTGAAATCATCTAAATAAAATTTATATATACTCTCTAACTTTCTTTTCACTCAAAACTTCTTTCTATGTATATTGATTTGAGTATTAGAATCTTTACAAGTATATTATTACCAGAGTTCTGTTCGTATGGATTAGCGAATATTCTTCTGTTTAATACCTAGTCTATTGCCAAATTTTATATAAAAAAATAGAAAGTGAGGAAATAATTATTAATAAATGCAAAAAGGGCAGAAAAAAAAAAGTTGCTGTCAAGAGCATGACATTTAATGTGTGCGCATTTTGAATTAAAACTCAAAAAGGAACAAAAATTAATTAAAAACCTTGCAGTGTAGGCCAGGGTTACCCGTGCAAGGAGTGCGCTACTAAAAAAATTTAACAGGCCAAAACAATAATATATAGAATTGTCATTATTTATTATATATAAATATGTCGTGCAATATAATTGACAGATATTTTTATTCCTATATATTCGCTTGAATGAATTTTTATATCTCAAAAGATTTAGACTTTAGTTAAAGTTTGACTGAAGTATAATCCAATTAAAAAGTAATGACATGAAGTTTTCATCTTAAATAATTAGTCTTTAACTTCTGACTGAAAAGTATACTCCAATTCAAAATAGAGTTTAATCATGCATTTTTTAAAAAATTGGTATAAAGTGTATATTATACAACTCACAATAGTTATCAATTTTACAGGGATTCTAGCCGTACAAAATGTAAGTAATTACCTTAATCTCTGAATTCTACAGATGAATAAATAAGCTCTTGTCATTTATATTTGTTACTTATAGTCAATTTGAGCTCCAAAAATACAGGAAAATAAATAAGAAAAATAATGAAGTTTATTTTCTTAAGATTTAAAATTAATTTTTTATTAACTAATATGTAAGAAAACTTATATCTTTTAAAAAATTTTAAAAAATAAAATTTTACACATTTAGCAAATGAAAAATTAATTTTAACTTTTAAAGAAGTAAATCTGATTTTTTTCCTTTCTTATTTTTTTCTCCTAGAAATTATTTAAGAATAATTCATCCAAATTTACCTTTCATTTACTCCTTTCATTTGCTAACTTTTAAAACTCATTAATTTATTTTACTCTAAGTATGTATCCATGTTTACGTATAATAATAATAATAATAATAATAATAATAATAATAATAATAATAATAATAATAATAATAATAATAATAATAATAATAATATCAAGAATAAATTGAGCCTAATTTCGATATTGTGTAAAATTTTATTTCTTGTAAACTAATAAAAAATCATTTAGCGATGTTCAATTATAATTCATGATTAAATAACAGAATAAAAAACATCGCACTAGTATATTCTTATTATTTTTTAATAAATAAGATTATCTAAGCCTCTTTATTCGTAGGTTAACGTCAAAAGGTATTTCTTAATTATTATGCCCTAATTTATCAGAAAGATTGAAACCTTGTATCGCACTACCCTACCTCACCACCATAACCCTTCTAATCAGTTTCTTTTGTTTAAAGCGTTGTACATTATGGTTCTATTCTAAGAATTTTATTATAACCACTGATAAAAAAAAATAACGATTAATAATAATTAACATCTGCGTGATGAAGAAAAAAAAAAAGAGTTGAACTAACATTAGGCATATTGCAATAATGAACCTCTGGTGAAGCATTAATTCCAGCACAAATTATTTTTTCCACAATTTGTTATTCTTAAACTAGTATATTTCATACACACTTTGAAGCTCATCTTAATGATTAAAGAAAATAAATCACATGCCATTATTGCTCACATTGGCACACCTAACGTAACAATTCGGGGAAGGTTCATATGAAAACAAAACTTAGCCTCCAAAGTAGTTTTCCTCCATTATAATTGTTGCTAGCTTTGAAATGATTTTGTCGAGCACAAAACTTTATTCTTACACATGATTGAAGATGCATGTCAATGGCCAATAAGGAACAATAAACCTACCAATAAGCACCCAACTTAGTATGAAGTTTAACACCATTCACAAAGTGGTAGGTCCATTCGGTGGTGCCATTGTTGTTAATTCACTAAATTGATTACATATATTTTGAGTTTTCGATTCGCTGTATACTAAGAAGCTTTTTTTTTTTTTTTAATTTAGTTCATTTCTTTTCCACTTTTATTTTTATTTTTTTAGTTTAGGGTTTAGGATAGGTAGCTACATTGTTCTGATCACTCTCGTAATTAAAAGTGATAACAGTATCAAATGGTCACACACTCACACTTCATAATTTGTAAAGGAGTATGGGCTTTCTATTATGGATTTTCTACTGAATTCAAATAAAAATGAGATTAAATTTTGTTATTAAAGATAATTAATATTATTAATAAATATAATCGATTATTTTAAAATACATAAAAGAGTTGTATTAATCATCTTTAACATAGTTTTTTAACTACATTTTTTATTTGACGTTTGATTCACTAAAAATTATTATTATAGACAGAAAAAGAATAATAAAAAATAGTTAAGTTAAATGATAATTTTATTTTTATTTTAGATGAATAAAAAATAACATAAGTAAAATAATATAAATTTTATTAGAATATTTTTTTAATATTAATTATCTTTATATAATTTATAATACTATTATATTATTTGAACTAAAAATTTAAAATATACTCAAGTAAATTAGCTAATAGATAATGATAATTGAAAATACAAGGATAAGATGGTTGTAATTAAGACGTGATAATTAAAGTTGCTGCTGCAACTAATAGTTAATAAAAATTTAAATAAAGTAGTTCAAAATTATGAGAAAATTATTGTTTTTTAGGTATTTTATTCGTTATATAACTCTTTATTTATTTGATGATATTTTTAACAAATAAAAATATTGAATTTTTATCACATATTTTATTTGTTTGATAATAATTCACATTGTTCCATAATTTTTTAAAAAAACAAAAATATTTGACCGTAACATAATTATTTAGCAAATTATACAAACCATTCGATTAGTTGAAACAACCCTCTCTGATTGATATATATGTGAAATGACTTATGCTACTTTGGCTTATACGTCTGATCAACTGTTCAATCATTCCAAGATATATGAGGTTTTAATTAAATGCAGGATCTTATAAAAAATAAATACTTGAACAAAAGATTAATTACAACTTTATATATAGTCTCCATCTGCTTTTTAATTCAATAATATTGGTGAATGAGTTTGGGGACAAATTGTACGAAAAGCACCAAAACCTAATTAATTTTTTCATTTCCAATAAATAGTCCATGCCAAAAGAAATGGATACATGAATACGTCTGGCAGTTTTAAGTAAAATAAGTTTCGTTGTTTGTGCTTCGAAAACTATTCGTAACTGAACAATATGGAAATCAAGCACGCGTCCAGAAAAATTAAATTACTGAAAAAACATTAATGGAATATTAATAATGAAAAAAACATTACAGAAAGAATGAAAAAATATTAATGATGACATAACATCATGGAATACACAAAAAGATATCAAGACGAGGTTCTTTTGCTATGTTAATTTAATGATAGGTGATTAGGTTTGACTAAAACCTTTGTTATTAAAATCCATATGGATCGATTTCCTTCTCATAATAACATGTGATAAAACCGAATTTAATGGGTAACTAATTATTAGGACTTGAATTATTTAACAAAGCTGTGATGTGAGGCTTAAATTGCATGTAAAAGTAAAATACCAAATCGAAGGGACCACATGAAGTAGGTGAAAGCGAACTTACATTTAGAAAGAACCACCGATATTGATTCCTTGGGCAAGAGTAATGCCGAAAAGAGAGTGCTATAACAAACAAGTACACAGTGCTTCACACTGAATCATCGGTGTCAAATTGGTCGTGTGGATTCACCTCCACTTCGAACTAGATGACAAAAGAACATGAACTCATCAAAGTAGAACTTGCCCATTGACCTAATTCAGCTTCTTTCTATTCCAACATTGATTTTTCATATCACTTTTGTTTACTCCCCAGCCTCTCAACCTCACAAGCCAAAATATTGATTTGGTACAATTACTCATGCGAGTCATGCCCATACCCTACAATGTTATTCATTTTAGGTGACACTCTTTGTAGACCAATACTCCAATAGAATTATACCATAGCCAACTGTATAATTAGATCCATGCCAGCATGCATGTACCATCTTTAGTTCAATCAAATCGGCACAAGACTAGTTAACCCATTTTTCGATTAAATTTGGCTGGTCTTATATGGTTTTTAGAACATAGATATTTTATTCATCTCACTCATGTAAAAAATAAAAATTAAACAATCTCAGTGTATATATGTATGAATTAATGATTATATATCTTAAAAAACCTACGTCTATATCTTGACTCCATGTGAAGTGTTTATGCTTTGCTCTAAAAAAATGTATTTCTATGCAAACGACAAAAGGGTTAAATTATAATTTACTGTTTAAGATTCCATTTTGTGTATTGAATATATATGAACCAGAAAGAAGCTATCATTCTACATGATGACCATAACAATAAAAGCTGTAAAATGTAGGCCTCATAAATATTGGAAACTTTATTTATTTGTGGCTATTGTTGAATTGATACCCTGGAAAAAGGAGATCGAAAAAAAAAAATATTACGTTGAAATTTCCCAAAATAATCACAGTTGAAATTTGCTCAATCATCATTGGTGGAATGCGCGATGCGATAGAATCACACATTACTCTATTTTTTGGCATTTCACTATTGCGATTGAAAGCTTCACTGCAATGAACTCCATGTCCTTTGCTATAACATTTACATTGAGTACTTTACATTCCAGACCATTATTTTATATTGAGATATTATTTTACAATTTGTTTATTGCTGATTATGTTTCATTTTTTTTAGACAATTATATTCAACTTCCTCAAATATGAGGTTAATTGTTTAACGTTACACCTAGAATTCATTTATTTTTCTTTTAGAAATAAGAATTTTTAATTTTTACGAGAGAATGAAATAACAAAACAGCGTTAAGATAATAATCAGTAGCGTGTTTTAAAGTTGTAGTAATTTTTTGGATGCCTCTCAGTCCCACAGCCATAACAGCCATCAATGGATCTTCAAACCCTGTGTGGCGATACTAAAAATAACTATATCAGAACACAGATCAATCAAATTAATGAAAAAAAAAATATTTTTACATCAACTTTAGTACAATTCTTTTTACAAATAAGAGATAGATAGGATGAAAAGAAAGAGAATTGTCATATAAGATATTTTTTTTTTTTGGGGGTGAATATAAGATAAAAGAGATGATGTGAGGAAAAGATATAAAAAAAAAAAACAAATTGTAAATAATATTGTATAATATTTATTATATAGATAAGGATATTCCTAACCAAAATCATGAGGTCATTAATTAAAAAAATTAAAAAGAGAAAATATTTAATATGAAAAAGAACACAGAATAAATACTGAACAACTTAATTTTATAAATCCTAATAGAAAAAATTTCCCTTCTAAATTCCTTAAAGGATAGTTTTGTCTCTAAATAATATATTTCTAAAATAATTAACTCATGATCTCAAAGGTACCAGTGGTGCACCCAACATTTATGATTATATTTTTGTCAACTCCTCTGACTTATACAATATATAGTTGGCACTACAGGTGAGACTTGGTATTAATGGATGTTTACCATGTGCAGTTTTTGTCTCCTCCTGGCAGATACTGTGAATTCCTTTATAAACTTTTGAAAACCAATATCAATGTCATCGTCAGAATGTAAATACTTGAGCTTGTTCTTTAGGAGCACATTCCACAAGGGATGGGTGTGGTGTACATAAAATTTTTTTCCTCCTGCTTAGAGATATATGTGTCAATTAGATATATATGTGTCAACTAGTACGGTAGTATCAAATTCAACGTGTCATTAAAGAAATTATTATAATATCTTCTGACATTTTAAATGATTTCAGAGACTTATCACATCTTGTTAATCCAATAACCTATATATGCATGTTATTTGATTATCTTTGGCAAGAGTAAAAACCTGCTTTATCACAAACAACATTCAAACTGTAATTGCTTTCACCAACATAAAGTTGGGTTGGAAGGGATATTATAGAAAAAGATAAAAATATTGACAAGTTCATTATTATCGCTATGACACATCCCACTTTAAGCATGTTGATTCCTCGCTAATGTTTTGATATCCCTTGGTCCATTGCTACTAAATTGATCTCAATGAATCTGTCTACGAACTAATCCTTGGTGAATTTTTTAAATCAAGCAAATTAAGGTGTTTGTTTCACTGCATGTCAGAACATTGATTCCCAGTGCATTGTATATGGAAATATTAAATACCATATTTGTCATAAGTTTAAAAAAAAAAATATTCCCAAAAATGATTGATTCCCAGTGATAGAATGTGGATATTTTATTTTCGAGCAAGATATCCTCAGAAATATAATTTCTGATAATATAATTTCATACCATGAAAACAATGCCCTCATAGTTGATTTTGCCTGGAAAAAGTATTCTTAACAATTTAATCGACAAAGCGGGCTACAATGGCCAACAATAAAATTGCAATCAGGTGATTTCCCCTTTTCAATTTCATGAAGCCATGAATAGACATGCACAAGATCCACATGCTGCAGCTGGTATAAGAGTCAATAAGGAATTTCTGAAAATCCTTGCCCAAGCATTTAGGTTAAAAGTGCTAACAAATACTCCGCCTTTTGAAGGGTATCCTGTGATAGAAAAGCTTAACAATTGTGGTGATGTTAATGGAAATAAATACTGACTTAGGAATGCATCCTCCGCAGCACCAGCCATTCACTAATATTTCCTTGTACCAATGAATGTACCTCACTCTGACATTCTAATTGTTAACAATGTGTGATTCTTGGGTCTAATTCTAATCTTCACTTTGCAAGCAATGGAATTTGTGGGGTGATTAAATTAGGGTACAGAATTTTGAAAGAGGGTATAAACAGGGTGCAAAAAATAGCCAAGGATGTTGATCTAGATATGTGATATATAAATAAATATTGACTGTAAAGCCACATAATAGGATTCTAACAATGGCATGACAACATCCATTTCCTTCATTAAGAAATGATTAAAGGTTTGGTTTATGCATCACAGAGATACCCATAGATAGTATAACAACAAATATTCACGTTTTCATACGATACAAAAGAAGAATGAGACAATAAGATGGCAGGTGATCAACAGAATACTCAATCAAGCAAACTACAAGTAAATCGACCGTCTGTGAGAGTTAGCTTCTCTGCTTTTGTTACTAAATCAAGAGGGAGAGGGACATAGGTGCGAGATGGCCCGTAGAAATGGGGGAAGCTATTTGTACCATCCACATTTTCATACACCAGACCATCGCCAAGCTGAGATATACCATGGAAATAGAGAAATATATTACTCCTAGCAAGACATAATCCACAATGAGAAGTTCTACTTATTTTAGCTCCCAGTGAGTATCTAAACATACTCGAGCAAACTACAGGCAGAAGAGCTTAACACACAAGTATAAAGTTTGAACTTCCTTATAACTTAGGTTTTACTTGGAAGTTCTTACTGTTAAATATAAAGCCTTAATTCGGTCGTGTATTTGATTCTCATTCATTGAACTAATGAAAGAATTTCAGCACACATGTTTTAGGTTCATCCTCCAAAAGACTTAATTTTCTAAGCATGACAATGATAATCAAACCCTAGGCCATTGAACTTCAATGAATTCAGTTTAACAGTTTTCCAGTCAGTTATCTCATGAGTCATGCCTCATCTTGATAAGGTGCACAAGCATGAAAAATAAGTGCACAATCATGCACTAGCAAGTAATATCAAAACAAAACTGAGATACAATTCCATACATAATTTTGATAATCAGTATGTTCACCACTAATACAAACCTTTATTATAGACATGAACTGATACTTCAATTAAGATTTTTTATTTTGTCCAAAAACAGTACCAATTGCATCTATGTTTTATTATACCAAAGGAGGAAAGAGTATAGAGAAATAAGTGCAAACCTTTTTAGCATCTACTTGAAGCAGGTAAAGTTCCTCCTTGCTATTCAAGAAAAAGTTCTCAAGTGTTACCCGAACCTGCAACATCAAAAACTAGTCTTTCAGCAACACTGTTCAAAACTCGGGAGATTGTATCACTTTACAACCTCAAAAGCGCAAGCGAATTCCATAAACGACTAAATCAATTGAACCTTTGAGCTCGCATCCAATTATTCCTATTACCAATAGCAGAAAAAGCCTAACCGAAAATTTACAAAAGCATGAAATTAACCTGATCGAGCTTGCTGAGATGGAAGAAACCCGAAGACTTATCAAGTTCTCCACCAAAACTGAATCCATTTCTCTGCAACAAATCCCACTCTTCCGCGGTACTAATTCTATACACGAATTCACTCATCTTTACTAAACACTATTAGTTTTTCTTCATTTTCCAAATCAATAACCTTAAATATCGGTTCCTAACACACACTTATTGGGCCGGGATGAGCCCATTTAATATTGGGCTGGGCTTCCAATTGTCCTACTTTATCGGCAGACCGGACCTTAACATATTTTAATTTATTACCAAAATGTAAATAAATAAATGAGTGATATAAATATTCCTTGTCTGGGTCTAAACTAGTAACTTGAAAAAAAAAAAAGAGTTTGTTCTGAGTAGAGTAATGGCCGCGATCGCGATAACACACGTGTTTGGTGCTGTGAATTTTAGGCTCAGAGAAGCCGAAATTCCTTTTGCATGTTCAAGCTTAATCGGCAAGTGTATTGGAAATCATCCTAAGCACAATGTAGCTCTAAGACGCAGTGGAAATACCGCTGTTCTTCCCAAAATCAGATCACAGAAACTTCCTGGTATAAAAATGCTTGTTTTGCGCGCTCTATGTCTCTTTTCACCGGCACTGTTACTAAAATTATTGTTCTGTTTCTTCAGATTATGTTCCAGAATCAAAGTATTACAAAGTAGAAGCCATTCTCAGGTTACTGAGTGTTTGATAAGTTGAAATGAGTTTTTGTTGTTACTTGTTTATATATTCGTTGCTTTTATGTTGTTGAATTTCTTGTGGAACAGGCCTTGGCGAGTTCCTCTGGTTTCTTCGGTATGACATTATTCACATCATATTTACATTTTGATTGTGTATTTTTAGGGTTTGATTTATTCATGTAAACCATGGGATTAATATGTTGGCCTAAAATTTTTAGTTTTGCTGATTGATTTGAAGGCTTTGTTGAAAGTGGGAATTCGTGGTGTTACTGTGTCTGATGTGAAAGGCTTTGGTGCTCAGGGTGGTTCAAAAGAGAGGCATGGAGGTAAGTAAGTCAAAGCTGAATATGCATGTGTTCCCATGAAGAAAAACTCTTATAAATTGAGCTTGTCTGCAATGTAAGTTGTGGTGTATCCAAATCACCCTTAATCTAAATTGAAATGCATGCGATTTTAACCCACTAAAAGTTGAAGGTCCAAGCATGTTTGGTTTGTAGTTAGAGCACTCAACCTGACTTTGCATGTTGTCTCAGAACAGAACACTTGCATGGTGGACAATTTTTTTCTCATTAACTTGAATATGATTTTCATTCAAACTGAGATTGAACTCAAAGCTTCTTTCTTTTTAAAGCTCCAAACATATATTAAACCTAATTTTAACAAAACTTAAGTTTACAAAGTTAAGTTCAAGTATTCAAATCAACTTCACTTGTTTAACTGTAATCTAGACATGCACTAAATAGACCCGTACTCATTTACTTAGGTAACCAAATCACTTTTTTTATTGTCCTGCATGTCTTCATTCCACTTTTTTTCATTCCAAAATTAATCACTAGTAATCACTAATCAGTTTTCATCCATAAATGTATGGCCAACCAGGCAATCAACTTTAGCTGTGCTTTAAGTTCATAATCGTAATTTATTTTAGTCTGTAGTTCAAGAAATACATTTTTTTTCCTTTGGCTTTGAGTTCTATACATGCTTTTAGGCATATAGGTCACTCATCACTTTCACCATTGTCTTAACTAACAGTGTATTCTTCACAGGATCTGAATTTTCTGAAGACAAATTTGTTGCCAAAGTTAAAATGGAAATCGTAGTGAGAAAGGACCAGGTATGTAGACAGTAGACATTTGGCAGTAACCTCACTGCTTCCTACACAATAATCTTATCAGTAATGCAAAGTGGGGAAAGAGATATTTCTTAGTTACTGTCAGTATGCCCTGAATCTCTAACTAACCATTTTCTCTGCAAAAACTAACAAATTATTACTAATGTTAGAAAGTGTAATATTATTATTAATGACTATGATAATATCCATGACCATTGGATCTTGTGCTCCAAATCTTTCTTGGGGTTCTAAGTCCATTGTCTAAGGATTTGAATCTTCTCTTAATTCCATTACCATTGGGTTGCTTCGTTTTTCTCATAATTTCTTTCTGCAGTAGCAAGACTGGTCATTGTTTTCAAGTTTCTGGATTCTGAAAAGATTAAAAAAAACATAATATTGTTATTTGAATTTTTTGTCACATCAATAATTTTTGGACATCCTTAGAATGATATTTAATCATACTTAAGGACAGGCAAAAAGGCTCATTCCCTGATATTACCACCCATGTCAATAGGTTGAGACCGTAATTGACAAAATTATCGAGGAGGCAAGGACAGGGGAGATTGGTGATGGCAAAATTTTCTGTAAGATCTAAACCTACTTTATCCAGTAGTTAATTATGTTGTGGTTCAGCAACAGCTTTCCTTATTTTGTATGTGTTTGGATCATTGTGTTATGTGCTAATCTAGGGATGTTTTTATGTCCATTTTAGTCAGTTTGGCTCGTCCGCTCGTTCAAAATATCACTCTTCTTTGTGTTCTGGGCAAATAGGTTACCTTATGTTGAAATGTAGAAGCTCAATATTTCAATAATGATTTGATTTCTTCTTTCAACTAGGCCAGAATGAAAAGGTTTATCAGCTGAAAGAAAAACTAAAATGAATTATGCAGTCTGAGATAACAAGTTATGAAGTATGTTTTCAAGCCGAACATTGTTAACCTTTCTTTTTCTGCTTACCGTGAATATCCTTCTCATGGTTTAAAAACAACAGTTTGGGAGTCAACAATCTATTGTGATTATAGAATTCAGATTGTTTAAAATATTAGCTCCTGAATCTTGATGCACATTTCCTGTTCATGTCTACTCTTGCCAAGTTCTCAACGGATGATTTTGAGGGAAAATGAATTAAACTGTAATTTCTATTTTGACAAGTAAATATAATGACCTCAATTTGGAATCATATTTCTAATAAAACTTCGATTGTGCAGTGATCCCCGTCTCAGATGTTATAAGAGTTCGGACAGGTAACCATTTTCTTCCAAGAGTTGTCAAAATAACTGTAAAAAAGAAGTAATTTTCTCTAGTCATCATTTCTACTAAGTTTTGAGTATGAATTTTTCAGGTGAACGTGGGGAGCAGGCAGAGAGGATGACAGGGGGGCGAAGTGACATGTTATCTGCTGTATAAATGGTTGGAAGAAAAAGATCAGCATTTGTCATCTGGCTCTTTAGCCCATTCTCCCTTTCCCTTGTTAATTTTGGAATGCATTATGATGCTGTATGTTTTTTATGTTTTGCACTTTGCTGTCGGAAGATACATGAGACAGTATTGAATGGGCAATGTAGTCATGTAGTGAAACAAACTGTGAAAAAATAAATGGCAAATGCTGCGTTACTTCATCGTTAATAATTTAATGTGAACGTGCTAATATTTGATTGTGAAAAGTGAAACCAATTCGGTGTATATTTGTATGATATATCTGTTGTCATGTAATGATAACATGACGACAAGATGTATGAATTGCGATGAAGTTGCAAGAAAATTGATGACACGATATATATACAGCGCCATGAGTATCAGTGTAGTTTCTCTAATTAAAATTTATATTTAATTACAGTTGTTGTAATGATAGCATTAGTGACGAAAAGTTGTCAGAAAGAAAATGTATCAGTGACAAAAATCAATGAAATGTGTATTATGATCAAAGAAAGATATTATCTAGAGAAAATTACAAATGCCCCCTACTTTTTTTAATCACACGTAATCAATCACCTAGTTAGTATTTATATATTATACTAACATTTATTTAGTGATGAAATTATTACACTGAGAGTTACTTAGGATAACAAACTTACGTGGGAAATAAAAGTAATGTTAAAAACATGGAATATGTAGTTAATTTTATAAAATCTCAGGGAATATTTATGTAATTTATTGTAATATCTATTATATTGCATTTCAATTTTTTCTTTTATAAAATAATTGTTTTTGTTTTCACCGAGGATAGGAGTAGTATGGAATTATTCCATTAATGGGAAATGGAAAACGGAAAAAGGCTTGAACCAAAATGAAAATGTTGTTATGGCTAACAAATATCTATCTCGGATTATTTTACTAATGGTATTTTTAAGATTCAAATTAGACATCAATCACCTACCTAATAAATTACGCTTTTAATAATGAAAGAAGGGGAAATTTTTTTTTTTTTCTTTTTTACAGAAAAAAAAAGGAAGAGAAGTTAGAACAATAGTTGAAGGATGTATTTAAAATTTTAAACTTGGAAGGCAAAGGTAAATTATTTGTCTTCTAACAAAGTAAGCAAATTAAATAATTAGTATGCTTCTTATTAAAAAAAAATAATATTCAATGTAATTAACATATTAAGAAATTGCTGTAAGAATATTAAGTAAATGTTATGGAAATCATCAATCATGCATAATCTTCTGAGTTTGATTTTGAATCACTTGAAATATACAATTCTTTTCAAAGATTCTATAATGCCTTATTGTTAACTACGATAAATGCAATTTATTAAGAGTTCAAAGAACTACGCATTATATTTATTATAATAATCATAATTTGATGTTAATTAGAATGTCACAGAGAGTGTAATGTAAACTGTAAAGGAATTCTATGGTCATCCAGTATGAGTTTTATAATAAATCTTCTAAAAATTACATCTATCGTTGCATAATAAAAATAAATAATATTACACTAGTTAGAATATTATTCATTAAATAAAAGAGTATGATTACTAACAAATTAATTTTCATATATTGTTATTATTATTATTATTTATAAAAATTGTTAGAGCACTTATTTAATGTGCCCGTAAAAAGAGTTAAAAAGGAATAGAGACCACTAAAATTTGAAGAGGACGTGTCCTGAAAACGCATCTAGTTATGATTTTAAAAAGTGGAATGCGTAGAATGAACGGTTAACGGGACACCCCTCTGCCTCCTATTAAACAAAACATATACTAAACACAAACGCAGCTAAGCGCAAACAAATCAAACAAACATATAAACACCACATCGCTTCTCCGTTTCGCCGACGCAACTTTCTCTCTTTCTCGTTTCTCCAAACCCAGAGGCATGTCTCTTTCTTTTTTCTTTTTTCTTTTTTCTATTTTTTTTTTTGGAATTTGAATTTGAATTTTGAGATCATTTCAGATCTCTCTTCTTCAATTTTGATTCCTCCGTCTCGGATCTGAGTTCGAATCTCCGATTCGGCTTCGATCCGTGTGTCGTGTGTTGAGATCACGCTTTCAATTTTGATTCTCTTTTTCGCAATTTGAATTTTCAGCGTCGAAGATGGGTCTGTCTTTCACGAAGCTGTTTAGTCGGCTATTCGCGAAGAAGGAGATGCGCATACTCATGGTAGGTCTCGACGCCGCCGGTAAGACCACCATTCTCTACAAACTCAAGCTCGGCGAGATCGTCACCACCATTCCCACCATTGGTATCTCTCTCACTCTCTCTCTCTCTCTCTCTCTCTCTCTCTCTATTTTCTCCCAATATATTCAATCCAATGTAAATCACGCACTCCTCAATATATCTCATAACAAAAAATATATAGAATGCGATTTTGTTAACATTTAACGTTTGGTTTAGGGTTTAATGTGGAAACTGTCGAATACAAGAACATCAGCTTCACTGTCTGGGATGTTGGTGGCCAGGACAAGGTATTTTCATAACATTATCATTGCCTAAAATTGCTTTGTGCGTTTTATTGGTTATATTTCAAAATCCATATTTTGTTTGGCTGTGCATTCGATTCATTTTGCTATAATGTATAATACTCAAGTAGTGATCATATGTTCTGTGAGTACATTTATCACTTTCAATAAACTAGAGATTTTCATTTGGATCCAGCTAGTTAATATTATGAAAGATTTGGACATTTGGTACAGGGCACAAAGCACGTAAAAAATAAATTATAAACTAAATTGGCATTTTCTTCTCTCTCCCTTTTTTGTTTATGTATACGAGTCTGTTGCTTGGATCCAATACTGTAGCAAGATCTGGCTACAGTGCTGAACATCTAACTTGTTACCATTATGGGTTGACTTCTATGTTTGGTTTAAATTGTCTAACTTTTAGCCTTTTGCTATATTTTTTTAAGTTGGAATTATTTAGAAATAATTTTCTCAACACAGTAGTGAAAATTGATATGTTTTCCCTGCTAGATCCGTCCTTTGTGGAGACATTACTTCCAAAATACCCAAGGACTTATCTTTGTGGTTGATAGCAATGACCGAGATCGTGTTGTGGAAGCCAGAGATGAGCTGCACAGGATGTTGAATGAGGTAGTAAAATACATACCCATTAATTGAATAGTAGAATTTTGGCTTGTTTTAGAGGACTTAGTATCATGGCTTAATTTTGTGACTTCGTCTAAAATATGCCTATAATCCTTTTCAGGATGAGTTGAGAGATGCTGTGCTTCTTGTTTTTGCAAACAAGCAAGATCTTCCCAATGCTATGAATGCTGCTGAAATTACTGATAAGCTTGGTCTTCATTCTCTTCGTCAGCGTCACTGGTAATATAAAATATTGCTGTCAGAACTTCACTTGTCTCCTTAATTATCTATCTTTTTTAGGATCGTAGAAAATGATTTCTTCTGCTTCGAGGACAGAGAAGTCTCACTAAGAAAAATATAGAAAGGAACAGACTAATTTTAATTTCTCACTTCATACCATTCCATTAGTCAATACAAGGTTATATATTGGTATCAAAGTAACTAAGTAATAACAAACTACTGGTAAACTTATTCTAGAACCTGCTGAGTCACTATAATAGTTCAGTTGTTGGGTTTGGGACTTCAATATCTTATTAGTCTTCTTACCTCTTCCCTTAGCTATTATCATCTACATGTTCTTCACATGCAGGTATATCCAGAGCACATGTGCCACATCTGGTGAAGGACTTTATGAAGGACTTGACTGGCTCTCAAACAACATTGCAAACAAGGTTAATACAGAATAATTATTTTTAGGGACTCAGCAAATTTTAAACACAGATTGACAGATTTCATATGAATGTCTTGACTAATTGTTTTCACTTTTATGATTTGTGATTGCAGGCATAGTGATTACCGGTCATGGATCGCATGAAGTTCAGTTGAGTTTAGCGATTGTGACTTGGGATGTTTGATGTGGTTTTACCCTGTTTAGAATCTTATCTACTCTAGCATGTATTATTTGTTTTCGATAAAGAACAGATGTCTACTACCTAATATCAAAATAATTTGCATTTTTTTCCGTCTATAACCGAAAGGCATTGCTTTACCCATTGCTTTTTGAATTTATTTTAATCGTGGAAAGTTTTTACATTTATATATAATATTTTAAACACAAAATCACCAACAGTGTATTCAACCGAGGGATGGCATTTTTTTACCCATTGCTTTGTGAAGTACCTTTATTTGTCGACTCTTGGTTATCAGTTTTTATAAATGTATTAATAGTTATCTTATTACTAATTACGATACATATTACTTTTTTAGCAGTTAAAAATTATTTTTTAAAGAATTTATTAATAAAATTGACTAAATAAAGTTTAATTTGGGTACATCTGAACACATTTTTGCAAAAGAAAGATAAAAAAAATTGACAATTTTAAAAGAGGAAGTAATCATAAGTTTTTTTGAAATTTATAGGTATAAAAGCATGATTAAGGGGGACTTGAGGTGAGTCCTTCTTATATATGCATTGTTCTTTCTATTAGATTGTACTAAGCCACTACTAGTTTACAACACCAAATCTAGTTTAAGAAGAGTGGTGATGCATTATGGGCTTTATGAAATGGTAATTGCTGAGTGAGGATATGGTATTGGTACTACAATTTGTGGCTAGGGGTGAGTGGAGAACGCGAAAGGGTCTTGTCTTGTTCACTTAACACGGTATGAAAATATAACACAAATATGATGCAGAAAATACGATAAACAATTTTAAAGTCAATGGTCTGAGATGAGTACTACGGAATTACGGATAGAGTCATTTTTAAGAGTAAGAAAAATAAATTTAACTACATTTTTGTATATGAATAATCAACATTTAGTGTCGTATGATTTTTTTTTTTAAAAAAAAAAGGTCACAAGCCTTTTTAATCTTGATCATTCATTTTTATGATTTGATTTTTTTTTTCCTTCTCCATGTTCAGCTTCTCACACAACAAGAGATTTCTTGTAAAAAATAACATAGTGCATTCAATAATATTACGGGAATTATATTTGTTTTTTTTTTTCTAATCTAGAGTTTTACATTCCAACATTATATCATCACAATTTTTTATATTTTAATACAACTTTATATAAGCCCGTTTTTAATTCATATTTTACTTTGGTCTGGTTTTATTACATGGTGGGTTATGTTAAAAAATTTCTCTTGTTTTTAAAGAAAAACTAGAGAAAAAATAATTCATTTAGATAGAATTATGAAATAATAAGTAATTTCTGAATTATTATTATTATTGTTATTAAAATCTAATTTTGACAACCCCATTATTTTTGTTCTTGTTCAAGCTCCGCCCTGTTTCACCCTACTCTTTTTTTCCATAAAAACCAAACTATAATTGTTCATGTTTCATCTCAATTAATTAGACCACTCAGAGAAATACATCAACAAATCTAAACATAGTAAAAATAAAATATGCATTGATAGGGGATCCACCAATGTAGAAGTTTCATTAGAAATTTCATTTGCAAGTGTCGTTTTTCACGCAACAGTTATGTCCTTGATAGAAAAAAACAATAATGGTATCTTCAGTAGAATTACTTGTTAAAAAGAAGGTACAGAATTAAAAGAAAAATAATTATTTTTCATTCAATTCAAATTTCCAAAAATAATAAAAAAAACATCCTTATTTATTTTACTTCTGACATACCATTTTCTTATTTATTTTATGTCTAATATACCATTTTAATTCTAACGTATTCCAAACAGACCTTAAAAGTATTGTCCGTAACAAAACTACCACGACTCCTTAACAAGACCTGTAGTATGTTACAACATATATAATTACATGTGAATGCCTAATAATTGGAAAGTTATTCAACATTGTTTCGATTCGGAAAATTGACAGGCTTATAATTTTATCAGTCATTCTATAATACATTTCGGAAAGATAACTTATTTTTTTAGACTGAAAGACACGTGATGCTAAGGAAATTTGCACATTTATATGCTGTTACTTCCTAAAATCTTTTTCTAGCTTCTTGTTCAATTAACTCTTGCTTCCGTATGGAGAACAGATGAAACGTGATGTCATTGGCCCATTTCATTTCATTTTTTATATAAAAAAACCAATCATGATCCAAAGTTCCTCAACACAAATCGCATGAATCAATTGCTTTGTCACGCAATCTACCATTCAACATAGAGCTATCAATATCGAAAAACAACCTAAAATTTTTCAGGAAACAGACAAGAGAGCTATCAATACCATAAAATGGACATATCACATACTCGGTTCATCATCTCCCTTTATCATTAAGGATTGCCTCAAAAGCATTACAATGGCAAGGTCCAGCTAAGGAAAACACACACATAGATTAATCAACACATAAGTGTAGGTAAGCAAAGACTCCTATGAACAAACCCACCAACCTTAATACCTGCTAAACCCCAATATTAAAAAAAAAATAAAATCAAAAACCAAATAAAGAAAACAAATATAACAGCTTGAGAGCTACTTTTCTAAAGCAACCTTGTATCTACAAGGATCCAGAAATATAATAAAATAGAAGAAAATAAAACCCGCAAGCCTTGCATCTACTCCTCCACGTTTTTCTAACTTGTCTTCTTCCACATCCCATGTTTTATTTTTTTATTATTTCGTTCTTGTCATGCGGTGAATATCCGTCGACAAAAGGTGCAGCTAGCTTTAAGCAGCTGAAGGTGCAGTAACATATTGAACGTGACCAACCTCTGATAGAGCCTGCACAAATGGCTCAACGTCAACACCATTAGCTGAACCTTCACTTGCACCCAATGCCTTGTAATCAAGTGATTGATCATTGTAGATATCCCACCATTTCTTCACCAGCATCTTTATATCCTCCCTCTGCATATTCTCTTCTTTCCCAGTATATCTCCATGGCTTTGATCCCTATAAACATTAACCCAAAACCATTCAATTCTATGTACTTTATACAATTCCTTAAAAACTTACCAAAATTAAATAATGTTTTCATTAACTTTTTTCCTTACCGCTGCACAATAATGAACCACTTTGACTTCGTCAAGGTTAACATTCTCGGGGTGGCGCCAGAGCATAGCCAGGACAAGGTTATATTTGAGAGGGATAGGTTTGTAAATATCCTTGAAGTACATGTTCAAGAAATCTTGTTCTGCGAATGTCGTGGGAGTGGTCACTTGCACGGTCTTCAATAGGTCATGGTAGGTCTCCATACTGGGCTCGAACACAAACATACCAGCGTTGAAGTAAAGAGTAGGAGCCTGTCCCAATTCTTTGGGCCACTTCACCTTCTCCGGACACTGCTGGCAGTAACCCACCTTGTATTGTGGTGTGTGACTCCATGTCTTCTCGCAGAAACAATCCATTACAGCATAAAAATGTCCATCAGGTAGCTCAAATAAGTGGTCTATGTTCTCAAATACTTGAATGTCTCCGTCCAAGTATATCATCTTCTCGTATTCCACAAACTGCAATAACCATATAATTAATATATTAATACCACAACACATGCTATTATTGTATTGTTAAACAAATTTATTAACCTCAAGTTTCATAAAAGTAAAGTATAAACGAGGTAAAAAAAAAAGAAAAAATATACATATGCATGTTACGTTAGGTACCTCCCATATTCGGAGTTTGGAGTAGTTGATGACGTAATAGGCCATAGCGAACTGGGTTTGGTTTTCGGGTGGGTAAATGGGTTCAATCTCACGGATGATGCATCCCTGTGACTCTAGAATCTTACGGTGCTCCTCCGGTACATCGGGAAGCACAGCAACAACTAACGGGTATGCTGTTTTCACCTTTCGCAACCCTTTTGCGAGACCAACCACTCCTTTCACGTAGTCACCGTTCCCAGCAAGGAATGTCACGTAAGCACGTTTTGGCAGGGTCGCAGGTTTAATGAATCCAGCACCGGATTTTGTAACAGTGGGAACAAGCTCAGGAGCCATGTTATGTTTCAAAGTATTTAATTGAAGGTAGTGAGTTTAGAGTGTTTGTGTGTGTGTGTGTGAGAGAGAGAGAGAGAGAGAGAGTAATGCAGAGATGTTTGAATTTGTTGGTGATTTTGTTTGGATGGTGGAAATGGAGAAGATGGGTGTGTGTTTATAAAGAAGAAGGAGGAGGTGGTGGGGCTATTGTGTTTGATCATGAAAGTTGGGAGGTCCAGCTCTGTGTGTCTGACACGTGTCACAATGGAATGATCCAACGGCTAAGAGGCAATATGGGAAGTTTCTGGAGAGGGAATAATAATATAGTGTAAAGTGGAAGATGCTAGAATGGACTCGGCTTGGGGCTCCAAAAGATTCTGGTATAGACTTGTGATCTCCGCGACTCACCTCACAACATGCCCAAGAAAACAAATCAATACAAAATTATTCACATATTTAGCAAAGTATTAAAATCGTTCACTAAAAAGAAAAAGGCATTATAGTTGTTTGGTCCGTATTTGTTTTCAAAAAAAAATTATAAATGGTTAATTAAATAGTATAAATGTCTTTCAGTCAAGATATATTTAGAATATTCTGCGGTAAATCAGGTTGAACCGGTTAGATGAATCATAAATTAATGATTTATTTGATTTGATTGATTTGTAAAATTGACTTAACAACAAATTAGCTATTAAACTGATTGAATAAATTATAAATTAATAAAAATTAATAATTTAATTGGTTTAAGTGATTTGAAAATTAAAATATTTTTTCATTTAAATGATTTATTTTATACGATGAAACAAACATAAATTTAACTAAATAAAAAATATAATGTATTTTTATATTGCATAATTCATCTTTTTTGGCGTAATTAATTTGTTTTCCTTTTATTATATGTATATTGTGTCTCATTTTATTCTCGTATTATTTGAGTACATTTTTAATAATTTATTTTTATTTTTATCAGTTTTACATTTATTGTAAAATTTTTATCTCTTTTATGTAATTATGTTACTCTTATTTAACATTATTTTATTAAAGCCAATTCAACTTAGTTAATGAATGTTGTAGCATTGAACCGATATTTTCGCTAGTTTGATGTTGAGTCTTTAATTAAAAATCATGCTATTGGATGAGAAATATAACTCACATGATTTAATATTTAATATAAAATCTCTTTAATTAATAATAAAATAATCTATTTATATGTATAATAATAAATCATGACGTTGTTAATGGATATAAATCAATTGAATACAGAGGTTTGCTTGGTATTATATTTTATCTTGATATTTCATATAAATTAATTCAACATCTCAAAATTTTTTATTTTTATAATATAATAATAGCGATGATATATAACAATATTGGTAGATAATTATTCAATTTCTTCAAACATATGTAAGACGTACAAACGTCTTATTATTTATGAAATATAGATATTTATAAATAATTAATTCTTTTGAGGGAATTTTATAAAAAAATAAGTTACCGCGTGATTGATAATATATTTAGGATGACTTATACATTTATGATAAGTACCACTAATTATATTTTTGTGGCATACATTTTTATGAAGGATTAAACCTACACAATGGGAAATTAGTTACTAGCGAGAGAAGAGCATAGATGAATCTACAAATACAATACAATAGTAACAAAAGCAACCGCTGATAGTTGGTCAACATCAAAATAGCAAAACCAAAACTTAGTTGTTGGGCCAGTTCAGGATACATGTGTGATTCTAAAAAAAAATCCATTGGAACAAGGCATCAAATTCATGCATGGTTCACATACCATGTAGGTGTGTCAAGTCACGCTCACAAAGTTTGTCTCATGACCATGTTTTAAGGGTCCCGTCTCGCCACCTGTCATTTTAGGTAATGTGGGACCATATAAGGACACTATGAACTATCAGATCTTGAAATTTCGCACCATTTTTTTTTTTACATGTACGGTGTCTGAGAATTAATTTTATTTCGCAGTAATTAACTTATTTATAATATATATATATATATTTTCTTCTCTGCTCATTGTTCCAACTCCCATACGAAAATTTGTATTAAAACGTTAACAAAGAGATAAACGTACAACCTTAATTAACATTAATTAGCGTGGGAAGATAGATATTAATTCCTTTCCGCGCGTCATCACTAAAAATAAGATCAAATTCTAATACTTTCATTTCATTCCATTCTACAAATGAGAAATAAGAAGAAAAAAAAAAAAGATGATGTCAAAATTATCGTTAGGATTAGGGTTTAACATACATATATTTATATTAACAGACGTAGACTAAAGGGGAATTTTGTTTAGAAAAAAAAGTTCAAAATAACAAGAAAAGAAAAGAAATAGAAAAATATGAAGAGGTGCTATCTATATCTACTATGAGCAATGAAGAACCGCTAACTGTGTGTAGTATCTATCTACACAAACCTGCCTTCATTTGACCGCAAAGCTATCCTTGCAACTTGCAACTTGCACCTACTTCTCCTGCTTTTCTAACTATTCTTTTCTCAACTCTTTTTTTACTTTTTTTATTAATTCCTTCTTCTCATCTACTTGAATGTCTTCATCAGCTGCAGCTCAAACTGTATATGCCGCTGGCACAGTCATATATTCAACATGATGACCCACCTCTGATATCAACTTGCATATTTGGATTGTAGTTAGAAATATTATACATATAAATTCAATAAATATAAATAAAATGAAGACAAAAATAAAAATGTTGATTCATCGATGAAAAATACATTTCAACGTAAACATATATTTCAACTATAACTCTAACATAGACATTTTCAGCACCATCCGCTTGCTGGGGCTTCAGTTGCACTCAATGGCCTAATCTAGCCGAGGGTCATTGTAGTTGTTATCCCACCATTTCGGCACTACCACATTTATGCATATTAACACATGTTTAACTCCACAAATGAATTTACAAAGTAAGACACACGTCACATTGTTATAACCAGAATTGTAAAGGCATATTTAATTTAGAAAAATCAACAACTATGTTTATGAAAACAATAAAATAGTCAAATTACTTTGGTCTGATTTTATTACATGATGGGTTAAGTTAAAAAAATTCTCTTGTTTTTAAAGAAAATCTAGAGAAAAAACAATTCATTTAGATAGAATTATGAAATAATAAGTAATTTCTGATTTATTTTTATTGTTATTAAAATCTAATTTTGACAACCCCATTATTTTTGTTCTTGTTCAAACTCCGCCCTGTTTCACCCTACTTTTTTTTTCTCATAAAAACCAAACTATAGTTGTTCATGTTTCATCTTACTTAATTAATTAGACCACTCAGAGAAATACATCAACAAATCTAAACATAGTAGAAATAAAATATGCATTGATATGGGATCCACCAATGTAGAATTTACATTAGAAATTTCATTTGCTAGTGTCGTTATTCACACAACAGTTATGTCCTTGGTAGAAAAAAACAATAATGGTATCTTCAGTAGAATTACTTGTCAAAAGGAAGTTACGAAATTAAAAGACAAAATATATTTTTTCATTCAATTCAAATTCCCCCCCCCCCCAAAAAAAAAAAAAAAGCATCCTTATTTATTTTACTTTTGACATAACATTTTCTTATTTATTTTATGTCTAACATACCATTGTTTTTCTAACTTATTCCAAACAGACCTTAAAAGTATTGTTGGTAACAAAACTACTACGACTCCTGAACAAGACCTGTAGTATGTTACAACATATATAATTACATGTAAATGCCTAATAATTGGAAAGTTATTCAACATTGTTTCGATTCGGAAAATTGACAGGCTTATAATTTCATCAGTCATTCTACAAATACATTTCGGTAAAACAACTTATTTCTTTAGACTGAAAGACACGTGATGCTAAGGAAATTTGCACACTTATATGTTACTCGCTAAAATCTTTATCTAGCTTCTTGTTCAATTAACTCTTGCTTCCATTTGGAGAACAGATGAAACGTGATGTCATTGGCCCATTTCATTTCATTTTATATATATAAAAAAAAAAAACAATTATAATCCAAAATTTCTCAACACAAATCGCATTAATCAATTGCTTTGTCATGCAATCTACCATTCCACATAGAGCTATCAATATCGAAAAACAACCTAAAAATTTTCAGGAAACAGACAAGAGAGCTATCAATACCATAAATGGACATATCACATATTCGGTTCATCATTTCCCTTTATCTTTAAGGATTGCCTCAAAAGAATTACAATGGCAAGGTCCAACTAAGGAAAACACACACATAAGTGTAGGTAAGCAAAGACTCCTATGAACAAACCCACCAACCTTAATACCTGCTAAACCCAAATATTAAAAAAAATCAAAAACCAAATAAAGAAAACAAATATAACAGCTTGAGAGCTTCTTTTCTGAAGCAACCCTGTATCTACATCGATTCAGAAATATAATAAAATAGAAGAAAATAAAACCCGCAAGCCTTGCACATACTCCTCCTCTTTTTTTTTATGTTGTCTTTTTTCATATCTCATGTTTTATTTTTTTATTATTTCTTCTTGTCATGTTGCGAATGTCCGTCCACAAAAGGTGCAGCTAGCTTTAAGCAGCTGAAGGTGCAGTAACATATTGAACGTGACCAACCTCTGATAGAGCCTGCACAAATGGCTCAACGTCAACACCATCTGCTGAACCTTCACTTGCACCCAATGCCTTGCAATCAAGTGAATGATCATTGTAGATATCCCACCATTTCTTCAGCAGCATCTTTATATCCTCTCTCTGCATATTCTCTTCCTTCCCAGTATATCTCCACGGCTTCGATCCCTATAAACATTAACCCAAAACCATTCAATTCTATGTACTGTAAACAATTCCTTAAAAAACTTACTAAAATTAAATAATGTTTTCATTAACTTTTTTCCTTACCGCTGCACAATAATGAACCACTTTGACTTCGTCAAGGTTAACATTCTCGGGGTGGCGCCAGAGCATAGCCAGGACAAGGTTATATTTGAGAGGGATAGGTTTGTAAATATCCTTGAAGTACATGTTCAAGAAATCTTGTTCTGCGAATGTCGTGGGAGTGGTCACTTGCACGGTCTTCAATAGGTCATGGTAGGTCTCCATACTGGGCTCGAACACAAACATACCAGCGTTGAAGTAAAGAGTAGGAGCCTGTCCCAATTCTTTGGGCCACTTCACCTTCTCCGGACACTGCTGGCAGTAACCCACCTTGTATTGTGGTGTTTGACTCCATGTCTTCTCGCAGAAGCAATCCATTACAGCATAAAAGTGTCCATCAGGTAGCTCAAATAAGTGGTCTATGTTCTCAAATACTTGAATGTCACCATCCAAGTATATCATCTTCTCGTATTCCACAAACTGCAATAACCATATAATTAATATATTAATACCTCAACACAAAGCTATTAGATATTGTATTGTTAAACAAATTTACTAACCTAAAGTTTCATAAAAGTAAGGTATAAACAAAGTAATAAAAGAAGAAAGAATATACATATGCATGAGAGAAATTGAAGAAAAGAAAATAGGAGGAGGGTGTTACGTTAGGTACCTCCCATACTCGGAGTTTGGAGTAGATGATGACGTAATAGGCCATTGCGAACTGGGTTTGGTTTTCGGGTGGGTAAATGGGCTCAATGTCACGGATGATGCATCCCTGCGACTCCAGGATCTTACGGTGCTCCTCGGGTACTTCGGGATGCACAGCAACAACTAATGGGTATGCTGTTTTCACCTTTCGCAACCCTTTTGCGAGACCAACTACTCCCTTCACGTAGTCACCGTTCCCAGCAAGGAATGTCACGTAAGCACGTTTCGGCAGGGTCGCAGGTTTGGTCAATCCTGCACCGGATTTTGCAACAGTGGGAACAAGCTCAGGAGCCATGTTATGTTTCAAAGTATTCAACTGAAGTAGTGAGTATAGAGTGTTTGTGTGTGTGTGAGAGAATAATGCAGAGATGTTTGAATTTGTTAGTGATTTTGTTTGGATGGTGGAAATGGAGAAGATGGGTGTGTGTTTATAAAGAAGGAGGATAACTTTATTTTTACCGCCAACTACGTTAAACAGTTAATAGCTGATTATAATAAATAGCTAATTATAATAAACTGGTAACTTGTTTATAATATATATATATTTTATATTATATATATATATATATATATATATATATATATATATATATATATATATATTTCTCACCCATATTTTATAATTATTATTTATCATATATTTTATATATATTAGTTGTCTAATATTTCATGAAGGAGGAGGTGGTGGGCTTAGTGTGTTACGTCATGAAAGTTGGGAGGTCATGTGTGTCTGACTAGTGTCCCAATGGAATGATCCAACGATTAAGGGCATTATGGGAAGTTTGTGGAGAGGGAACAGTGATATAGTGTGTAGTGGAAGTTGATAATCGTGAAAAAATATTATAGATAATTAAAATAAATAATAATAAATTATATAATGTGAATAAATAAATATATATTATATAAGAATTGATTGATTGGTGAAATGAATCATAAATTATTGATTTATTTGTGTAAAAGATAAAATATAAGAAGGGGTTGAGTTGTGTTAATTTAAATTTAAATTTTTTTTTTATGTTAGTTTAAATAGAGTTAGATGAAATAATATTTATTTTTAAAAGTTGATTTTAAGGATAGACGTCACATTTTTAATTATTCCAGTTAGTCATAAGTTTAAAAAATATAAACATAATTATTTTTATATTAGTTACTTAGCAATTACTGAGGTTTTCACTATAAACGTGAAATGGTTATAAATATTGTTTGAACTCAGTCACTTCTGATTATTACAAGATATTCTGCAGTCACAGCCTTCCAGGTTAAACAATAAGGCATTCTTTGAAACTCACCTCATCAAGGCTAACACAAGGTATTCTTTGAGAACACAGCCTTCTCAGGCTAAAACACCACACAAGTGAGATTTAAAAGAGTTTTTCAAATAAAAGAGTTTTTTTTTTACATAGAGGGGTATACAATGAAGTTCAAAAAGAACAGTGAGCAAAATCACAAAGTAATAAGAATTATAGTGTGTTCGCCAACTTGATCTTGAGCAAATGAAGTCCTTTTATAGGCAAGTCTTCAAAGATCCGTTAGAAACATGAAGAATGTCATTGAACTTTCCAAGTGAAGTCTTCAAAAGGTGTCAGAGTGCAATCAATGAAATGATGGCTTGCACAGCGGATTTGATGGCGCGCTCAAAACCTTTTTCTGACTTGTACAAAAATTTAATAAAAAAGGGTGTTGTCTTTTCTTGTTGAAGAGGTTATCTCAAATCCTCATACTGATCTTGGAAACACTTGAGAGTAACACTTGGTTTTAAAATTGGCGCGAGTTACTCCGTCCGTCTGAGCTTCACTTCCTTGACAGACGATGTACTTCTTCAGTCTTAAGTTAAGAAGTGCTTTAAATGTTTCGTCTGAAGAGTATCGTCTTATCTTCCATCTGATGACTTGGCTTTGGGACAGACGAATGTCTTAAACTTTGAGGAGTCATCTTCATGTGCTTGTTCAATCTGACTTTGACTTGCAATGCCTTCAGTCTGATGTATCCTGTTTGTCTTGTAACGTTAACCATCTTTATCTAACAATTTGATTTGATTGATTAGTAAAATTAATTTAACAATAAATTAGCTATTAAACTGGTTGAATAAATCATAAATTAATAAAAATAATAATTTAATTGGATTAATTGATTTAAAATTAATATTATTTTTTCACGTAAATGATTTATTTTATTTTTTATTTATTTTATATGATGAAACAATCATGAAT
This sequence comes from Hylodesmum podocarpum, assembly GCA_026586105.1. Lineage (NCBI taxonomy): Eukaryota > Viridiplantae > Streptophyta > Magnoliopsida > Fabales > Fabaceae > Hylodesmum > Hylodesmum podocarpum. The sequence goes on along the minus strand of JALJEV010001298.1, from coordinate 1,369,960 downwards.
ATAACTAAATTAAAATTTAATGTATTTTTATATTGCATAAATCATCTTCTTCTTTTTTGCATAATTGAGTTGTTTTCCTTTTGTTTTATATATATTGTATTTATGGTTATCAAACTCTAAAGTTCATGCTTAAACTCTTACGAGTTTGAAAGTCTAGCGGATCTTAACGAGTCAACTCAGGAGTAAATTATCTTTTGAGTAAACTTTAGCAAACTCGGAGTAACTCTTAAACTCTCGAGTCTATAGTTCTACTGCAAGTTTAGACACTAAGCACAAAACACAAAATAATTTGTGTTTTGAGCGGTTAAGTTATGCGAGTATTTTGGCCTAAGTTTCCTTTTCCTGAGCGGTGATTCGTGCGATCGATTGATCAATTAGGAGTTGAGCGATTATTGTCAAACCCCGAGCGAATGAGTTCCATTTTCTCTTTCCCATTCTCTCTTTTTTCGCTGTCAAATTTGAGATTCGAGATTGTGGTTAAGTTCGAGGTCGAGTCGAAGTTCAATTCAGAGGTTTGATCTTTCCGTCACAATAATGAACAATTGTTACTGACTTATTAGGTTTGTACTTGTGCTCGTATAGTCGTGCTCTTGTCATAAGTTAAATTTGTTGTTTTGTTCAATTTCTTTCTTTGTATTGTGTTCTGTTTAGTTGTTTCTTGACTTCTGATTGTTTTGTCAAGCATTTATTTATTTTTCTTGTTGATTGAATTTATTCAATTTCTTTGTTATTCTATTCAATTTGTTATTATTTTGTTATGTTCAATTAACTCTTGCTTTGGAAATTCTTTCGTCCAATTTATATTGTTATTCTATGTTTTGTTTAGTTGTCTCTTGTTTCAAAGTAAATTTGATGAATTTGGTACATGTTATTTGGTATAGAATTTATATAAACTTGATGAATTTATACAAATTTATTACCTAGTATTGCTATATATGTGAATTTATAAGTTATATATGTTTAGTATTGATAAAAGACGAGTTTTATTTACCGATAAAATGTTATTTATAAATGATTTTTTAAAAAAAATAAAAGTAAAAATAGACTCTTACATCTATCACAAGCCTACATAAACTCAAGTTTTTACATCTTTCACAAGCCTACATAAACTCTTGAGTTGGACAACCTTAATTGTGTGTCATTTTACTCTGATGTTATCTGTGTACATTTTTAATAGCTTAGATTTATTATTAATAATTTTATTTTTATCAATTTTATTTTCATTGCAAAATTTTTATCTCTTATATTTAGTTATGTTGCAAGGGACTTTTTCTAGATGAGAAGAAGGAATTAATAAAAAAGTAAAAACAGAGCTGAGAAGAGAGAAATTAGAAAAGGAGGAGAAGTAGGTGCAAGTTGCATGGGCGGAGCCACGTCGAGCCCGCCCAAATTTTGCTTTTTTTTTTATAATATATATATTAATAATAATTATATATAAGTAATAAATTTATAAATATATATATATATATTAATAATAAATTTAATATTAATATATATAAATTTATATATATATATTAATAATAAATTTATATATATAAATCAATAAAAAAAATTATACATATATTAATTTATAAATATTAATTTATTTATACTATTAATAAATTTTTATATATTAATAATAAATTTTAATATCTTTTAAATTTATTTTAATCTTTAAAAAAAATTATTATATAATTAATAAATTGTATCTAACCATTTTAAAAAATACAATTAAAATTTAAAAAGTTATAAAAAATTTAAAAATATTTTTACCATTCCCACCCTAATTTTCTAGCTCCGCCCTTTGACTTTTTCTGCCCTGGGTAAAGGACTTTTTCTGAATCAAAAGTTAGGAGTGTGACTCAGAACGAGAATCCAGACATGTATAAACTGAAAAATGAGAATGAATGGTCACAAATTTGTTGAAAGGTATGAATATTACCTGGATGTAGAACACACTAATAAATGGACCGAGGAGTGGTTGTCCCATAGAGATATTTCTTTAACAGGAGAAAAGTCCACCCTCCCCGATAGCAGTAAAAAGGATAACCTTGCCAGATTGACTCTACCATTTCTCAATTATGGGTAAATCTAACTCAACCTATTTAGTGCCCAGTCTATATTGTACTTGTTTGATTTGATCTGTCACATGTCGGTGGTTAAATGGGTTGGTATATGATCAATTAAATCAATTAAATCAATTGAAAAAATTAATTAATTTATATAATTTCTTTCATTAGTTATCTTTAATAATCATTTTAAATCTATTAAACTTTGTACGTATTTACCATATGAAAATTTCGCTTAGAACTAAATATAAATTTAATAATTTTGAATAAACTTTAGAAAAATTAAAAAATTAATAAGTAATTAAACTACTAATTATTAATTAATCTTTTGTACTGTGAAATATTAACTTTTTCTCCACCTATTCAAACCCTATGATAGGCCGGAGTCATCCGGGAGTTTTGACCGGTTTTGCCACTACACTAAATTGCATCAACTAAAAAAATTTAAAGAGTCAAAGAATGAGAAAGAGATTGTGCGAAAGTTCAGGACCTAAGAATTCATGAGATTACCTAAAGTGACCAAGTGGCAAGACCAGAACCTGACTCGCTAAAACCTGATGTTAACATTCAGTGACCATGACTCCACACACATGCGTGGCATAGGAACCATGAATTCGATGCCATGGTCCCATATGGATCCGTTTGGAATCAAGCACACATGCATTCTTAGCTGGTCCAGGGTCTACTCACTTTTGTTTTGCCCCCTTCTTCATAACGATCGTCCATTGTTTGCTCTACTATTTTCATATATATTTTTACGTTTCTGCGCAACTCTGCTCCTTGTTGTAGAGTCATCTAAGTGTCGGTTAGGCTTAAGCCAAAGGGGCAACGATCTAGGGCTGAGATGACTTGAGGGGATTAAAATCTCGTAAAAGTACTAGAATATTACTATGATTTACTCATAAAATAGAACAATAAAATGATCGATGTTCAGATCTTGTCGTTTCACACTCACACGTAGACTTTTGGTCACTCGGATAATATTCTAAACACGTTCACGATACAGCTGACATTGCTTATGCACGTGCCCTATCTGAAGTCTTAACGAGAAAAAAACATAATTGACGGAAATATTCATGCTCAAGTGCTCTTAATCGCAATATTTGTTGCGCACATCGAGGTCCAGGAAGGTTTAATTTTTCCAATTTGAGATTTGATTTTTCTTAAACAAAGGGTATATTGTATATTTTAGATTGAAGTCTTGAACGGTTGAGATTTTAATTTGACTATTTTATTGTTTCATATACATAATTGTATTGATTTTTCTAAATTAAATATGCTTTTACAATTCTGGTTATAACTATGTGACGTGTGTCATACTCTGTAAATTCATTTGAGGAGTTAAACATGTGTTAATATAATACATAAAATAATATTCTTATTTTTTTAATATAATACATAAAATAATATTAAATAAGAGTAAAAACAGAGTTGAAAAGAGAGAAGTTAGAAAAGGAGGATAAGTAGGTGCAAGTTGCAAGGGACTTTTTCTGAATCTAAGTTTTGCAATGAAAATTTAATAGATACTATTTTATGTATTATATTAAAAAAAATATTATTTTATTAAAACCAATTCAATTAATTGATGAGTGTTGTAGAATTGAACCATTATTTTCGTTAGTTTGAGGTTGAGTATTTAAAAATCATGCTATTGGATGAGAAATATAACTCACATGATTTAATATTTAATATAAATCTCTTCAATTTATAATAAAATAATCTATTTATATGTCTAATAATAATAAATCATGACGTTGTTAATGGATATAAATCAATTGAATGCAGCGGTTTGCTTTGTATTATATTTTATCTTGATATTTCATATAAATTAAGTCAATATCTCATAATTTTTTATTTTTATCAAATAATAATAGCGACGATATATAATAATATTGGTAGATAATTATTCAATTTCTTCAAATTATATGTAAGTCGTACAATCGTTTTATAAAAAAATAAGTTATCGCATAATTGATAATATATTTAGGATGACTTATACATTTATGATAAGTACCACTAATTATATTTTTGTGGCATACATTTTTATGAAGGGTTAAACCTAAACAATGGGAAATTAGTAGCCAGCGAGAAGAGCCTAGATGAATCTACATCTACAATACAATAGTAACAAAAGCAACCAATGATCGTTAGTCAACATCAAAATACCAAGCCAAAACTGAGTTGTTGGGCCAGTTTAGGATACATGTGTGATTCTAAAAAAATCCATGGGAACAAGGTGCGTCAAATTCATGCATGGTTCACATACCACGTAGGTGTGTCAAGTCACGCTCACAAAGTTCGTCTCAGCGTGACCATGTTTTAAGGGTCCCGTCTCGCCACCTGTCACTTTTGGTGATGTGGGACCAGCCATAAGGACACTCTCAACTCTTGAAATTTCGCACCATTTCTTTCTCATTCTTGACCAATGCAAAATATGCAATTAATGAAGTTTTTCTCCACTTCAAAAAAATCTCTTTGTGTAGAGACAACCACATACCCATCCATTAATTGATACATACATTTTGAGTCACACTCCTTTGCTTTAGAATCCGAAAAAAAAAATATAAGGTAAATGCAAGCAGACTTATTTAAGTGGTAAATTAAAATTTATTTTTTCATTATTATTATAAATAATATAAGTGGTAAAATAAATTTTATTTACAAACAGTATATTTTTATTGGCAATTTTTTACTTTCGGCGCTATTTTTTAATCTCTACTAACTACAATTGTTATAGTGAAACTAGATATGAACTAGGTGATCTTTGTTCCAACTCCCATATGAAAATTTGTATTAAAACGTTAACAAGAGATAAACGTAGAACCTTAATTAACATTAATTAAGGTGGGAAGATAGATATCAATTCCTTTCCGTGCGTCGTCACTAAAAATAAGATCAAATTCTAATACTTTCGTATCATTTCATTCTACAAATGAAAAATAAAAAGAAAAAAAAATGATGTCAAAATTATCGTTAGGATTAGGGTTTAATATATATATATATATATATAAACCCTAATCAAAGGGGAATTTTGTTTAGAAAAAAAGAGTACAAAATAACAAGAAAAGAAAAGAAATAGAAAAAGCTGAAGAGGTGCTATCTATCAACTATGAGCGAGGCAGAACCGCTAACTGTGTGTAGTATCTATCTACACAAACCTGCCTTCATTTGACCGCAAAGCTATCCTTGCAACTTGCAACTTGCACCTACTTCTCCTGCTTTTCTAACTATTCTTTTCTCAACTCTTTTTTTACTTTTTTTATTAATTCCTTCTTCTCATCTACTTGAATGTCTTCATCAGCTGCAGCTCAAACTGTATATGCCGCTGGCACAGTCATATATTCAACATGATGACCCACCTCTGATATCAACTTGCATATTTGGATTGTAGTTAGAAATATTATACATATAAATTCAATAAATATAAATAAAATGAAGGCAAAAATAAAAATGTTGATTCATCGATGAAAAATACTTTTTAACGTAAACATATTTTTCAACTATAACTCCAACATAGACATTTTCAGCACCATCCGCTAGCTGGGGCTTCAGTTGCACTCAATGGCCTAGTCTAGCCATGGGTCATTGTAGTAGTTATCCACCCTTTCGGCACCGCCACATTTATGCATATTAACACATGTTTTTTCCTGAGCCACACCACTGTTGAATTAATAAGGGAAAGACTTCAAATACATATGATCCAGGCCTTCACGATTTTATTTTTAAACTTCTTAAAAATTCTCTCTTTAATAGATTACTTTATAAATTCATATATAACATTCTTTATTTGTGCGACATGCATCTCAACTGTTATAATTGTAAAGACATATTTAAGAAAAATATTTGGTAGACAATTGTAATACGCAGATAATCAGACAACCAGTTATAAATTGTGAAGAGAGAAATAAATATATGTATAAAGTGTGGCTGATTGACTGCTTATTACAGTTGTTAACGTAGTAAAATTACATATTTAATTTAGAAATATCATACGGTTATAAATATCATACGGTTATGTATATGAAAACAATAAATAGTCAAATTAAAATCTCAACCGTTCAAGAAAAATCAAATCTCAAATTGGAAAAATTAAACCTTCCTGGACCTCGATGTGCGCAACAAATATTGCGATTAAGAGCATTTGAGCATGAATATTTCATATTTCCGTCAATTATGTTTTTTTCTCGTTAAGACTTCAGAGAGAGTACGTGCATAAATAGAATGTCAGCTGTATCGTCTACGCGCAAGAAACCCAGTGACCAAAAAATCAACGTGTGAGTGTGTAACGACAAGACCTGAACATCATATCGATCATTTTACTAAGCATTCATCATTTTATTGTCTTTATTTTTATTTTTTTTTTCCTGCAATATACTTTAAGTGTAACGAAGAAACACCAACTAACGGTGTACGTTTAAAATCGTTTGATTACACGATCTCGATGGATGAGAAGATCCTTTCAATTGATTAATGGATTAGAATCCGTTATTTTAATGAAAATATGTAACGTAAAATCATATTAAATGATATATTCTTTAACTTATTAAAAAAACGCATTCCTATTTACCGACTAATGTAGTTAAATCTAATTTTTTATTAGAAGTATGAGTAAATCATAGTAATATTCTAGTTCTTTTACGAGATTTTAATCCCCTCAAGTCATCTCAGCCCTAGACCGTTGCCCCTTTGGCTTAAGCCTAACCGACACTTAGATGACTCTACAACAAGGAGCAAATAATGAACGATCGTTATGAAGGGGGCCAAAACAAAAGTGAGTAGACCCTGGACCAGCTAGGAATTCATGTGTGCTTGATTCCAAACGGATCCATATGGGACCATGGCATCGAATTCATGGTTCCTATGCCATGCATGTGTGTGGAGTCATGGTCACTGAATGTTAACATCAGGTTTTTGCGAGTCAGGTTCTGGTCCTGCCACTTGGTCACTTTAGGTAATGCCATGAATTCTCAGGTCCTGAACTTTCGCACAATCTCTTTCTCATTCTTTGACTCTTTAAGTTTTTTTAGTTGATGCAAATCAGCGTAGTGGCAAAACCGGACAATTAATATTTTACAGTACAAAAGATTAATTAGTAGTTTAATTACTTTTTAAATTTCTAATTTTTCTTAAGTTTATTAAAAATTATTAAATTTATATTTAGTTTTAAGCGAAATTTTCATATGGTAAATACGTACAAAGTTTAATAGATTTAAAATGATTATTAAAGATAACTAATGAAAGAAATTATATAAATTAATTAATTTTTTCAATTGATTTAATTGATTTAATTGATCATATACCAACCCATTTAACCACCGACATGTGACAGATCAAATCAAACAAGTACAATATAGACTGGGCACTAAATAGGTTGAGTTAGATTTACCCATAATTGAGAAATGGTAGAGTCAATCTGGCAAGGTTATCCTTTTTACTGCTATCGGGGAGGGTGGACTTTTCTCCTGTTAAAGAAATATCTCTATGGGACAACCACTCCTCGGTCCATTTATTAGTGTGTTCTACATCCAGGTAATATTCATACCTTTCAACAAATTTGTGACCATTCATTCTCATTTTTCAGTTTATACATGTCTGGATTCTCGTTCTGAGTCACACTCCTAACTTTTGATTCAGAAAAAATAATTGATAACGACACTAGCCATATTCTTGCTTGGGCCAGTGGGCCTCTCATAACTCGAGTCTGCTCCAAAGAAAATGTTGATAGCGACATTAATCGCAATATGTGAAGGAAGATTTGGATTATTCATAGCTTGGGCCTCTATGACCTCAAGTTTGTTCTCAGTACCACTCATATTTTTCATGGTAAGTTAAGTCTTGAATTTAACTTTTAATGTGTTGTGATGCATTGCAAGAAAAAAGAGAGCCTATCTAGGGTGAAGAAAAGACAACAAAGTAATGTGTATCTGTACAGTTGTACTTGGCCCAGCTTCATTATCTTGGGTTGTCTTACAATAAGAGGCCATTGAGAGTCTCAGAAAATTGGGCCAATTTCTGGGGCCGAAATTGGCCCAAATCAGGGACGATCCACTTTTATATTTCCTAAACTATCCAATTATTATGTTCTAATTTTTTTTCAAAACTATTGGAAATTATACAAATAATGTTTAAACTATTAAAAATCATGTCATACAGTCTTCTCTACATATTGAAAAATATTTTAATTTAGCCTCCCATTATTATAATATAAGAATTAATATGATAGATTTTTAATAATCTATAGATTACTTGACTATATAGTTTAATTTTTTAAGGACTATTTAGGAGAAAAGATAACAGTTGAAGGATCACAGTTAATAGTTTTTTCCAATTAAAATAATAATTGTATTTTAATATATACAAACATAAGCGTATGAATGTGTCGCTCCACTTTAGTAGTTCAAAGTGATCATGGAACATAATTCATCTAGACGTTTACTCCACGAGGTTATTCAATTTCCAAATGTCGTAATTGTACTCTTTGCTTAAGTTGAAATGGGAATAAAAGATACAATATATTCAGGTTGACAGTGGGAATATATTTGCATAATGCCAAACATTAATAAAGTAGAATTCATTCTAGGCTGGTTTTTTATGCTATGTTATGATAGTGGATTCAAGCATAAAATGAAAATAACAGGGTGAGATCAAGAGGATTGCGTCACTTGAGTAGAGTGTAAGAGTCTTTTCTCCTCCATTTTTTCCCGAGTGATCAAGGTAAACATAAAAGCATATTTTCCTCTAGATCTAACCGTGTGACACTTCTTGTAATATTGTATGTTTCAATGTTTATTTTTATTTTTCATTTCCAACTATTAATTATTTGAGTGAAAATCAACGGGATTGGTCGATGGTAAATGGCTAAACACAACCATGAGTTGCGCATTCTGGGTGGTTCAATGTACATCATGATATTGTTCTTTGACTCAAAAGATTATTGAGTAGAGTTCACTCATGAAACGAAAATTTTCAAATGAATAAAACAATTAACAAACGACCAACGTTTAAATTTTCATTTGTCACGTTGTCGCTAGCGCGGTCAGGACTTTTCTGACATCATCGAATTGAAATTATTATAGTAAAATAGTGGCACTGTTCATAGGAACACATTTAACGTTGTCGCGACCAAAGGGTCCCTACCACAAATCACCGTGTCACAAACTGGGGAACTCAAATTCTTTGACGCGTGATCGAGCTTTACATCTACATTGTTTAAACTGTTTGCACTTACATATGTGTCGATTTTGAAGAGAGGGAGAAATGTACTCAATTCAGTGAGTGACTCTTTTTAAAGGATGTGCGCATTCACTTGCATTGAACCTTCAAATCACTGGGATACTCTACCGATCTTACCACGTCTTTTTTCCATCGTGACCTCTTTGCTAAGCACAAATAGCGGCTACTACAATTCATCTTCATAGTAATCATCATAACCATACCAACATAATATATTCATGACAACTAAAACTGTGTTCTGAATATTTTAAGATAATTTAATTTTAAAGAAAAACATATATAATTATTTGAGTATAAACTTCATTAAAAGTAATTAGTTAAATTGTTTAACTAAATATTTTTATACTGTGTATTTTTCTATCTTTCATGTACGGTGATAATTTCTCATGGGAACATGATGGTGAATATCTTACAGCGGTTCGTTTTGTCTAAGATGCCCCAGCATTCATCTACTTTTATTCGGGTATGCGATTCTGTTAGTTTTCAACCCAATAAAGGTAAGGAAATAAAACAGTGAAGAATCCGTCATTTTTTTTTATAACAAAAAGAAGAGAGTTAATAATAACTTTTTTATTAGTTGGCTCACTAGGAGATTAATTTTAATACCCACGATTTATTCTAATCCTTTTTATTAATGCAATAATTCGTTTCTTAACACGGTTCCATGTCGAAAAGATGAATACGTGCATAAATGATGTCAAAGACGTACTAGTTATCTTTACGCTAACCACGCACCCATGGTGGAGTGGGAACAGATCCTCTGCACGCACGTAATACAGTAACACGATAATGGGAAATGAGAAGAACTGGATATGTTAGAATTTAGGACAGAGCATCATAAATAACATAGGAAAAATGAAATAATGTGTCGGTCTGGGTCTTTCGTACGAATTTCCCAAATAGTACGGTCTGGTAACTTTCATCGTTATCTACGGAGGCCATGCAATCAAATTTAATCTTAAGAGCGCGCTATTGGCCCAAATTTTAATAATGTTAATGAAATAAACAGAACTTGATTTTTTCCCCTTAAATTTAAATCTCATTTATTTTTTATTTTAACGTTAAAATTATAACAAAAATTATTATAAAAAGAACTCAAACGTGGATTATTTTAAATTAAAGAAATTTTAAAAAATATGTTTTAAAATTTAAAGGGCTAAAAACAAATTAAACTCAAATTTAAATGACACAAATATATTCAAAATTATGTAAGAGAATGATGATCTTAGAATAAAATACGGAGAAAAAACTAAAAAATAATTGAAAACATTATTGAGATAACAATATTATTCTTATATTACTTTTTTTACGGTAAATATAGTGGTCAATATAAAATTTTACACCATTAACAAATTAAATAGGTTTGAATAAATTTTTTTCCTTATAAAGATTTTTTTGTTTTACATTTTCGTTTCTATAATTTTTTTTTTTTTTTTTTTGGTTTCAAGATTATCTTTGTTACCAACTTGTCCCTCTAAGAAAAATGCTATTTAGTACGAAGGCACCTATCGCATCCCGTAAAACATGTTTTTTAATTTTTTATTGTTATATATTTTAAATAATTAACCACTGTTGATTTTAGCATTCTTGCATTCTTTCCTTCGAAAGAAATAGTATCACTCTAGAAAAAAATAAAACATTAAATAAACTAAAACTTAACATGATTAAAATAAAAATAACAAAAATTAAAGCAGTACTCTTTTACCTGAAAATTTATTGTTTTCTTATTATTGGTATATATATATATATATATATATATATATATATATATAGTTCGAGTGTTTTTTTTCTAAGAATATTGACAGAATATATTTTGAGTATTGTAACATACTCCACTTGTAAAAAAAAAAAAAACATTCAATGTTCCTGAGTGATGACTTTTCAAAGTACTGGTCTTCAGGGGAAGGGGATAAGATTGTATTAAAATATTTACTGCTAAGGATTAATATCTCCCATTTCATTTTACAAGTAATTGTAATCAATGCCGAATGAATAGGGTGAATAAATATAAGATCCACACAAAGTTTTTTTGACCAGGATAGAACATTTCGATCGACTACGACAAGCCCACCATTGTGTGTTAAGTTTTGTGTTTAGTCATGGCATTTATTCTCGATGATTTTGGAGTTAATCCATGGGCTGGTTTTTTTTTTTCTATTTTTTCTTCTCGTACTTTTGACCATTATCCTCAGCTTCCAACTCCCAATTTTCTAATATATATGTATAACATTTGGAAGAAATATTTCCACAAAATCACACGAATGAATTTATGAGGGATAGAAGAATAATAAAATGTTTTAAAACTTTTAAATAAGAACTTTAACTGTTATAAGCAAATTAATAACAGAGGAAATTAACAGTTGCTACTTTAGTTTTCCTTTATTCTTGGCATTCTTTATGGATATGGCATGGCCTGTATGAAGTTCAACTTCTGATTGTATCTCACTGTATGTTAATTAAACCATTTAATCCTGTACAAAAGTAGTCAATGAATCTATTCCCTTTTACTCTCTTTTTCTAATTAATTAATCCATATCTTTTGCTTGAGGATACATGCTTAACCTTTAGGAAAACGAGTTGGAAGTATTACAATTTATTCGGGAGAAAATCATTATTTTTTTAAAAAGAAAGTACGTAAGTGGGATAATTTAATCATTAAAAATGAAAAATAACAAATTATATAATCTTTGAATGTATTATACATTTATTATTTTAATTCTAAAAGTTATTTATCATCACTCTGCTCTATAAAATATATTATTTATTGTCATTTTAATTCTTAATTCATAAAATTAAAATAATTATAAATGGTTAAAATAGTAATAAATAAGTAAATTCAATGGTTAAAATAATAAACTTTTTACACTTTCATATTCTAAAACTAAATCGTTTGACCAAAAAAGAAATAAAATGATGGTTCACTTTTTATTTTTATTGTATTCAAACTTTGGAATGCAACCATTTAAGTTCTAATTTGAACTTTATCTCTTATAATTAATTAATTTATTATCTCATTCTCGTAGATATATATTCTATTTAATTTGTTAATTTTTACCTAAATGATAAAAACAAAATATGTTCACGGTGTTTATCATCTATTTGTCTTATCCAGTGTTTAATTAATAGTTTTATACGTTTTACTACTGAAAGTGTGAATTATTTGTCGTGGCTTTATTCTGTTTATCATAAGTTTAAATCCTAAATGGGTAACTGTGTTGAAAATTTGTAATTTTATATGGGTTGAATAAAATTGTTTTCAATATAAAATTGAGAAAAAATATATGTATTTACATTTGTAAAATTTTAATACAATTAACTAATTATAATCTATAAGTTAATTGATTCTGGAAACAAAACTTTTCACAAATCATATAAAATTTTATTTATGGTTAATTGAAAGTGTAAAAATTGATTTATATTATTGGTACGTAGCTTTTTAACTGAATAATTAATTACAAGTTACCTGCACGATAAATTTGTTTACTTTTGTAACAATTACCTTAAAAATTTTAACAAATTAAATTTATGATTAGTTTACGATGTAAAGTAGTTTTACATTACAAATGTACAGTCATTAAATTCTATTTATATTTGTATATCTTCTTTGAAAAATGTTTAAACATTTTTAAAGTGTTTGCGTGCACATTGCTTTGCAAGCACTTATAATTTTTTCTAAGTTACTAGTTAAAAAATATATTAGTTATCAAAATATAATTAAAAAGAAACTAAAAATCCAAGACTTTGTTAAATAATGAAATGAAAAAATTAAGTGCTAAAAAGAAAATACCAATAATTCAAAAATTGTAAAAAGAAAGTGTAAAAAAAAAAAGAAGTTAAAAATCACTATTAATATGATTTTCTCTAATACAATTGTTTTTAAAGGAATTATTAATATGAATTTCTCTAATACAATTGTTTTTAAAGGAATTTTTTTTTTTCTGTTCACCAAAAAGAAAAATTGATTTCTTCACTGTTTTTCAGTACGATGAGTATCTATCTGTATAACTTGTGGCTATATATACTTGGTCACGCTCACAAGAAGGCCACATCCCCAGTTACATTTCGACACTCACAAGAACCGTCTTAAAATTTGTATTCGTGTATGTAATAATAGAAATTGAAGTTAAGATGAAGAAAGCACGGTGCATAAAACTGGTCCATCAGCACAGTGAAGACATGAGAAAAGGTCCATGGAGCGTTGAAGAGGACACCATTCTCGTTAATTACGTCACCACTCATGGCCACGTTCACTGGAATTCCGTTGCTCGCTGTTCAGGCACTTTTCATAATTCTCTCTTCCAACGCTACAAATATTAAAAACTTCCCTCCCCTCAGTCCCCTGCATATTCATTAACCTATTATTTTTTCAATTTATTATCAATTAATTAGTTGGTTAAAGAAGTCATAAACATAAGAATGAAGATAATAATATTCAATAAAAAATGCAGGTCTGAAGAGATCGGGGAAAAGTTGCAGGTTAAGATGGCTAAACTATTTGCGTCCCGATGTTCGTCGTGGAAATATAACAATCCAAGAACAGATTACGATTCTCGAACTCTACTCTCGCTGGGGCAATAGGTAATTATCATCAATTGGAACATGTTTCCTGTTATGTTACCATATAATATATGGATATATATATTTTTTTTGTGGATAACATGGAACAAAAAACTACGTTAATTAGTGTTTGCTTAAGGAATTTTTTTAAGTGCGAAAAACATTTGATAGGTGGTCGAGAATTGCACGGCATCTTCCCGGGAGAACAGACAACGAGATTAAGAATTATTGGAGGACACGGGTGATAAAGCAAGCAAAGAATCTCAAGTGTGACGTGGGTAGTGAACAGTTCAAAGATGCGTTGCGTTACGTGTTGATTCCTCGTTTGATTGAAAGAACTCACCCACCGTTGGGAACTTACGGCCCGGCCCATATCAACCCAAGCCCAACTTTTCCGGCCCAAAATGGGTTACTTGGTTCGGGTTTCACTACTTGCTTGTACTCACCAGGCGTGGAGTTGCAGGCTTGTTTAGATTCTGAACATTTCAGTTATAATGTTTCGGATGTGTCCCAAAGTTTGGAACAGAGGAATACCACGTTAAGTGGTGGTGGGGACTTGGTGGAGAGTTTTTGGGAAGATGAGAATTTATGGCTTATTCGACAACTTTGTGATGATCTAGAAATTAATCACAATTTCCTTGCGTGACGCTTCGCGGTGTTAGAGTTATTGTTGCTACTTGAGAAATGCTAAACCTCTTCTTTTAACATGGAAGATAAGAGATTTCGTAAAGGAAGCAAGAATTATGTGTTGTACTGTTCCATGATTAAGAACTTACATGGATCCCATCCAATAAGTCAAAACTCAAAAGCCTAAATGTTAATATGTTGTATTTGGAAAGTTAACCCTCTTTTTTAATATTGTTTCTATCTCAAGGTTCTGTTGAATAATTTGTTTCAAAAAAAAAATTATAAGAAAAAAATATACTTTTTAAAAGTTTATGAAAAGAGTATTATGTTTTTTAGAAAATGTTAAGAAGGAGAACATCTAAAGATTTAATAAAGTAAAAATTATCCTTTATTTAAAATTAAAGTTGTATAAGTAAACTTAAAAAAAAAATGTAGTTTAGCTCAAAAAAAGAATTGTCATAGAAAAAAAGCTCAGAAACAAGAATAATAAAAAGTAATGAGATTTGTCCAGCTGCATTTTTATTTTAATTACAAAAACGATACTTTATTTGTTTAGTTATTTCTCTAATTTCTGCATCTAAAAGTTTCCATATAAAATAGAGTAAACAAATTTTTTTAATTATTATTTTTTCATTCCTTGATTGTTAGTTTTTCGTGTTTTCTACATAAATTTTTTAAAAGAAAAACAAAGTAACAACAAGATAATAATTTTGTAACGAAAAATGAAAATACAAAACAAACAATATTTCAAATCAAATAACCTCCAAATCTGTAGCTTAATTGACACAGTCTAACTATTCTATAACTAGTAGATTTAGATGCCGTAAAATAGTGAGATGTCACCATGACCCAGTAATCAGGGTTGGATATGCCACAGGCCCACAACGCCCACGTGAGTCAACTGAATTAATTAAAATTAGTTCAATATCAAAACTGAACACCAATTTTAATAAAAATAAAAATAAATATTTTTGTTTCGTTTTGTTTTTTTTTTTTTCCTATTAACTAATAAAAACACATCAAAGCGGATTGTAGCAGGCCCGGCCCATAAATATCAAAACGAGGCTTTGTTTGTTTCAAAACGACGGCGTCATTCTCGCTTTCACAGAAACCCTAATATGCTTCCTATAAATTAAGAGCGCCAGTGCCGTTCATGATAACTTGAAGGCTGCACCAGCATCGACGCCACCTTCTTCGTTCTCATATTTGCCGTTTGTTTTTATGTTTACCGATTTGTGTTTGTTTTTGTTCATGTATCTGATTTCGCTATGAATCGTATGAGATCACAGTGATGACTCCAAAATTTCAAGCTCAACAGACCGGAATGCAGGGCTTTCTCTCTTTTGAGATTGCTATGCGTGTCGATAACCCCGCTGAACTGAGTGATCTCTCATTATTTGTTTTTCTGTTTTCTTTTTCTCTTAGAATTGCTGTCTTCGTTGAAATCCTTATATCTTTTTCTTGTGTGTTTTTCGTTGTTTCTTGTTTTTATCAAGAAGTGTGTTTGTGTTTGGGGGAAAGAGTCATCGCAATGAGGATACAAAAGCTCCCTCTTCTTAATTTAGAATTGAGGAAAATTGCTGGCAGAATCGAACCATATAATCTTAGCCATCACTGAGTGATCTCTTTCCCCAGTAAATGATTTAATTTCTCTTTTTATTGAACTCTAAATTGTTCTTGTCTTGGCTTTAATTAGTCTTGTTTATATAAATGATTTCGGTATTGCGTGGTAACTGGAGAGATGCTTGAGGTCAGTGATGACTGATGAATTCAATTTGCCTACATTGGCTGAGTATCTGGTTTTATTTGATTATGATGTGTCAAAACGATCTGAGACCTCTTGTATAGACTAATTTGGATCTGGTTTTTGGGTGATTTCACTATTTTATTTAGGTTTAAAGCTGAAATTGTGTTATATTATTTAATTCACAAAATTATCATCGATGAACTATATTACGGGGACTCTTACCTTCTAATTTAATGGTATCAACTGTCAATAAATGACATGAAAATAATGGGTTGAAAGATGATTTGCTTTTGTACAATGGGTTGAAAGATGATTTGCTTTTGTACAATGGGTTGAAAGATGATTTGCTTTTGTATATAACTTTTTACAATTAAAATTTATAATTTAATTGGTACGTAGTTTTTAAACAACTCTAAATCAATGAAGTTCTTGAAGATCTTGTTAATGATGAATAGTATGTGATTAATCTTGTGATTAAAGATGGGGATGAAGTGATTAAAGATTGATAGTATGTCTTTTAATTTTATGTGACTAAAGTTGGATGTAGTAATTAAAGATTGATAGTGTGATTTTACGTAATTAAATATAATTTGATGCTAATTTTCTATTTTCATAGCGGATTTCATCGAATTTATGTTATGCAGATGTCGCGATTTTGAGTGGCTTCATGGACACAGAAAAATTAACCTAGAAGATCAACCTGTACTAAGAAAACATAAATTAACCAAGAAGATTAACCTGTCATAACCCTAGCTTTAAGCCGAATGACTACAAACTAAAAAATTATAAATTAAACAACCCTAGAAGATCAACACATCTTAACCCAGGCTACAAGTCGAATAAATAACCCAAGCTACCTGCCGAAATGACTCAGCTTACTCCTGACCTCGTGCCTAAAAAGGTTATATCTGTATATCTGGACCAAATGGTGCTTCAAGACCTCTGAACCAAAAGATTCTTCAAAAACAATTTGGCCATTGATATTACATGCAAAAAATAAGAGACTGTACAATACTAAGTCACCCTCAGCATAAAAACTTGAATAAGTGGCCAGTGACGTATATCTTAATTGAACCAAAGGATGTATTCTGAGATCTCTAGACTTCCTAATGTAATCTGTGGATGATATTCTTAGTTGAGTTGGAAGATTGCCCCTTTTATGATCCTTAATGACATGTTTGTCTGAGTCTCTAAATTACCAGGATAGAGAAAGATGGGGTGATGGTCAATCGTAACACATTTACGGGCTCAGAGGAATCTGTTGAGGAGAAATTCTTTCACATTTTCCCATTACAGAATTGAGAATATCAAAATTGGTCTTCTCTTCAGATCGATATTCGGTCTTCATCAGAGGGTTGTGAGAAACTCAGAATACTCTCGTCAGATGGTTTCCTCAACAGATGTGTCACTGTTCTTTTTTCCTTTTTTTCTACTTTATTCTATTAATTTTTTTCCTTGATACTTTATTCTATTCATCTTTTATTTCACTGCTATCTTCTCCCTATAGTATAAACGAGATGACGGCTATTGACAGATTAAGATGTGTTGTAATAAACACAATTAATTAAAATTATCTTAAACATAATAGCGTAGAATGTGTCAAATAGGTTTTACTCAAATAAAACGATGAATAAAATTTTTGGTCACAATGGAGTAGGCCAGATACAAGACCCCTTAATTCCTTATTCGGGAATCAGAACGCTGACCAAGAGTCGCCGCAAACCCACTGTGTGTTTGACTCTGTATGTTTGTTCAAAAGAGTATATTTTAAGGTGCACTTGTCCTATAAACGTGTCAAGAAGTCAAAGAGTCAACGCTATATCCCAGGTCAAAGTTTAAAAAACACAAAGCTATTAGAATAAAAACCACTTTAACATCTTACAATCAATAAATAATTCATAGTTCTGGCAGCCCACCAAAACAGTTGTTGTTTAGAAAAATACTCGAATCCAAAAGTGCAAATCCTCCTAAATTCCAACAACACATCTCAATTCTCTTTATATAATCCTCTTCGCTGACACTTATGCTTAACTGAATTTGCCAAACCATATTTCATATTTCCAACCACAAGTCTCTCTCTCTCACAAACACACAAGAGAATTAAGAGATAATGGAGAGAAGTTTATCAGATAATGGATCATTAGAAAGTAGTGAAGAGGAGATGTCAATAACAAAAGGTCCATGGACAGAGGAAGAAGATTCTGTTCTTTTCAATTACATCACTGTGCATGGCGAAGGTCATTGGAACTCTGTTGCTCGTTCTACAGGCATGAATGCATTCATTCATCTCTTTATTATGAATTAATGAAATCAAATTCTGTCTTAATTATCGATCTTAATCCTATTCACTAACACTCATATTTTTAATTACTAAAGGTCTAAAACGAACGGGGAAAAGCTGCAGATTAAGATGGTTAAAC
The DNA here is from genome assembly GCA_026586105.1 of Hylodesmum podocarpum. NCBI lineage: Eukaryota > Viridiplantae > Streptophyta > Magnoliopsida > Fabales > Fabaceae > Hylodesmum > Hylodesmum podocarpum. Next base: position 1,351,328 of record JALJEV010001298.1, on the reverse strand, counting down.
TATTTGCGTCCAAATGTTCGACGTGGCAACATAACCCTCCAAGAACAGCTCATGATTCTTGATCTCCATTCTCGTTGGGGCAACCGGTATATATTATTACCATCGATAGTTTATGTTTATAGTTCATCAATTTTTTCAAATAGGGAAACATTATTCACATGTTAATTGAAGTGATGTTGTGTTATGTTTTTTTTTAAGGTGGTCGAAAATAGCTGAACAGTTACCGGGTAGAACAGACAATGAGATTAAGAACTATTGGAGAACGAGAGTAGTGAAACAAGCTAAGCAAATGAAATGTGATGTGAATAGTAAGCAATTCAGAGACACGTTGCGTTTTGTGTGGATGCCACGTATGTTGGAGCGGATCCGGGCCCAAGCCTCATCATCATCGGCCCAAGCCCAAACCAGCTTAATCTCCAACGCTCAGGCCCACAGCGAACCTTGTGGAATCACCACCACGGGTCTGTTGTCAGAGGCGTCGTCATCAGCGTTTGATGTTCACGCGCCTTGTGTTTCTGACTCTAGCGTATCTTACAATCTAAAGGGAAGTGGAAGTTTCTCATCATATAATGCAGAGGAAGATACGCAAGAAAGAAACAATAGCTACTTTGACTTACAAGGCAATGGTTTCGGTGGTGCGGATTTGTGGACTGATGAAAATATATGCTTTCTACAACAACAGCTAGCAGATGATTTCTGATCATGTTTTCTAACATGACATTGTTAACTATTTAACCTGTTCCATGATAAAAATTATTTCATGGTCCAAAATCACGAGACTTGTGCTCTAATAAATCTCATAGGGATTCGTAATTTAGGACCATGTAATAATTTTTAGTTCACATGATTTGCTAAATCAAAATTGCAATATAAATCTAGTGATGGTTGATCAACTGTACTAGGCTTGTTACCTGTTTGTTTTGAAGTTAGTCAAATTAATTTTAATAAAACTTAATTTGAATTTATTTCTGTAATTCTTTTGTAATCTTAATTTTAAGCGAACTCCTATTCTGTTATTAAGCGTGATTTGAATGCGTGTAAATTATTAACAGAAATAACAAGTGATGAATATAACCTCTGATCAATCAAAATGTAATTGTCTGCAGTTCATGTTGGTGTAGTTCAACATTTATTAATTTGAATCGTGAATACTACGTTAGAAGACTGCAAGTGGCGGTCTTGTAGATTAGTGGTATATGTATCTAGAAGAGGTGAACGAAAACGGGACAGAGGTTTGACATAAATGAAATAAGGGTAGGATATTTAATAGAATATGATTTGAATTCGATGACTTTGCCGTTGCAGCTGAGGCACTAACAGCCGCAACCTTTGAAACCAAACTTTTAAGTTCTTCCTTTCCTTCTTCACTTGTTCACACGCAACTCTACACTCAATTTTCTTTGCTTTTGTTTCATTTACCAGTCTCGTGCATGCTCACACCACACCTCAGCTAAAAATCCCAATATTAAGAATTTAATCTTTCTGATTTAATTAATTAAACTTATTAATTTTAGATAAATTTATTTCTTAAGTTAATCTTTATTTAAAACTTTTATTAAAAAAAATAAGAATAGATGAATTTTGTTTATATTTAAATTTAAAATTGTCTTGTTTGTTACCTATATTTAGATTTGGAGGAAGAATATTTTTATTAAAAATTATTATTTTTAACTTATTATTGTTATTATACAATTTTTAATTTTTTTCAATTTAATTAGTTGTTTAAAATCTCATGATGACTATTATGCACAGATCTACATAGCTCTTTGGTCCAACTCAACAAACACAAGACACGGTTTGAGTTAGGTCACGCTAATTTTAAAAAATTAGTTAAAAAATCTACATAAACCGTTTTTAAGTGAAGTGCTAATCCAGGTTTCATATATGTTAGATGTTCAAAATCAAAATCATCAGCAGAAATATCCCATCATTTAAATGTAGAGATTTTTAATAACCGGTAGGGTCCTTTTTTTAGTATAATGTTGTACATTGAAAATTCCATTAATGGTGTGAAAATTAGCCATCGTATCAGAATTCTCGTGAATTATAAATTGGACTTCAATGATGTCATAATTTTCACAAATCACAACAGTACCACTTCAATGGATTTTTTTCAAATTGTAGGTAAACAAATCCCAAACTTAAGCTTTTTAAAGAATATCAAAATGTTCCAAACTTAAAAGGATTTAATAGACATATAAAAAGTCGACTTAATAATAAAAAAATAATAATACCAAATTCTTACTCTTACGCAGTCCTGACGATTGACTAATTATACAGGGGAGTAAGTAAGAGGGAGAAGAGGGAAAAAAAATAAACAAAACGTATCAACATTGAGTTTGTGAAGAAGAGGGAAGATGGGTATGAAGTTGGGCCTTAAAGAGATCAAGTCGAGAATCTCCTAGGCGTAATGAATATGTTGCTTGTTTATATTGGGCCCATGTGAAGGGCTTATAGAGACTTGGGTTTTGTGGCGGTGAGACCATATTGGGTAGAGGACTGATCCACCAATTAAGTGGCGGCGCTGCAAAGTACATCACCGACATCCTTGCCTTCATTGTGTTCGTTAATGCCCTGTGCCTCACGCTCATGAACTTTCCATTTGTCAAAACCTTTGTTCATCGTCAAAAAACAAAAGAGAGAGTAAGTTTATGAGCATATGCTATGCAAACTAGCACCTTCTCACACATTTAAATGGAAAAAAAAATACATACAGACACCTTTTATTTTGTTTACATACCACTAATAAAAAAAATTTGAGATAAGTAATTGATATATTAATATTAGAAATATATACAAAATAGAAAGTGTTAATTAAGTGTGTTTGAAAATTTTCACATATATAATTATGATATTTCCAAGAATCATAATTGTCAAAGATTAAAAAAGAAAAATGTATAACAAACACCCCTTGATTATGTGACTATTTATAGTTATAGAAATGTGAATGTGGTGAATGAGGGACGAACCTGAAGGACATCGCCAACCATGACAAAGAATTGATTAGGGTCAGGGGGGACAGGAATCCACAACCCTTCACGGGTGTAAATTTGAAGGCCACACACATCATTCGACCACATTATGGTCAACATCTGAGGGTCTGAATGCGCCCCAAAACCAATGTTATTCTTGTTTCCCTTCATCTTCATCTTCAATATTGAAGGGTAGTGATTCATCCTCAAAACTGAATCACTATTCTCATCTCTGATCACCCTGCTCAGTGCACATTTCTCTTGGCACCCAATTCCCTCAACTACCAGATCTAGTATCTCGCACGTTACTTCTTTTACTTCTTCTACATAGTCATTCACAACACAACTACCAACACACAAACAAACGGTTTACACTATATGTAATCAAAATATTCAATCCTAACATTTAATTAACTTTGGTTTTTCGACAATGTTAATGGTTAATTTTTTAATAAGAAGATTTGGATTTACCATGTTTTCCTCCCCCTCCTTCACTCCTAAGTTCTCTTCCTTAGCTACTAGCTCAATCTTTTTCTTTCACTAAAATTTAATTGAGTCAAGAGTATTTTGTTACGACCATAAATATACAAAAATTTTAAACAACGTAATTTTACGATTTATAATAAAAAAAATTTGTTTTAATTCTTAATCAATTTGAAGCAACACTGATTGACATTTGCAAATTTTAAAACCTTTCAAGATATAGCTTTTATTAACAGTACACGAACGTACTGTTTGAGGAAACAAAAGGACCATATATTGTCATGTATGAGGATGTTCAAGATTGTACAAAAAAATCAATGGCAGCACAAATAATAACCAGAATTTGTTGTCCTTTCTAGCGAGGATTCATAGTCTTTGTGACATCTATTGGAGATGCTATCAGGTAAGATGCATGCTAGTCATATCATTTACTTTGCTTTTATCACTTTGCGACAAATTGGTTGAAAAGGTATAACTTAATGTGGAAAATATGCAAGATTTAATAAGAAAAGGTTTTTAAATATAACCTTTTATCAGGTAGAATAGAAAAAATACATATTTAAAATTAAGTTTAAATAAACAAGTGAATTTTAAAGAACTAAAATGATGTTTAGTGAACGGTTATAAAAATATTTTGCATAAAACATATAATCAAATAATATTTTATCACTAAAAAGTATGCATATACAGAGACAGGGAATACTCGTTCTAAATTAGAATGTGCTCATAATAAAACATTACTTTAGTTGATATATATATATATATATATATATATATATATATATATATATATATATATATATATATATTTTTTTTTTATTCAAAAATTTTAGATTAAGGGAAAATTTTCAATTATATATTATATTTATACTCTACAGTTATTTATCAATTTTATAGTATTTTGAAAATAATGAAATAGTAGTAACATATTATTTATCTAAGTAAATTTGAACCTAATTTTTCTAATAAAGTCTTCAGTTCGAATCTTGTAAATTAAAAAAGTTGTAAGTAAAATGGTGACTCGATGGTAAAATACATCAAACTCGCCTTTTAAAGCAATTTTTTTATTTTCTAAATGTGACAAAATATATATAAAAATGGTGCATTGGAATTATTTCCTTAACTATTTTAAATTGGAAATCACACACGTAAAATGTGGTTGGGGTTAGCCTATTTGTGGGTGGTGCACGTGCTGGTACATCTTTTCAACTCTAGTATACTTACTAAATTCATAAAAAAAAAAACAAATAAACAATAACATAATTTAAAATATAGATATTATATGATAACTGTGCACTACTTTTATTGTGTCCCATTTATATTATTATTAAACTATAAAATAGAAAAACTCACTTTTTAATATTTTTAAAAATTAATAAGTAAATAATGTCACAAGAAAATATATACAAAATATTTGGCGCTTTTGAAATTAGAATCTTTCCTTATACTAAGAATGGAAGCCAGACACTGGAAAATTGTTTATTGTAGCTCATTTGTTCAGCCATGCAAGTGCTTTTACGTTCCCATTCAACTCTAATATTCTTAATAAATTGATAGAAAATTCATGAAGAAAGTCAGCTCAGTTTTTTTTGTTTATTATTTAAGAAAATCAGCTCAATTGTATAAGAATATAAGAAAAACAAATAACATAAATATTTTTTCCATATTTTAATAGTCAATTTAATGGTATATTTGAAAAGTCGTACGTTAAACCCCACCCCCTCCCCCCAAAAAATGAAATGAACAGAAGTACGTGGTTTACAAAATGATGCAATTGATCATAATGCATTCACGATGGCATAAAGTTTTGTACGCTCTTATTTTTATATAATTTTTTTATAATATTATATTGTTATATATAGCATTGACTTTTGTAATAATCAATTAAAAAAATAAATGCATATTAAATCCTTAAACTATATATCTTGCGAATAGAAGATTCACCTTGATCATGGATACAAACAGATGGACCTAGTAAAAGTGAAAAGCCTGATCAATTAAATTTATTCTCAGGTGCACAAGCCTTCATGTATACGAAACAAACACATGAAAAAAACGACGTAGGAACTTATGGACAATATAAAAAGTGTAAAATACAGAATATTTTAATGTCATTTATTAACATATTTTGTGTGAGATAAACTTGTTTATTTTGTAATAATTATTTTAAGATATATTTATACCATGATTCTTATTGATGGACAGATAAAAGTCTTCTCCTTGGTAATTGGTAAAGTGCACAAAATTAAATTCATTTTTTTTTTAGTAAACTACGATAAAAAATCAAAGATAAAATATTTGAAACTAATTAAAGTGATAGTTTTTTAAAATTAACTTAAAGGAGAATTTCATGTCAGCCTCTGATAAACAATTAAAAAAAAAAGCTAAACATATATTCTAACTTATTAGAAAATAGTATGTATATGTTTATAATGTCAACATCATACAAGTAATATTCATCGACAGTTTGATTATTTAATTTGAATATTCAAAATATATAATATTATGTATAATCATCAATAATTTATTTATTTAAATATATATTAAAAATAAAAAAATATTTTAAGCCCTTTTATTTTGAATTAAATTTTATCTTAGTTATTATATTTAAAAATATGATTTTCTCTATCGTAATTTTTATAATTAGTAAATTTTGTCTTTCACTCTAGTATTCTAAACTTTGTAAAGAGATACAAATTAAATTTATTAACTATGAGAGAAATATGTTTACTAAAATTACTATTTTTAAAACACCAAGACTAAAACAAATTTTAACTAAAAGTTGAGAAACTTGAAAAGCATTCTACCCTAAAAAATACATAGAAAAAAAAATGAAAACAACATTTTTTTTTGTTGTACCAACTTGTCTCAAAAAGAAACATTTTCACTTTTCTTTCCCTAATGTCGTTTTCGCAAGCAATCGAGGAAATAATGGAAACCATAACCTTAAACCTAGGATAGTAGTACATGTAAATATTGTTGGAGGGAAAAAAAATGATAACGTAGTTGTACTTGTACCTGAACTTGGTGGAGTCATTAGCAATGGTTTTGGATCTCTGAGAAATGGAGAGAGGATTAGCATGAAGTAGAAGATACTCAAGATCACCCAAATCACCGTTGGACCCAATATTTCTGAAACCATAACCGAGAGGACTAGCTGGGCCAGCTTCACGTTTCTCTTTTATGGGTTTCGCGAAAAACTGTGCAACCTCTTCTTCTAATCTTGCAATAACCTCATTCGCCACACCGTGATTAACCACTTTGAAGAAACCGTATTCTTCGCATGCTTTAACCACTACTTGGGATAACTCTGACCTTTCCATGGATAGGTCAATTGTTGGGATTCCCATTGTCTTTGTTTTGTTACAACTTAACATGATGGAAGTTAGAGAAGCCACAACCATAGCTATTTATATATAGTTAAAAATAATGGAAATGTCTGTTACATAGATACCGAATAGTTATGAAGGTATAGACTATAGAGTAGGTTCTTTAGAGAAAGGTGGTATCACTGTTCCAGGCTGAAGTGTTATTCCCTGTTCACAGTTGCATTCTTAGAAGGAGATGTCTTAGGTTAAAATGGCTTGCCATATAGGTTGGGCACGTTACATGTAAATATGTAATGTCAATAATATTGTGTAAGTAAGGTATACATTTTGAAAAGAAAATAATATAATATATTTCGATATAATTTATAATAATACTTATATTTTTTTTACTTTAAGAGCTTATCTCAATATTTTCAATTATAAAAATAAATCAAGATTATCAATATACTGAATCTTCACTTTTCTTAATATTAATAACATTTTTTTTTCAATTCATTCTTACCTAATGTTATAATTTCTGTTTTGGTTTTAAATAGAAAAACAAAAAATGGTTTTATATTATTAAAACTGTTCAAAGTGATCTCATGATCAATGGAAAAGAAATAGATTGATTTAATTTATATAGAAAATATTCAATATTTATTTTTAGTATTTCATTGCAAATTACAATCCACAACCCTACACCTCCCGATTACGCTCTAAATCATTTATTTTTCTCAATAACTAGCTATTAGAGTATTGAAATATAACGTAAATTTTCAACGATTTAATTTATCTAAAGTGAACAACTAGTCTTAGAAGATAAATTAACAAATTTCGATTCTTATAAGAAAACCAACAATTAACATCGCATTCGCAAATGCAACAAATGAATTATAGATGTATTAAAATATTAATAATAGATTTTCTCATCAACAATATGTATTATTATAAGAAGTGAATTACTCAATTATTAAGAACATTAAGACTTGCACCCCCTACGTACTAGGACATAGGGGGGTGCCTCCACGATCCTATTTGTTGTGCACGAGTCCCCCTCTCCCTTCCTTTCCTTTGAATAATGAGCTAAATTTTGAAAAATATTACTAATATATAATAATCAAATTAAAAGAAAATTCATAATTAAATTACTATAGTTACCATAAATTGGTATAGAATATGTGGTGTGCAATAAGTAACATTTTCACCCCGCTATATGAAAAAGAAAAAGATAGATACATCACATTGATGTGAATAAACAAACATATAATTTTCTTGCTAAACTAGTTATATGCCTATCTCTTTATCAAATTTTATAACTCCATAACTTTAAAAGGGAATAATAATACTTGTTCCACTTTGGGTGGAAGAAAAAAAGCATCTTCCTTACCATGAAACAAGAAACATTTTTCTATTTTTATATGCCTACGTTAAGCATATATTTATGTATAATTCTTGTAATGTATTTTTTTTTTATCAAAGAATCTCTACAAATATAAAAAATTTACACCCTGCTTAACCATTTAAACTACTGTGTTGTTTTACTATGTGTTTTCTTTAAATTCGTGGTAAATGTAATTAACTCTATTGGTGATTGATATAATGAGTTGTTGAAACTTGTATAACTGAGGTGTACTTGGGGGAAAATGAAAATAATAGTGGGTGAACCGGAAACATTGAATGCGATCAATTTCACTTTGTCTTGATCAAACATACATAGGTAGAAAGGTGGGGATTATGAGGACCATCTTAGATTTAAACATTGACTAAATATGTCATCATGGCCAGTCCTCAATTATTGTAGAAAATCTCATTACTAATTACAGAAATATTGAATTAAGAATTAAGACAAGACACTAGTCATTTCCTATATATATTCTATATATACTTTCTATTATGCAGGACCCATGCTTTCATGCGGAGAGGGCCGGTGGCCTAGACCCGAAGAAGAATTTAAGGAGAAATATTTTAAAATTTTCATACATACATGTATATAGTTAGAATTTTGACTTAATCATTATGAATTTTTTTAATGAAATGTATTATCAAATCATATTTAAGTGATTAAACTTTTAAAAAATAAGATTACATTATAATGATGTATCTTTTATTTTTACATAAAATTATCTAATAATTTAAATATTATGTTGACACCATTTATATGTCATCCATCCATTCATTGACATGTTGATTCTGAAAATATTAAATTTAGACTCTGATAAAGGGTGTAAAAATAATATTAGAGAAAACATATATCAAATTCAATCTCACAGCTAATATAATTTACTTAAAAATAAATATATAATTAATTTTTTATCCATATTATGAATGTTTGGAATCCATATTATACAAGGAGACATTACTTTTGTTAGGTCTATTTCTGGCTCCAGCTCCATATCAAGGTCATAGTCACTATCATCACTATCGTCAATAACAAAAATATACATTATTACTGTATATATTCATATTTTTTATATAATTAAAACAGATAAAATAATGAATTTAATAGTTTTAATTTTTTAAATAAACTAAGAAAATAAATGTGAATAAATAAAACTCATAAAAATAAATTAATTTTAAAATTTTATTAAAATGAAAATAGTAATTTAAATATTGAAATATAATAAATAATATTACAAATTTTAAAAAATATAATTGTGTAATAAAAATGGAAGTCAAAAATAATATAAGAAGAAGAACCATTATCCTGCCCAGTTGAGTACCTATGATAGAGTCTCCCATCCACCGAGTCTCATTTTTCATTCACAAGAAATATACACAACTTTTAAAGTTTCAACTAATTTTTCACACATTTAATTATTTAATAGTTTTCTATTATCGTAATTATCAATCAATTATACACCGTTGTTAGAAAGACATTTAAGATAATTACAAAAATCAAATAAATCTGTCACAGGTGACAATATAAACTTGTTCCCACATAACTTACTTCCTTATTTTATATTCTGAAATGAAAAATATTTCTGTTCTTCCTCTATTCAAATATCAAATAAAATCTCACAGTTAATAAAATTTATTCAAAAATAGATATACAATATATTTTGTGAAATATTTCTGTGTGATTTGAATATAGAAATGTAATAAATCATAGATGATAACGTAAAATTTATATTCTTTTTAGATAACTTGTTTCATATTTTTATATTCTTAAATGGTAAATATTTTTGTTCTTTCTTTATTTTATATTATCTCATGTTATATTACGTATAATTTATTAAGATGATTTAATGGTTGTAGCAGCAAGAGAATTTTAATAATATATGTAAAATTTTATATTTAAATATCGCACTCATTAATTATATATATATATATAGTATTATGTACGATGCACGTGTATATTAGGTAGTCTTCCCATGTAGTAAAACAATTTAATTGGTATGTTTAGTCTTTGAAAAACAGAAAGTTGGTAAAATTGGTCTATAGAAAATGAAAATTTTCAAATACACTATTGTAAGACTAATCATTCAGTTAAATTGGGTTACCAATTAATTGTTACTAAATGTAAGTGGGGACACTACACATTTATTTATTTATTTGAAATAAGGACATTGGACATATAAGTTGTGATGATGAGGTCTAGCTAAAAGAAAAAAAAGTCTTAGGTAAAATATAGTTTTTATCCCTTTAAGATAAAGTGCTCAATCAATTTAGTATTAAATTAAATTGGTGAGATTGAATTAATGGGAAGAAGAGAGGGAATGACATTGCCTTAAATTAATATTTTAGAAACTATTCAGGTATTAATTTTAAATTTTAATTTATTTTTTATAATTATTTAAAAAATTTAATACTTTAAAATTTAAATTGGACTTAGTTATTTCATTAACTTCAAACTCTTTTAATCAACTGTCAAAAATGCATCTTTCGGACAAAAAATGCTGTGTTGTATCGAAGTCAAGTCACGTCATCAGGTGCGCAACTTTTTTTTTTTCTTTTATCTTATCACATATGTAAAAATACTTATAAATTTCGTTAATTATTATTTTTTATAAAAATTTAATTAATTACCTTTAATATAACTTTTTATTTATATTTTTTCATCTACAAGATTTGAAGTTGGGATTTTACTTGAAATTTTTTTAATCAAATTAACATAATTTTCTGGATAATATGTGCTAAACTAAATTAGCTTCTACACACTTTCCTCCTTGTACTAATCTATCATTCCTCAAGAATGCCCTAAAACCATGGTACTAAGGATATTTTTGTTACCTAATTAAAAATTAAAGTTTCGTTTCTGTTTTCTCAAAATTGGTTTTATAGAACAACAAAAAAAAAAAAAAAAAAGAAGAATATGAAAACTTGTTTGAAAAGATTTCAAAAACATTTTAAAAATAATATGTTAATTGTTCTAGTTTCTGAAGAGAGAAAACTAAAAACATCTCTTAAATTTTTAAACCTTTATTTATTTATTATTCTTTATTCTTTACATCTTCTGTCAACTTTATTCTAAATATATCCATTTTAAAAGTTAAAACACAATAAATCACATTCATACTTCCCTTTTTGTTTCTTAAAATTTATCCTAAACGTACTCAAGTTTACAATTTTCAACTTTCATGGATTGCTTTGATCAACTTGTTTACTTTTTAAGGATTAAAACAATCTTTTATTTGAATCTTCATGTCAACTAAAGTGAAAGATCTATACCAGTTATTTAAGGTGTCATGTCACATCTGAATAAAAAGTTAATATAGAAATTAATTTGACCTACAAACTAAACGACAAAAAATGCGTATTACGAGTGAGTTTGTATGATATTCCACGGTGGTGATGGCCCATGTGAGCAGTGGCACCATTTATAAACAAATTTCCCCACCTCCCATTCCCCACGAGTCCAATAAAGAAGAACTATTTCATCAATCAATCTTCTTTTCTGCATAACGTTTATAAATCATATTCATAAGTCCACTCATTTTGCTTACTGTGTTTTGAGTTCATATACATTTTTTTTTGGGAGGTACCGTTAAAATCCTAGATTGTATATTTGCTCGAAAAGTGCTGAAGGATGATGTGACTTTAATTCTAGCTCAGGTGTCGACGTCTCGTCACTGTTTAGCTATGATTATATTCTTTATTCATTTCGTTGCACTTTAATTATCTTTCAATAAAAGCGTAGACATCTCGGGACACAAAGGTTTTTTTATTATTAATTATTATAAGCCGATCGGTGGTCACAATATACCAATATTTTTTACCCGATCTTTATATTTAAATGTTAACTTTGGTTATGTGAAAATTGAATATCGATAAAAATCTAATAAATTTGTCTATATTTGAATATATTTTATAAATATATTATATGTTGTTAACTTAATTAATTTATATCTATTGATTATATTTTAAAATTTTTATTTTATTAGTGTTTATGCTATTTTCTCTTTTTTTTTTAAGTATTAAGCATTTATAAAAGTATAGTCTCTCTCTTTTTTCCTTTAGATTTCGTGTACCTCAACTTACTTAATATGAATATGTTTTTTTAAAAAAATATAGTTATTATTATTAATAAAATGAATATTTAAAATTTTATGATAATTAAAATAGTTGTTATTTTTTTTATAATTTTTTATGAATATAAATATAAATATAAATAAATATAATATCTTATATTATTAATAATTAAAATATTCTTCTTATAATTTTATTTTATAGTCTATTTCTATATAAACAATCAATCAATTAATTTATAATATATATATTTTATTAATTTTATTTTTCATATTTTATAATTAATTATCTAATTGTCTGTATATTATAATTATTTATTAAATATTTTCTTATTTATTATATGAAAATATAAATTATTATAAAAATAATTAAAAAAATATTTTATTAAAATCTAGTGTGAGAGATGAATTTGACTAATCATTCATGACTAGATTATTTGAGAGATCTTTATCTTCGGTCAGAAGAATGTAAATTCACTAAGTAAGTTAATAGTTTAAGACGTCACTCATCGAAAAGTAAATAGAAAATTCTCAAAATAAATTTATTCTTGTTACTAGATGTACTATTTTGACATCAATTTATCTAACTCATGATATAGCATGTTTTAGTCATGAATATATGAAATTTGTATATTTATGAATTAATAAAATTCATCATTAACATTCTTCGGTCTCCGTCTTTTATATAATATTGATGAGTTTAAATATTTTAAATTGTGAAGAATATTATTTTAAATGAATGTTATTGTACATATTATTATCATTGATTGTAATTTTAAATTTTAAATATATAAATATTAATTATTATTTTAACTCTTTCAAAATAATTGATCAAAATTGTCACTGCATACACAAATGGTTAATATAAATATTTATTGTAAAAACTCGTTTACACATCATATCACTCAAACTTTATCCTATGATCTAAAGATTTTACGTAAAAAAAAAGAAGTAATTTGTATATCTTAATACACAAGAGAGTATATAATAATTTGGTAAATTTTCTTAAACATTGCAGAGAATTTACCAAATCAGATAAATAAAAAAATAAATAAAATTACGTTTCAAGATGTTTCATTAGTTTATAATTTATCATTATTATTTACATTTCAAAAAACAACTTTACCAAAATACACATTAATTTTAGAAATAATTCCTTTATAAAATTGAAAATTGATGTATACTCAGAATAATTGAACTCACACAACATCAATCTCGTAATTTTAGTTTTAATATTATTTGATTGGTCAAACGTTTAACATTAGATTAAATTGTTATTCAAGATATAGCTTTTTTACATAAAAGAATAATAATCTAAACATAATGAAAAGATTATGAATTGATAAACCAGACACATGTCACGAGACAGATAATATAGTTTTAAGAAATCAAACGTAGTCGCAACATCAATTTTTATTTTATAATATATTTTAAAACATACTATAATTAAAGATAATGACTACTAAATTTAATACCCATATATATAAACATGAATTTTCTTATTATTAAAATAAAGACGGGCACGGTGTATATAGTTTTTTTCTTATATAATTTTAATCATTATTTAAAATATTATGATAAATTTTTATGATATAATTAGAGCTGGACATTTGAATTTGAATTATAGATGATTGTAATTTTGAAATCACATTGTACATAAATTTTATTTTTTAAACTCGTCTAAATTAAAAGTTTTTAAATTTAATTCGCTTAATTCATGTTTATCCACAAATAATTTAATAAAATAATATTATTAGTTATTATTTTTATTAAAATAAATTAAAATAATGTTAAAAACTTAAATTAGTCATGAAAGTAACTCGATAATTTCATTTTTCCAAAAAAAAAAAAAAAAAAGCTCCTGCCTCCTTTCTTCTAGACTCAACTGCTGCATGTTCTTTTAAACACAAGCCCCATTTATGTTTGTCGAGACTTTCCACCCGTATAAAAATTCCTTTGCGTTCATTGGGGTGGTTTCACATATGTTCAATGATTAATATTTTTTAATTTTAATTTTAATTTAAGTTAACCTGTTTAGCCCTCACATACATGCTAGTTAAAATTAAGTAAATTCAAATTAGAGGCTTCACAATGACAAATTTTGTGATTACAGATTTTACCACTACGGTATAAATCAATAAACTCATCTACTCCTAGCCAACAAGTTTCTTACCTCCTGGATTTTGGCGTGCTTTGGGCCTAGGCCCTGTCAATAAAAAAAAAAAAAAACTGATATACAGTTTTATTTTCAGCTATGAGATGCATCCAACGGTTTAGGAAGCTGCTGCAAGAAGCTGATTTCGCTGTAGAGAATCCGGAGGAAGTGAGAGGGAAAACTGGAAAAGAAAGAAAAAGGTGATTAGTTCCCAAAAAATTGCGAAACCCTAAATAGGCCTTAACGTTGGTGTATGATTGTGAATTATGGATGCGAAGGATATCCTAGGATTGCCTAAAAACTCATTCCCACCTCTCGAGAAGAAGTCTCGTCCTCCCAAAGAGTCTCAACGAAAACCAGATGGCATTTCTCGCGAGGTTTTTTTTTTTTTTTTTTTTTTTTTTTTTTTTTTTTTTTTTTTTTTTTTTTTTTTCAATTTAAACAATAATAATCTTATATTCAATATTTTTTTCGTGGTTACTCAATTGAATTGTATTTGCAGGTTTATGCGCTTACTGGTGGATTGGCCCCTCTTATGCCTGCAATTGAAGCCTCTCAATTGAAGAAAAAGCCCCCTCCTCTCGAAAAAGTTTGTTTTTTTTTTTCTTGGGCAATGTTCAATACCTTTTTGGTGGTTTAACTTATTGAGTAATGTAAGCATTTTTCTTCCTTATTCAGATCACTTGGCAGTGGCTTCCTTTCACCAGTTCTGCACGTAAAGATAATCTTCACCTTTACCATTGGGTCAGTAACATTCTCAGTGCAATGAATTTTATATTTTATCTGTGGTGTAGAGTATTCATTTGGTCCTTTCCCCCGTTTTAAGTTTTAGTCCCTGGAAACTGTTAATAGCAGTTAAGCTTTGGTCCCGGAAACTCTCATTGGAGAAAATTGTGCAGAGACTAAACGTATAGTTTTCTCATAAGGCATTAAAAATTAAATTTGATACAAGTATAATAGTTTATCAGCTGTGATTATGGGCATGTGAGTGATTTTTATTTGTCTCTTGTAATTCAGGTTCGAGTCGTTAATGGTGTTCCTCCTACTGGGGACTATTCTTTTGCCAAGTATAATAAGGTAAATGCAAGTGTAGTCTTTGTCTTCATGCATGTTCTTTCATTGCTTTGTTTTTGAATCAATGTTATTCTTTTGTACGATTGAATGTTAGTTTACATGCTGTGGTGCAGTCAGTGGACGTGATCAAATACACAGATGAGGAGTATGACAAGTATTTGACAGATCCTGTGCGTATCATTTTTAACTGTACAGTTTATGCTCAACTTGCAATGTTGCCATTTTTCATGCTACCCAAACTTTCTTTTATTTTCTGTATCTAGTTGTGATAGTGGGGTCTCTATTGACTTCTATTTCAAGAGTAGTCTTGAAAGAAAAATACATGTAGGCTACATTGTTTTGTTTGCTGCTTTGGCTTGTGTGATCCCAATAATGGGGCTAGTTATAGGGAAGGAGTGAACTGCATATTTTCATGCATTCCTCTCTCTGTTATTACTTCTGTCTTCTAGCTTGGGCAGGGATAGTTTTCTCTGTGGTGCACATGCTGTGTTCATAGAAGTTATAGTACTCTTTTTTCTCTCTATTCAGTAATGTGACTATAGATCTCTGTTCCTTGACTTCTATTCTAAAATCTTGAAGGTCAAGTTTAGTGTGAAGTTGGATTAATATATTTTTTTGCTGTTGATGGCAACAATAAGATTCTATAACCTTGATCAGAAACAGTTAATCAGAATTGTAACAATCACAGCTTTATTTGGTTTTGGTGACCGAATCTTGGCCAAATTTCACATTTTACTTTTGCTGAGGGTGTCTCTTGTGAGTTGTGAGAGATACCTTTTGGTTTGATGTGATAAATTTGTTTGGAGTCTGGTCTTGCTTGAGTGTATGAATAAATTAATTTAGGAGGTTTTGGAAATTTTATTCCCTCTCAGGTGTATAACTAATGTCGTTTGCGATGAATTTAGTGGGTTTTGTAGAATGGTAATAGTAAAATGATGGATATTTTTTTTAAAGCCTTTTTAATTGGGTAATAGTAAAATGATGGATATTTTTTTTAAAGCCTTTTTAATTGGGTAAGAATTGGAATTATTCATATCTTGAGGTTTCATTGTTCAAAAGATTCTGTCTTTTTAATCGAATGGCTAACTATATGAATGGTATCTGGAATCATTCATTGTTCCTTACACTATCATGATGATTGGTTTCAAGAACAGAAAAAGATTATCACTATAAACAAAGGGACAAATTTGTGATCAATTTGGAAGAATCTGTTTCTATGAACCTAGCTTAACTTTGCATCTGCTTCTTTTGTGCATTATACTAAATTGTACTTTTCATTGTGTAAGTTGAAGCGTGTGACATTCTATTTTTACATATATCTTTATCGAGTGTAAAGTGAATTGCTCTATTCCATTATCCTTTATATATGTAGATGTGGACCAAGGAGGAGACAGATCAACTTTTTGACTTGTGTGAGAGATTTGATCTCCGATTTATTGTAATAGCAGATAGATTTCCATCGTCTCGGACTGTAGAGGAATTAAAGGATAGATATTACAGTGGTATGTTTTTGTTCAATAAATTATTACATGTCGCATTTTCTTTTATTCATACTCGACTTTGCTTGTATGGAGAATATGTTGTAACAGGTTATTTTATTTCATGCCTTGTCATGTAGTTTCCCGAGCTATAGTGATTGCTAGGGCTCCACCTTCTGGGGATGTTGCAGCACATCCTCTTGTTAAGGTGCAGTTTAAAAAGTTTGAATTTGCCTTAGGATATTGTCACATGGTCACAGTAGTAACTTGTCCTTCTTCCTCACTGTAGGAACAATATAATGCTTCACAAGAAATGGAGCGAAAACGAGCACTGTCCATGGTCCTCTCTCAAACAAGGCAGCAAGAACGAAGAGATGAAGAGGTTTTGACCTTTTTAGATTAAAATTATTAGTTTACTTGTTTCTGCAATCAGCATACCTTCATAGAAAATAAGGTACAGCTACCCAATGCTGTTATTTTATGCAGGTTCTTGTTCAAGCAAAAAGAATAGCAGAAAAACGTCTTCCTCCTAAGGTAATTTTTTAAAGATTGCTTATCTATAATGCCATTTGTAGATGGCAGGAATTGGTATTAAGAATCAAGATTAAGTTTCAATTATCTAATTCTGGTTTTTTTTTTATTAATATGATTCTTATTTCCTACAAAACTTCAAATATTGTGGAATGTTCTTATGCATTTAACTATTTATGAACCATAAATTTTTTTCTTGCTATCCATCTTTTCATCTGCGCTGGGATTTGGGAAGTAATTAGAGCTGTGTACTCCTACCTTCATTAATTTTCATTTTTTTTCTGATAGTAAAATACATGCCAAATGGGTGTCCATGCTATTCAATTGCTTGTTCCCAGTTCACAATTCCAATATGGGGCAGCTAAATTGATGGAATATGTAAAATGTATTCCCTAATCTGTACAAGCACCTGCGTGCCTGTCGTTGTGATATCATGCTGTCCCCATGAGTCATCCACAATCGCGTGTCGGTGGAGAGTAGTTATCTAGGTTGTGGGATATGGCATTTTGGTGGGAGGGGGGGGGGGGGTTAGACTCTTCTACTCATGGTATACTCTAAAAATTGACCAACGTCTTAACACGTTTGGAGCTTTGTGTCTATTG